>JAZKJV010010132.1:0-600000 GCA_037367405.1 Ottelia alismoides | reverse complement strand
TATACCTATTTATTTAAGTATATTCAGAAATACACAATAAAAATATATTTAAGTGTATTTAAATAAATTTTAAATATATAAATTAAGTATATAAAATTATAAAACTTAAAATACAAAAAAAAATAAAATACATTACATATAGGTAAATTTACCTATAACTATATATGTAAATAATAACCTATAATAAATAATTTCGAATAAATAAAGAAAATATGAATTAAGTACTACGTAAAATAATAAACATTTTTATTTTATAATCAAAAATCAACTAACTCATTTGCTATTTTTTATTGAATTTACAAACAATTTTAGAGTCTCTTTTTCATGGTTGTGGACCAACCAGGGCTTTTCTTTGGTTGACCTCTGGTCAACTACGCCCATTGGTGCCTCTGCTGCGTCAGAACCATCACCTCTCGATTTTGCTCCATTTTTCCTAGGCGTCCCTTCACTCTTTTTCTCCGATTCTTTATGCCAAATTCGACATCCACTAATCCTAATGCACGCCTTATCTTCTAAACCCATGTACATAGTCTTAATCTTTCACTAATTACCGGTCAATAAGGGTCATCGTCTCTGTTTGTAAATAAACCTCCTTGCCTCCTTTCTCCATTTTGGTCCCTTTTCAAACCCCAAATCCCCCTACCCTCGGCCAAGCGAGTAACCTGGTGACAGCGGGCGATCCTATAATGCTAGGACAGAGAAAGGAGGAGAGGAGGAGCCCACGACCCGTCCTATTCCTTAATGTGCAAGACAAGTTCGAGTTGCGCTTCTTCAATTTCTAGGTAGATTTTCTTTATTTTTTTATTATTTACGTCTTTAATTTAGCAGTTTAGCATAGGATCTAGTTGATCCTCAATTAGTTTCGTTCGTCAGAGCTGCTAAGGCTCCGGCCATTGTCACCGTGCTTCGTTGTGTTATGTTAGGCCCGACCATCCCATCTTCTTCCTACTCTGCTTCTCCTCTTTCCATCCATCAGATCCCCTTGATCCTTCTTGGAACAAAGCATCGGTGCTCCCTCTGATGCCTTCGTCGGAGCACCTTTGCCTCCCCCCATCTCGCCTTGAAACGTATTGATAAAGGCCCAGACCTGATAGCCCTTACCATGTGGAGCTTTCCATCTAACCTGCAGGTCTAGAGGCCCATGTTTGAAGGGTCTTCGAAGCATCTGAACATGCCCATGCAGCCATGCACTCCATACTCCACCGATGAGCTCCAGAACCTATTGAGGCATCAAGCTACTGCGGACCATCGAGGCCGACCTGTAGGGCATCAGAGAAGCAAGTTCGGAGATCGGAGGCGTCGGCATCATCAATCAGAAGCTAGGGAGCAGCGGGGCTCTTCCCCGTTCTTCTAGGCTATGTTTGTAATGTCCAATCAAAGCCCTTCGCCCAGGCAAGCAGCTATCGTCCGATCTGGGTCCTCTCCACCGTCAGATCTCGCCCGAAGATCTAATCTCTGTCGCAGCTATCGAAGCGTCATCAGCGCATCTGGAGGTGATGCGTGTCAAGTGAAAGAAGTTACGTAGTCCGATCGCACGCGTTAAGGGGGTAATTTGCATATCTTTCCACCATTTTATTTTATTTCTATTCGGTCCTGTAATTATTTAAAGTAGTATATGGTTTTTTTGTAAAAAATTCAAGTGAACCCCTGAACTTTGTTGATATTGCATCTAGGTCCTTGCATCTCAGCTCATATAGCCTCCCATGTGAGCTGGGCATCTTGCAAATATATCCATGCGGGTTTTGGATGGTTTCGTTTAATTTATAATTTTTATAATTCATTTGTAAACTTTTGAGAATTTTGCATCGTAGCCCATGTCATTTATTTTAATTACAAATATACCTATGTCAGTTCAATTAATTTTTGTGGTTCTTTTCTATTTTCTAAAAATAGCTTATGTGCTCCAAAAATCATGAAAAAATAGGGTAAGGTACTCACTAGCTAGATCTTTCACGCGATAACTTCAGTTTTGCATCATATTTCTATTTATTAAAAATCAAAACAGCATGGTTTATTTCCTGTTTGCTTAAAAAATCAAAAAAATATAAAATCATGTTTAAAATTCCAAAAAAATATAATTTATTTATTATTGTATTTTGTACCTCCAGACCAAAAATCCCTAAAAATAGAAAAAGAAAATCATAAAAAATTAAAAAGCTCCAAAATCCTTATTAAAAATATAAAAAATTCACAAAAATTACAAAAATATTTGTTTTGTCTTATATTTTTTAATATATACTACTATATTAAATAAATTTTAATATTTTTTGAACCAATTTAGTATTTTTAAATCTCAGAACAATTCGGCATATTTATTTAATCCATGTTTTGAGATATTTTAGAATTTAAAATACCAAAAATTAGCAAAAATACCCATAAAATCACAAAATAATGGAAATATAAATAATACAAAAAATATTTTATTTACCGAAGTTTGATTATTTTTAGGTATATTTGTAATTATATTACTTGTATTATATATCTATGTATAGTATTATTGTTAGTATTTACTATAAATGCCTTATAAATATTTTAAAATCCTTTAAAAAATAAAAAGGATTGTTCTTGTAGTTATTTTCTTATTTTTCTATATTTATTATATATTATATATATTACTTATATGACTCAAAAATATATATATATATTACTTATATTATACGTATTACTTATATATAGTTATATATATACCTTTATTAATTATATTAAAAAGAAAAGGGAAATCAAAATTAACAAAATTATAAAAAGATAACGAAAATTATAAAATTAAAACAAAAACAAAAACCCAAAATATCAAATACAATAACAAGATAAGAGAAAGAGCACATTTTACACAACATTGCACATTTTATCACGATTGCTACATATGTTCAACACTCTATACATACGTACATCTATACACATTTTGTAGAGTTATAATAAATTTTAACTGCACATTTATTTTGCTTTTCATTGCTATATTCGTTTGAGGGTTAAGTGTTGTCTGATTCACCTTTAGTGGGTGTCGCCTCAACGACGATATCTTCTCCTTGTGAGGATATTCTAGACCCTCGCCAAAAGCGTCTCAACAATGAGGCCACAGAGGGGCCTAACGACCTCCTGGCGGTACTGGGCTCACCGTGGGTGGTTGGCGACAAGGTCCAAGTACCTTAACAACCCCTCGACAGTGGCCTAGAGGTTAGAGAAGACGCGCAACGAGCCAAGAGGCAACCTGGAGGCTGACGGCGACGCGCAAGAGATGCCTGATAGAGTCCTCCGAGAGGTGGGTCTCAATATTGTCGAGTTAGGGCTAGTGGTGGCAGCGGGGATTATGTCAGAACTTCGGTCTAGGATCGTCGCTCTGATACTATGTGGAAGGAAAGAATGAAAATTACTAATTGATGAAGCCCTAGGGTTCTCTTATATAGGAGAGTAACATATTAAGCAAATTACATAAATAAGATAAAGAAAATAAATATTACATAAAAGATATGAAAGATAATTAATGTCTTAACACTCCTCAAGTTGGAGTGTAGATATCAATCAGGCTCAGCTTGGAGCAGCATCTCTAGTAAGGCCCTCTGAATAGGGCCTTGGTAAGTGCATACATTGTCTGGTCTCCAGAGCCAACATGAGTAGTGGCAATGAGACCCTTTTCCATCATGTTGCAAGTGTAGTGACAGTCCACTCAATGTATTTGGTCCTCTCTAGCTAGGCCCTTGGTAAGTACTGTTGAAATATGAGAAGCGGAAGCGGAATCGATAAAACAAGAAACATAAACATGAAGAACGAAGATTTACGTGGAACCCTACTCCCTACGGAGCGGGATAAAACCACGAGAGAAGCCCTCAAAGGAGCGGATATTCTATTAGAATTTCTCAATGAGTACAGGAGGTGGCGATCCTTATATAGGTGCTCAAGGGAGAATATTCTATAGGATATTCTCTATAGAATATTTTCATAATAAATAGCCACAAAGAATATTCTCTAACACTCCCCCTCAAGCTGGAGCTGAGAAAGCTTCAGCTTGCAACAACAAGAAAATGTATACATCACATCTTCACCCAATACATCACAAGAAGAATATGTCTGCTGCTGGTAGAAGCCCTCGCTCGAGGACAGGCCTGCGGCTTTCAGGACATCGGAACGTATCTCTGTCATGCCTGTAGAACCGTTGCGATATCAGGTCACCGGAACGTATCTCTGTCGTGTCTGCAGGTCACCGGAACGTATCTCTGTCGTGCCTGGAGAAAAATCGCTGCAGAAGAAGTCCAATGCAGAATAGTAGTCGGGTCGTAAAAGAAGAAGTATACGCCTCGACGAAGAAGTTGATGCTCGGTGAAGACGGATGATCTCTAGAAAGCCGGAGTGATGAGAAGAAGACCTGAAGGATATATCATTTCTGTATCTCCCTTTCTCCCATACTTGATAGAATAAAGAGCTTGGAACATCTAGTTGGGAGAAACAAAACATGCAATTTTTTCATATTTTTTTAAGCCGTTTCAACATTTTTTTACGGCTTTTTTATTTATTGCAAACATTTTGCGTACGATTTTTTTTGTACGCGACCTTTCTTTTCCTTTTTTTTTTGAAACATGAATCTTCGGCCCAAATATGGGCCCAAAATGGCTCCTTTTTTTCACACTTTCTCTGCCAAACAAGAGGCCCAACATAAACATCAATTTTTTTCATGAGCCCTCCCCCATTATTATTATTTTTAGGTTCCCCACACATACGGCTCTTCTTAAGACCCCCTCTTTTTTTTACGCAGGCCCTCCCCATTTTTTTTACTAAATGCCACCTGCCATTAGGGTTCCCAACATGGAAATCCTTCGGCCCTCTTGGGATTTCTTTGTATGCCGCTAGAGAATGTACCGGGGCGGCGCAGGCCAGAGAATGGAGCACCAACGCCCGGCGCCAAGGGGAGCGGAGACGCAACGAGGATAGCTGCTCGGAGCCGCGCCGAAGGAGATTGCCTGGGTTGCTTGGCGTGATGCTCTGGTTGGAGGCGAGATAGCCCTCACGTGTCGCGCGTCAACGAGTCGGGGAGGAGGAGCAACATCGCCTCAGCGCCTGCACCGCTCCGGTGATCTGCATCAAGGGGGAGATGATGTACCACCTGCGCATGTTGTTTGTTGCCTGGAAAGCCCTCCGGGCTTCGCTGCTCGCCGTTGGAGGCGCGAGGGAAGGGCGGCACCGCCTGTGCATGGAGTTGCTGCTGCCGATGCCTGGAAGGTTGGCTCGCACAGGGTCGGCGCAAGGCACAAGGATGTCGTGACTGCTTGGAGTGCAAGGCGCTGCTCGCCATCGCCTGCGCGGTGCGTACCTGGAGATGTTAATAGAATTCCAACGGGTTGTTGATGTGGATGGCCATCTGGGGCACGCCGATCTTTAATCTCTGAAGCTTGGAAATCCTACGACGATCGAATAACTTGGAAAGAAAATTCCTGGAGTTTGAAAATCCTCTATTCTCTGGAGCTTGATGATAGGGTTTCAGAACTAAACCCTAGAACTTCAACCACCGCAAACACAATAATCTTCACGTACAAAACATTGAAATCGAATCTCGAACAAATATTGAAAATAACTCCTCGAGAATCTAACCCGCTCTGATACCAAGTTGAAATATGAGAAGCGGAAGCGGAATCGATAAAACAAGAAACATAAACATGAAGAATGAAGATTTACGTGGAACCCTACTCCCTAAGGAGCGGGATAAAACCATAGGAGAAGCCCTCAAAGGAGCGGATATTCTATTAGAATTTCTCAATGAGTACAGGAGGTGTGGTGATCCTTGTATAGGTGCTCAAGGGAGAATATTCTATAGGATATTCTCTATAGAATATTCTCATAATAAATAGCCACAAAGAATATTCTCTAACAAGTATATTTGTTGACTGTCTAACTTTTTTCAATTCTCTTCATACCTCCACAAAGGTAGAGTGAAGCACCAAAATCTAACTTTGCTAAACATCAACAAACTCAATAATGAATACCAGCAAGTTGAATATGTTTGATTTGTATGCCCTACTCGATGGAAATGGTTTAATTGTATTTTTCTTCTTTTGTTTTTTTGGAGGGGGGGATGAGGAGGGGGTTGAGTTAATGGATCATGGATAAGGATTACCCCTTAGCTATATATGTAACTCATCCCCCCTCATTTTTCATTGCGATAATATAAGAAAACCCATAGCCTTTAGAGAGATCTACGTTATTTGTAGCCATATAGGGTTTACCATCCAATTTTAGAAATTTTCCATGTCAAATCTCTCTATTCTGCAACATTGCAGAGCGACATTTGGTATTGATTTTTGTAGGAACAATCAATAGGGTATGTGCACTCATTTAAATAGTTTGATGGTAGTACAATGTGCCTACCACACAGAAGACCATGGTTCAAATCCTCCCTTGTGGGGGTTGTGTTAGGTAGTCGATAACCAGTATAAAAGATGGTTGAATCTTTCAACAAGGACTTGAGCAAGAATCCATGTAGTCGGCCCTACTTATAGTGGGAGAAGGCCCTGCCTTTTTTTAAAAACCAATAATATACCTCTAAGTACATGACAATAAGAACATTTACATATCGCGTCATAAAATTGTTGTGCCATAGAATTGACTAAATCATTGAACCTCACCGGAGTGCATGACCAATAGATCCTTTGTAAATTTCGAAATAAACTAAAAAATCCAAAATTAATACCTATATGATATAAGAATTGGGAATTTTAGAGAAGGCATTAGCTGACGTACCTAGAAAAGAAGCAAATGCAAAATATTGTAATCGTTGTAGATGAATAGGAATTTCATTTGCAATGTCATGGTGAATTATGGGGAAAAATGGCGGCCAATTCTTCTCTGCAATTACGATTCCAGCTGCAACGGAATAACTGAGATGAGTTTTTGAGTGAGAGCCACTCTCCATAATCGACAAAGGATTGTTAAAATGTCAGAACCTCGTTCTGCCGCCTCCTCCCTTCGTTTCAGATTCTACAATAATAGAAAGAAACGAGACTCATGAAGTCTAACTCTGGCAGAAGATACAGAACTTATAAAAGGGACCATAAGAACCTCACCGAAAATCAGGGTAATCAAAATACAAAAGCAAAGACAACATTATGAAATAAAAAAGGATAAAATTAGAATAAGGTACAACTTTAAGTGCACGGATCAATGCATCTTTCAACAATTACTACGTTTATCTTTATCAACCAAAATGCTATTAGAAGTTTAAAAAGTGAAAATTGCATTTCATCAAATACCATATGATGGGAAAATAGAATTGTTTAACATTACAGAGAGATCGTAAGAATCTCTTATAGAGGAGAGAAGCTATGGGTAAATGACATAAGAGACACATGAAAGAAATAAAAATAAGAAATAAATACAATGAGATACAAATATCTCAACACTACCCTCAAGTTGGAGCATATATGTCCATCATGCTCGGCTTGGAACATCTCTGAAATGGACCTCTAGTAAGAGCTTTGGTCAATATATCAGGTGTCTAATCTTCAGTAGAAACATGGGAGGTGGATATGAGACCTTTCTGGATCATGTCTCTGGTATAGTGGCAATCCACCTCTATAAGCTTGGGTTGTTCATGGAATGCAGGATTATTGGCAATAAAAAGAGTTGCTTGATTCTCGCATAGAAGCTGCATGGGAAGAGGTACCTCGACTGCAAGATCAGTTAAGACCAATCTAACCCACATCATCTCTGTATTCCCCTGAACCATGGCTCTGTACTCAGACTCTGCACTAGACCTAACGACCACTATCTGCTTCTTGCTATTCCATAACACAAGTGAGCTCCCAACAAAAATAGCAAAGCCAGAAGTAGACTTCCTGTCTCTAGAGCATCCTGCATAATCTGCATCTACCCAAGCTATCACCTCATAAGATGTATCTCTGCTAAATAAAAGACCAGTACCTGGTGAAGAATTCAAATATCTCATAATCATATAGATAGCATCCATATGAACCTTCATCGGCTTCTCCATGAACTGCCCCACCTTGCTTACAGCAAAGGATATGTCTGGTCTGGCGATAGTAGCATAGAGGAGCTTCCCGACAAGCTCTGTGTATCTCCTCTTGTCTACCACCTCAGTGTCATAATATAATCTTGTAGACGTTTACGTTATGTTGTGATGTATCGTTACGTATTTCTTATTTATCTCATGTACATCTATGTAATTTATCCAAGGGTTTTCTCTCTATATAAGAGACCCTAGGGCTCTATGGAATAATACAACAGAGTATTCTTGGCTCTAACATGGTATCAGAGCCAAAATCTTAATCTAGGGTTTTCTCCACCCCACCTCCCCCCCCCCCCGCCGCCAGCCGAGGCCGAGGCTTCTCCAGCCGCCAGCCCCTCGCGCTGGGCCCCTCCTCCAACCGCCTCCCTCCCGCCGGGGCCCCTCCAGCCACCACCCGCCGCCGCCGACCACAACAACCGCTACTCGACGGCACCTCTTCTCCGGTCGGCCTCGATTCAACGATGGGTTCAAGTGCATAACGTCTACATATGCACTTGAATCCACACAGGTCTTTGTAGACGCCAGTTCTTTTGTCTATCATCCTAGATTTCTTCTCCGGCAATATGTCAGAACAAAAAGTTGATATGCCCGCCATAGGTGCCTTTAGAGGTTCGACACCAATCGTCAAAATGGATGGGACGAACTACGAACTCTGGGCTATGCAGTTCCTGAGTCTTATGAAGTCATGTGGTAAGAAGCATATTCTTACCGAAGATGAGCCGGCAGAGAAGACGGGGATATATGCCTCATGGGAGGCTGATGATGCGTACGCCAAGGTCTGGCTGTCAGGGACGCTCACGATGGAGATCCCCAATGACGTCCTCCATCAACCCACCACCAAGGCGATGTGGGATATTCTGGCGACTACATATTCTCAAGTGAGGAACGAGACGAAGATGCTAAGCATGATATCTTTACCACGAAGCAAAATGGGCAGCCTCTTCATTCACTGTACACGTCCCTACGTGGGATGTTCGAGAAGTTATATAGCACCATCCCGCTCCCAGCCACCCCCGAGCAGCATAAGACGTTCCGCAATGCCACTATGGTAGGCGTATTGCTTGCTGCCCTTGATCCGGAGTACGAGACAGCCCGCTCTCAGATCCTCGCCGATGCCACTATCCCTCCGATGGAGGAAGTCTACAGGAGGCTTAGTCGTATCTCCGTTCCCTCCAGTACAGCGACTCCACCTCCTTCGGCAATGGCGGTCGCCAGAGGACGAGGTAATTCGTCTTCCTTTCGCGGTCGAGGAGGTGGAGGATGTGGCCGAGGAGGTCGAGTGCGGTCAACGTGCTCATTCTGTCATCGCACTGGTCATTCTGAGGATACATGCTATTCCAAGCATGGATTTCCTCCTTTTGCACGTGTTGCTTATCATGTTCAAGCTCCGTCAGGTTCTACTCCAGATCACAGGTTTGAGGAGCTAGTGGCACGGCTTCGTGACATTATGCCCCAGTCATCATCAGAGGGTGTTGATACATCTGACGTTACGGCTTCTGCGTCCGCTACTACCTCTGCTACTGCCAGCACCTCAGGTAGTACTTCTGCCTTTTGTCATAACCACGATCTCTCAGATTGGATTGTTGACTATGGAGCCACCCATCATCTCTGCCATGATAGAGATATGCTACAGTCCTACAGGGATATTCAGTCTGGTCGTTCGGTGCTTATAGATGATGGCACTCATTCCCCCATTGTGGGTCAAGGGGAGACATTCTCATTGCCCTCCATGCACTTACAGAATGTTCTACATGCACCAGAGTTCTCCATGAATTTATTATCAATTAGTCAGATTACAAAAGATTTGCACTATCGCGCTACCTTTGACCCATCTTCTGTCATTTTTCAGGACATACTAACAAGCAGGGTGATTGGTTGTGGTTCTGAGCACCATGACCTCTATCGTCTAGTACAGAACTCCTATGCTGGTGTCTCACTACACTCTCAGGGATCCGTTTCTCCGTACACATGGCACCTTCGATTTGGTCACCTCCCGCTCCAGAAGATGCGTCATCTCCTACCACAGATCTCTCCGAATTCTACATTTCGTTGCGAAGCATGTCAGTTAGGGAAGCACCATCGTTCTAGCTTTCCTAGTCGTCAGGGTCGGAGCAGTCGCTCTCCGTTTGAGTTATTTCATATAGATATTTGGGGTCCTAGTCGTATCCCGGATCATCAGGGTCACAGTTTTTATCTTGTTGTGATTGATGATTTCTCTCGCGTTTCTTGGACTTTTCTTCTTAAGAATAAATCTGAAGCAGGAAGTGTTATCAAAAATCTTATCAATGAAGTGCAAAATGTTTTTTCCTCTACTATTAAATATGTGCGCACGGATAATGCATTGGAATTATGCACTCGGTCTCTTGATCAGTTTCTCTCCTCTAAGGGCATTATCCACCAAACTACATGTGCTTACACCTCTCAACAAAATGGTGTTGCGGAGAGGAAACATCGACACTTTCTTGATATTGTTCGCACATTACTTATTCAAAGTTGTGCACCATTAGCCTTTTGGGGAGATGATATACTTACAGCATGCTATCTGGTCAATCGTATGCCTTCTACTGTTCTTGGGGAAAAGGCTCCAATATCTGTTCTCTTTCCTGATAAGGACTTGTTTTCACTTACCCCTCGTGTTTTTGGTACGGTCGCCTTTGTTCATCGCTTGTCTCCAGGACTTGACAAGTTCTCTCCTAGAGCTGTTAAGTGCGTTTTTGTGGGCTACTCGCGTACTCAGAAAGGATATCGTTGCTATGACCCCATTTACGACAAGTACTATGTGAGTGCTGATGTTACATTTTTTGAGCCTGTTATGTACTTCTCTCCTGCAGGTGACCGCTTGTCTTCCTCTACATCTACGGATGATAATGTCTATGTTCCCCTACCTCCAAGTCTGGGTCAATCTGAGTCGACTATACCACCACCACCACCTTCATATCCGTCCATTTCACCATTCCCCAAGTTCTACACTAGACGATCAAGGTTGGCTCAAGCTACAAGTCAACCATCCAGCACGCCTCAGGTATGCTCCGATATTATCGCTAATGACGGGTTAGATAATGCACCGGTGCAGGACTCTTTGATACAGGAGGAGGATCCGCCAGTCAGCACAGAAATGATGATCTTGATCGTCCTATTGCTCATAGGAAGCAGAAGAGGCAATGTGCATCCTACCCGCTTGCTTCTCAGGTGTCCTTTCATCGACTTACTGGTGACTTCCAGAGGTTTGCAGCAGCTGTCTCGACAGTTGAGATCCCACGAACTTATCAAGAGGTCATGAAGATTGATTGCTGGTGTTTAGCCATGGAAGAGGAGATGCGTGCCTTACAGTCTTGAGGGACCTAGTCCCTAGTTCCCATTCCTCCTGGTGCTTCTGTAGTGAGTAGCAAGTGGGTGTTCACAGTTAAGTATCATGCAGATGGGCGTCTAGATCGGTACAAGGCCAGACTTGTCGCACGAGGGTTTACTCAAACCTATGGGGTTGATTATTTGGATACATTTTCATTAGTGGTTCGGCACTCGACTCTTCACATTCTATTATTGTTGTGGTACGTGATTGGACTATTTTCCAACTTGATGTCAAAAATGCATTCTTGCATGGTGATCTCCAGGAGGAAGTCTACATGCAGCAACCACCGGGTTTTGCTGCTGAGGGGGAGACCCAGATGGTGTGTAGACTTCATAAGGCTATCTATGGCCTTAAACAAAGTCCGAGGGCATGGTTCCAGAAGCTTTCCCAGCTGATTGAACGACATGGGTTCAAGAGATCAAATGTGGACCACTTATTGTTTATCCAGAAGACTCTCATAGGTACGGTTGTTGTCATGGTATATGTAGATGATATTCTAGTCACAGGAGATGATGCTCCGGGAATCGAGATGACTAAATCTCTGTTGGGAAGTCAGTTTATTACGAAGGATCTGGGCACGATACGATACTTTCTGTGGATAGAGTTTGCGAGAAATGCACAAGGAATGGTAATGACCCAAAGAAAATATGTCACAGACTTGCTAGTTGAAACAGGAATGGTTGGATGCAGACCATCGAGCACTCCTATGGACCCAAGTATGAGGCTTTATGACAATAATACTGAAGAGGTGGACAAAAGAAGATACAGAGAGATGGTGGGTAAGCTTCTTTACATCACCATAACTCGACCGGATATTGCCTTTGCAGTAAACCGGGTGAGTCAATTTATGGAGCAGCCTAGGCAAGTTCATATGGAAGCCTTGTATATGATATTAAGATACCTGAAGTCTTCCCCATGCACAGGTTTGTTATTTAGAAAAGATACAGATCTATCTATTTCCGCTTGTGCAGACGTAGACTAGCAGGGTGTCCAAAGGATCGTAAGTCTACGTCTGGATTTGCTATCTTCATAGGAAGCTTGTTGGTTTCTTGGAAAAGCAAGAAACAAACTATCGTAGCGAGATCCAGTGCTGAATCCGAATATAGAGCCATGCACAAGCAAGCACAGAAATGATGTGAGTTCGAGCGATCTTGGAAGACTTGAATGTAAATGTCTCTTTACCCATGCAGTTTCAATGTGACAACCAAGGAGCATTGTTCATTGCAAATAATCCAGCTTTTCATGAAAGAACAAAGCACATCGAGGTAGATTGTCACTACACTAGAGACATGATCCAGAAGGGCTTGATTTCCACTTCACATGTCAGTTCAGAAGACCAGACTGCTGATATATTTACCAAGCCATTGCTCAGAGGACCTTTCCAGAGATGTTCTTCCAAGCTGAGCATGATTGATATCTATGCTCCATCTTGAGGGGGAGTGTAGACGTTTACGTTATGTTGTGATGTACCGTTATGTATTTCTTATTTATCTCATGTACATCTATGTAATTTACCCAAGGGTTTTCTCTCTATATAAGAGACCCTAGGGCTCTATGGAATAATACAACAGAGTATTCTTGGCTCTAACAAATCTCATGCTCGGATCCATTGGGTTAGTAGTAGGCATGCACCATATCATCCATGTCTCAAGTAGAAGATTAGTTACAAACTTCTTCTGGGTCATCACAAGACCACGTTGGTTCCTGACGAACTCTAATCCAAGGAAGTAATGAAGACTACCAAGATCCTTAGTCAAAAATTGTTGACCAAGGAACTCCTTGGAAGTCTGAATGCCATGCTCATCATCACCTATGACAATAATATCATCAACATAAACCAGAATAGCAATTGTACCTCTCTATGTCCACTGAAAAAAAAGCGAATGATCCATAGTGGACCGTGCAAACCCTTGGTTCTTTATTAACTCTGATAGCTTCTGGTACCAAGCTCTCGGACTATGCCTCAGGCTGTAAATCGCCTTGTAGAGCCTACACACCTTCTAAGACTCCCCCTCAGCAACAAACCCTGGTGATTGCTACCATGTAGATCTCCATATAGAAACACATTCTTCACATCAAGTTGGTAAAGATGCCAGTCCGAGACACAGCAACCGATAGAAGAATGAGCAATGTCGAATGTCTGGCCACATGTGAGAAAATATCCTTATAGTCCACCCCATAAGTCTAGGTGAACCATCATGCTACAAGCCTTACCTTGTAGCAATCCACATTGCCATCTACCCATTGCTTCACTGTAAAGATCCATTTGCACTCTACAACAAAGGCACCTGGAGGAATAGAAACAACACACCAGGTACCACGAGACTGCAAAACGACCAACTCCCCCTCCATGGCAAGACACCGGCTACTATCTTGTACGACCTCCTGGTATGTTCATGGCATAGTGACAATAGAGTCCCACGACAAACCACGTGTACTCTGAAAGATGATCCAAGGAATGAGCAGCTAGAAGATAAGTGGCACAGTTACAATGCGGCTTCCTCAAAGCAATAGGTACAACAAGATCATCGGCCTCTCTGTTCTGTGATATCAACTCTTCCTATACAGTATCTTGTGGTACATGCATATCACCAGTGCCATCAGTAGAAATAATGTGTTCAGTACACACCTGAGGCGTGCTGGATGATGGAGAAGGCACATGAGTAGAGGGGCGAGTAGAGGACCTACGAATTTAGAACCATGGCAGAAACTGTGTTAAAGTAGACGGATGCGGAGGAGGTGGTAGTGGAGATGATGTGACTCAACATGAGGTAGTGTTGGTGGAGATAACGGAGGTGGTGCAACAAAAACATCCTCTCCAGAGTCGGAGTTAGACAACATGTCACTTGTAGGAGAAAAATACATAAAAGACTCAAAAAATGTGGTAGGAGAAAAATACATAATAGACTCAAAAAATGTGACATCAACACTCACATATAGCAATCTCCCTACATGATCAAAACATCTATTTCCTTTTGGGTATGAGAATAGCCAACGAACACACATTTGACAGCTTTTTAAGAGGGCTTGTCACAATTAGGAGTAAAATTGTGGACAAAGGCCACAGACCAAAGACCCTGGGAGTAAAGGAGAATAGGACCTTCTCGGGAAATGCAATCAAGAAAGGAACCTTCTCTCCAAGGACTATGGAAGGCATGCGGTTCACTAAGTAACATGTAGTGAGAACCACATCAACCCAGAACGAACGAGGAGCTCGACTCTAAATCAAAAGAGTCCTCGTGATATCAAGAAGATGATGGTGTTTGCGTTCAGGAACACCATTCTGCTGCGAAGTGTAAACAGAAGAAGTCTGATGAACAACACCAAGAGATCTGAGAAAGTCAGACAGTTGTAAAGACAGTTGTAAAGTGGAAATTTCCAAGGCATTGTCAGTACAAATAAACTCCACATTAGTAGAAACAATGTTCTTAATTTCAATAAGGAAAGATTTAATGACAAGACCAGCTTCGGACTTATTCTTTAACAAGAAAACCCAAGATAATCTAGAAAAATCATCCACAGCAACCATAGAATTGATGTCCCTGATGATCGGGAACACAACTAGGACCACGTATGTCAAAATGAAACAACTCAAACGACTGACTATTGTGAAGACTATGGCGACTCGGAAAAAAACGATGGTGCTTCCCAAGATGGCATGCTTCACACAATAAGGTGGTACGAGTAGAGATCTAAGGGAGAACATGACACAACTTCTGCAGAGGAAGGTGTCCAAAGCGAAGATGCCACGTGAAAGGAGAAACTGATCCAGAAGGAATGGTAGCAGCACCATCACACAGAGGCAAGACCAGTTTGTAAAGTCCTCTCTTCTCATGACCACATCCAATCACCTTGTTTGTAAGTATATCCTGAAACACAAGGGAAGATGGGTTAAATATGACATGGCAATGTAAATCTTCTACAATATGACTAATAGACAAAAGATTCATCTGAAATGATGGAGCATGTAATACATTCTGCAGGCGCATTGAGGGGGCTAAGACAATCTCCCCATGACTAACAATGGGTAGATGAACCCCATTTGTAATTATCACCGATCTATCAGGAGGGATAGGTCTGTAAGAACTAAATTAAGCTTAATCTCTACACATATGATGAGATGCTCCGGAGTCCATGATCCAATCAGTCAAATCTGAACTGCTACAACTGGTAAGTGCATAAGCAATACATTACGAACTCGTAGAAGCTCTGGCAACAGTTGCGACATCTGAAGATCCTACAGCTAGGGTGGTCGGTGTAGTCATCATCTCTCTCAGTCTAGAGACAATATCATCAATCTTCACATCATGAGAAGGAGCCAGAGTAGTCTATGCGTGCTCAGCTACATGTGCAGACGTAGGATACTCATGCTTCAGAAAGTATGTCTCCTCCGAATGACCTGAATGGTGGCAGTGTGAGCATGGACCACACTCATAACCTCCTTCTCGACCACGGGATCCTCACCCGCGAAATTGTGAAGTACCCCTGTTGTCGTGAGAAACTACCATTGCAGAGGGAGTTTGGGCCATGGTAGTAGATGAAGTAGTAATTCTTCTCAGCCCCTTGTAAACATCCTCAATTGGTGGTATCGTCTCTCCAGTAAGCAGTTGAGTACGTGTTGCATCGTACTCAGAGTCAAGGGATGATAGAAAGGCCATTGTCATAGTTGCATTCTGGTATGCATGTTGCTGCTCAGTTCTGGTAGCAATGGGCATAAAGCTATGGAGTCGTTCAAACATGCCTCGAAGATGCGAGAAGTGGGCATGAATTGGTCGAAAATATGTCATACTGCAACTGGAGGATCTTGCTCTCATTCATGGCTTGCCCATATTTGTCGGTTAAGATGTCCCGCATAGCCTTGGTTGTGGGTTGAATAACGATGTTGTTGGCAATCTCCGTGGTAATCGTCTTGGAGAGCCAAATTCGTGCATAGGCATCATCTTGCTTCCAACAAGCATTAGCCCCAATCTTGTCCATCTGCTCGAAATCCGTCAAAATGTGCTCTTTGTTGTGGCATTGCATAAGGGTGTGAAACTGCATCAACGACAACTCGTAGTTGGTCACATCCATCTTTACGATTGGAGTCAGGCCCTTGAAGGGACCATATGATGAAAATACGCCACCCTTGTTCTCCAGCATGATAAAAAATGCTGAAAATCCGGAACAAATATGGGGAGTAGACTACTCTGAGCAAGTGTACACAAACATATGTAGGAGTGGTTGTATGTGTAGACTCATACAACCATCCTCTTCAATCCTTGTTGTAGTTTAGGGATGGAAAACGTGATTTATGTATCTAAAATCACAATTCCCAGTAGAAATCAAACCCTATTCGGATGCAACAGTGGTCGGACCGCGATCATATGGAGGTGGGGGAGTCCATAGGAGATGGGGCGGCGGTTGACTGAAGGTGGGGCGGCAGCTCGCTACCTACAATGGGTTGTGGCCGGCAGCTGGCGACGGCCTGGTTAGCAGCAGCCGGCAGCTTGCGGGGAGGTAGAGAGTGTCGCAAGGAGGCGGTGGTGGCTAGTGGCGGGCGGCGGGGGGAGGGGCGGCAGGTAGGGTTAGGTTTATGGTGAGATACGGAAACTCCAATCTAGGACCGTTGCTCCGATACGATCTTGGAAAAATAAAATTGCTTAACGTTATAGAGACCATATGGCTCTCTTTTATAGGAGAAAAGTCCTGGGTAAATTACATAAGAGACACATGAAAGAAATAGAAATAAGAAATAAACACAATGAAATACAAATATATCAACACCCTATAAATAACCACATTGACTTTACCTATTTTGTAATGGAGAAGTAGGCAGCTCGTTATTTGGACTTAAATGATCCAAAATAGGTTTTTTACCTGCCATGAACAATAAATTATAATCTACATGGCTAACCACTTGAGGAAGTTCTACAACATTATCTGCTCTTCTCGAACCCTCTCCTCCCGAGATACGTAAGTCTGAAGAAACCAATTCCAATATCCTTTAATGCCATCCGAATCACCAACAAATTAAAGACGAAGAGAGATAATGGCACTAAGGGAGTGAGAAAGTAGTGTTGCCTCTAGCAGCCAATTGGAGATGAAGGCAATTGAAATCGGAGTTAGATAATGGAAGCTTCTGCTGGTCATTGCTGCTATTCGTAAAGGATCAATTTTTGGCCTAGAATACCAAGGTTAAGCCACTAATCTCTAATCTAACTGCTTCTATCTAAAGTAGATATGCATTTCTACATATAATCCTTGAAGGTAGTAGGCTGAATTCGGAATTATATTTGAAGAAATGTAGTCGAACAAGGTTAGTCCTAGATGGAGTTAAGAAGTTCGGATATGCAACTAACCATGCATTAGGTAAATGTTGGAGTATATACATCATATGTAAGATGGGTAAATGGATCCTTCAAAGATCCATTTACCACATCCAGTGTTTAGTCCGACATCTACCAGTGGTGGGACTTCGAGGGTCTGTGGAGGCCATATAAGGAGCTCCAGACCTCGTGTATCATATGAGAAAGTGCAATAGACACATCAACCCTTTGAGGTGTTCTTCCGTGGTCTCATCCCGCTCCTTAGGGAGTAGGGTTCCACGTAAAATCTCGCGCTCTTCAATGTTTTTATTCTATTGCTCTAATATGCTTCTACATTCAAGCTTTCTAACATAGTATCAGAGCGGGTTCGATTCTTGAGGGTTTTATTGCATTCATATTTTGTTTGAGAATTAAGATTTAGTTCTAGGGTTTTTGTTGAAATCCTAATTTTGTGAAGTTGAAGGCAGATAGTAAACTCCGATTTCTGTTTGAAGATTCGTTCGAGTTCCAGTTTCTAAGGTTTTCTTGAAACCCTAATTTTGCAAGTTCTTGGAGATGTCCGTGCAATCGTCACAAAGATTCTGAAGATTGTTACATTTATTTTGGTTCAATATCACTGGGGTTTTCAGAAACCCTAGATATACAGTCCAGAAGTCAGGCTCCAGATCTGGAACCACATCTCCTTCGAATTGGGAGGCGGCACCAACCGAGCAGGAGTCGCATCTCGAGAAGCAGCACCTCATGGCGGCAGCACCAAAGGCATTGCCAATCAGCCACTCCTCAAACGACAGCCCCTACTAGCGATGAGTCCCAGCTCCGATATCTGTCTCTGCTTGTCATGCTCCAGACAACAGATGGTGCTCAGGCAGCACCAGTCTCCACGCATGGAGGCGGAGCCCGATGCTCCAGGTGAAGACCTCGCTACAGGCAGCAGCGCAACTCCCATCTTCTCCAAGCAGCGCAAGCGGAGGCATAAAAAAACGTGCAGGTGGCATTACTCTTCCACACACATCGAAGGAGGCAACCCTCTCAGACACTGATCCCATGAGGCAGAGGCAACAGCAACTCCAAGATCCGGGTAGAGCCTCCCTTCACCATCGCCCTTCCGATGTCGACCAGTCTAGGAGCTCGCGCGCACGCTCTTGGCGGAAGCCTCTTGCGAGGGTGACTGATCCTCCCGACGCTTTTTCAAGGCACACCTCCTCCAAGATCCTCTAGAGGCGGTACCATTAATGGGTCCCCAATATGGGAACAATGGTTCGATTCGAGGGAGGTGAAACCCCCAACCCCCTCCCTATATTCAACTGCGTAGCGGTCACTTAGATTGAAGTTTAAAAAAGAGACCAAGAAGAAAAAGAAAAAAAAGAGAGAAAGAGTTGGGATGTGATTTCAGAGAAAAAATGATGAGAGCCTAACAGTGGGCTGGTCTGTTCTAAAAAAAGGGAGAGCCCAAGTGGCAGCGTGTTTGCAAAAAAATCATACGCAAGAAAAAAAGAAAAGGAGAGAAAAGTCGTAAAAAATGATGAACGGCAAAGTTGAAAAGAGAGAGAGACGGCTATTAAAAATTTGGAAAAGCCGAAATGATTTAAAAAAAGGGAGAGGGAAGCTGAAAAAAAGACATTAGCTTATTTGATTTTATTCCACCCATCTTCATTTGTCTTCTCCCAACTTTGTCGATGTCATTGTTTTCCGACAAGTATGGGAGAAAGACGGAGTATAGTGTAAAGTTCTACGGCCATGATGATTCTAGTTCAGATTCAGATTCTCCAATCAGAGGCAGGCCAGATTTTCCAGACTCTATAGTTCAGTTCCAGACTCTACAGATTGGTTCAGAGTCCAAGATCGAGGACCCCATCTTTGAGTGATACATTTTCTTCGACTTCTCCAGAGAGAGACTCCTTTTCATACATATGTGTGCGACCAGTTTCTCATCCCCATCTTTTATTTTGGTCAGAGTTTTCTTGTGTTTAATAGGGACTCAGAGTATAGATCCCATTCCCTATATCAAGTAGGCTAGGGTTTTCATGTGGTTTCATAGGGACTCCAGAGTAGAGATCTCATTCTCTGAACCAGTATGGGAGAGACCCAGTTCTTTGACGAGGAGAATATTCAAACTCCATTCTCCAGCAACAATGGACTCCAACGAGGATGTCTCCACAGCTTTTTTAGTTCGGCCTTTTCTGAGATGGAGCAGTTGTCCTCATGATATGGTGGGCCAGAGTTCTTTAGGTGGACTCATTTTCAATAGCAGTGACTCTAACATGCGTAGTACAGAGCACATGCTCTCCAATAAGAAGATTCAATTCGACTCACTCCAACTTGTTTGTTCCTCCTCACCTGCACGGCATGAGAAGCAACATCCTCGACAGTAGCCGACAGTTGTGCGTGTTGAGTTGATATTGTATGTAGTGCCTTGTAGTGTGACATTTCTTTCTGTTTGTCCAAGCGGAGCATTGCATGCTCCAGCTTGAGCGGGAGTGTTGGAGTATATCATATGTAAGATGGGTAAATGGATCCTTCTAAGATCCATTTACCACAACCAATATTTAGTCCCACATCCAAGGTCCTAAATGTCGGTTTCGGTCAACATTTCGGCGACCGACCGAAATGGAATTTCAATCAAATTTCGATCAAATTTCGATCAAATTTCGAAAGAAATTTCGGTCATTTTTTATACTAGGGCCCCCATATTTCGGTCGAATTTCGATTTCGACTGGATGTCGATATTCGACAGAAATTCGACCGAATTTTACTGAAATTTGAGACCATGACCACATCTACCAAAGGTAGGACTTTGAGGGTCTGTGGAGGTTATATAAGGAGCCCCGGACCTCTGGTATCAGATGAGAAAGTACAATAGATACATTAGCCCTTTGACGCGTTCTCCCGTAGTTTCATCCCGCTCCTTAAGGAGTAGGATTCCACGTAAAATCATGTGTTCTTCAATATTTTTATTCTATTTCTCTGATACACTTCTGCATTCAAGATTTCTAGCAGTAACCATTTTGGCTTTGCATTGTATCAACTCAATGTATGACCTCTTACCTCCAATCCAAATGTAAAGAACACATAAGTATATTAAAATCAGCCATGGATTTGGGGTTCTATGATAGGGGAGGCACCAACATCCATCTAGTGGTTACGTTTCTACATGTTTTTATTTTTAATAATTTCCAAACATCTAACTAATCGAGCCGAGGGTAGCTGACTCGACTAAGCCTAGGTGGTCGCTTAATCGGTCGAGTTTTAATACCATTTTTTATTTGATTCCTCTACTGTGAGTTTATATTACTGCACGTAACTTAGTATCATTGTTGGTTAGTAGTTAGTACTTAGTAGGTTAGTATATCATGTTGTGCTTAATGTTTTATATTATTCCTTTGTATCTCATGTTTATGTTGTGTATTTAGCTCATGTCATCATGTTGTATATTTAGGTTATGTTATAAACATAATCTAATGCTATTGATTACTATAAATATATACAAAGGGTAGATTCAATTTTGTATGATATTCTTACACTATTCAGTTTTGTATTGTTGTTAATGCCAATGCTACTTTTTTTAATAGGTGTAATGTTCTTATTATGTTTTTATGAATGTATTACAGTAATGAAGATGCTTAAATCTATGCAAATATATAAGAATATTGGCATAAAAGATTTATTTATATATTTAAAATAATTAAGTACTTAATGTGGGAAAAGGTTTTATTGTTGTATATTTAATATAATTAAAATATTCAAAACCGACTAAACTCCGACTAAATCCTATTAGTGCACGACTGTTGATTAATCCTTAGTCAACGATCTGGTCGATCAAGTACTAACACCAACTTCTGCAACCTTGATAATTTTGATACCACCTGGTAGATGGGTTGTCATTGCAAATGGTGACCACTTATCTATTACAAGATAGGGGGAGGTGCATTTGACGTCATCCATGTGTCTTCAGAATATTTTATATGCTCCTGACTTTTAGATGAATTTACTTTCCACTAGTCAGATTACTAAGGATCCGCATTGTCGTGCTATCCTTGACCCTTCCTCTCTTGTGTTTCAGGACATACTCACGGGCAGGGTGATTGGATGTAGCCGTAAGCAGCGAGGACTCTACAAACTGGTCTAACCTCCTCATATTGGTGTTTTTACTATTCCTACTGGACCTATCTCTCCATATTTGTGGAATCTTCATTTTGGACATCTTCCTCTGCAGAAGCTATGTCATGTTTTCCCACAGATTTCCACGAGATCCTCTTTTCAATGTGATGCATGCCAGCTTGGAAAGCATCATCATTCCTCTTTTCCATCCCATCAAAGTCGCATCAGTTCTCAGTTATTTGAGCTCCTTCATTTACACATTTGGGTCCAAGTCGTGTTCCTGCTCACCAGGGACACCCATTTTATTTGGTTGAAGCTTGAGGTTGGATCTGTGATCAAATATTTTATTAATAAAATAAAGAATATCTTTTCTGTTGATGTCAAATATCTCCGCTCTGATAATGCCTTAGAGTTCTGCGCCTTACAACTTTTTGAGTTTCTTAGATCTCTTAGCATTGTTCACCAGACCTCATGTGCCTATACTTCCCAGCAGAATGGTGCTGCCGAGCGCAAACATCGTCCTTACTTGATGTGACCAGAACCTTGTTGATAGAGAGTCATGCTCCTCACATTTACGGGGGAGATGTCCTTACTGCATGTTATTTGGTAAACCGCATGTCCTCGTCTGTGTTGGGAGAGAAGATTCCTTTCTCGATTGTGTTTCCCGAGAAGGATTTTTTCTCCCTCACACCTCGTATATTTGAATCTGTAGCTTTTATTCATGATGTCTCTCCAGGTTGTGACAAGCCCTCTCCTAGAGTTGTCAAGTGTGTATTAGTTGGCTACTCTCGTACCCAAAAGGGGTACCGTTGCTTCGATCCACTATGGTGGAAGTACTTTGACAGCGTTGATGTTACTTTCTTTGAGTTTGTTATGTATTTTTCTCCTACAGGTGACATACTAGCCCCATCTGATTCTAACGACGAGATCAACATGCCTCCTCTTCATATTGTTGTTCCTTCACCTCCCTCTACTCTTGCTCCATCACCACCACCTCAGATACCACCATCGCCACCACCTTCACCTACTCTTGTGGCCCCACCTTCCACTACGACTCAGTTTTTGCCACGTGTTTTTACTTGCAGGTCTTGCTCGGTTCCCCCTGCTTACAGATCTTGCCTGTCATCCAGCACGCCTCAGGTATGTAATGAGCACATTGTTTCTACTGATGACACTACTGAGTTGTCTATGCATCAGGATACCATCCAGGATGAGCTGGTTCCCTCTCAAGAGGGGAACCCACAAGTTGCGGACTTGGCAGATGATCTTGATGTGCCGATTACTTTGTGTCAATGTTCACTAAAATCGCCGCACGGGCCGCATATGCGGCCGCATATGCCCGTGCAGCGTGCAGACCGCACCGATTACTTGAATCAGTGCATTATGCGCCCTCCCCGCATATGCGGCCCGCATATGCCCCGCATATCCTGCATATGCCCCGCATACTGCTCCAGCAGCTCCAACTTTTCAATCTTCTCATTCAGGTCCTTAATTCTGTAATTCTGCCTCTTCATTCAATTGTTAGAATATGACATGCATTTCTATACAATTGCAATGCATTATACCATTATGTATATGCAATGTTTTATGTTTTTCTCATGTATTATTTTCACGAGTATATGCAACGTATCATCGAATATTTGTTTATATATGTCGATTGAGGTTTTGCTCATGTAATGCATGTATGTGTATTGAAGTTTTGTTATTACGAATTATATAATGTAAAGTTTTTATGGTAAATGTTTTTTTGTGATTAAATATGAGGCAATTAAAAGTATATATGCACACCCGTCTAACATGAACCGTTTTTCTTAGATCTTCTTTAACTCCATTTAGATACATAACTTCAGTGGTAATGTTATTCATAGATTTTTTTATTTTTAAATTAAAAATTAGAAAACCGCTTAGAACCTCATATACCCTGCATATGCCCCCGCATGTCGCTTAATCATTATTCGGTGACCCGTCTGAACGCATACGCATACCGCTTTCTTGAACCTTGCTTTGTGTAGGCCGAGACTAAAGTGTGTTGCTTATCCTCTTGCAGCCCAGGTTTCCTTAAGCAAACTGCTGGAGGATTTCAGGAGATTTACCTTCGCACTATCAACCGTGGAGATAACATGGACATATCAGGAGGCTCTAAAGGACAGTCAGTGGAAGTTAGCCATGGAGGAGGATATGATTATACTACAGTCACGTGGTACGTGGAATCTTGTTTCTGCTCCAGTTGATGCATCGGTTGTGGGATGTAAATGGGTGTTCATTGTGAAACACCGTGCGGATGGCAGCGTGGATCGTTATAAGGTGAGATTTGTGGCACGTGGGTTCACCTAGACATATGGGGTGAACTATCAGGATACTTTCTCTCCCGTTGCCAGATATTCTACTCTGTGTATTCTACTTTCTGATGTTGTAACATGTGATTGACCACTTTATCAGCTTGATGTGAAGAATGCCCTCCTCTATGGTGATCTACAGGAGGAGGTCTACAAGCAGCAGCCACATGGGTTTGCTACTGAGGGGGAGTATCAGAAGATCTACAGGATACAAAAGGCTATCTATGGCCTTAAGCAGAGTCCAAGGGCATGGTTCCAGAAGCTTTTGGACTTGATAGAGCAACATGGATTTGTGAGTTTGATTGTCGATCACTCCTTGTTTGTGCAGAGGACCCAGAAAGGTACTATTGTCATTCTTGTTTACGTTGATGACATTATTGTTACAAGGGATGACGAGAAGGGCATTCAGAATGCCAAGGACTTCCTAGGTCAACAGTTTGTGACCAAGGATCTTGGATATCTATGTTACTTCCTTGGATTGGAGTTTCCAGAAACCAGCGAGGTCTTGTGATGACCCAGAGCAAGTATGTTGCAGATCTTCTTTCAGAGACAAACATGGCAGATTGCAGACCTCCCACTACTCCTATTGACCCAAGCATGACACTCTATGATGATGATACTGAGAGGTTGACAGGAGGAGGTATAGAGAGCTTGTTGGCAAGCTACTATATGTGACTATTATCAGGCCCGTCATATCCTTTGCCGTAGGCAAAATGAGTCAGTTTATGGAGTAGCCTAGATAGTCACATATAGATGCAATCCATATGATTCTGAGATACCTGAAGACTTCACCTGGTACGGGACTTTTTTTCAGCAGAGGCATGTCTCTCTCATTTACAGCATGTGCAAATGCAGATTATGATGGGTGTTCAAAAGATAGAAAGTCTACATCAGGCTTTGTTGTGTTCATAAGGAATTCTCTAGTTTCATGGAAAAACAAGAAGTAGACTGTGGTTACCAGATCGAATGTTGAATTAGAATACAAGGCCATGGCACATGTTAGCACAAAGATGATGTGGGTCAGATATGATCTCACTAACCTGACTATAGAGGTGCCTCTTCCCATGCACCTCCAATGTGACAATCAGGCCGCTCTTTTCATAACAAACGACCAAGCCTTTCATGAGAAAACAAAGCACATAGAGGTGGATTGTCACTACACTAGTGACATGATAAAGAAGGCTCTTATCGCCACTACACATGTCAGCTCTAGAGACCAAACAACATATGTATTTACAAAGGCCCTAGCTAGATCATATCAGAAGTGTTGTTCCAAGCTGAGTCTGATCGATATCTACGTTCCAGCTTGAGGGGCTGTGTTGAGCTATTAGTTATTTTTATTATTGTTTTCTCATTTTCTATTTCTTTTGTTCTCTTATTGTAATTTGCCCAATAGGTTCCTCTCTTATATAAAAGAATCCTAAGGACTCCCTTTAACGCATTCAGGTCTTTTCCTCTCAACATATACTAATTTAGTACTTCGACTTACATAATGCATCTTAGCGAATACTATACAGTACATATTGCATGCTAATGTCTATGCATACTTGTTACTATATGTTTATCTAAGGAATATATGGCAACGATTACTAGAATATTCATTATTCATATGCTGATTTTGTTGTTATGTTTGCATTAGAATTTCTTTGTTAATGACTTGTGACATCTACGAGATGGGGAAATCTTCCCTCACTATAAGTAAGGTCGGTTACATGGATTCTTGCTCAAATCCATGTTGAAAGATATATGACATATGTGGAAAGAGAGAATGAAAAGTTGCATTCCATCTAACCCTAGAGCTCTCTTATATAGGAGAAAAGCTCAAAGGGTAAATTACATAAAAGGGACAAGAGAAATAAACAATATAAATAAATACGACAAAACATAAGAATCTTAACACTCCCCCGAAAGCTGGAGCATATATATCTACCATGCTCAGCTTGGAACAACAGTGATGAAATGGACCTCTTGCAAGAGCTTTGGTGAACATATCTGCAATCTAATCACCTGAAGCAACGTAAGACATTGAAATAAGCCCCTTTTGGATCAAGTTACGAGTATAGTGACGGTCTACCTCAATATGCTTTGTTCTCTCATGAAATGCTGGATTATTAGCTACGAACAAGGTTGCTTGATTATCACAATTGAGGTGCATAGGAAGAGGCACCTCAATCGTTAGATCAGTCAGAACAGACTTGACCCACATCATTGTTCTAATTCAGCGCTAGACCGAGCAACAACAGTTTGTTTCTTACTCTTCTTCCATGAGACAAATGAGCAACCATTGGACTTCCTGTCCTTAAAACACCCAACATAATCTGCATCTGCACACCCGGTAACTATAAGAGAAATATCTCTTTAAAAAAGAAGACTTGCACCTGGAGACGGCTTCAGATATCTCAAGATCATGCACACTGCATCCATGTGTACCTGCCTAGGTTGCTTCATGAACTGGCTCACTCTGCTCATAGTGAAAGATATATCATGCCTAGTAATAGTAACATATAATAATTTCCCTACCAGCTCTCTGTATCGTCTTTTGTCCACCTCCTCAGAGTCATCATCATAGAGCTTAGTATTAGGATCCATTGGGGTAGTAGTTGGTCCACAACCTGTCATGCATGTATCAGATAGAAAATCGGTAGCATACTTCCTTTGCGTCATAACCATACCCTGACGATTTCATGCAAACTCCAAGCCAAGGAAGTAACGAAGTGTGCCAAGGTCCTTGATAACAAACTGTTTCCCAAGAAAATCCTTAGATGCTTGAATGCCATGTTCATCGCTTCCAGTGATATCAATGTCATCAACATAAACCAAAACAACTACAATGCCTCTTTAATTTCTCTTAACAAAGAGAGTATGATCTGCAGTGGATCTGACAAACCCCCTTCTGTTCAATCAACTCCGAGAGCTTCTGAAACTAAGCCCTCGGACTCTGCTTAAGGCCATAGATAGCCTTACGAAGATGGCACACCATACTGGACTCCCCCTCAGCAGCAAACCCAGGTGGTTGATGCATGTATACCTCCGGTAAGGAGAAAGTCGTACAGCCACCGGCAAGGAGGAAGCCGTACATACCAGAATCACCGTCAGCACGTGCCTCCCAGGAATAACCGAGTCGAAAGCCATTGTAGAAGCTCTCCAAGCCACCAGCAACCCACCAGAGGTGCCCACCGCATCCACCGCTCTGAACTGATCGATGCCCCCCGTGCCAAAAGATCTCCAAATGTCGTCTGTAACCGATTGCAGCTTCGTTTCTTGTAACATAATGACATCGCATTCCCACTAAACGAATCTTGATCCCACAGTCCTCCGCTTGCCCGGGTCTCCGAGCCCTCGAGCATTCCAGGAGAGAATTCTCATTTGGGACCGACGTGCCTCCCATGGATGTAGGCAACCCCTGCGGCCTCTGCAACGATAATATTTAAAGGCGAGCAAGGTTACGCCTCCAGGCGTGAAGATCTGGACCTATTCCTTCTTCTGTATCTCTTACCCGCCCTCCTGTCACTTGTTCCCTCAGAGGACAGATCCGTGGTCGTAATGGTGTCGGTCATCACGAAAGAAGCCGCTCCAGCAGCATCACGACAGAGGTCATCGGTATTGTCGGTCGAGGGCGAAGGAGCTGGACTGAAGGATGGTGATGGCTGGGTCCAGCTCATCCCCTCCGCCATGATAGGACCGAACAATGAAGGTGACGACCACTGAGGAAAACCAAGGAGCGAACCACCGGACCCTCCACATGGGACGGACCAAGCCAGCGAGGCCGAGAAGGCCACGTAAGGCAAGATCACAGCGTGGTTCGAAGAAGAAGAGAAGACCCGAGTGACAACTGAATCCATTAGGCCCTTTGTACCCGAAAAATAGTTTAACCGCATACCCGAATCCGCTAAAGGGTCTGTGTGAATAGCTCGGACTCTCGGACCCACATCTAGTGCAACTGAGCAAACTGGCGGCGACCAAACAGTTATCCCTCTGTCCATGTCACCAGGCAAAGAGAATTTGTAGGACGGCAGGCACAGGACCCGAGACGAACCCGCGAAACGCCGCGTGCAATCAACCTCGCGTGTCGTTCCACCCAAGGCTCTCCTCGGAAAGCCAACCGTCAAAATGGAGCACAAAGCGCCGCCGGTCGCCCCGTCGACCTTCACCCTTGGAAGCTCCGGCAGTGGCGGCTCCTCGATTTGCAGCTCGATTCTGAACGTAAAGCAACCGATCTCCATCTCCGCGAAAGAACTCCGACCTTGTACCTCGTCCAAGAAGGTCCTGTTGCACTCTAATAAGACCATCGTGTCGTCCACCGGTGAGCCAGGCTTGAGTCCGTCTTCCAGTACCGCACGAATCGTGCCCTACCGCCTCAGGGCCTTCCGAGCAACCTACCGTCCGAGATAGGAAAGGAATGCCCTTAACCCTTGCAACGCAGACCTCCACCTCCGCACAGGACCCATCGGCAAAACGAAAACTTCTCCAACAGACATTGCCAACATCACCATTCTGAAGAAGGCCATCTCTCTGGATTGACGATAGTCGACGGACGCAGCATCTTCGATCATCCAGCTTGACAACATCGCCAGAGAATCGTAGCCCAAGGAACCCATTCAGGTGGGTACACAAAACGTCCATCGCGATAAAACCTCTCACCGCGAACCCGATCAACGCATGTACGACGGCACCCCGAACGTCCTCCTTTACCTCTTCAGAGGTCGAGGACCCCCCCACAGGTTTAGGTATATCTGCAGGTTGCGCTGAATTTGCACTTCGAGGTACCCTCGCCACTACCTCAGCGAAGGTTGCCCCCCCCCCTCGTCGAACAGATGAAGCAAAGTAGTTGTGTTGCCCATGCTGACGAACCGAGGCCCTCGCCGAACCCACCGCTTCAGCAGACCCAAAGGCAGCCATGCACGTCGCTTGTCGGTGTCCAATCCTTCCGCATGAGAAGCACCTTGGCGGGGAAGGACAAAACAAAAGAATGTGCCCCCTAGTTCCACATCGGAAGCACCTCCTCTCCGGCTTCCTATGAGACACATGCACCCACTCCCTACTTCCCCCTCCAGCAGGCTCCGAACCACCACTGACGACCTGCCTCTCGCCCTCCTCCCATACCAGCATCGCCTTCCCTTTCTCCGAGACACCGCTCGTTTCCCCACGTATCGATCCACTTCGAATTCCCTCCTCGAGCCCCGCCACCAGCTTCACCCCGCCGCCAGCCCCTCGAGAAGAGATCCTCCCCCCTTCCCCCTGCGACACGCCCCCCCCCCCTCGACGAAGGCCCTGGCACCGAGACATCACTCCCTTCCAGCCTTCGAGGTCTCCACCACCGAGACATCACCCCCAC
The DNA here is from genome assembly GCA_037367405.1 of Ottelia alismoides. Classification (NCBI taxonomy): domain Eukaryota; kingdom Viridiplantae; phylum Streptophyta; class Magnoliopsida; order Alismatales; family Hydrocharitaceae; genus Ottelia; species Ottelia alismoides. The sequence goes on along the minus strand of JAZKJV010010132.1, from coordinate 570,566 downwards.
TTAGTCACTTCCAAACCCAATAAGGGGGACGAATCAGTTAAGTTCGAAAGAATCATCAGACTTGGCCACGTTGCCTAAACCAATTACTAGTGCGGGTCCGAGACTATTTGCTTTGTTAGAATATTCTGACTCGGGCACCCCGCATGACCCGATTACTTATGTGGGTTCGACGGAGGGTTTTAAGGCAGGTATTGGGCTTGGCATGGGGGCCTATTCTGGGTGCAACTCTTTTCGAGTCAGGAGAAGGAAGGGGTTGTGGCGAACTCGATTGGCAGGGCTCTTCTCTCAAGCACCCATGAAGCATCAAAGGCTGCCCTGACGGTGCCGAAATGGTATCAGTCGGCGTTGGAAGGGGAGGGATTTCATTTCGACCCAAGTTTGTACGTGGCTTTTTCGTGGCACATTACTGAGAAGGAAACGATGTCGTTGACGAGGGCTTCCAATGCGTGGGAGGTTCATGAGGCAGTGTTTGCATTGAATCCGGATGGTTGCCCAGGTCCGGATAGCTCCCCTTTTTTTAGGGAATTCTGGACTTGGTCTCAGAGGAGGTTATGGGTTTGTTAGCTAGTTGAGGGGAATTCTGAATTTGATCGATTAAATCGATTGTTTATTTTTCTGTTGCCTAAGATGGATGTTGACAAAAGGGTGGAAGATTTTTGCCCTATTACATTGTGCAGTCTACCTTATTGTAGCCAAAGTGTTGGTGAATCGGTTGCGGGGAATCCTGAGAAAAATCATCACTCCCACCTAGAGTGCATTCTTACATGGCAGGCGGTTGATGGACAGTGTCGTTATGGCACCGGAAATTGCGGCAAATTGGAGGCGGGTTCTGTGGAAAGTTGATTTTTTAAAAGCCTATGAAAATTCTTGTGGGTGACACTATATAGAAGACGTTTTCCTAACATATGGATTTCGTGGATGAAGAGATGCATTAATGTTGCTTCTTGCATTGTCCAGGTGAATGAATAGCCTAAGGGGGGCTTTCCAACCGCATCGTGGAGTCCATCAGGGTTGTCCCCCTCTCCCCCGCTTTTATTTGTACTGGCAATAGATATTCTATCTATCATGGTATATCGTGCGGTGACGAGTGATTTTTGAATTTTTGTAGCGACTATTTGAGGGAGGAGATTTCTGTGCCTAATCTTCAGTATGCGGACAACACCACTCTTTTTGTGGAGGGAGGTCCAGCCAGTTGTAGGGGGTTCTCTATGGTACTTGATATTTTTGGTGTTGTTTCTAGTTTGAAGCTTAATAGAGACAAGCCATAAGTTGTGTCATTCGTCTTGGATGAGGAGGAAGTCACTTCATGTGCAAGATGGTTGAGGTTTCCACGTAAGGCCTTGCCTTTGCGGTATCTTGGGGTACCATTGGTGGTTGGAGGAGGATGTGTCTGGCAGATTGGTTGTTGGTTATTGAGAAGATAGAGAAGCGACTCACATGGTGGAAATCTTCTTGCTTACCTAAAGGGGGCAAATTGGTGCTTCTAAATTCGTCGTTATCGACAATCCCTGTTTTATTCCTTTCCTCCATGGTTCTACCTGTAGGGATGAGGAAAATGCTTGAGAGCATTATGCGATAGTTCTTCAAGTCATCGCCTGAAAAGTCGAATGGTTTGGCTCTTGTGGAGTGGAAGACGATGGCTTGCTCGAAAGAGGATGGCAGACTAGGGGTGAGAAGCTTGAAGGAGGTGAACAAGGCACTCATGTGTAAATGGATCTATTGTTTCTAGGGGGATTATTGCAGTTTGGTAACCACTCTGATTCATAAAATCTATGCGCCTTCCCTTTCTCTGCTTGGCCCTGGTAATCTTGGGCACATCCTCTCACACTTCTGGAGAGGGATATGTAGAGCATTGCAGGATGTTTGTCCCTTCCTAAGATCTGGTGTAGGTGATGGCACTGGTTTTAGATTTTGACATGATGATTGGAGTAAAGGTCGGGTACTTGGAGTGCAATTCCTGCGTCTGTTAACCTTAGCATCAAACTCTGATTGTTCTGTGGCGGATGTTTGGGATGGACATTATTTCTTCCCGCAGTTCAGATCTAAGTTCTCAGATCAACGGATGGGTGTACTTATGGAGATGCTGGAGGAGTTAGATAGTGCGGAAGTGCCTACTGTGAGACGAGATTGGTGGAGCTGATTTAAGGAAAGATTTTATGTGAGTAAATCCTATAGGATTTTGAAGGGTTTGATGACTTTTGACCCTAGGGGGTGTGTGGCGGAGTGTAGAAGGTTATGAAAGTGGAAGATTCCCACGTGGGGGAAATCGATACCGCATGTCCTCATTGTCATGATGCTATCGAATATGCGGACCATCTTTTTTTCAAATGTGAAAACCCCTCGAAGGCGTGAGAAATCTTTGGGAGTTCTTCGGTAGGTACAGATGGGGTACCGATATTGGGAGTCCATTAGTGCAGATTGGCGTGGCATTAAGGAGGACAGATCAAAATGTGTGGCCATTATTTGGGCTTTATGGTTAGCAAGAAACGGGGTGTTTTTTCATCGTGACAGATGATATGGTGAAAATGCAGTTGTGCATGCAAAAAGGCACTAGTTGAGAGTTAGATCATGTAATTTTTGCTTTCCATGTAACTTGCAGAAATCATGTACATCTTTTGGTGAATAAATGGTGAAGCTTTTTGGCACAAACCTATATAGTGGAGGCCTTTTTCTTTCATAAAAAAATTAAATCTGTTTCATGTGCAACAACAGCTAAAAACTTATAACATGTGCAACTTCAAGATAAGATTGTAACATGTGCAACAGCAGCTAAACTTGCAACATATGCAACAACAACATAGAAAAGAAAAAACGATAATTGTTTTAACAGTTTGCAAGTACATCCTGCACATCATATACCTGTTCTCTCTTTCTCAGTTCTGCTTCCTTTAATTTAAGTTCATTTTCCTTCTTTTTCAGATCCTACATGCACAAGAGAATAAATTGAATTATACTCGACAGCCGAAGCCTCCATAGAAATGGTAGTTTATGGTAACCTTTGAGTTGTCAAGAGGAATGTCAACTGTTGCACCACGATCACTGTAAAAATCAGCAGGCTCAGGAGGAAGTGGTGATAGCCTTGAATTTGAAGCTGGAGGAACACTGCCAGGGTTCTAGAGAAAATATGAAGGCATAAAAGACGTGGATACAGTAACGCAGAAAATATTTCCTATAGAATATTCAACTTTCAGCGAAAATACTGTATCAATCATGTTGATCAAAGACATTTAATCTTTTCTTGTAACAGATGTCACTTTATTTGCATGTCAACTTGGATAAATAGATGCTGTAAATAGATGCTGAAGCTTTTTGAGAGGCTCAACATAAGGAAACTCTGGTTTGAGAACTTCCAACATATTTTTCCTCTTCTTGCTGCTGAAGATGAACTCGCCAGAGCAGGAGGACAACTATTGTCTGATTGCTTTGTCCAATAACATCAACTAAATCGTTGCAAAGGCCTGGATACAGTAGCTGTGACTAGATTCGTGGTGAGTCCAGTTTAGTCTGCCATTTGAAACAGTAGCTGTGACTAGATTCATGGTGAGTCCAGTTTAGACTGCCATTATTTCAGGTAGATCCTTACTGGATGATTTTGTGGTGATGATGGAGGTAGTGATTGGTTGGGAGAGGGAGGATGTGAAGGGGTTCTTGGGGAAGGTGAACTTTACCAAGGCCTATGACGCGTTGGATTGGTCATTTCTCTGGAGTACTTGACAAAGTGATGTTTTCCATTGCTTTGGTATGCTCTATTTATGTCCTAGTTTATCATGATTAGACTTTAAAAGTATATTGATTGTTTCCAAGTAATCGACTGCTTTTTTGCTGTAAATATTGTTGATGCAGCACGTACTCAACTTCTTACTGGAGAGACGGTACCCTCTGATGGAGGGTCTATAAGAGACGGAGCAGGATTACTACTTCGTCTACTACCGTGGCCCAAACTCCTTCTGCAATGGCAGCTTCTCGTGGCAGAGGGGATACTTCACAATTTCATGGACGCGGATCCCATGGTCGAGGAGGAGGGCGTCGACGTGGTCCATGCTCACATTGCCACCATCCAAGATATTCGGAGGAGACATGCTATATGAAGCGTGGGTATCCAATGTCTGTCCGTGTAGCTGAGCAGACAGAGACTACTCCGGCTCATTCTCATGATGCGAGGCTTGACGATATTGTCTCGAGATTGAGAGAGATGATGACTACACCACCAGCACCAGCAATAGGATCTTCAGATGTTACAGTTGTTGTCAGAGCTTTTACGAGTTCGCCAGGTATTGCTTACGTACTTACCAGTTGTAGCAGTTCATATTTGACTGACTGGAGCATGGACTCCGGAGTTTCTCATCATATATGTAGAGATCGGGCTCAATTCACTTTTTATAGATCTATCCCTCATGGTAGATCAATGGTGACTGCTAATGGGGTTCATCATATATGACATCCTCTGCAGAAGAAGGTGTTCAAAGCGAAGATGCCACATGAAAGGAGAAACATATCCAAACGGAATAGTAGCAACACCAGCACATGGAGGTTGGACCAGTATGTAAAGTCCTCTTTGTTCACGGCCACCCAACCTGTGAGTATATCCTGAAACACAAGAGAAAAAGGACCAAATATGGAACGGCAATGTAAATATTTTATAATCTGACTAATAGACAAAAGATTCATCTGAAATGCTGGAGCATGTAAGACATTCTATAGGCGCATCGATGGGGCAAGAACAATCTCCCTCGGACCAATAACGGGTAGATGAACGCATTAGCAATCACCACTGATCTACCACGAAGGATAGATCTGTAAGAAGTAAATTAAGCTCGATCTCCACACAGATAATGAGAAGCTCCGGAGTCCATCATCCAATCAGTCAAATCTGAATTGCTACAACTGGTAAGTGAGTAAGCAACACCTGATGAACTCATAGAAGCTTTGACAGCAGCTGCAACATCTGAAGATCATGTTGTTAGGTATTGCAGTGTAGTCATCATCTCTCTCAATCTCGAGACAATATCATCAAGCCTCGCACCATGAAAAGGAGCTGGAGTAGTCGTTGTCTGCTCAGCTATACGGGCAGAAGTTGTGTCATTTTCTCCTTCAGATCTCTACTCGTATTACCTTGGAGTGTGAGGCATGTCAACTTGGGAAGCACCATCGTTCTTCTTTTTCGAATAATCGGAGTCGTCACAGTAGTCAGTTGTTTGAGTTGTTTCATTTTGATATTTGGGATCCTAGTCGTGTTCCCCATCATCAAGGACATCGGTTCTATATGGTTGTTGTGGAAGATTCCTCTGAATTATCTTGAGTTTTCTTGTTAAAGAATAAGTCTGAAGTTGGTCCTGTTATTAAATCATTTCTGAGATCAAGAACATTTTTTCTGCTAATGTGAAGTTTATTCGCACTAACAATGCCCAGGAGTTTTCCACTTTATTGCCGTCTGACTTTCTCAAATCGCTTGGTATTGTTCATCAGACTTCTTGTGCTTACACTTCACAGCAGAATGGTGATGTTGAACGCAAATATCGTCATCTTTTCGATGTCACGAGGGCTCTTTTGATTTAGAGTCGAGCTCCTCATTTGTTCAGGGGCGATGCAATCCTCACTGCATGTTACTTGGTGAACCGCATGCCGTCTACTATCCTTGGAGAAAAGCTTCCTTTCTTGAGTGTGTTTCCCGAGAAGGACATATACTCCCTTACTCCTAGGGTCTTTGGGTCTGTGGCATTTGTCCAAATTTTACTCCCGGTCGTGACAACCTCTCTCCTAGGGCTGTCAAATGTGTGTCCGTTGGTTATTCTCGTACCCAAAAAGGGTATAGATTTTTTGATCCTATAGGGAGAAAATATTACACGAAAACCCGCTACTTCCACGCAGTTGTGAGTGGTTGCAATGGTGTAATTTGATATGTTCCATTGAGGTGGAAGGTGTTGAGGTGGAAGGGGATCGCTCCATTGGGGAGGCAATGCAAAATCATTAATGTAAACTTAGTCGAAGGATAACTTGTAGTGGAATCATATGGGAGGGAAAAGATATTCCACATTTGAGTGAGCTCCAAGGGGAAGAACTGACGCATACTTTCTTCCTTACGAAAGTGCAACGGGTGACATTTGAGCTGAATGTTGTTGGCTCGTCAGGTCTGGATGGTTTCCTTATGCTTGTTGTCAGGGAGTTCAGGGACTTGGTAGGTCAAAAATTCTAGTAGTTGTTGAGGAACTATGGCAAATGAATTGTGGCTTCAAGCATCTAAACAACTCGTTTTTATTCCTTCTGCCTAAGAAGGATGTGGTTCGGAGGTAGGAGGATTTGTGACATATCGCTCTTTCTAACTCCATATATTTGATCTTGGCAAAGGTGTTAACAAACCGACTGAGGGAGTTTCTTGGCTCCACTATTGATCGGAGCAAATGGCCTTCATTCTAGGTTGTTATATGATGGGCGAGATGGTGATGGCCTCAAAGATTATTGCAAAGAGGAGATGAAGGAAAACCAAGGTATTCTTTGGAAGTTGATTTTTCCAAGGCCTTGGCATCCCAGTATTACAAAAGTCAGTATTCAATATTTAGTAGGAAGGATTACTAACAAAGAATAAACGGTATTTGGGTGACTAATCGGAAATATTTGACTAGGTATGTGTAATGATTATAAATAGAAAAGTATGTTTAATACTGTAGAGTTATATTTATATCTTTGTATCATTTTCCTATTTTTCTGGTTCTCATGTCTATCATATGTAATTTACCCATAGTTCTCTCCCCTACATAAGAGAGCCTTGGATTCAAGGAATAAATTGTGTTTTATTCAATTTCCCAATATGGTATCAGAGCGGCGATCCTAGGCCGGAGCTCTCGTATCCTAGTCCTACCACACCGTCACCCCTCCCTCCTCTCGGCGCCGTCGCCCCTCTCTCCTCTCAGCGTCGCTGCCCCTCTCTCCTCTCGACATTGCCCCTCTCCTTGTCGTTACGCCTCCTCTCCGTTGGGCAGCGGCCGTCGCCGTCGCCGTCGCCCTCTCGTTCAAGCCGGTCATTGCCGGCCTTCCGCCACCAGGCCGGACTGCCGCCTCCATCGGCCCTCTCTCTCTCCTTTATGAAATCGGCCCCCTTTGTCATCGGTCCTTTATCTCACCAACGGATCTCTCTATGTCTCTCCTTATCGAGGTCCGCTTGTGTTGATGAGTGATTGCATAAGTCTACACATGCAATCAAATTCCTATATGTATGTGTAGACACTTATCTATTGGTCTACAAAACCCTAGATTTCTTCACCCGGCAATATCTCAAAGAGCAAGGTCGATATCCACGTGCGCCTTCAGAGGTCCAGCGCCAATTGTCAAGATGGACGGGACGAACTACGAGCTCTGGAAAATGCAATTCATGAGCCTGATGAAGTCTACGGGTAAGAAACACATTCTTACCGAGGAAGAGCCGGTTAAGAAAACTGGGTTAACGACTCGTGGGAGGCGGATGATACATGTATCAAGGTTCGGCTTTCAGGTACATTGGTGATAGAGATCGCCAATGATGTGTTACATCGGCCCACGACCAAGGTGATGTGGGAAATCCCCGCTGCTACTTATTCACAGGAGGGGAATTACACAAAGATTCTGCAACTCCAGCACGATATTTTTACTATCAAGCGGAATGGACGGTCCCTTCATTCATTATATACATTATTGTGTGGGATTTTTGAGAAGCTCCACAGTTTCATGCCCCTCACATCTACTCCTAAGCAGCAGAAGACTTATAGGAATGCCACCATAGTTGGTGTATTCGTGCCAGCCCTTGATCCCGAGTATGAGGCTTCTCGTTGCCAGATTCTGGCAGATGTCACTATTCCTCCCATGGAGGAAGCTTTCTGCAGGCTCAGTAGGATCATTGTCCCATTCACTACTGCCAATCAAACTTCTTCAGCGACGGCTGCCTCCCAAGGTCAAGGAGGCTCTTCTCAGTTTCGTGGATGCAGACCTCATGGCAGAGGAGGTTGTATTCGTCAACCATGTACTTACTGCCCTCGTCCTGGACATACAGAGGATACATGTTATTCCAAGCATGGACTTCCTGCATCAGCTCGAGTAGATGAACAGATTAAGCTCCCGACTGCTTCCTCTTTAGATCAGAAATTTGATGACCTTGTAGCACAATTGAGGGGCATTATACCTCTTATCAATCCTATTACTTCTTTATCGGTCTCTGGAAGTCATTCAAATGTGGTTGCTTCAGCATCTTCTAGTACTTCAGGTAGTACTTATGGGCTTACTAGATGTAGTGGATCTGATATTATAGAATGGATTATGGACTCCGATGCTACACATCACTTTTGTTGAGACAGAGATCAACTTACAACATACAGACAGGTTCCTCCAGGATGGATTGTGGTTATAGCATGGGACTCATTCCCTGATCACTAGATGGGGGAGATTAGCCTGACACCCTCTATACGTCTACAGAATGTGTTGCAACTTGCATGCACCTAACATTTCTATGAATATGTTATCTATTAGTCAGATTACGAGGGATATACATTGTCGAGCTATTTTTAACCCATCTTCTCTTGTATTTCAAGACATCCTTACGGGCAAGGTGATTGGTTGTGGCCGTGAGCAGGACGGTCTCTATCACTTGGTTCGAACCCCTGATGCTGGAATTTCCTCCCATTCTGCTAGACCCGTCTCACCCTTTACGTGGCACATGCACTTTGGTCATCTCCTGCTCCAAAAAATGTGTCGTGTTCTGCCTCAGATTTCTCCTCACTCGTCCTTTCAATATGAGGCATGTCAGTTGGGAAAGCATCATCAGTCTGCCCTCCCCGGTTGTCAGAGCTGGAGTAGTAGCTCCATTTTAAGTTATTTCATATAGATATTTGGGGTCCCAGTCATGTTCCCGATCATCAGAGACATAGGTTTTATCTTGTTGATTATGATGATTTCTCTCGCATGTCTTGGGTATTTTGATAAAACAATAAATCTGAAGCTGGAGATGTTATCAAGAACTTTATCAATGAAGTGTGGAATGTGTTTTCTTCGTCTGTGAAATTTGTAAGAACTAATAATGCTTTGGAATTTTGTACTCGTACTCTTTCCAATTACTTTTCAAAGTATTACTCATCAAACACCGCGTGTCTATACTTCCCAGCAAAATGGTGTTGCAGAGAGGAAGCATCGTCATTTGCTTGATGTTACCATAACTTTTCTCATTCAGAGTCGTGCTCCACATTCTTTTTGAGGTGAAGATGTTCTTACGGCATGATATCTTATTAATCGCATGCCCTCGTTGGTCTTGGGTAAGAAAATTCCTTTCTCCTTGCATTTCTCATAAAAGAATTGTTCTCGCTTACTACTCGCGTGTTTTGCTCGGTCGCCTTTGTCCACCAGTTGTCTCCAGGTATTGACAAGCTCTCTCCTAGAGCAGTCAAGTATGTCTTTGTCGAGTACTCCAGGACACAAAAAGTGTATAGATGTTATGATCCAATGTGCAGGAAGTATTATGTTAGTGAGACATCACCTTTTTCGAGTATGTGAGGTACTTTTCTCCTACAGGTGATCGGTTGACTTCCTTATACTCTGATGATGAAATCTACATGACGTCGTCACCGTCATCACCGTCTTTACCACCACCGCCACCATCACCACCTCCTCCTATATCCTCAGCCCCAGTTGTCCCCATCTCAACATTCCCGCATCACTATATCTGTTGACATGCTTCTGCTCATGGTCACCACTCATCATCTAGCACGCATGAGGTATGTTCTGAATACATAGTTCCTAACGATGGGTCTGAAGGTCTGCTTGAGAAGGATTCTTTACAGGGGACGGACGTGAAGGTTGATGATCTGGACTTACCTATTGCGTTTCGGAAGCAAAAACGTAGTTGTGCATCATATCCTTTAGTATACACAATCTCCTTTGATCGCCTCACTAGGGAATTCAGGAAATTTGCAGTTGCATTGTCTGCAATGGACGCTCCATAGAATTACCATGAGGCTTTGAAGGATAATCGGTGGCGATTAGCTATGGAAGAAGAGATGGTTTCCTTACAGTCACGTAGTACCTGGAGTTTGGTTCATGCTCCTGATGGAGCTTCTGTCGTCAGTTGCAAGTGGGTATTTACTGTTAAATACCGTGCAGATGGGAGTCTGGATCGGTACAAGGCCAGATTGGTTGATCATAGCTTTACTCAAACACATGGAGTGGATTACCTAGACACATTCTCCCCGATGGCTCATCATTCTACTCTACATATTCTTCTTTCTGTTGTAGTACATGACTGGCCTCTCTTCTAGCTTGATGTTAAAAACGTTTTTTGTATGGGGACCTACAGGAAGAAGTCTACATGCAGCAGCCTTCTGGGTTTGTTACTGAGGGGGGAGTATCCGCAGGTTCGCAGACTTCATAAAGCAATATACGGCCTTAAATAGAGTCCTAGGGCATGATTTTAGAAGCTCTTGAACTTAATTGAGAAGCAAGGATTTAAGAGGTCGAATGCGGATCATTTATTATTTGTACAGAGAACTCATATAGGCACGGTGGTTATTATGGTATATGTTGATGACATATTAGTCACAGGTGATGACATGCAGGGGATAAATAGGGCTAATGAATTCCTGAGCCGACACTTTGTTACCAAGGATCTTGGCACCTTACGATATTTCTTGGTGTTGGAGTATTTGGTTGTGCGCCACTTATATTGTAGATGGGTAAATGGATCTCTATAGGATCCATTGACCACATCCACGTCTTTAGTCCCACATCTACCAGTTGGGAGATGTGAAGACTCGGTGGAGGCTATATATAGACCCCTACACCCATTGTATCCAGATGAGAGAGAAAGCAATGAAACATATGGCCCTTTGAGGCATTCTCCCGTGGTTTCATCCCGCTCCTTAGGGAGTAGGGATCTACGTTAAAATCTCGATGTCCATAAAGTTTTATTCTTTTCTCTGATTTACTTCTGCATGTTTATTTTCTAATATGGTATCAGAGCTATGTTATTTTCATAACATGGTATTAGAGCGGGTCGATTCTCGAGAATATTAAAGTTTTTATTCGAAATTCATTTTTGAATTTCTATTCTTGAAAATTGTGTGTGAATAAAATTATTCTAAATCTATTGTTCATGATCGATTTTAAAAGGTTATAGGGTTTCTGAAGAAACCCTAAGTTTTGTACGGTAATGCATCTTCTATCGAATGTCATGCGAGAATCTCAAGCAGCAGTCCTAGCCGCAACATGCGACACGATACCCAAATTGTTGTGCTCTTCCAGGAGCTGCGCGTAAACTCCAGATCGTCGAACCTCCTCTCAAGCTCATTCTCCATCGTCGCCCGATTTCCAGATCCCAGTCGGTGTTGCGCCAAACCTCCATTGTCGAACCTCCAAGGCTCCAGATGCGGCGAGCCCTAGTCACGTGTTCTTCCCTTCCTCCTTCGCGTGGGCAGCAGCAGCCCAGGCGGTGTTGCGCCATCTTCCAGGATTCCAAGAGAGCCCGATGCTCCAGTGGCTCCCTCAGGGGGTGACGGTGCACCTCCAACATACAGTCGATCCCCACCACGCAAAACACTGCGCGAAAACCCACCTAGGGACGACACAGTGATGTTTTCCGTGAACTCGTCGACGACGACGCAAACATCTCAAAGCTCCTACGGAGCATCTCCTTCCGCGAGCGGCATCTCCTCCCTCTCTTGAATCTCATGCCTCCCCACAAATCCCTGACGGCGCTCCCCCTGCACCTACAGTCTCCATCATGCGCGATGCTCCACAAGCAGAGGCTCCTCTCCTCCTCCAGTTCAGCGACAGAGCAGCGATGGCTCCTTCAATTTTGCTGCAGCGGCAACCCCAGCAATCCCCTATTGGTGGCAGCGTGCATCTCGATCTAGAAGAAACCCATGGGTGGCGGCGTCCTTTTGAAGAGAAGGGTTCCCACGATGGGAACCCGAGGGCCACTGACAAGGCCCTTAAAAAAATGGGCTACTTATTTGAAAGCCCCAAGTGGGCCACTGTTATAAATAAATTGTTATTGAGAGAGCTCAGATGGGCTGCCGTATAAAAAAAGGAAAGGAGGGGGAGTTGGGCCAGTATTAAAAAAATGTTTGAGAAAAAAAAGGAGAGGAGGAGCTAATGTAATTTGGGCCCTGTTTGGGCCATGTATACAAAAAAAATGTTTGAATGTCTTAAAAAAAGGGAGAAGAATCGTTATAAAAAATGGGAAGAAAAGAGGCACGTACAAAGAAAAGCCATACGCAAAATATTTGCAAAAAAGCAAAAAAAAATGTGAATAGCTTATGTTAAAAAAATTGGAATAGTCGATAAGAAAATTTTCATTGGGAAGAAAAGCCGAAAATGTGACGGCTTATTTGATTTTGTTCTCCCCATTTCTATTGTCCAACTTTGTCGACAAGTATGGAATTGTTTTCCGACAAGTATGGGAGAAAGGGGAGTATTATGTAGAGTCACAGGTCGGTTCCAGATTCAAATGTTAGATTTCCAGGCCATTCAGTTTCCAGACTCTACAGTTTCTCAGATATTCAAACTCGGCGTTCAGTTAGTTCCAAGTCTTCAGTTTCAGACACACGTGTATGTGGTCCTCTTTCATATGAGCACGTGTATGCCATCTTTGTGTGGTCCCCATCTTTTATGTGTCAGCCAGAGTTTTCATGTGATCCATAGGGACTCCAGAGTAGAGGATCATTCCCTATGCCATGTTAGCTAGGGTTTTCATGTGGTTTCATAGGGACTCCAGAGTAGAGTACCATTCTATGTGCCAGATGGGAGAGACCCAGTTCTCCGATGATGAGACTTTTCAGACTCCATTCTCCAACGATCATGAACTCTGACGAGGACTGCACTCCACGACTTTTCAGTTTGGCCCTTTCAGAGATGGAGCAGTTGTCCACATGTTGTGGCGAGCCAGAGTTCTCCGTGTAAGAGACTCATTTTCAGTTGCAGTGATTCTGACAGGTGCAGTACATATCACATTCTCCCTGACGAGGAGATTCATTTGACTCACACTCCAACATGTTCGTCCTCCTCACCTGCACGGCATGAGAAGAAACGACTTCGACAGCAGCCAACAGTTGTGCGCATTGAGTTGATATTGTTTGTAGTGTTATATAGCGTGAGTTGAGATTTCTTTCTGTCAGTCCAAGTTGAGCATTGCATGCTCCAATTTGAAGGGGAGTGTTGGAGTATTTGGTTGTGCGCTACTTATAGTGTAGATGGGTAAACAGATCTCTCCAGAATCCATTTACGACATTCATGTCTTTAGTCCCACATCTACCAGCTGGAGATGTGGGAACTCAGTGCGGCTATATATAGACCCCCACATCCATTGTATTCAAATGAGAGAAAAAGCAATGAAGCATATGGCCCTTTGAGGCCTTCTATTATGATTTCATCCCACTCCTTCGGGAGCAAGGTTCCACGTTAAAATCCCGGTGTCCATAAAGTTTTATTCTTTTCTTTGATTTACTTCCACATGTTTATTTTCTAACATGGTATCAGAGCTATATTATTTTTTTAACACTTGGGATTAGAATTTGCTAGAAAACAGCAGGGTCTTGTGATGACCCAACGGAAGTATGTGACATATATGCTAATTGAGATAGGAATGATTAGATATCAATCAACCACCAATCCTATGGACCCTAGTATGATGTTGTATGATGATGATACAGAAGAGATGGACAGGAAACAATACAGAGAAACAGTGGGGAAGCTTCTTTATGTAACTATAACCAGACCGGATATCTCATTTGCAGTCAGTCGGGTGAGTCAATTCATTAAACAACCCGACAGGTACACATGGATGATGTATATATTATTTTGAGATACATAAAGTCTTCTCCATGTGTAGGATTATTATTCATGTTGGGAAAATAGAGAGAGTTGTTTATTCCATAAGCCTTATGCTCTCTTATATAGGAGAGAGGCCAATGGGTAAATTACATAAGGTAGACAAGAGAAAGAAAATAGATAAAGGGGTATTGAAATATAGAAAAAGACATATATCTCTACACTCCCCCTCAAGATGGAGCATAGATATCTATCATGCTCAGCTTGGACGAACACTTATGAAATGATCCTTTAAGTAAAGCTGTGGTGAAAATGTCGGTCGTCTGATCTCCTGAGCTGGCATGAGATGTAGAGATGAATCCCTTCTGAATCATATCACGTATATAGTGACAATCAACCTCAATATGCTTCGTCCTTCCATTAAAGGCAGGATTATTAGCTATGAACAGGAGCAATGAACAAAGCAGCACGATTGTCGCATTGTAGCAACATGGGAAGAGGTACATCTATATGTAGATTTGTAAAGACTGCTCGAACCCACATCATTTCTGTACATGCTTGTGCCATAGCCCTATACTCTAACTCAGCACTAGATCTCGCAACTACAGTTTGCTTTTTTCTTTTCCACAAGACAAGTGAATCTCCAACAAATATGGCAAATCATGTTGTGGACTTCCTATCCTTGGGGAATCCTGCATAATCTACATCTGCATGTGCTGAGATAGTGATGATGCCACCTCTTTTAAATAGCAACCATGTACCTGGAGATGATTTAAGATAACTTAACATCATTTGTATTGCATCCATGTGTACCTGACGAGGTTGTTCCATGAACCGGCTCACTCGATTGACAGCAAATGAAATATCGGGTCTGGTAAAGGTAACACAAAGGAGCTTTCCCACCAGTTCTTTGTATCTTCTCTTGTCAACCTCATCAGTATCATCTCCGTAGAGCTTCATGCTTGGATCCATTGGTGTGGTAGCAGGTCGATATCCAAGCATACCCGTGTCACTCAGCAAATCAACACTATATTTTCTCTGAGTCATCACTAGCCCGTGCTTATTTCCGGTAAACTACATTCCCAAAAAGTATCTAAGAAATCAAAGATCCTTAGTAACAAATTCACAGCCCAGAAATTCTTTTGCCTTCTTTGTTCCTTGTATATCATCTCATGTAATAAGTATAGCGTCAATATACACTATAATAGCAATCATGCCTCTAAGGTTCTCTGTATGAAAAATGAATGGTCTGCATTCGATCGTTTGAACCCCTGCTTCTCAAACAAATCTAAGAGCTTCTGGAACCAAGCTCGTGGGCTCTGCTTAAGGCCATAGATTGTCTTATGAAGTTTACACACATGTGAACACTCCCCCTCATCAGCAAAACCAGGTGGTTGCTACATGTAGACTTCCTCCTGAAGATCACCATACAAGAATGCATTCTTGACATCAAGTTGGAACAATGGCCAACCTCTAACGACAGCAACAGATAAAAGAATCCTTCGGGTAGAATGTCGAGCAACAAGAGAGAAGGTATCAAGATAATTCACCCTATGTGTTTTAGTAAAACCACATGCTACTAGTCGAGCCTTGTAACGATCAATATTGCCATCTGCATTCTGCTTCACTATAAAGACCCATTTGCAACTCACTATAGATGCCCCAGCAGGGGGCGAGACCAAACTCCAAGTGCCTCTAGACTGGAGAACCATCATCTCCTCCTCCATAGCTACACGCCATGTGCTATCTGTCAATGCCTCCTGGTAAGTTCGTGGTATGGCCACGATGTTCAACGCAGCTACAAACTTCCCAAAATCACACGTTAGACGCTCGAAGGTGACATGACAAGCAAGTGGATATGAGGTATAGGAACGCTTCTGCTTCCTAAAAGCAATTGGTAAATCCAGGTCATCATCGTCATTTCTGCCACCAACCTGATCATCAACCTCCTGAGATAAGACCTATTGAGAGACAATATTTATCCCATCATTACAAGTAATGCTATCAGAACAAACCTGGGGCATGCTAGGTGACAAGCCATGAGCATGAGCAGAAGCAGACTGTCGACTGTAGTGATGTAGTAGTTGTGGAACCAAAATTATAGGAGGTGGTGGGGCTGACGGTGGTGATGGAGGAGGTGGTCAGGAAGGTGGTTGATGCATAGGTGGAGGCCGAATATAGACCTCACTGTCCGAAATTGATGGTGTCAACATGTTACCTATAGGCAAAAATACATAACAGATTTAAAAAATGTTGCATCTGCGCTAACATAATATCTCCTAGCATAGCAACGATAGCCCTTCTGAGTTCTGGAATACCCAACAAAGACACATTTGATAGCCCTATGAGAGATCCTGTCAATCCCTGGAAACAATAGATGGACAAATGCAACAAATCCAAAAACACAAGGGCTAAGAGAGAACAACTCCATGTCAAGAAAAACAAGTGGAAAAAAATCTTCCCTAACAATGACGATGGCATGCGGTTAAGGAGATAACATGTCGTAGGAACCGCATCACCCCAGAATGAATAAGGGGCACAACTCTGGATCAAAAGAATACGAGTGACATCAAGAAGGTTACGGTACTTTCTTTCAGCAACACCGTTCTATTGAGACGTATATGAACATGATGTTTGATGAAGGATACCATGAGACTGAAAGAAATGAGAAAGGACATGAGTGCAGAATTCAAGCGCATTATTCGTCCTTACTATTTTGATAGAGGTAGAAAACACATTATGCACTTCTCTAATGAAATTTATTATTGCATTTCCAGCTTCAGATTTACACTTCAACAAGAAGACCCGAGACAGACGACTAAAATCATCAACAGCAACTAAATAAATATGTCCTTGATGATCGGGAATATGACTTGGACCCCAAATGTCAACATGGAAAAACTCAAAAGGGGAGCTACTGCTCCGACTCTGACGACTAGGGAATACCAACCGATGATGCTTCCCTAACTAACACGCTTCACAGTTGAATGACGAGCAGGGTGAAATCTGGGGAAGAACTTGACGCATCTTCTAAAGCGGGAGATGACCGAAGCACGGGTGCCAAAGAAAGGGAGAGACCGGACCAATAATGGGATGATAGACCAACATATGGTGCTTGAACCAATCGATAGAGTCTGCCCTACTCACGGCCACAGCCAATCATCTTGCTCGTAAGAATGTCCTGAAACACAAGAGATGATGGGTCAAATATTGCTCGACAGTTTGTAGCCTTAGTAATCTGACTGATAGATAGTAAATTCATTGAAAAATCAAGAGCATGCAACACATTCTGTAAGCACATAGATGGTGTCAAGGTGATCTCCCCATGTCCCGTGACAGGAGAATGGGTCCCATCAGCTATGACCACAGTCCTTCCTGGAGGAACCTACCGATAGGCTATGAGCTGATCTTTATCTCCACACAAGTGATGTGTGACTCCAGAATCAATAATCCACGTTGATATATCTGAACCAACATAAAATGTAGATGTATAAACTATCTGAGGTATAGGCCCCTGTAGTAGCGGCAAAATCCGAGTTGTTCCTTGAAGTAGGTGTTGGTGTATTAGATAGTGGCAGAATATCTCTCAGTCGAGACACAATGTCATCATATCTCTGATCTGATGTGGGTGGCGCTGCTTGTTGATGATGGGCATGCTGTGCTACATGTGCTGATGCTGGAAAACCATGCTTAGAGTAGCATGTGTCTTACCAATGTCCATATAAGTGACAATAGATACACGATGATCTACGGCCATGTCCACCTCTACCTCGTGATGTCCGTCCATGAAATTGAGATGCGCCGCCTCTTCCGCGAAGGCCGCCATGGCAGAAGAATTTGATACTGGAGTTGGAACATTGATCCTACTTAATCTCCGGAAGGCCTCCTCCATGGGAGGAATGGTAGCATCAGACGTTATCTGGGAAGATGCGGCCTCGTATTGAGAGTCAAGAGAGGCCAGTAATACTCCAACCATCGTAGCATTCCAGAATGTCTTCATCTGTTTTGGAGTCGCCGTGAGCGGCACAAAGCTATGAAGCTTCTCAAACATCCTATGTAGGGTGGTATAGTGTGCATGTAGTGGTCGACCATTCTGCTTAATGGTGAAGATGTCATGTTGTAGTTGTAGAATCCTTGTCTCATTCTTGGCATGTACATACATTGTAGCAAGAATATCCCACATGACTTTGGTTGTGGGCTAGTGTAGGATATTATTCGCTATATCTGGTATCATGGTACCAGACAACCAAACTCGTGCGTAGCCATTATCAGCCTCCCAAGAGGCATACACTCATTTTTTCTCCATCGGCTATTCTTCGGTAAGAATATGTTTCTTACCCATTGACTTCATTAGGCTCATAAATTGCATGGCCCACAACTTGCAATTCGACCCATCCGTCTTGACTATGGACGATGGACCTTTGAAGGCATCCGTGATGGGGATATCAACCTTGATTTCTAACATCTTGTCGATCGAAGGAGACGAGGATCGTAGACTTTGACCAAAGAAATGTCTACACGAACATACGGGAGGGTGACTGCATCGATAGACTTAAAGCGCACCAAACTCCTTCAAGAAAGAAATAGCGACAATTTGTCGCGCGCGATGCTGTGGGGCAGTGGCGGGAGGCCACAGATGTCGGGGGCTACGGTGTGCGGTTGGGGATGCCACTGAGACCGCAGATGTAGGGGCCCGCAGATACGGGTGGTGATGCTGTTGGGTCCGAGGCAGTGAGGTGGCGGGGCCCAGAAACCTAGAGCGGCGAGGCGGCGGGGGGGGGGGGCGCAGGATGATGGCAGCGGCGAAGGGTCGTTAGGGGCGACGAGGTGGCGGGGCATGGGGCCTGGAGTGGCGAAGGGCCGTCGGGGGCGGTACACTAGGAGGCACACAAGGAGGCTCGAGGTGGAGGGGGTTAGGATTAAGGTTTCGGTACGAGAGCTCCGGTCTAGGATCGCTGCTCTGATACCATGTTGGGAAAATAGAGAGAGTTGTTTATTCCATAAGCCTAGGCTCTCTTATATAGGAGAGAGACCTATGGGTAAATTACATAAGGTAGAGAAAAGAAAAAGGAAATAGATAAAGAAGTACTGAAATATAAAAAAAGACATATATCTCTACAATTCAAAAAGGGACAACATTTACAGTTTCTGCATGTGCTGGTGCTGATTATGCAGGATGTCCAAAAGATAGAAAGTCCACTTCGAGCTTTGCAATTTTTGTTGGTAGCTCTCTCATCTCTTAGAAGAGTAAGAAACAAACGATCATTGACAGGTCCAGTGTTGAGTTTGAATATATGGCTACGGCACAAGCTAGTATAGAAATGATGTGGGTTCGAGTTGTACTAGCATATTTACATTTAGAAGTATTACTCCTATACAACTAGAATGTGATAACCAAGCAGCCATGTTCATTGCAAACAATCCTGCATTTCATGAGAGAACCAAGTATATTGAAGTGGACTACCACTACACAAGAGATATGATTCACAAAGGCATCTCTACCTCTCATGCCAGCTCAAGGGATCAAACTGCAAATATCTTCACTAAGGCTATGCTCAGAGGGTCATTCCAGAAATTCTCATCCAAGCTGAGCATGATTGACATCTATGCTTCATCTTGAGGGTTTTCCTATTTTTCTGATCTCTTGTCTATCATATGTAATTTACCCATAGGTCTCTCTCCTATATAAGAGAGCCTAGGGTTCAAGGAATAAACTATGTGTTTTATACTTTTTCCCAACAAATACATATAGTTTTATATATTTATGCAAGTATGGTCAATAATTAATAATATTAAAGTATTATTTGAGTTACAATCAAACCATCCATATTTAACATTAAACATACACTTAAAAAAATGTACTAAGCCTTCTCCCACTATAAGTAGGGTCGGCTACACGGATTCTTGCTCAAATCCATGTTGAAAGATTCGACTATTTTTTACGTTGTCCGTCAACTATCTAACGCAACCCCTACAAGAATGGGATTTGAACCCTGGTCTTTTGTGTAGGAGACACATTGTACTACCACTTCACTTAAAAAAGTTCTGAAAAAAATGATTTAGTCTTCTCCCACTTTAAGTAGGGTCAACTACATGGATTCTTGCTCAAATCCATGTTCAAAGATCCGACTAATTTTTACAATGGTTATCGGCTACCTAACGCAAACCCAACAAGAGAGGATTTGAACCCTAGTCTTTTGGGTAGTAGACACATTGCGCTGCTACCAAACCATAGAAATGTTATGAAAAGTGGAAAAAAATATAATCATAAACATCATTTTCTATTAGTCAGACAATTAGTCGTCTTGAGTTATTCACTGCAGTAGAGTTTAACCACATAATTTGAGAAGGATTGGTGTGGTTCCTCTATCCTAGAAAACCAGAATACCGAACCATAAATGAAGTTAGAAAGGCATGAGAGAAAAGTATGTTGGCTAATGATTTTGAGGCCCAAAATTCTTGACTGGAAAGGACACTAAAGGCATCTTCCCTCTCTCTATAAAGAGATGGAAGGGCAGAGCTTTTTGGGATTTTTCATGTTGCCAAACAGTTGACCAATGAAAATAGATGTTGAGTGATTGATTGAATTGCTTAGGTCATGTAGGAACAAGTTTCAAATCTCTCGATCTGTTAGGATGCCTCAATTGTGATCACCCCAATGGATAGAGCAATCAGAATAAATAACCAATAGGGGCTTTCCTACAGAATAGATTAATTGGATGAAGAGAAGCATTATGACCTTATTGTATGATGTGCTAGTGAATGGAAAGATAGAGGTTCATACATATGCCCCTGAACCTCAATATGGGGTGAGGGGATACCCTTTCCAACAACTATGTGTGTTGGATTGGCGGACTCTATTATGGACGAAGTGGAATGTGTCCTCACGGCAACTATGGCATTTACTGGTGGTGGCTAGAGCACTTTGGGCCATCATTGTCATCGTCGCCGCCAGCCTATGAATTCGAAGGGCCCTTTCCGGTCTCTTTATTGCAGTAAACATGATCGTTTTTTGAAGAACTGCACGAGGGTCTTGGTTCGTTTCGATTACGAGGCTCCGAACAACGTAATATGACTTTTTCTACAAAAAGAGTATGGTAGCAACATCTTCTTAAGGATGCAGTCGCGGATAGTGATGGTGGTTCTAGGATACTGACAAGCAATGTAGATGATATACTATATTGAGAACCTTAAAGCGGTGGTCGATGTGACCTTGGTTGTTTATGGTGAGGCCCTCAAAGGAGATCTGTTGAGACTAGATCCAAGAGCCCTCTATACTCGAGGCTTGTCAGTGGCAGAGAGGGTTGGGCTAGTGTCGAGATCAATTGAAAGATGGCCATCTATGATTAAGTAGAGTATGGCCTTGTAAAGCACGAGGTGTGTCGTAAGGTCTAGGTGGTAGGTCATTTGGTCAGATGTCAAAGTTTCTCAAAGGCCAAGGAGGTGTTCGCAGTGCTGGGCAAGGTGGTGATTATGGTCAAGCTTGCAAAAAACAGCCAACTAGTCCGTTTATTTGGTCCACTTAGTATAGTCGGGGGGTAGCCGACTCGACTAAGACTTATCAGTCACTAGTCGGCCAACCAACTACTGGGCCCAATTAGTCAACCGACAAGACCCAATTAGTAGGTCATTTTTTGCATCCAGACTACATTTTTCTTTTTTTCTTTTTTTATGAAGAAAGATTAATGTAAGATGCCTAATATTCTATTAGAATACAATTATTTAGTTTATTTCATTGCAATACTATAGAAATGTACCAATTTATGTATTTTTATAGGAATGTGCATGTAAAAATGATTTATATATTTAAAATAATTAAAAATACAAAATAAACTAAAGCCCAACTAAATCTGTTTAGTTGCCCAACTACCGATTAATCCATAATCAGTGACCAGGCCGACTGACTACCGACTTTTGGAAAATTTGATGTGGTGAGAGAGGTCCTCTACTTAGGGGAGGCATTTGACCTCATGGAAGAGATGGTGATTTCCCCAATTGCGATTCTGTCGGATCCGATTTATAAAGTGGGGCACGATGTTTTATGCTTTGACTTTATGGTCTTCCAGCCATCGGACATGTATTGCAATGACATGGAGCGAGAGGAGCCGCTTATTGGTGCATACATGGAGTTTCAAGTAACAAATTCAAGATCGAGGATCTCGAAAATATGTTATCGCCTTGGGGGGAGTACACGTATTGATGACTTCTCCATGGCAGAAGAGCTCGACAATGATTTGGCAACCATGTTTATATATGGTTTTAGGTTTGATGTATCTCTCCTGCCCTTAGAGTTTGACTCTAATAGGGGTTTATCGGTTATGGTGATTGATGTTGTGGTGAGCCTTTCTCTCCCCTGTAGTGTGGCCAGTTGGAGGTTTTGGCAGGCAAGACTAGGGATGGTCTTTCAAAGCTTGCGCATGTGGGTCATGTGGAATATACAACGCCAACCAGTGTTGCAGAAGACGGTATTCGGTATTCAGTCGGAGGGGTCACTGAATAGAGAATAATCGGTATTCGGGCGACTATTCGGAATTATTCGATTTTGTATTTTTTTAATATAAAAATTATTTATAATACATATCTTCTTATATTTTTATACATATATGGTCATTATTTAACATGAATCCAAGATAAAAGTACCAATCAATATAATAGATATATAGAATTTGACATTTGTGGTGATACCGTGGTAAAATGTAACCCATAAAAACTGAAAATTGAAAATAAAAAAATAAAAATATCAAAAGTCAAACTGCAGTCGACCTAATAGTCGGGCCAGTCGGCCGAATAGTCGGCCGACTATTCGGTCGGGCCGACTATTGGCCGACTGGGGGTCTATTCAGTCGGGGACCCCCCCGCACCGCATAGTCGGACCGACTATTCGGGATAGTCGGCCGACTATTGCAACACTGACGCCAACTCATGTGGCGGTTTAGAATTGTGCTAAGGGTTCCACTCATCTGGTGGTTTAGACTTTGACCTCGAGTGGTCAAGAGAATGGTGATTCTTTTGGGGAGGGGGTATTCCACTCTGTTGATGTTAAGTTGGAGGGGGCGATCATATGGTTACCTTATGAACTATGTCTTTTGCAATATGCAAGAGTTGAGGTAGCCAGATAAAGTCGTGTATTAGCTTTTGGGTGTCTAGCGTACAGATACGGTTTGTTTGCAGGAGCTGGAGCTAGAGGAATGGAATCAGTGGAGATCCGTCAGAGGGAAGGCTGACAAATTTCAAAGTGATCCCCTTTGTAGGGCTTCTGGTAGCATTCTCGTTGGGTGGAATGGTAAGCAAGTTAATTATGTCGAGGCTCAACATTCAATGTATGTGGTGTTGCTTCGCATGTTAGATGATATGCGGACGCTCTTTTCTTCAGTGTACAACCTATCACATGCTTCTTCCAGTTCTATTCTATGGGATGAGCTCTACTAGTCACATTCTTGTTCACGATCCATCATAACTTACTATTGGCGATTGCAATGTAACCTTATCGATAGTTTATCAAGAGGAGGATCAGGATCTTAGCTCTCTGAATTTTGCTAATTTTGTAGGGGGTGGCCCTGAGGCGATGGATGCAATGAACTCTTTTTACACCGAGTGATATTTTTCATGGCATTCTCATATCGATAAGTTCATGGGATCTCTAGTTCTGTTGGAGGACTTTCCTTCAGCTTTGATCAGATCCACTCTTTGTCGTGGTCTCACCTGTACCATGCTCATACATGTTGAGTCTATGGAGAGAGTTGTCTTACGGGTAGTGTTGAAGGATGGTTTTCGGGATCATGTAGCTTTTTGTAGGTAGGGCATTATTGGTTTGACATCTTGAGATATGATTGTGCATCTTTCTGTCCTGAGATGATTGTCGATGGTCTTCAAGAGGGAGATCGGAGCTAGTCGAGATAAGAGGAGTGCATTGGCCCAAGATGAGATAGTCATGTTAGACCTGCTTGAGGTATCTAGGGAGCTGGTGGGGGATGAGAAGGTTGCAAGGATGAGTAACATATGGTGCTTCTGGAGGAGGATAAGAAGAATGAGAAGGAGTGGAGGTAGTACGTGGTTGAAGGAGGGGGATGAGGGTGAGCAGGTGGAGGGCGAGTGGGCCATTACGATTGTTGCAGTTGGCTACTTTCATGAGATGAGCGAGAGGGTTCATCTAATGAGCAAGGTGGTCACTTAGAGACATGCTCCAGTTGTCAGAGTCATTCTAACGTGTAAGGTGGCTACTTAAAAATGTGATCCAGTTGTTAGAGTCGCAAGCATCTAGGTTGGTGTGTGTATTAGGTGGTGAAGAGTTATGTGCAACTATCTTTGCCCTAAACATGGATGGCTTCCCCAGGCAAGATAATTTCCCAGTGGAAATCATTTTAATCTTTCTTAAGGAGGTGGCGCGACGTGGGAAGGACTTTTGTCCTATTGCCTCCCAAACAACCATTGAGGAGTTCTATTCTCCATCATTTGTCCTATGCAGACAGCTTTACACCCGGTAGACAAAAGATGAATAGCGTGATCATGACCTCTGATATTATTGCAGACTGGAAGAGGAGGAATGTCAAAGTCTTTGCAATAATAAGCTATCTTTACCAAAGCATGTGACTGTCTAGACAAAAGGTCCGATTGGGCTTCTCTTCCACATCATGGCTTCCCTGATTAGTTGACTACATGGATAAAGAATCATTGGAAGACCGTCTCTTATCTCTTATTAAGTGCAGGAGAATGGGCAGCAAGAGAGGGGCTTCTTTCAACCACGCAGGGTTGTCAAACAAGGTGTCAGCTTGTGCATCTTCATTCATGTAGTTGATGTGTTCTCATGGAATGCAATGGATGGGGAATTATGTGATGGTTTCATGCTTGATCATATCTCGATTCCGCTTTTGCAATATATTGATAATACTAATTTCTTTGTGGAGGGGGTGTCCATAAGGCAAAGGGGATAGATAAGGTGCTGGAGTTTTTTGGTGTTGTCTTGGGCCTTCAGCTCAATGGTGACAAGTCTATTTTTGTCTCGTTCAGAAAGGCGAAGGATTAGGCCTAGGGGTGTGTGCCTTCTTTGCAATCTCAGTGAGGGTATCTCCCTAATAGCTATATGAGAATACCCTTGATCAATAGTTGGATGCGCATGTTTCAATGGATAATTACGGTAGAAAAGTTGGAGTGAAAACTCACGGGTTGGCAGGCATCGTGCTTATCAATGAGGAGTTGTCTTGTCCTCGTGAAGGCAGTTCAATATGTGGTTCCTATCTTTTTTTATCGCCACGCCTACTTCCTGTGGGGGCATTTGGAGACATTGATGTAAAGATTCTTCTATTCAAGCATAGGGGATTCGTAGGGCATCCTGCTGGTGATCTAGAAGACATAATTCTTTCCGAGGACAACGAAGGATGGTACTTCTTATCTTGGAGGAGATGAACAAGAAGTTGCTTGTTAAATGTCTTCCACATTTTGGGGAGTGGTTCGAACCATGTATGTTCTCTGATGCTAAGGATATGTATGAAGGATGATGTATTCACCGTCAAAATTCGGAGGGGGGGGGGGTAGTCCCCTAGTTATGCTCTGAGCTTTCAGACAAGTTTCTGGTGGAGTTTATATCAAGGGTTGAGTCCCTCTTCCACTTAAAGAGACTGTTTTATGGGCTTGATCACTAGACGTATGCATATGGCCATTTTCAGTGAAAAAAAGTACAAGGTGCTCTATGCCTCAATTGTTTTTAATCCTAGGTTGGCTACATCAAGAGTTCAAACATATTTGGGGTTGGAAGGTCCGTTTGTAGTAAGGGTTTTTTGTGGCTGCTTCAGAGGGACCAGGTGATGACGGGTGCTCAGAGAAGCAGATTTTTCCAGGGCACTGATGACTCTAGCCAGCGGTAATCTATAGGGTTGGAGGACATTGACCATCTATTATTTTCATACGCCGCAATGAGAGGCATCTAGACAAAGGCCCATTTAGAAGGGGTAGTTGTTGAGAGTACATCTACATTCTAGGAGTCTATAAGACCACCTTGTGCTAACTAGATGTCCGAGGAAATCATTGTACCTACCATTTATGGGTGATCAGGCTTGCGAGAAATTGGGTCATCTTTTGGAGTGAAAGATTTTTAAGTGGATAATGTACTAGAACATGCAGGATCCTCCGGGGATCGTGATCTTTGTAACTTTAACACTTAAACTAGTGAACATAAAGTTTTGAGTGCTATTTTTTACAACAATGCACCCTTTTCCTTCAAAAAAAACATCGCATGCATTACAAATGAAAAGCCTCAGCACTTATTTCATCAGTAATAACAATGCACAAACCAGCATAGAGGCTTACAACCTGCACTAAAAACTAACTAAAATATACACAAGATGGGGAACATCTCCATACTTTAATTGATCCTTATAGAGACGACCAAGGGAAGAAATACATTTTCAATTCAAATAAAAGATCAAATCTGTAAAACTGTCATCTGGAAATTGTTTACGTGAACAAGTTAGAATTTTGTATTTGCAGCTCAACCGCGAAAAGTAGCCGGTGAAAAGTAGCATTCGAAATTAACAAAGCAATCGTCTCCAAAAGCGACCTACTTATTCACAAGGACTGTTAAATCTGATTACTTTCCCTATCTGGTTTTCTGATAAATAATTTTCCGAAGTCATCAATAAACAATTGTCTTGCAGAAACAGAATCTTTGTTTCCGCAAACAAAATCTCTGTTTTCTCCGAGAGTCAAACTAATTGGCTTTTTCACTCATCCCCCTCCTTCCTACGAAATCCAAGATCTTATACACGAATAACAAAACCCCGCGTTTTCCGCATATACAGATAAATAACCAATCCAGTGACCAATACAGAAGTCAAATAAACACCTAAACCTCATCAGTTTCGGTACACACACACACGAAATTAGCCTCGCCTCATTACAATCATGGGTAGCAGCCAAATCATAGGTTTGAACTCGACGAGAAATAGGTTCCTTACTGCGAAGGGATTGACGTCGTCCTCGTCGAAGGGGTTGGGGTCGTAACGCCTGGCCATGGCGAAAGAGGATGATAACTCGAGGCAGGAATCCGAGGGGACGCTCGTCTGCTGCGCTGCTTCGAGGATCGCGGAAAAGTTGCTGGTCTTGGAAGGGAAGGGCGGTGGTCGTTTGCTTGGAGCTGCTCCCGTTCACCGTGTGCGACTAACTGGAAGTGATTAATAAAATGGGGGCCGAGAAAGGTCAGGAATTTTTTTGTCTACGTCAACTCTGAACGGTCAGGTAGGGTCCACTTGAACCTCTGTACGTAACCAGAGAAAGATTGGGGATGCGTCAAACCGGAACAAAGGGACATAATCGGTTTCCAATAAATTGGGTTTGTAATATTTATCGGTGCAAACGAGTATGGATATATCCGAATCTAATTTGCTACTTATTCATTTTATATAATTTTTTATAATTGTATTTATTTTAAATTAGACATTGATGTATCCGTAAATATATTTTTATATGTAAATATTATTGTAGGTTTATCTTTAACCGTACATAATTTTCCACCTTCTTTGACCGTATTTGATATAATTATTATGATAAAAGTATATTTATATCATGTGTGTTCCATTCAATACATGTATATTTAAAGTAATATATAAAGTATTTCACATATTATTTGTATGTCATTGGTATCCGTTTCGTATCAGTTCTTTAAGAATATGGTAACATATTTTTCATATCCGTTAATATATATATATATATGCATCTATATTAGTATTTAAAAATGGATAAAGATATTGTAACACTTGTATCTATATTGTATTCATTTGCTTGCATCCCAGGTTTATATCATTGTAGCCATTCCGGATGTATCTAGTATTTCCGGTAGAGGGATAAAAAATAAGGTAAGATAAGTGACAAGTAAGGTTTATCCATCATTTTTGTTCGTTTATTTTGAAGAATGAGAAAGGGGGACTGTATTGTGAAGAGATATTGTATAACATAATTAAGTTGTTACCACTTATCTTAAGTAGCTTATCTTGACTTTAAGCCTCTTTATCCATAGATAAAGTCCAAATTTAGCTGTGACTTTTATTTAAAAATAATGTAGAATCATGTGAGATTCAAAAGTTCATAGCTATAAGATGGTTACCAAATGAATCATTAGACATTGTATATTATTGTAAGTTTTGTTTGAATATATCAAAGGTGACCTCGTGTTGAGACTGTCGACGGAAGTGGCACGAGCCCGCAGTTGTGTGAAAACTGAGTCTCATGCGGGACTGTTGCAAGTCAGGCATGAGTGGTGAGGGGCAGACTATGCGAGGGGCTTATCACGCCCTATAAATTAACCTCCTTCGAGAGGGGAAGGAACCACATAAATTAAAAGTGTTGTCTCGCATAGAAGTCATCTCACAAACCTATATCTCCATCCCTTTCTCTCTCGATCTGGAAGCAACTCGTAATTGACGCAATCGTTCTTATAAAGAGGCACCACGATACTTCTCTTCCAGACTTCAGGTATTTTTCTTGCTACGCTAAATAACAATTAATAAATTTGTAAGCTAATTCAAACCACGTTCATCTAAAACTCTCCATGTTTCTATCCATAACCTTCAAAGCTCCTCACTTTTAATGGAAGCAATAATGAAGGAAACAAGGTGAAGATTGGTGATGATAACATTCAGAAGAGGGTTCTTTTAGATACATGGGATCTATTTTGCAACATTATGAGGTAATTGATGGAGATGTTACTAATAGAATAAAAGCAGGATGATTAAAGTGGAGAGAAGCCTCTCAATTCTCTATGATAAGAAATTTTCTTTAAAATCAAAGAAATGATAGAAAGTAGCCGTAAGACGTGATACACTCTATAGATCTAAATGTTAGCCTCTGAACTATAGACATGTACAGAGAATGATAGTAGCAGAGATGAAAATGTAAACCCCCTCGGATCCGGGTGCTTTAGGCCGCATTCTCATTATTTCATTCACAGACATCACACTAAGTGAAATTTTGGGGGAAATATTTAGCGTTGAAGTTACATATGACATTCACATTCAAGTAACATTGTATCACCACATAACAACATACCAACAAGAGTCACCAACTTTCTTTTCATTAATTTTCATATATAAATTTACAACATGTACATAACGATGATTGTACATTCACATATCGCGACAACAGACTAAAGAGGAAACAACATCTATAATAAAATTGTACAAAAGCTGCAACAAAAGAAGCTGAACCAAAAGAGATTGCACCGTCTGGTATATAACTTCTGAAGTTATCAACAACTACTGAGCAACAGGCTCCTTGCCTGCCAAAACATGTTAGCAGGAAGAGGTATCAGCGAGCGTTGGTACATCCATGATTCATATTATAAAATAAACAAGCATTTATTATGGATATAAAAGAAACAAGTAGAAAGGCATAACAAATAAAAGTTGCAACTACTTGTTTGAGAAAGAGGCTTTAATGCTACAGTGATGAATGCTTAAAGTTCTTTCCATTTCCACATGTATTTCATATTATTACGTAATAGTTGATGACATACGCATAATTTATGCAATTGCCTTATAGTCTTATATATTTGTCTGTAATAATTGATTACTCGTATGTATGTATATACATATAATTATTAATCTCGTGTTATACAAAAAACTAAAATATGGAGTTTTATAATGGGGATGGTTTAGCTTTTTAACTTATTATTGATTCTATTTAAACTCTTAAGTTCAGTGGATAGTTTATGGTCGTGATCTTTGTATAACCCCACACTATGACTCTAAGATGTGAATAATGCCTTAGGGTTGGGGTGCCTCCGTAGGTACGGTATTGTATAATGCATCGTAACTAAGTTCCTAACACGTCCACTAGCTTATGAGGATTTCAAATCCAATTTTAGTCACTTTCTACCAACTCAACTTTAATTGTAACTCCTCCAACACTCAACTGTAACTGTCTCAGATGTAATTCTAGATGACTTAGATGTAGACACGGATGATTTGGATGTAGAATTGCCAAGTATGCCGACGGAAGTAAATAACTCAAGCGGTGAGGTAGCCTACAAAAGGTCTCTTCCATCTTGCGCTCTAACTGGAAGTGCGGTCCAGTAGAGAGAAAGGTCTATTCCAAAACTACGCCCTAGAGACGGGTGAGAGAGACTTTCTGGAAAAGTCACCGCAGAACAAGCCCGACCGATAATGGTCAAAACTAAAACCTAATTTCCCTCGCATGGGTATCCTAAAACAAATGGTCAGTGGAACTGGTCAAAAGTTTGGATCCCAACGAGGCGTAAAAATACGGTGAGCTCGCATAAAAACCGTGAAAAAGATTGGGATCCTAGACCCGCGCACTAAGCGGTCGCTACCCAAATTGGGATTCCTATCTCCTGCCCAGTTGAGGGTCACCGCGTCCTTGTACGGTTAGGTATGAGGGTCACCATGACCGGCAATAATAGTTATCAATCCTTTTTTACTATACATATCTAGTTCTTTTGGTCAACGACATCATCAATAGAATTTAGTAGATAGTAGAGTATACCTAAGGGATGAAGTCATGCAGATGATTGGTCCTTGATACCTCAGATTATCATTTCTAAATTCATGAGTTTTGTAACTATCAGTTGGATCTCGAGACAAACCCTAAATTCCCATCTAAGTGTTTCTCAACACTATTTGATTTATGATTGTATTTAATATTTAACCAACATTTAGTTATCTCAATTCTCAGAAATCACAACCTTAAAATGAGTTTCAGAGATACCACTGCCTAATTATCGTTGGCGACAAAAGACTAGACGAAGTACACAAGTCAAGCCTTAAATGTTTACATGTCTGCAACTGATGGATGGAAGTTTGAAACAATGACTTGGCGTACTCTATCATTCTAGATGATATGGTCAGACCTGTTGGTCAAACATCTGTTATATGGTCGATCATGTTACTCAGACATCTGCTTCCTTTTCAATATATGTCCTAAGTATGTAACCGACGCCATCACTATTTCTGAATTATTTCCTTTCATTGCCATGTACGAGATCTTTTCGATTCAACCTTCTGAATGTTACATTGTGAATTTTGCCTTCTCTATTGTGAAAGTTTCAACAATAATTGAAAAATTCTATTTTTCCATGGATTGTGCATGTGACAGATGATCATCTATATTTAATAGTATGGCAAGGGTAAGTCACAATAACTTTTATTTTTGTATATTAGGATTATTCATTATATCACACACACACATATCTGATTAGCTTGTTCTTTGGTTAAACACTACCAGCAGCAATTACACTTACTGTAACCATGTAATTAAACACTACCAACAGCAATTGACAGGAGGTTAGTAGTAATTTGTGATCTGATCACACATGTTACAATGTACCAAAAGCTTACTTGGAGACCGTTGGCATTTCTCGAATTAAAAGTTTATGTCCCATATTAAAAGAAACTCAAAGTAGTATTTGTGACTATATTTATACAATAAGATATTATTGATTTAATGTACAACTGTAAAAACATAAAAGAAATGGCAATGGTTGCATATGAACTCAATTCCAGTGAAATATCATGATTGTTAAATCATCTTTTTTTTGGCTTTAAGCAGTAACCAAACTGTTTAAATTTGAATTTTTGAAATAAATCATTGAGCATTAATCAGGTTGGTCCTTTTTTAAAATTTAAAATCTCATATAGTAATCAGGACACAAGCAATTAGAGCACAGACAGAGCACAAACAATACCTTCTATAAATTGAATTCGTCATACAATAATCAGATCTCATAGCACAGACATACCTTTTCAATTAAATCAAAACATCTGGATCAATTACTAACTCATATATCCACTGCGTCTTTGTGTATATGATAAAATAACAATAGTGGCTCTTTTCCCAGGAATTTTAGTGAAATCAACATGTAACTTGATGTTACGGTTCTTGCAAATGAGGAATTTGGCACATACACAATCAACAAGACAATCGTGGTGTTCAAATATGTGGAGAATAACATGTATGGTAGCAAGAGAGAAGAGGAATGGATTGTACCTCTTGAAATCATGAAGAAAATGGATGATTTTGCCTCTTTAGTGGTTGCAATAGCAAGTTGGGAGCAACTCGAAGTGAGGAAATTGCTGGAGAATGCAAGAAGGGAAATAGCTCCAGCAAGAGATGTAACTGTTGTTGCTGCAGTTTGATTTTCAGCAAAGAGAGGGAGGGGTATGGGGTTCCTTACGGCTATAATTATATATAAGGGTAGGAGGATCTCAATTGTTGGCCAAATGGATGGAAGGAGAGTGTCGAGTGTTGAGAAAAGAGGAGGTTGCTGCCTGTCTGTTCAGATAATTAAATAGTCATATTTTTTCATTTATTTGGCATACAAAAGTTGATGGTACTCGCACCTCGATTCTCGAATTTTGACGAATAATGGCTCATTTTGACCGTCACAGAACGACGATCAACATGAGTCTAATATTGATACACTTCCGATCGGGTTTTGAACCCCCAAATTTTCAAAATACGGTTTTGGTTTGGATTTAAATTTTGTAAACTTAAAATACCAAATGACCTCCGATTGATGAACGGTCAATTTCGTTGGTCTTGTTTTGTTGAATTGGATTTTATGGCGTCTCGACTCGCTTCGCGGTTTCCGAATTTGCATAGCGGCTTTTTCGGATGCATCACAATGCGATTGATTTTTGGTAGATTTCGCCCGAACAACTTCTGATTCACGATCAATTGATTGTTTTGAGTCATCTAATGCCGAGTGACAACTTTATTGGGTTAAGCGGACCCTAATCGGATCGAATTTGGGCGTGTGCGGATCCGGATGTTACAGAAAATGCTAATGTGGATGTGTAGATACACACATACGCACGCACGTAAAGATCACATTCAACCGGATACAATCAGAAGGGAAGTTAGTGTTGCTCCAATTAAGGATAAGATGCGAGAAAACTGTTTAAGGAGGTTTGGCCATTTACAATTGAAGTCAGTTGATGCACCGGTTAGGAGATGCGGTTTTTAGGATGCTGAGTTAGCTAAGAGAGACCGAGGATGACCAAAGAAGTGTTGAAATGAGGATATACGAAGGGGTCTTAGTTTTTTGGGATATAAGCTCGAGATTGAGCCAATATAGATCTGAATGAGGCATAGAATCCATGTAGCTGGCCCTGCTTAATTGTGGAAAAAACTTTGTTGTTATTGTTGTAGTCCTACACTTCGACCATTTAAAGCCTGAGTCTAGGGTAATCATACCAATTTCACTTTCTTGTAATGTTTTCCTCTTTATACCTAGTATGAGCTATGTCTTTCTTTTCTCATTGTGCCATGAGGGCATAGCATAAACTAAGAAGTGCGTGTATTTTGCATATATACTTTATTCATAGCTCGTACTTTCACATATTTTATATTAGTGTTATGCGCTATGGGTATGAGGATTTGAAAATGTTTGTAAAAATGTTTTGTGAAATGTTTTGAATTTTTTTATATATCTAATTATCGTGTTTGTAAAAAAAGTTTTACAGATTATTTTTGAAACGGGTATAAAGTGTTTTAACTCCACAATACATTATTATATATATACATTTATTTTCTAATAAATAATAGTAATAATAAATAGTAACAAAGTTAAAATTCAAGCAAAAACAATAACTAATAAATGATTTTGTCCATGACAATTTCACTTGCACAAAAGACTTGTGTAGTGTACGATACTTGGTTTAAATTGACACTTGACTTAGAGTCTAACCTTTCTTGGTCACTTGGGTCTATGACTTAAATACTTGAACTCCCTTGTTTGAAAGATATGCATGTTATGTTGTGTGTTTAATCTCTTCCTTAAAAGAATATGACTTGCACTTCACATACACGATCACATGAACAATGTGATGAGGTTTGATTTCGCCTGAAGAGTTAGGGTGAGAATTCTGAGTTTGAACATGATTTTATGATGCTCAAGGATGGCATAGAATAAATGAAGGCTTCATGAAACCTAAGTGTCAGCATCTTAGCCAGTATGAGAACATAGTTCTCGTGTCATCTTGAGATAAACCTAAGTGCCAGTATACGTGAAATCATTTTAATTGTTGATCATTGTGCGCCAACTAGATAAACGCAATGGAGTTAGCCAAAAAGAACATGAAAAGAAAGTGAAAAGCTCTTACATTGCAAAGTCAAATTCAAAAGAATTTCCACATAAGGTTAGTGCTCCCAACCATTTTAGTGTCCACTTGGACCAATTTTTTTAGGTTTTTATGAGTCGGACTAGTACCAAAAAAGGGCTCTGCATTGTATAGCGATACAAGTATGGTATAGAAGGTATGATAGATACTCAAAAGAGATACATCCCGGTGCATTCCCATGAAAACAAGTACAAACGTCTCAAAATTCTTTTGTCAGGCACATTGATCAACAACAATATATATATATATGTATGTATATATGTGTGTAATAAGGTACTTGAGAGATTCCTTGTTCCTATGCAAGGAGAAAATAAATGACATGCATCTGTTTCCTCCATAACTGGCATGTCCATCTACAGTTTTAAGTCTAACAACTATAGAGAGGGTGGATCGAAGAAAGATTAGATTTATTCCATAATGTTGAGGGTTGGATCCTAATGAAGATATTTTCAAACTGGAACCTCATGCGAAGCCTTGAGTCTACACATGTATATGTAGTATGCACTTAAAGTCATATCTCATAAATATATGTATATGTGTATGTATGTGTGTATTTATACACAAAGTGTCTAAAAATTAGGGAAGTTGAGTTCCTTTTGACCAAGACTTGGTTCGGATTTAAATTTTAAGAATCGTTTATAAAACTCATGTCATAAATATCAAGTCTTATCTTTCACATGCACGGTCATGGATTCAACTATTTATTCATTCTTTATTTGCTCAAGGACGAGCAAAGCTTAAGTATAAGGGTGATAAATCTATGATTTATCATCATAAAATTAAGTTGTTATTTTCCTAACTTAAGAAATTCATTAATATCAATTAACATACGAGTTGATTTAATAATTAACTGGTTCACTCACGACCCTTTGAGGTCGAGGGAGTCAGAGTTGGGGATGACTATCCATATGTTTGATCAAGATCATATGGAGGAGCGAAAAAGCGTGAGGAAGCGGCCCTGGTGCGCTTGATCAAGTGATCAAGCGGCTGGAGTTGAGGCGTGCTTGATCAAATAAGAATTGTTTGACTTCGATCAAATGGTGAGGAACAAGGGCGCTTGTTTATGAAAGGTCGGGTGAGGTGATTGGTTGTGATTGTGCCGTGTGGCCCAATAAAAATAGATAAATATGAAAAACAATGTAAAATCTATAATAATTGGCTAGAGTAAAAAAATGTACAAAATGAAGCTTGCATATCTTTTCAAGATATACAAATTTCGTGTAGAATCTGAAATCAACATAAGTAATATGCACAATATAATATTTTTACCTTTTTATATATATAATATTTATTATAATTATATTATTATTTGTTATTTAAAAAGTTAAATGATGTATATATTATTATTTACAAATTAATGTTATTTGTTATATGAATTTTAATGATTGGAAAAAAACATAAAATTTTAACACAGTTTATAAGAATATATATAACACATAGACACATCAATTAAAAAAACAATTAAGGTTATTTATATACGCCACCGCCTGCTTCACCCAATTTCCCCGATGATACCATCTATGACAACCTCCACCTATAACCTCTTCGCATAACTACCCTTAACCACGCCAACCCCCTAACCTTCTCTAACGATAACTCATTCACTAACTAGAAGTGGTTGAAACCATTGCCTGTGAACTGCCCAACATCCTTCATTCTTTGCACAAAAATCCATCTCCTTCAACCATCCAGTCGACCCCTTCATTCTTACGAGAATATACCTATCCCTATTCCTCCTCCGTGATAGAGAGTGATACTGGTAGTGAGCGATGATGGAGGGACTTCTCAGGCTAGATCCTCAACCCTTGACGATGTGTTGCGATGTTGATCATGCCTTGCTCAAGCTTCCACATGAGATACAATGGTTAAGTGGAGACCCAATAGCCTATAAGCTCCATCATAGGCTGGTGTTCTGTACCCATCTTATTCTTTCTCCCTTCCAGGTATATCCCATATATCAACTACCTTGATTCTCTAATTTATTCTAGTTTATTCAAGCTTCATTTCGATAACTTGTTCCATCCAATAAGTCCGTATCACAATCCTCATCTTCACCTTCATGCTCATATTCCCCGTCCATTTCTTTCATCATCAATTCACATCGATTCCTTTCTTATCTCCGAAGGCACCCTCTTTCATCCCGATTCGAGCTCCCATTTCACATCACTTACCCCAGAGATATGTTCCAGTCCTCATATGTGTGTTATTAAGTTCGCAGTGAAGGATATTGAGAATCCTTAAGCGCATCACGGAAGCGTGTCGATCGCATCGTATGCAATCGGAGCAATTAGTCGCACTAGTCGCTAGATGCGGCGGAAATTAAAATTTTTCAAAACTAAAGATGAAACCACGTGATCATGAGAACACTTCTCGGATCGTTTCATCAAACCACAAGTATAAGGAATACCTCTTGAAGCGTGGTTGCGATCATGAGATCCCAAACAATAGATCCTCCTGTCTTAAATCCAATCCACGAAGAATGCACTTGCGGGCACGATGATGAGTCGCGTTCCTCCCGCAATCCTCGATGAAGATCCAAGCGATGGACCCCCTGATTTCGTCAAGCGAAATCCGTCGTCTTCCTTTAGAGCAAGCAACTCCAAAGAAGAAGGAGATCCTCGAGTCGTCGAAGGCGAATGCCGAGAGTCTCTCCTTTCTCAACACAAGATGGACGACCATCTTTTGGAGGAGAGAAAGAGAGAGGGCGAGAATATGAGAGAGAGAGAGAGTTGTAACCTTGTACAACTCTTAATAATGTACTTAGAAAGGCTAGGCTAGCCCTCCTTTTATGCTAGTTTAGGATCCAATGGATCTCAATCCATGGGACACATAGATCCAACGGCCATGCTTGGTCTATGTAATGATCAATGGCTATGATTGTTGTTGGTTAAAAACAACAACATTTATTTATATTTAAATTAAATATATGTTGCAACATTATCAACACATTTTAATTAAACATAAATAAATTTATCAAGAGATTAATCAAGATAATAAAATGGAGATAATGTAGCCTCCTTAAAATGGGGCGTCACCCATGACTTTTTCATGGGTGACGCCACCTCATCAATGGTGGCTTATTATCTCCTTTTTATTATATCATATTATCTCTTAATAATTTGTGATAACTATTATCACATAATTATCCACAAAATTAATTCCAAATTAATTTGTGAATATTTCAATCACTCCATCGAAAAATATGTGAATCAAATTCACAACCCAAACTAATTTGTAAATTACATTTCTAATTAATTACTTAATATGAATCCAATTCACATAAATAATTAACAAATGCTATTTACATAGTTTCTCTCTCTCTCTCTAATATATTATAAATCATATTTATAATATGTATGATTAATATGGATAGTGCTATCTACATTATTCATATCCATGATAATTAAATCACATTTAATCATCTTAGATCTCTTTTCTCATGTGCCCGAATAACATGAATCACATTCACGTTATTCATATCTTTGATAATTAAATCACATTTAACTATCTTGGACATCTCTTCTTATAATAGGAATCAAATTCATATTGTTCATGATAATTAAATCATATTTAATTATCCATTTTCTCAATGCTTGGATACAGAATTCATCAAATGAATTATTCTTGAACTCCTTCAAGAATAATGTGCTTTCTTCGCAGATACTTGGAGATAAGGACATGGCGATTGTATTGTTCCACGTATAGTGACTTGGATGCTGAGATTTTATCTCAAATACAGATCTTACGAACCTCCACATATGCTTGATTAAATCAAGACCGCAAATCTAATCTTCTCATTGCATCTGAATCTCATTCAGACCAATGTCCAACATTTGGACTAAGATCAGATTGCTTCTCTACTGAGAGGAGTCACTAAAATCTAGACTTGTTTCATCACTCCCTCGGAATGGAAGCGTCATGGATATACAATCGTTTATGATCACATCACCCTCGAGTATTCCCAATACCTGTACATCGTGCATACAGGAAGACCCATGGTCAACCCGAAGATCGAGATCAATTTTATACTGTCTTCTTCACGGTTT
This sequence comes from Ottelia alismoides, assembly GCA_037367405.1. Taxonomy (NCBI): domain Eukaryota; kingdom Viridiplantae; phylum Streptophyta; class Magnoliopsida; order Alismatales; family Hydrocharitaceae; genus Ottelia; species Ottelia alismoides. The sequence continues at coordinate 532,615 of JAZKJV010010132.1, read as the reverse complement.
GAAACTAAGTTTCTCATTTGATCATTGGGATTTGGTATCGATCATATACTTTTCAAAAGCATATATCATACCTAGGTCTCGATCATATACTTTCCAAAAGTATATATCAAACCTACAAATTCAGTCAAGCTTCCAAAGCGAGACGACCGTGCATGGAATTTGATTCTTCCCAATATCTCATGAGTGAGCTCATGTCTTCCGGTTCAGTAGTGAACCTGTGTGATCCCTTTGAGAGATCGTATTACTCATATGCCCTTATATGCACACCAGCTCGGCGATGTGTAGACCTTGGTTAGGCCATCAACCTATCGGTCTGCCAAATGTACATACTCAGACATATATCAATGCATCTGTCTCCGGTCAGAGGATGCGTGCCTATGCTGTGACAGCATTCAACATAGGACTTAGGTTATCTCGATCTCGTTAAGTCAACCTATTGACCTAACTAATCTGACACCTCCGAATCACTATTCCCATGCAGAGGACCTGCATCAAGAGGTTGGTCAGATATCAGCCTATGTGAGAAAGGATTGACATCTCCTACTCAGGCTGGAGATCATCTCTTAACAATCATTTGATGGTGCTTGATGAGTCCTCAATCTAACTCTTTAGATACTCATCCAAGCACCAGCCTCTATAATTCAATTATTGAATCAACAACGGTATGATCATCAAGATAGCCATGGTACATCACCCTAGTTGTACATAGGGACCTATTATGTAAATTATTTATTCTTCATTTCAGATCAGGGAATGATATTTGCAATAACATTTATTGCATAATGGCTCGCCGTGGGCTCACATGTCCAACAATCTCCCACTAGCCCAAAGAGCCATTAATGGGCAAATCATTTAAACCCACACTCATGTGACAATCATAGGCTATTTAGAAATGGCTAGGTAAGCTGATCAGTCACTCTATTCCCAAAAGACTATGCCAAGTCCTTTTACGGCACTTGCATATCCCTAGGTAACAATGCTCGCATGCAATGCGAATGTTGCATCTAATGTAACCAATACCCAATCTAGTCAAAGCAGTTATAGTGTCCTTGACACAATTGCTCAATAACTATTATAACCAGTATTTCCATAATCCTTATCAGAATACCCTTATTCCTGGAGATCACTATCTCTTAAGGTATCCACAGTTAAGACCTTTTAGATCTCTATTTATAAAGTCTTAAGCTTTTAAAGATGTGCCTGTGAGATCACTATCTCAAAAATCTTGTCATCTATGAAGATTTTGTTATTACTGCAATGAAGTTTTTTTTTCTCTCCATAGTAGGACTAGCAACACTATACTACTCCCACTGCATGGCAGATATCTGGCTTTTGTACATATCTAGCATACACTTAGCTTCTCATGACTGATGCACAAGTGCAAGCAGTTCTAGCATTTTCTTCCTCAACTCTTTGAGGTACTATCCCTTTAGATAGGTCAGTACCAAATCTCAAGGGAAGGAAGCCTTTCTTGGAATTTCCAAGAATGGAATATGTCCAAGGTGTACTACAAATGTGACAGTCCCAATACCCTCTTTTCTTTGCTTCTGAACACCTTCAGAACTAAGATCTAAGAGGGATTCTTGAGATCATATCTCAAGGTATGGACTAGTCAGTCTATAAAACACTTATTATCATCCTTATATCATTCCAAATGATTATAATATTATCCACATTTAGTACGATGAACACGACGGCACTCCCACTAAGCTTAACATGGTACATCAAGATTCTATTTGAAATCCTAACATTTACGATTTCATCAAATCTTATGCTCCAACAACAAGAAGCTTATTTGAGTCCACATATGGATTTCTTTAGCTTTCACACCTTACTTTCCCCCAATCATGAAGCCCTGGGGCTACTTCATGTGAATATCCTCAAAGAGGTATTCTTTAGAGGAATGTAATCTTGAATTACATCCTGAAGATGCAATAGTCTAGTTGTCTAGCAAAGGTTAGCAATATTCTGATGAGTTTAAGCATGGTGACCGAAGAGCAAGTCTCATCGCAAGCAATGTCTTCTCTTCCGATGCATAGCTCATGGCTACGAACCAAGCTTTGAAGGTCTCTACCTTCTCATCAGGCTTGAAGATCTATTCACACATTAATGGGTCTAACCCTTATAGGTGGATCCTCAAGAGTCCATATACAACATTTGTATATGAGGTCTACTTTAGACTTTATTGCTAATATCCATCTTTCCATATCATGATCCTCAGGAGCTTCATCAGTCATCACATGAAGTCCGATCATTGTCAGACTTAACTGACACATGAAATACATCCTCAATCTTATTTGAAGAGGCGTTAGTGCTTCATCTTTAATTGTCCCTTTTAGTTTCTGATTTCAGGAGCCTCATCATCTTCTCAAGATTAGATAAGTTCCTACACTTCATTTCATCTTGATTCTCAAGAGAGTCATCCTCTAAGAATCACATTCTCAGAGATGAGATCTTTTAAGAATCTCAGGGTTATAAAGTAGATATCCAATACCATCCTTTATTTTCCTAATGAAGCAGCACTCTCAAGTGCTAGATTCCAGCTTACATGCATGGAACCTTATTAAGGATATATATTGTAGTCTCTACTACACATATATACCAGGAAACTAAGAGGATAATTATGCTAAAATTCATCATTGATCAAATCATGTCACACATGATCCAATTGTATCTCCCTACAACTCCATTGAGTTTAAGTGTGTTAGGAGGATTGAGATAGAAATGATATTCATATCTTCATAAGGTATTCTTTGAATTCATCTAATAGGTACTTGCTACCTTGGTTAGATCAAATTCATTTCATTTTTCTTCAAACTTTGGTTCTAAACCAAAATTGTGAAATCTTTGAACATTTCAAAGGTTTCTCAGGTGAAGAGAAGAAATCTCATATCATACATAATCATCAATAGATATCACGTATCCATAATGTTTACTATGATATAGATGATCCACATACATCAATATGTATGAGATCCCGAATACCTTGACATCTTGCACCTTTCCTAGAGAAGGGTGTATTGGACATTTTACTTTGAATACAATATTCACGAGTGTGTAAGATTTGAAATTTTTAGACATTCTAAAGTTTCATATCTCACTAGTCTATTGATCTCATCAGTAGACATATGTCCAAGACTTGATGCCAGATCATTGTCAAATGATCTTCATCCTCCTATTGATCTTATAAGGTTTGATTTTCAGTATTAGAAATCTTAATGAACCATTCATTAATTTTTTTCAATTTTGTGGAGTCCACTAGATGTTAGACCACTATCTGAAATATATCCATCATAACTATTTATGATAGTTCTATCTCAGATTTCATGTTTATTTCCAACATTTAGAAACAAACAATGAGTGTATTCTAATATCTAGGTCATTGAGACATTCTTCAAGACTAAGGGCTCTCCCACTGAGAATATGAAGTCTATCTATCCAACAGAGATTGCTGCAACAGTTACAACAATATCCATGTAGAGGACTGCTAAACCTTAAGATCAATTTTCTAATCTTCTAATATATATATGCGACCAATTGCAAATGTCATTAGAAGATTGAGATACAATTGTCAGACTTTTGAAATAAGTAAGTCAAAGTCAACGATTATATGTAGATTATTCCGATGCTCTATTTGAGTCCTTCACTAAGGATTTTAGACAGATTTGATAGTCATACTATCAACACATCAACTTATTGCAGTATTGGCATTCATCCAACTCTTTGGATGTCATATGGAAGTCACAGAAGTACAATCAACTCTTTGACTTTCCTTCTCACATGGGTCCAACCCATGCTTCCACTGTGCTCTCTTCATCTATATACAACCATTGGTCAAGACAAAAAATCTCTTATGTTGAATTCAAAGGATTTCAAGACAAGAGCACTTCAACATTTATACACGCTTCATTAAATTCACACAATTTGAATATCATGAAGCTTCATGAATGAATTGAGTATAGATAGTAGAATGATGACACTCATCATATCTACATACATCTCAACTCTTAGAGAATTAGGTTCAGATAGGTATTCAAACATTTTGAATACATCATCTCTTTCGAGCTACCATTCTGCATAATGCAGAGAACCATGCCATTCATGATTAAATGTCTAGAACACATATGTATGCCAGAACATCTTCTTAGATTTTATAAGGATTATTTTGACAATTGCGATCATCATCGACACATCACTTCCAAAGTACACTCGATGAAAGATCAAGACTATATAGACACACAAACCCTAAGGTGATGTCTTATTGTCATATTTAATTGTCATTCCTCATTATGTTGAGGAAACTTGCACATTGCAACCACATACATTATGTGTCCAATTGCAAGTACAATATCTGGATCATGAGTCCAATCCATGATATTTCACTGGTTATCATCGAGTATAACATTGAGTGGGTTTAATAAGAGATTATCTGAAATAAGAAATTTGAATAAGTGTATACATATTATATATACATATTTTACTTTGATTTAGGAATTTTTATATCAAAGTTGTCTTGCCTTGTCAACAATGAAAGTTCATTCCCTTAATCACTTTCAGTGTAAGAGATATTCTTACCATTATATCTCTAGCAAGATCTGTGATCTCCTTTCCTATCTTCATCACATCCCAATAATATGAGAATCTGCGAATCTGATAAAAAGAAGCGGGAACACATTCCGCCTTGCAAGTCCAACTTGCATCTCCCAATTCGGTCTTTAACACCCGGGCCCACCACCCCTAAGGCAATGTTGACCCGTCATTAGTTGAACCAACCGTCAACAGGAATACAACTCGCTATGCACAATCCAATATCGCCCCAATAATATGAGGACCCGATATTGGGGTCACTACGCATAAGTCCTTACTCTTTCCAGAAGCAAAGAACCCGATCAAATTAAATCATATATAGGATCTGTCACTTCGGACATGCGTCTCCTATATACAACAACTGGCGACGGAATTCTTTGCCTTGACGGGAGATCATGGATGTCACTTATGTGATCCTCCATCTCATATTCAAATTATATAATTAATTATCGTGAATCATATTCACATAATTAATTCTTCCAATGGAAATACACATCTATTCATAATAGAGTGTTATTTGGATATAATTAATTTAATCACATTAAATTAATCATTAATCCAATCATCAATCAACAAACTTGATTATTACTTGAATAGTAGGTATAATATCAAAGTTCGTATTATTCGAATTTTAATAATTAGAAAAATACACTCTGACTTCTCCGGCATTACCCAGTCCCTACCCGATGTCATGGCCAGCACCGACGAGAGTGGGACGGACCACATACATTGCAACCCGCGTCCCCAATGCTCTCCGACTAGGCACCATATCTGCCTCGGGAAAGGATAATACCAGATAGATCATAATGTACTTTGAGATGCTCATCGATTTTTCAACTGAAATTATACCATATAATATACATCAAAATAATCTTGATTATATTATAAGGAGATTTGCTAAACATATCCCTAATCCTATTCAAGCAAGAGGGTCTTTCATGTAAATGTTGTCCAACAACTATTGTAGGATAAACTAAGGGTTTTCATGAAAAAAGTTTGTTGATGATTTCATGTCAACTAATGATCAAGATCAACAATCTTATCATTAAGGTTTAGGCAAATGTCATTCAATGAAATAATTATCTATTTAAATATTTCACAAATATTTATCACTAATTATTTCAGAAAATTAACAATTAATTTTCATCATGATAATTGAATGATTTATCACAAGGTCCATGATAAAAAATGTCAATTTCCAGCAGTGACCCCCAATCACTAAAATTAACTTATCTTGATCAATTAAAATCTAAAAAATGCAAACTCAGTTTTCTAAGATTGCCTATTTGATTTATTAAATAACCCAAGTGATAATTCAGGCATTTCGAGGCGGATCAAAGCCGCAATTAACTCATTAATCACGTTTAGATCCGCAGTTCCCGCAACAGTGAATACATGTATATTCAAAAGGCCATATCTTGAGAAAATGAAGTCCAAATTTCATAAACTCAGATACTATGGTTTCCTTATTTAATGGGGAACAAAATACAATTGAAAATTTTGTGTTTAAACAATTTAAACAGTACTGAAAAAATCAATTAGACAGAGGTGCGAAAATTGAAATGCGACAAAACTTTCGCGATCCTTTCAAACCCAAGTCGTCCTAGGTCTATGGATCATATCCAAAATCTTATTCAACCTATGGCTCTGACACCACTTGAAAGATATTGAGAATCCTTAAGCGCATCACGGAAGCGTGTCGATCGCATCGTATGCAATTGGAGCAACTAGTTGCACTAGTCGCTTGATGCACAGGAAATTAATTTTTTTCAAAACTAAAGATGAAACCACATGATCACGAGAACACTTCTCGGATTGTTTCATCAAACCACAAGTATAAGGAATACCTCTTGAAGTGTGGTTGCGATCATGAGATCCCAAACAAGAGATTCTCTTGTCTTAGGTCCGATCCACGAAGAATGCACTTGCGGGCACGATGATAAGTTGCGTTCCTCCCGCAATCCTCGATGAAGAGGACTTGCATCAAGAGGTTGGTCAGATATCAACCTATGTGAGAAAGGATTGCCATCTCCTACTCAGGTTGGAGATCATCTCTTAACAATCATTTGACGGTGCTTCATGAGTCCTCAATCTAACTCTTTAGATATTCATTCAAGCACCAACCTCTATGATTCAATTATTGAATCAACAGCTGTATGATCATCAAGATAGCCATGGTACATCACCGTAATTGTACAGAGGGACCTATTATACAAATTATTTATTATTCATTTCAGATCAGAGAATGATATTTGCAATAACATTTATTGCATAATGGCTCGTCGTGGGCTCACATGTCCAATACACAGGAGATAACAAGAGCCATTGATCATGATCTCTGAGAAGCTCCAATCATCAATTAATTCGTTAATGAGGATACTCGAGAGCCTTACTTCATATGGTTCAACCTTTTCCTTAGAGAAACATCTTCGTCGCTGTGAGCTTGCTATTTTGTACCGACCATCAGATCAACATTACGATGACGAAGGAATGTAGCAACTGTTGGAAATGCGAGCCCACGGCGAGCCATTATGCAATAAATGTTATTGCAATTCACTCCTTAATCTGAAATGAAGAATACATAATTTGCATAATAGGTCCCTTAGTACAATTAGGGTTATGTACCATGGCCATCTTGATGATCATACAACTGTTGATTCAACTATTGAATCATAGAGGCTGGTGCTTGGATGAATATCTAAAGAGTTAGATTGAGGACTCATCAAGCACCATCAAATGATTGTTAAGAGATGATCTCCAGCCTGAGTAGGAGATGGCAATCCTTATCTCTGAAGGCTGATATCTGACCGACCTCTTGATGCAGGTCCTCTGCATAGGAATAGAGATTCGGAGGTGTCAGATTAGTTAGGTCAAAGAGTTGACTTAACGAGATCGAGATAACCAAAGTCCTATATCGTATGCTGTCATGATATAGGCACGCATCCTCTGACCGGAGACAGATGTGTTGCTATATGTCTAAGTATGTACATTTGGCAGACCAATAGGTTGATGACCTAATCAAGGTCTACACACCGGCGCGCTGGTGTGCATATAAGGGCATATGAGTAATACGATCTCTCAAAGGGATCATACAGGTTCAGTTACTGAACCGGAAGACATGAGCTCACTCATGAGATATTGGGAAGAATCAAATTCCGTGCGCACGGTCGTCTCGCTTTGGAAGCTTGACTGAATTTGTAGGTTTGATATATACTTTTGGAAAGTATATGATCAAGACCTAGGTATGATATATGCTTTTGGAAAGTATATGATCGATACCGACTCCCAACGATCGAATGAGAAACTTACTGATAAAACCATGAAGTAGACAGTATAAAGTTGATCGAATACTTCGGGTTTAGTCTGAGTCTTCTAGTATGCAGGATGTACAGGTATTGGGAATACCTGAGGGTGATGTGATCATAAACGATTGTATAACCAAGACGCTTCCATTCCTAGGGAGTGATGAAACGGGTCTGGATTTTAGTGACTCCTCTCAGTAGAGAAGTGATCTGATCTTGGTCCAAGTGTTGGACATTGATCTGAATGTGATTCAGATATAATGAGAAGATTAGATTTACGGTCTTGATTTAATCAAGCATCTATGGGAGGCCCGCGATCTGGATTTGAGATACGATCTCAATATCCATGTCACTATACGTGGAACAATACAATCGCCCTGTCCTTATCTCCAAGTATCTGCGGAGAAAGCGCATTATCCTTGAAGGAGTTCATGGATAATTCTATTGTTGATATATGTATCCGAGCATTGAGAAAATGGATAATTGAATGTGATTTAATTATCATGAGTAATATGAATTTGATTCATATTATAAAGAGAGTTATCTTAGATAATTAAATGAGATTTAATTATCAAAGATGTAAATAATGTGAATATGATTCATATTATTTGAACACAAGAGAATAGAGATCCAAGATGATTAAATATGATTTAATTATCATGGATATGAATAATGTGGATAGCAATATCCATATTAATCATATATATTATAAATGTGATTTATAATATATAAGAGAGAGCTATTTGTAATTTACATTTGTTAATTAAATGTTAATGTGAATTGGATTCACATTGGACATCAAATTGAAAATGTAATTTACATTTTGTTTTGGGTTGTGAATGTGATTCACAAATTTTCAATGGCATGATTGCAATGTTCACAAAATAAATTGGATTTATTTTTTGTGAAATAATTTGCAACAAAAGTTGTTGCAAATAATGGAGATTACATAAAAGGTGAAATAGCCACCTTCCTAATGGAGGAGGGTGGACGGCCACCACTCCCATTAGGAAAGGGAGGCCGTCCCCCCTCTCCACATGGAAGGAGGCTTTCTCTCCTTTCATTATCTCCATGTATTGATGATTTAATTTTGTAATTAAATTGTGTTGATTTATCAACTATATTTAATTTAAATTAAATTAATTGTTGTTGTGTTTTTAGCAACAAATCATGACCATTGAAAGAAATACAAATTAATGTGGACCATTGGATTTGTGTTGACACATGGATTGAGATCCATGGAACCCAAAACCCTATATAAGGAGAGGCACCCCATTGCTCTTCTTTGACACATAAGTTGAGGCAACAAATCTCTCTCTCTCTCTCTCATTCTCTCTACACGTCCTCTCTCTCTCTCATGTGGCCGTCCACCATGGATGCCCTAGAGAGGTTCTCCATCGCTGCGGCATCGTCGTTATGCTGCCCGATGGTTTGCTCGAGGATCTCCGTCTCCTTCGGTGCGCCACGCTCGTGAAGAAGACATCGGATCTCGTGTGTCGAGATCAGGAGATCCGCCGCTTGGATCATCAACATGGATTGCGAGAAGCACGCGGTTCATCCCCGCGCTCGCAAGCGTCTCCCCCGTCGGATCGGACTTGAGACAGGAGGTCTCTTTGTTTAGAGACTCGATCGCAACCACGCTTCAAGAGGTAAACCTAATACTTGTTTGTGGTTTAGACGAAACGATCCGAGAAGTGTTCTTGGATCATGTGGTTTCGTCGCAAGAAAATTTTTTAATTTCCGCTGCATAGAACAACTAGTGCGACTAGTCGTTCTTCGTCGTATTCGATGCGACGCTCACGCTTCCGTGATGCGCTTGAGGATCTAACCATATCCTACAAGTGGTATCAGAGCCTTAGGTCGGTGTTTTTGGATACGATCCATAAACCGAGGACGACTTGGGTTCATTAGGGTTTGCGAAAGTTTTCTTGCATTTCATTTTCGCATCTCTGTTTTGATATTATTTTCGGCACTGTTTAAATTGTTTAAACACGAAAATAATATTTGGATTTTATTCCCCATTAAATAAGGAAACCGTAGGATCTGAGTTTGCGTGATTTCGATTCCGTTTGCTCTAGATATGCTCATTTTAGTGAACATGTATCCACTGTTTCGGGGACTGCGGATCATGACGTAATTAAGATGTTAATTGCGGATTTGATACGCCTTGAAATGCGTGCAAATTACTTGGGTTCTGTTGTAAATCAAGTTAGCAAACTTTAGAAATTTACTTTGCTTAATTTGGATTTAAATTGATTGAGATATGATATTTTTAGTAAGTGAGGGTCACTGCTGAAAATACTTTCCTAATCAAGAACCTAGTGATTGTCATTTAATTAATTAGTGAAATTAAATTGTTTAATTTCCTGGAATAATTATGCATAAATATTTGTGAAATATTTAATGACAATTATGTCCTTAAATGACTTTGTCCTAACCAACAAATGATTAGATGTGATCTAGATCAAGATTGGTTACATGATCTACATGATCAACATTCCAACAAACATGTTGCTTGAATAGGACTTGGGATTTGTTTAGCAAATCTCATTATAATGTTAATCAAAAATGTTTTGATTATTACTATATGGTACAATTTCGGTTGAAGAACCGATGATCATCTCAAGTTCAAATTAATCAATTTGGCATTATCCTTTCCCGAGGCGGATATGGTGCCTAGTCGGAGAGCATTGGGGTTGCGGGTTGCAACGTATGTGGTCCGTCCCACTCTCGTCGGTACTGGCCATGACAGCGGGTAGGGTCGGGATAATGTCCAAGGGATTAAGATGTATTTTTTTCTAATTATTAAAATTCGAAATAATACGTATTTGAGATAATACCATTATTCAAGTAACTTTTAAAATGTTTGTTGGATATTAATTGGATCATTAATTTAATATGATTAGATTAATTGGAATCCAATTAAGATTGAAATACTCTAATATTATTAGAGTTAATAATTCCCTTGGAAGAATTAATTATGTGAATGTGATTCACGATAATTAATTAAAATTTGAATATGATATGGAGGATCACATAAGTGACATCCATGGTCTCCCGTCAAGGCGAAGGGTTCCGTCGCCAGATATTGTATGTAGGAGACGCCTGTCCGAAGTGACAGCTCCTGCATACGATCCATTTGGATCGGGCTCTTCGCTTCTCGAAAGAGTAAGGACGTATGCGTAGTGACCCCAATATCGGGTCCTCATATTATTGGGGCGATATTGGATTGCGCATAGCGAGTTGTATTCCTGTTGACGGTTGGTTCAATTAATGACGGGTCAACATTGCCTTAGGGGCGGTGGGCCCGGGTGTTAAAGACCGAATTGGGAGATGCAAGTTGGACTTGCAAGGCGGAATGTGTTCCCGCTTCTTTTTATCCGAGTTGTAGGTTCTCATATTATTGGGATGCAACAAAGATAAGGAAGGAGATCCCAGATCTTGTTGAGATATAATGGTAAGTATATCTCTTACATTGAAAGTGATTAAGGGAATGAGCTTTCAGTGTTGACAAGACAAGACAACTTTGATATAAAAATCCTAAATCAAAGTAAAATATATTTATATATTTATGCAAATTTCTTATTTCAGATAATCCTTCATTAAAACCCACTCAATGATATACTCAATAATAACCAGTAAAATATCATGGATTGGACTCGTGATCCAGATATTGTACTTGCAGTTGAACACATAATGTATGTGGTTGCAATGTGCAAGTTTCCTCATAATAATGAGGAATGACAATTAAATAGATAATAGGACTACAACCCTAGGGTTTGTGTGTCTCTATAGTCTTGATCTCTCATCGGATGTACTTTGAAAGTGACATGTCGATGATGATCGTAATTGTCAAATAATCCTTATAAAATTTATGAAGATATTCGGGCATACATATGTGCTCTTGACATTTAACATGAATGAGATGGTTCACTGCATCATGCAGAATGGTGGCTTTATAAGAGATGGTGTATTCAAATTGTTTGAGTACCTACCTGAACCTATGTTTTAAGAGTTTAGATGGATGTAGATGATGAGTGTCATCATTCTACTATCTATACTCTGGTCATTCATGAAGCTTCATAATATTCATATTGTATGAATTTAATGAAGCATGTATAAATGTTGAAATGCTCTTACATAAGAGATCCTTAGTCTTAAGCAATGGTTGCTTATAGATAAAGGGAGCGCAGTGGAAGCATGGGTTGGACCCGAATAAGAAGTATGGTCAAAGGGTTGACTATACATCTACGACTTCCATATGTCATCCGAAGAGTTGGATGAATGCCAATACTGCAATAAGGTGATGTGTTGATAGTATGACTATCAAGTCTATCTAGAATCCTTAGAGAAGGACTCGGATGGAGCATCAGATTAATCTACATAAATCATTGATAAGATAAAGTCAAATAATTGTATCTCAATCTTCTGATGACATTTGCAATAGGTTGCATATGTTTTAGAAGACTGAAAAATTTGATCTTAAAGGTTTATAGTTATCCACATGGATATTGATGCAATTGTTGCAACAATCTCTGTTGGATTGATAGACTTGTTAATTTCAGTGGGAGAGTCCTTAGTCTTAGAGAATGTCTCTATGACCTAGATATAAGAATACACTCATTGTTTGTTTCTAAATGTTAGAAATGAACTTGAATCTGAGATAGAACTATCATAAAGAGTTATGATGTGTATATTTCAGATAGTAATCTAATAATCTAGTGGACTTCAGTAAATTAGAAAATTAATGAATGGTTCATTAACATTTCTAAATAGTGAAATTAAACCTTAAGATCAATAGGAGGATGAAGATCATTTGACAATGATCTAGCATCAAGCCTTGGACATTTGTCTATTGATTTGATCAATAGACTAGTAAGAGATGAAACTTTAGAATGTCTAAAATTTCAAAACTTACATACTTATGAATATTGTATTCAAAGAAAAATGTCCAATACACCCTTCTTAGAGAAAGGTGTAAGATGCCAAGGTATTCAGAATCTTATGCATATTGATGTATGTAGATCATCTATATCATAGTAAACATTATGGATATGTGATATCTGTTGATGATTATGTATGATATGAGATTTCTTCTCTTCACCTAAGAAACCTTTGAAATGTTCAAAGATTTCATTATTTTTGGTTTAGAACCAAAGTTTGAAGGAAGATAAAATGAATTTGATCTAATCTAGGTAGCAAGTACCTGTTAGATAAATTCAAAGAATGCCTTATAGAGATATGAATATCATTTCTATCTCAATCCTCCTAACACACCTTAACTCAATAGAGTTATAGGTAGATACAATTGGATCATGTGTGACATGATCTTATCAATGATGAATTTTAGCATAATTATCCCTTAGTTTCCAGGTATGTATGTGTAGTAGAGACTACAATGTATATCCTTAATAAGGTTCCATGTATGTTGGAATCTAGCACTTGAGAGTGCTACTTCATTAGGAAAATAAAGGATGGTATTGGATACCTACTTTATGACCTTGAGATTCTTGAAACATCTCATCTCTGAGAATGTGATTCTTGGAGGTTGAGACTCTTGAGAATCAAGATAAAAATGAAGTGTAGGAACTCATTTAATCTTGAAAAGATAATGAGGCTCCTAAAATTGGAAACTAAAAAGGACAATTAATGATGAAACATTAATACCTCTTCAAATGAGTTTGAGGATGTATTCCATGTGTCAGTTAAGTCTGACAATGATCGAACTTCATGTGATGAAGCTCCTAAGGATCATGACATGGAAAGATGGATTTTAGCAATAAAAGTCTAACGTAGACTTCATATACAAGTGTTGTATATGGACCCTCGAGGATCCACCTATATGGGTAATACCTGTAAAGGTGTAAATGGATCTTCAAGAGAAAGGGAACCTGATGAGAAGGTGGAGACCTTCAAAGCACGGTTCGTAGCCATGAGCTACACATCGGAAGAGAAGACATTGCTTGCGATGAGACTTGCTCTTCGGTGACCATGCTTAAAAACATCAGAATATTGCTAATCTTAGCTACACAACTTGACTATTGCATCTTCAAGATGTAAGTCAATATTGCATTCCTCTACGAATACCTCTTTGAGGATATTCACATGAAGTAGCCCCAGGGCTTCATGGTTGAGGAAAGCAAGGTGTGCAAACTAAGGAATCCATCTATGGACTCAAATAAGCTTCTTGAAGTTGGACCATAAGATTTGATGGAATTATAATTGTTATGATTTCAGATAGAATCTTGATGAGCCATGTGAAGCTTAGTGGGAGTGCCTTTGTGTTCATCTTGCTGAATGTAGATGATATCCTGATCATTTAAAATGATATAAGGATAATAATAAGTATTTTATTCTCTGGTTATTCCATATCTTGAAATATGATTTCAAAGATACCTCTTAGATCTTAGTTCTGAAGTTGTTCAGAAGTCAAGAGAAGAGGATAATTGGACTGTCACATTTGTAGTATACCTTGGATATATTCTATTCATAGAAATTCCAAGAAAGGCTTCTAACCCTTAAGATATGGTACTGACCTATCTTAAGGGATAGCACCTCAAAGAGTTGAGGAAGTAAATGCTACAACTACTTGCACTTGTGCATTAGTTACGAGAAGCTGAGTGTATGCTAGAGTGTACAAATACCAGATGTCTGTCATGCAGTGGGAGTAGTAAATTGTTACTAATCCTACTGTAGAGATAAAACACTTGATTGCAGTAACAACAAAATCTTCATAGATGAGGAGATTTTTGAGATAGTAATCTCAAAGTCTTATCTTCAAAAGTTTAAGACCGTGTAGATAGTAATCTATAAAGGTCTAAACTTTAGATACCTTAGGAGATAGAGATATCCGGGAATGAAGGTATTCTAATAAGGATTATGGGGATACTGGTTATGATGTCAGGGACAATGTAACCAACTAGATTGAGTATTGGTTGCATGAGATGCAACATTCGCATTAGATGCGAGCACTGTTACTGGGGATATGCAAGTGCCGTAAAAGGACTTGGCGTAGTCTCGCGGGAACAGAGTGACTGATCAGCTTACCTAGCTATTTTCTAAATAGCCTATGATTGTCACATGAGTGCGGGTTTAAATGATTAGCCCATTAATGGCTCTTTGGGATAGTGGGAGATTGTTGGAAATGCGAGCCCACGGCGAGCCATTATGCAATAAATGTTATTGCAATTCACTCCTTAATCTGAAATGAAGAATACATAATTTGCATAATAGGTCCCTTAGTACAATTAGGGTTATGTACCATGGCCATCTTGATGATCATACAGCTGTTGATTCAACTATTGAATCATAGAGGCTGGTGCTTGGATGAATATCTAAAGAGTTAGATTGAGGACTCATCAAGCACCATCAAATGATTGTTAAGAGATGATCTCCAGCCTGAGTAGGAGATGGCAATCCTTATCTCTGAAGGCTGATATCTGACCGACCTCTTGATGCAGGTCCTCTGCATAGGAATAGAGATTCGGAGGTGTCAGATTAGTTAGGTCAAAGAGTTGACTTAACGAGATCGAGATAACCAAAGTCTTATATCGTATGCTGTCATGATATAGGCACGCATCCTCTGACCGGAGACAGATGTGTTGCTATATGTCTAAGTATGTACATTTGGCAGACCAATAGGTTGATGACCTAATCAAGGTCTACACACCGGCGCGCTGGTGTGCATATAAGGGCATATGAGTAATACGATCTCTCAAAGGGATCATACAGGTTCAGTTACTGAACCGGAAGACATGAGCTCACTCATGAGATATTGGGAAGAATCAAATTCCGTGCGCACGGTCGTCTCGCTTTGGAAGCTTGACTGAATTTGTAGGTTTGATATATACTTTTGGAAAGTATATGATCAAGACCTAGGTATGATATATGCTTTTGGAAAGTATATGATCGATACCGACTCCCAACGATCGAATGAGAAACTTACTGATAAAACCATGAAGTAGACAGTATAAAGTTGATCGAATACTTCGGGTTTAGTCTGAGTCTTCTAGTATGCAGGATGTACAGGTATTGGGAATACCTGAGGGTGATGTGATCATAAACGATTGTATAACCATGACGTTTCCATTCCTAGGGAGTGATGAAACGGGTCTGGATTTTAGTGACTCCTCTCAGTAGAGAAGTGATCTGATCTTGGTCCAAGTGTTGGACATTGATCTGAATGTGATTCAGATATAATGAGAAGATTAGATTTACGGTCTTGATTTAATCAAGCATCTATGGGAGGCCCGCGATCTGGATTTGAGATACGATCTCAATATCCATGTCACTATACGTGGAACAATACAATCGCCCTGTCCTTATCTCCAAGTATCTGCGGAGAAAGCGCATTATCCTTGAAGGAGTTCATGGATAATTCTATTGTTGATATATGTATCCGAGCATTGAGAAAATGGATAATTGAATGTGATTTAATTATCATGAGTAATATGAATTTGATTCATATTATAAAGAGAGTTATCTTAGATAATTAAATGAGATTTAATTATCAAAGATGTAAATAATGTGAATATGATTCATATTATTTGAACACAAGAGAATAGAGATCCAAGATGATTAAATATGATTTAATTATCATGGATATGAATAATGTGGATAGCAATATCCATATTAATCATATATATTATAAATGTGATTTATAATATATAAGAGAGAGCTATTTGTAATTTACATTTGTTAATTAAATGTTAATGTGAATTGGATTCACATTGGACATCAAATTGAAAATGTAATTTACATTTTGTTTTGGGTTGTGAATGTGATTCACAAATTTTCAATGGCATGATTGCAATGTTCACAAAATAAATTGGATTTATTTTTTGTGAAATAATTTGCAACAAAAGTTGTTGCAAATAATGGAGATTACATAAAAGGTGAAATAGCCACCTTCCTAATGGAGGAGGGTGGACGGCCACCACTCCCATTAGGAAAGGGAGGCTGTCCCCCTTCTCCACATGGAAGGAGGCTTTCTCTCCTTTCATTATCTCCATGTATTGATGATTTAATTTTGTAATTATATTGTGTTGATTTATCAACTATATTTAATTTAAATTAAATTAATTGTTGTTGTGTTTTTAGCAACAAATCATGACCATTGAAAGAAACACAAATTAATGTGGACCATTGGATTTGTGTTGACACATGGATTGAGATCCATGGAACCCAAAACCCTATATAAGGAGAGGCACCCCATTGCTCTTCTTTGACACATAAGTTGAGGCAACAAATCTCTCTCTCTCTCTCATTCTCTCTACACGTCCTCTCTCTCTCTCATGTGGCCGTCCACCATGGATGCCCTAGAGAGGTTCTCCATCGCTGCGGCATCGTCGTTATGCTGCCCGATGGTTTGCTCGAGGATCTCCGTCTCCTTCGGTGCGCCCCGCTCGTGAAGAAGACATCGGATCTCGTGTGTCGAGATCAGGAGATCCGCCGCTTGGATCATCAACATGGATTGCGAGAAGCACGCGGTTCATCCCCGCGCTCGCAAGCGTCTCCTCCGTCGGATCGGACTTGAGACAGGAGGTCTCTTTGTTTAGAGACTCGATCACAACCAGGCTTCAAGAGGTAAACCTAATACTTGTTTGTGGTTTAGACGAAACGATCCGAGAAGTGTTCTTGGATCATGTGGTTTCGTCGCAAGAAAATTTTTTAATTTCCGCTGCATAGAACAACTAGTGCGACTAGTCGTTCTTCGTCGTATTCGATGCGACGCTCACGCTTCCGTGATGCGCTTGAGGATCTAACCATATCCTACAGCAACTTCAAAGGAGCCCTGGTTTCGTCGTCACACACAAAAGGAGGAAGAAGAAGCTTTGATTAGCAATTGTCGTAGGATTAGATATCGGGATCTGATTGAACGGTTTTGATTGTTAACCAAAGCGCCATCCGAGCCATCACCTCAGACCTCAGGTTCAAAGTAGATGACCTAGAGCCACACGCTTCATGCCTGCGTTACTGGATAAGTTGCAGAAGAACCCCACTGTAGGTTAGATATTGCACTCCAGTCCAGAACATGTGCCGGAAGCACGTGAAGGTGGATTATATGCACAAGACCCCCGGGGCATGGATAATAAATATAAGTCACGTGTATGTGTAATTTGCTTATTTATCCCAAGCATATTATTATTACACTTGTATCCCTACATGGTTTAATTTGTGATGTTTAGTTACGTTTTCAATTAAATTTTCTTTGCAAAAAAAACCTTTGTATTCAAACCTCAATATCTTTATATATATATATATATATCTATTTTCTATGAAATTGATCTTGTTTTAAATTGAATTATAATCTCTTTGATTCTATGTGCGTGGTTTGCTAAAATTATTTATCTGACAGAGCATTGAAAATTAAAGAAGATGTCTTGATCTTATTGATTCGTTTAATTAAATAAATCACATGAAAGTGTGATTAATCAATATATTTGCTTCACTGTTTCATTATATTAAATTGAATCGCACTATAATTACTTGTAATTTTTATTTTGTTAATTTACCTAATGAAAGTGCATGCATTTCTTAATTGAATTTTTTAAATGAATAAACGAGGAGACCTAATGATTAGAATGATTTGCAATTAGATTTGATTGGTTTAACAACTCATTGTAATTAATAAATTAAGATTAAATCAAGACCTCTCTTTATTGCACTTTTTGTTTGTGATTTTGCGCATGTTATCATTTTGTATGCATTAGCATTATCTTGTCATTCAATATTGTTGCATTTAAAAAATTATAAAAAATCATGCTTTGCATTTTCTTGGTTCAGATTAACTTATTAATGACTTAATTAAATACCTAGAGTAACTAAATTAAATGCTCGTATCCTTGTATTTGACCTTGGACTTATCCAAGATAAACTAGACCCAATCCTTTTTTCACAGAAATATTACGACTTGTTTTTTATTGATAGTTAAGGGGCTGTACTGCAATATATCATTATTGAAACAAATGTTTACCGATTAATCAATTGTCTATGCATGTTACATGATATACCATAAGGACTAGTACTAGTTGATCACCCCATCTGTGATGATAGATTAGTACAATTGACCTGATCAACTAGGCATGATGGATCAGTACATCAACACCGATTGATCAATGCGGAAATCTGTGTTTAGACTCAAGTTTTATGTGTCCACATTTTCTTAACGGATTCGAAAAAAAATATGTAAGTAGATAAAACATTCAACGAGGATGTAATTGACGACATATCTCATGTTTTTCTCATCATTGAATCTATCGCAAAATTCAACAGAAGATGGTAACATGGGGCATAATTCAAGTTTGCATGCATTATAATGGACGATTTATAGAATAGATCAACATGAAAATGATGCAAAAGGATTGTGTAGGCTAACAACAAGGCGATGGGGTTAGAAATTACTACCTTCAAGGATCGTTTTCATTCGTGGTCGTCTTACTTTGGAAGCATGACATGATTTATATGTATGATATATGCTTTTGGTCATGGAGAAATTTAACAATGAAACTTGAAGAGGACAATTCAAAAGTGAAAAAACATCGGGATTAGTCTAGGCCTTTCAGTATGCAAGACTTATAAGTATTAGGAATACTTGAGGATGATGTGATCTTAATCGATTGTATAACCGTGATGCTTCCATTATGAGGGAGTGATGAAACATGCTGGAATTTTAGTGGCTTTACTCAATAGACTAATTATCCAATCTTAGCCTAAATATTGGAAATTGATCTGAACATGATTCCGATGCAATGAGAGGATTATATATTCTATATGCCTTGATCAGACATCTCTGAACACTCACGTAGATATGGATATGAGATTAGATCTCATTACCCAAGTCATTATACGTGGAATATACAATCACCATGTATTTATTTCCAACTATCCGTGGAGAGAGCACATTGTTCTTGAAAGAGTTCAAGAATAATTCTATTGTTAACAATATCTGAGCATTAGAAAGTTGATGATTAAATACGATTTGATTATTATTAATAGTATAGATATGATCCACATAATTTGAACACACGTGGAGAGGCATTTAAGATAACTAATTTGGATCTAATTATCATATAAATGATTAATGTGGATAGCACTGTTCCCAATAATTATATTTATATTGTGAATTTGATTCATAATATCACATAGAGTTTTAATTGTAAATATGACCTTCAATTCATTAAGTTAATGCGAATGGTATTCACATTATACAATAAAATGTGATTTGGATTCACAATGTACAATTGAATGAAAAAGTGGTTTACACTTAATATTGGATGGACGAATATGAATCATAATTTTCAGTGTGATGATTAAAATGATCACAAAATAATTTGGAATTACTTTGGTGAAAATTCAAGCAACAAAAATTGTCGAAACATGTGGAAAACATTATGAGATTGAGAATCTCATCACTTAGAACGAGAAGGAGGCTCCATTCATATTAGGCATGGATGACCACGTGGAGAATCTCCATGGTGGCTGTCCACCCTAATTGGGAAGGAGGCTCCCCTCCTTCCTTATTATTACACATTAAATTATTTTAATCATAATTAAACATATTGAAGAATATCTTTAATTAATTTATTCCTTTTAAATTTAATAATTATTATTGTAAATTATTGTAATAAAAAATAGACAATTGATTTCAATTTTGAGTGTATCCTAGCCATCCAATTTTGTATAAGAGAATGGCCAATCCCATGCTTTATCTAGACACAAGTTGAAGCAACAAAATTCTCTCTCTCTCTGTCTCTCTCATACATGTCCAAGGTTCTCCCTCTCCAACCCTAGTGGCCATCCACTCTAGGTTTGTTGAGAGAACTCCATTGTCATCGCGCTACCATTGTATTGCCTGATCGACTGCTCGTGGATCTTTGTCTCTTTTGGTGGCCCATGCTCGCGAGGAAGATTAGGGATTTCGTGAGACGAAATAAGAAGGCTCCACACCCGGAGCATCAACTTGGATTGCAGGAAGCACACGCCTCATCCACATACCCGAAAGTGCTCTCTTCATCGGATCAGACTTGAGACACGAGGTTTCTTCATTTAGAGACACGAGGACTACGATCATGCTACAAGAGATAACACCAATACTTGTTTGTGATCAAGATGAAATGACATAGGAATAGTTCCCATGTCTTGCAGTTTCATCATTTTTTTTATTATCTTCTGCTCTTTGCGGCTAGTAGACTAGTCGATCTAGATCTCATATGATGCGATCTCTATGCTTCCACGATGCATGAGTTGAAAACCCTCTCCTTCATATGACTTAGACATCCTCTTCGAAATGGCACATTCGTCTAGCTGATCAATGGTTGGTAGCTGCAGCGGAGCATCTACGAGCTTCTCCAGTAGCTCTCTGGTGAACCGAATTGGTGGAATGGATAACTGGTCGAACCACTTGTCTTATATAGGTTCAGTTATGGGTTCAAATAATCATAAACAATCTTGTTTCTCGCATAACTTTTGGATACAATGTTTGTTTTCGAAGTCCTTGGGCTCATTGGAAAGGTTTTGAAGAGTAATACAAGATACAATGCCCATTTGTCTAATTTGAATACTGAATCAGATCAAGTTTTTAGATTTAATGTTTTTGATACGTCAAGGTTTCATAGTAGGTTATAAGAGTGGGGGGTTAGCACTTGAGAACTTGGGCTTAAACTTATTAGAGGATTGTCAACGAGTACAATTGTGCTTGGAACCAACAATTTGTCAAGGTTAGCTTTCCTTGATAACATATCGGGGACTTGAGCGCGATGCATTAGAAATAGTGATGAAGCTTGGATCGACACAATGCTTATTATTACGGCTGCTCAAGAATACTTGTCTGGTCTACGTAAAAAAGGTAACATTACGAACAATAATCCACTAATGGTGCTAACATTAAGTGTAAATATAAAAAAAGAGTTTACAAGTGCTATTGTATTTATACACACACTTACTACAAAGCGGGGCTCCACAAGACTAGGGGTGTAAACGAACCGAACCTGAGCGAACCTACCCGGGTCCGGTTCGGTTCGTTTATTAGGTATATAGGTTCGGGTTCGGCTCGGTTCGATAAGCTTAAAATCATGTTCAGGTTTGGTTCGATTCGGTTGAGATTCGCGAAGGTTCGGTTCGGTTCGTTAAAGGTTCGATTATATACAAAGTGAATGGACACACGTTAGGTTCGTGAAGGTTCGGTTCGATTCGTTAAAGATTCGATTCATTAAAGGTTCGATTATATACAAAGTATTGGGGGATGGTGTATCTACAATGTAATCACCAATGGATCAAAATTTAATAATTTTTAACATGTAATATTTTACATACCACACAATAATAAATTTTATGCATTTTAAGATACTAATCCTCCCAAATAAGATACTAATTCTTAACAAATAATGGAGCAACCAAAATTTAATGCAATAATAAAGCTTATACTTTTAATAAGATATGCACAAATCATTAAGAAAAATTACTAATTTGCAGTTCTATCTTACGAATTTAACTAAGAAATGCAGCAATGGGAAAAAGATGCCATATTCACAGTTCAATGCAAACCTTGAGAAGTTGTCGTGCCGTTACGGGTTGTTGTTGCTTGCGAGGAGGAGAGGAGGAGCGACGGTTGCTGGTCGTTGGTTGGTAGCGGCTACAACGGCCGCGTTGAGAGGGGGAGTGGGAGCAGCGGCTACGTCGGCCACGTGGAGAGGGGGAGCTGGAGCAACGACTGCAGTGGCCGCATGGAGAGGGGGAGTGGGAGAAGGGCCGGTTGGAGGAGGAGGGTATGCGGTGTCGGCGGTCTCCTGGAGGTGGAGTAGGGCTATGCGGCGGCCACTTGGAGAGGGGGAGCAGGTGCTGCGACGTGTGGAGTGGGGGAGCGGGAGTAGGACCGATTGGAGGAGGGGATGCAGCACCGGCGGTGGCCTGGAGGTGGAGTAGGGCTGCACGGTGGCCGCTTGGAGAGGGGGAGCAATTGCGGCGACCGCGTAGAGAGGGGGAGCGGGAGCAGCAGCTGCAAGGATGAGGACAGGATGCGGCACCGACGATCGCCTGGAGGAGGAGTAGGGCTGCACGGCGGCCGCTAGGTAGGAGGAGGGTTGCGTCGGCGGTGGGTAGATGAAAGGGAAGAGAAAAGAGGAGAGGCGGCTGTGGGATTTGGAATGTTAGGGGATAGGAACCTTAGGGTTTTTGGGGAAAATTTCATATTACATCCTTTAGTTTCTAAAAATTGAACACAAATATATATAAGGGTTATGTGTGACTTGTGAGCTTTATACGAGACCCCAACTCCCAGATCATATTATATATATGTATAATAATTTATTTATTTATTTATTTATATTTATATCGAACTATTAACGAACCGAACCTGAGCGAACCTACCATTTCAAGGTTCGGTTCGTTTATGTAAACGAGCCCAAAGTTGTGTTAAGGTTCGGTTCGTTTATGATCGAATCGAATTCGAATCGGACTTTTATCGAATCGAACCTGAGCGAATATCGAACCTGAGATTTTCCTGACAGCCCTACACAAGACCCATCTCATCTCATGTCAGGTTACACGTCCGACGAGTGCATTGAACACGCAATCATTAATCATGTGTGGAAAACCCTGTGCAAACTTCCCAAGTTCACCGCTCATTGATGAAGATCCTCGACGATGTGAGGTATGAGTCAAAGCTAAATTGCCATCAACCACTGTACTATGTAATCGAGTAAAAGTTTCTCGAGTTATCACTAATTTTCCACAGGTACAGGAAACGATCTATTGATTTATATGCCATAACATGACAATAAGTCATCGAACTATGTATGTTTTTCTCTTGTTACGTGACACCAGTTGCATTTCTCATCCTTTATCAACCACATCTCGAAACTCTCACCATAGTGATCGTACTTGGAACACAAGTTGGTATGGTCAAACATCAGCCGATGTTATGATGGTGATATAATATCACCAAATACATCATCATGCAAAAATCCAACGACTGACTAAATATTCACACGCTAGTTATTGCTTACCAAATAAAGTCCATGCACCCATAATTACCATTAATTTCACTCAAGTTATTAGGAAAGCATGAAACGCATTTGTAATATAAAATACAATAACCACGCTCTTTTATATATAATAAAAAGATTGCCCTCAAATCCCTCTTGCTGTTATTTACCATCTGACTCATGACAGCCCCCCTGGACGCATGCGATCATGTGACGAGTGCAGCACTGCACCCACGCATATTTTGTCGCAAAGACTTGAAAAGCATCACGAATGATTGGGTTCGATGCCTTATCCGTGAGCCGGTCAATTAACGACACCCGCAACTTCCGCCTAACCTGATCAGACTAACATCGAACTCCTTGCTTCATGCCCAAACCAGTGTTTTTGAAATCGGATCGGACCGGCCGGTTCGATCGATCCGCCCGGTGAACTAGGCCTGGACCGGTCCTGTTTACCGGTTTATGTTGGTTTGGTTCAATTAT
This sequence comes from Ottelia alismoides, assembly GCA_037367405.1. Classification (NCBI taxonomy): domain Eukaryota; kingdom Viridiplantae; phylum Streptophyta; class Magnoliopsida; order Alismatales; family Hydrocharitaceae; genus Ottelia; species Ottelia alismoides. The sequence continues at coordinate 508,260 of JAZKJV010010132.1, read as the reverse complement.
TTAAATTTTAAATAACCTGTTTGGTTCAACCTATTTTTTGACCCGGAGTTGAACCCATGACTTTTGGTTACCGATTTCACATTACTAACCAACTACACTAATACAACTGTTTGAATGTATTGGGTTTTAAATATAATTAAATTATTATCATGTTATAGAGCATCTAATCCAAATATTATGTATATATATGATATGTATGATATTTGATGGGGAGTATAAGAAAATACTTTATGTATAGTGTGAAATATATACATTACCTATGTATTTTATATATATTTCAAGTATACCAAGTGTATATTATATAATTTCATTTATGTTTGATTAGCCGGTTCAACTACTTTTTTTCACCGGTCCGGGTTAATCTGGTTTTATATAATGATGACATTATCATCCAGTTGAACCAAATTGATTATATGGATCAGATCTGACCATTTCAGCAAGATTTCCGATCAGTTGAACCAAATTGATTACATGGATCAGATCAATCAGATCTGACCATTTCAGCAAGATTTCCGATTTAGTGTCGTGTTTGGTTTAAAACCCAAACTATTGGTTGACCGCATTTTATTATTAGACGGATATCTCACCGTCGGAGGTCCAGAAGACTACGGATTTAACAATTAATTAACAAATAAAAACCCAACCCCGCCACACACAAACGTCAATTCCTTCTGATTATACCTTGTTCCATCTCCCTCCACATTCCGAACTCCCTCCCATTTTCACCTCGAGAATCGATCCCCAGCGCAATCACTGTGCGAGTTCTCGATCCCCAACCCGTCCATGCATTTGTACATCACGAGCCACATGGCGAGATCGGCCTGCGCCATGGCCCCCGGCGGGTGGGGGTTTGGCGCTCGCAGGAGGGGCAGATGGCGGAAGGGCGTAAGCAGGGCAGCTCGCTCGCTGTCGTGTGCAAGGAAACTCGTGGGCTGCTCATTGGACGAGTTGAATGTTTCGGAAATTCGCCCATCAGATCTTCTTCTCGCCTCGTCTTCTTCTCCCGTCGCGGTTGCAGAGGTGAAGAGGAGGAGCGTGGCGATGGAGGTGGTGTTGGATGTGGCGGTAAGGGTAGTGCAGTTGGTGTGTGGGCTGTGCCAGCGGGTGCAGGACGGGTTCGTTGGGAGGTCTAGGGAGCTGATCAAGGCCAAGGATGATGATTCCCCTGTCACAGTTGCAGGTCCATTTGAATGCTCGTAGTTATATTGACAATGTTTTATGTTTTCATGTCAAAAACGATAGGCGGCTTGGGTTAGAATAGTGGTTCCAACAAGGGGAAAGGGCTTGAAGACGAATACTTACATTAATAGAAGTCGATAATCACTCTGTGCTTTAATATGTTCGAAGGTTTAATTGATGTTCCCGAACATTATCAACCTATAATGCATATGATCGCAACCTATTTTCAATTCACCTAGTGCTTTAGTGCTCCAATGGACCGATTTTCTGAAAAGCTGCTCTAATGCAAAAATCAATGCAGATTTTTTCTTCAATCTTATTGATGCATTGCAAATGCATCTGATGAAAATGCTATGCAAACTAAAATAAATCCAAACTAATAGAAGAGATGCAGAAAAAAAGGAAGAAGAGATTAATGACAAATGGAATCACAACAAGAAATCCACAACTTCCCGTAGCTATAGTAGATACTCGTTGTTCTCAGTTTATGGCACCAAACACAATTAAGTATTTCATGCTAGAAAACAAAATAATACGGCGATCAGTTTTTGGAGTAAACAAGTCGAGACCCATGAAGAATTGCGATTGGTGGATGAAGGTGGCTTGTAATGTTGGTTGATTGTCGAGGTTGGGACAACAGAGCGATGGGAAGGGTGGTGGTGTAGTTCGATGTGGGAGATGACTAGATGAGAAGATGAGTGATGGTGGAGTTGAAGTATGGCGAAATAGAAAGAAATGGGAAGGAAGATATGAGTTGAAACATAAATGAAAAAAAATTAAGGAAAAGGAAGAGGGAAAATGAGAGTAGTAGTGGAAAGAAAAGGCCAATGAAGATATATTTTTTGAGTGATTTTGAATTCCGATGCTTCTTCCTGTTCCATTCTTTCGACCAAAAGCCATATTTATAGTTTGTCTATATACATATTAGAAAAGAGAACACCAATCTAGAATAGTTTATACCATGGTGAAGAGGGGAAAAGAGAAACTTCAGAGACTCCTAACCTAGATGCGAACGAAGATTGTAGATCATTATCTCCCCTTAAAACAAGAAATACAAGATCATTATGTTGTGTCCAACATGCTATGATGCATATGTCAAGTTGGGAGGCAATAAACTAGATGGTCGAGGAACAAAAAGAGGGAACCATAATAGAAAATGTTGAAGATCCAATGGCAGGAGGGAGCAAGAACGGGGATTTCTCTTTTGTAGTTGAAGTAGTTGAACTTGACTGCGTGGGGATTCAGGTGGTAGGGCTTCCCCATCGATTACTGAGTGAAATGTGTCTCAGGTAATGTGAGGTGCCTACGTCTTGGAAGGTGGGCATATCGTGTTTGCAAGGAATCAAGATTGATTCATGGGATGTTGGGAAGTGGAGATCCATTTTGGCTTGCATCTTTCTCAAGGCGGTAGAGGTGGTTGATAACTATGATGGTACAATGGTAGGGTGGAATAGGGATATCTTCAGGAGGGTTCAATGAGGTCATGCTTCTAGATTGATGATTGTGGCTGTTGACATCATCTCAAATGGTCCAAATGTGTTTATAACATCAGCCTACAGTGAATCAAGATTGTCTATTGATGTTGTGCTACAGGGAGCGTTGCAAGACACCAGATCAAGATCTTATCGGGGGTGACTTTACCTATGCAGGAATGGTGGATTAGGGTTTTGATCTTTTGCGGAAGTGGAGGCAGATTTGGAGTTAGAGGTTATCGATGCCTCTAATAACATGTATTCTTGGAGGGAACTCTTCTTGGAGATCAAATATTTATTGTTTCTTCTTTCAGTGGAGACATTAGAATCTTTTTTCAATGGTGTATGGTTGCTTGTTTCATCGCTCACTATCGAATAACACCTTTTTGTGTTTCTATAATGGCGCGGGAAGCCACTTATCGTCGTGGTATCGATTTGAGCGGTCTCAGCTTTTGGATGATGATTTTTGTGAGTTGATATTTGTGTTCTGAGAAGGTTTATCTGTGGGGTTTTTGCTTTAAAGAGATTGTTCTAGAAGCCGTGCGAGCTCCATACGATGCTTGTTACCTTTAGGCATGAGTTTAGGTAGAAAAGAGTCAATACAATACTCTGTTGTAGAGAAATCGTTTTGTTTGTTGGCCAGGAGTATGGGAGCGATCATAGTGCATAATCATTGTTTAGCCGTGTCATTATGTGGAAGATCATCGAGGAAGAAGATCGAAAATGTGTTGGAGCAATGTAGGGCCCTTGTTTCGGCCTAGTCACATGTGACCAGTGACCTGATAGCTTTTTTAATGAATTTACTTCTTGTGGTGGGTCCCATCTCAGGATGTCACTCTCTTTCCTCTCAAAAAATGGAAACAAAAATCAAGGCAGAAATGACAAGAGGAGGTGGATGCTAACACAAGGTACTCTCATGCTATTACTGGTGGTAGATGGAGGAGGAACCTCGTTAGTTCCGTTGAGGTCATTCGAAAGATGTACCGTGGTGAGAATGAGATGGTAAGAGCTGTCATTGATTAATTCAAATTCATCTGCACTACATGTCTATAGAAAAACATATGATACATTCGAGGGGTGACGAAAATGTCACTGGTGTCCATTGAAGGCTTGACCAAGCCGTTTGATTTGAAGGAAATCCACATGGTTGTCTTTGGATTGATAGTAACCGTATGCGTGGATTCGGAGGGTATCCTGATATTTTTGAAAGAAAAAAAGGGCTTCCACTATGTAGGTGTGTGCCCAAAAACTTCACCATTCATCACCAAAAAGTAGAGTCAAATTCCTAAGTAGTATCTGGGAATTACTTAAATACTCAGGTTCTACGAATTGTTTTTTTATTCAAAAACTACAGAGGTGTCACATGTTAAACATGCGACACATGTAAAGTTTTTTTTACTCAAGAACTGTATATATATCGCATCTTGAATATGCGATACAGATAACACATATTAAATATGCGATATTGAGCCTAAATAAGGCCGGCGCCTATCGGCCTTGCCATTTCCCCGCCCCTTTCGAGCTCCTGCACCCGTGCCGCCCCCGACGCCCACTGCGCCACCCGTGTTTTTTGATCTCCTCCTCTCTCAAAAACGCCCGTTTTGGTCACTCCTAGCCCCGCGGAACACTCCTTTTCCGTTGTTTCACTGATTGGCACCGTCCTAGCCGCCCCCGCGTCTCAACATGGCTAATCCGTTGTTGCGAACAATTGGACTTGGTAAAATGTTTTCTTGAGTTATTGATTGTATCATATGCATATTATTTTCATTTCTTGAATGTATGACGTTTGCTTGTACGTTGTGTCACGTATTAGGTTAGAATTGAGCAGTTGTATTGTATGTGTCATTTGAGAGGTACACTCATGTGCGGATCGTCGACCAACGTAAGGGGGTTTGTGCTAATGCCTAATATGACGTTCGATGAGATGTTGAACTTGGTTTACCGTAAGTTCAACCTGGATGTCGATAGTCAAAAAATCCGATTATTACATCGCATCCCTCGAGGCCCAGGGGAGGAGCCATCATTTTCATCTATTGTCGATGATGATGATGTGCAAGCAGTTCTTGTGTATGCTCGGACCATTGGAAAATCAATGCCTACCGACATTTATGTTGAAGATGTATCTGTGAGCGAAGTCCCCACTGTTGTGACTAACAAGGGACCGTCTGTAGTCCCGAGCACACAAGCAGCAGTTGTCCGTAGCACACAACCAAGAAATGTCCCAACCATGGAACCCTACTTTGAAACTGATGCGTCTGTAACGCAGCCATGCACGGATCAAGATTGGGGCATGAGTGAGCCGTTGCTGCGAGAGGTTAACCATTGTTTGGATGATTTCATCCCTTGGGGGACCGATGATGACCTGGAAGAAGGTAGCGAAGATGTCAAAGATGATCTGGTGGACGAGGAGATCCCAATTGATGAACAAAGCACGCATACTATTACACATCGTATACCCTTTTTTGGGGTTAGAGAGTCAAATACTTGTTCAACATATGAAGACGACATTCGACGGAAGTCTAGACTTGATGGTGTCGCTGACGAAATCCGCAAGGGTAGGACGTTCAAATGTAGGGAGGATTTGGTTTACGCTGTGAAAAAGTTCCACATTCTGTCACATTATGACTTCATTGTCAAGGAATCCACCAGCTTCATATGGTCGGTTTTTTGTACGCAGAGATCGAATGGTTGTGTTTGGTATTTACGAGGACATTTCAGAAAATTTGATGGACTGTGGGTGATCTCCAAGGTTGTTGGGGCACACACTTGTATAAACCCAACAGTTAATCAGGATCACCCTCAGTTGGAATACAAATTCATGTCCAGATCATTGCTAACTCTTGTTAGGGATGACCTTAATGTTCGTGTATCAAGTTGTAGAGCTCACATCCACGAGATGTACAACTATTGGGTTACAAAGTAAAGGGCCTAGGATGCTCGGATGAAGGCCATCGGAATTGTATTTGGTGACTGGAAGAAGTCATACGCTGAAATGCCTTATCTATTGCATGCAATGAAGGGTGCTATACCTGGGACTGAAATTGATATTGCATACAACGACCATCCTGATCCTCGGAAACCGCTTTACCGCAGATTTGAACGATGCTTTTGGGCATTTGGGCCTTCAATTGAGGCATTCAAATATTGTCACCCTCTGATTAGTATTGATGGGACACACCTGTATGGGAAGTACAAACAGAAATTGCTCATTGCTTGCGGGATTGACGGGGATAAACATATTGTTCCCCTTGCATTCAGAATTGTTGACGAGGAATCCGCTCCTTCATGGAAGTGGTTTCTATCCTTGGTGCGCATCAGGGTAATTGGCATGCGAGCTGGACCAATATGTATCATCTCTGACCGGAACGCTGGAATAAAAGCCGCTATGAAAGATGCTGACGTGGACTTATTAGAACCTTTTGCATATTGGCGGTTCTGTACAAGGCACGTCGCGAGCAACTTCAATACCGTCTTTAAAAATGGCTCCATGAAAGCCCTGGTCCAAGCAGCTGCATTACAAACGACAACTAGGAAGTTCGCTTACTCTATGAGGAAATTACAAGAGTGGAATAATGCAGCAGGTAGATGGTTTTCGACTCATGATTGTCGTCGTGAGCAATGGACCTTGGCTTACGACGGTGGATATAGGTTTGGTCAGATGACTACAAATCTTTGCGAAAGCTACAATGCAGTTCTTGAAGACGCCTGTTGCTTGCCAATCTCTGCGTTAATTGAGAAGACCTTTTATAATTGTGTGTCATACTTCATTAAACATGCTGAAGATGGAAGCGCAACCATTGCTGCTGGTCGAAAATTCACGCATTACGCATCCACAGAGTTGACCCGTTGGACTGCAGCTGCGAATGGGCACATAGTAACTCAGGTACAAGTACAACCGGAAATATTATTCGAGGTGTCTACCAGGGCTCGACGGACTTCTGCTGGTATTCGCGGGCGCAAACAGTACACGGTAAATTTGCTCCAAAGGAAATGCACTTGTAATAAGTGGCAAATATTTTGTATCCCATGTTCCCACGTCATTGCAGTCATTTCAAAGCGTCGGGCTGAAGTGGATTCATATGTTTGAGAGTGGTACACCTGGCAGAACCAGTTGAAGGTTTATGGAGGGCAATTTTTTCCCATCGGTGATCGTGAAGCATGGGCTCCCTTGGATTATCCTGAGTTACGTTCGGACCCAAAGCGTAAACGCGGTAAAGGTCGTCCACGTACAACAAGAATACATAATGAAATGGATGTTAGAGATGTGATTCGGCAAAATACTTGTTCCTTTTGTGGGATATTGGGTCACACACACCGTGGATGTCCCCACAAAACCGCAAGGGATTCTCAAGCTTCCACATCAAATGCGCCGATGACGACCAGGAATAAGAATAAATGTGATAATTGTGGTGGCATAGGTCACAACCGACGTAAATATCCAAGTTCGAGTAAGTGTGCTTCCCTCGTATATTATTAATTTTCATTGTATGTGGTAGTTGTGGTAAATACTTGTTGCTTTTGTGGGATATTGTTGTTTTTTACATTGTATTGTCTAACCTTGAATATTTAAATTTGCAGATGGATCCCGGCCAAATTGTCCCATCTGTTTTGCATCTTTAGGAGCGACATCGTTCACGTCGTGTCTGGGCTGGCGATGTAAGTATTTTTAATTTCTTGCTTCCTTCAATTTTTTTCCTAACAATTTTCTTGTAGGAATCTTCATGGTTGCGTTGCCGACGACGAGAGACCCATGTACGTCGGATCCCTTTGGATGACTGGCTACAGCCTTATGTAGCCGAAGCAGGATTTGGATGCATTTCAGAGCTCGAGTTCATTACCCTAGATTGGCATCTGGTGACCGCGTTGGTTGAACGTTGGAGACCCGAGACGAACACCTTGCACATGGCTAGTGGGGAGATTACCATCACCTTGCAGGATGTCGCATTCATCGTGGGGCTGCGAATTGATGGGCCTGCGGTTACTAGGGAGACGACACCTGGAGCGACATTGGCAGATACATACGAGGAATTGTTGGGCGTTAGGCCACTGCCCGCAGACATCGTTGGCAGCAGGGTGTCAAGCTGGCTGTCCACCAATTTTGCAGAATTGCCATAAGAAGCAGACGAGCTGGTAGTACAGAGACACGCTCGAGCCTACATTTTGCAGTTGCTTGGTGGAGTCCTATTCACGAACAAGTCAGGCTCGTTGGTATCACTTATCGCTCTACCACATCTGCATGATTTCGAGTACTCTGGGACACTGAGCTGGGGATCCGCAGTACTTGCATATCTATACAGAAACCTTTGTTTAGCAGCAGATATGGCGACCGAAGAGATTGGAGGCTCGGTCATACTCCTTCAGCTATGGGCATGGGAGCATTTCCCCCACATTGCTTCAGTTGTGAGGGACGACAGAGAATGGTACGGGCGTCCGTTAGGAGTCCGCTGGGCAACGGCGTTTGCCCATCGTAGACAGCCTACACACGTGGTGAGACCTTACCGGGACGCTTTTGACATGCAATCACCCGAGCAGGTAATTTTACATTCACAAATTTTTCCTATATCAACAAAAAAAATACTAATCGAAATACAATTTTCGCATTCAGGTATTTTGGACTCCATATACCGATGAGATCCGCGCCCATCTCCCAGCCAACTCTCTTGAAGGCGAACGCATTTGGAGAGCGGAAGTACCGTTGATATACTTCCACATTGTGGAGTATTACTACCCAGAACGTTTCTTGAGACAATTTGGGGGCCTTCAAGATATTCCATGTCGTTGCTTCACCTTTGAGGAACTCCATGCAATCGATTTGAGGGGGAAAGTGCATGTAGATTGGAGGGAAAAACACTGGTTGCTTATTGCCCACTGGGATGAGCGGGAAGATAATTTTGTTGGTATCAATCGGTCCAGAGGGATATTCGCGACGCCCGCATACGAGCAATGGTATCGGACCATAACTCGAAGATTTGTCGGACGTTTAGGTGCAACTCTGGCAAGCAACGTAAGTGCTCTAACTAGAAGTTTGTGATAAATTAATTAAGAAAACTGCTACAAATTTACCTCTACGTTTTTTCCTTGGATGCAGCTCGCCAAGTGGAGCCGTGTGTACGATATTGGACATGAGGAATGCCGTGAGATTGCGGCACAAGCGAAGGCGGAAATGACGGAGTGGCTGTCGTTTCAATTTGCAGATGCGGTCACGTTACATGACGAGCGTGCTGATGTGGCTAGGGAGGAGGCAAGGCGAGGAAGGGCAAGAGGACGGGGAAGAGGAAGAGGTCGAGGTAGGGCGCGTGAACATGTGGCGGAACCCATGGACTATGAAGAAGCCGCTGCGGAAGATGAGAACCTTGCGCAAAGAGACTTCTTCACACCTGCCACCGAGCGACCACGAGACGACTTGCCAACGCATCAGGCACCGTTGAGGCATGGATTGGACGCCAGCGAGACACAACCAACTTACTGCACACTAACGTCGCCGCCGATGCTAACCTTCGAGGAAGATGTCTCAGGGCCCTCTCAAATCCACATGATAGACGAGGCGAACCGCCTGTTACCGTTCCATCCTCCTGATTCTAGGATTACATACCAGAGGAGGAAAAAGCGTTGACTTGTAATCATTGTAGTTTTTAATATGACACAAAAAATGTAATGTATATTCGTAGACAAGTCTATTTATATTAAATGTTTGGAATGTCTTTCTGGATCACATTATTTATCTGTGTTGTGAATGTCTGTGTCCATAGCCTGCTTTGGTGATTGTCTATACATATTTGAATGCGTGAATGCGATGTCTATTTATATTAAAAACATGAAATTGACCATGCTTTTTCAAGGGTTTTTATGATATGTCGCATATCACCCATCGGACATGTCGCAAGATGACTAATGGCCAAACCCACAACTTCAAAAATTCATATGTCCCAGACTTGGCCAGTCATTTTCCAGGGAATTTCTCATATGTTGCATGTTGGACATGCGACATCTGGGAAATTCCCTGGAAATATGTCGCATGTAGAACATGCGACATGTGAGAAATTTCCTGGAAATATGTCGCATGTAGAACATGCGACATGTGAGAAATTCCCTGGAAATATGTCGCATGTAGAACATGCGACATGTGAGAAATTCCCTGGAATGGCAAGGCCGATAGGCGCCGGCCTTATTCAATATGCGTTATCTGTATCGCATATTCAAGATGCGATATATATGTAGTTCTTGAGTAAAAAAATAACTTTAGATGTGTCGCATGTTCAACATGCGACACCTCTATAGTTTTTGAGTAAAAAAAACATTTTGTAGAACCTGGATATTTAAGTAATTCCCAGGTACTACTTAGGAATTTGACTCCAAAAAGTATTACAATCCTATGTCTTGTATAATATAAATCAAGATTACATGTCGCAACTCTCAACTAGCGCCTTAGCATGCATTGCTACATGCTCAGCGTTGAAATGATCCTGGCGAAACACCACTCCATTTCTTGCGAGCCACAACGCACGGGCCATTGCTGTATACCCTAATGTTTCCTTCACCGTGATCGTCCAATCCGCCCCCAAGGATCTCCAGAAATCAGAAACATTGTTCGTATTCATCGCCTGATACCGAAAGAGGTTCCAGGCTCCCAATGAGCTCTTGTACTTGAAGAAAAGATGGTCGACTTCCTCAACATCACCCAAAAACCAAGGGTAAGCCGGATCAACTTCCTGAATAAAGTGAGCAAAATTGTCCCTAGTCAACAGTCTCCCTTGCCTGAAGAGCCAAAGAAACACCTGCACACGAGTTGAGATCTTCCACTTCCATATCCGCATGTAGTCTGCGACATATCCTCCTTGGTCAAACACCAATGAGCCCTTCAAGGCCATGTAGGCCTTCCTAATCGAAAACGAGCCATCACATCGGATCCAGCAATCATGCTCGTGAGTGGGCCCTTCCACAGTCTTAAGCTCCTCCAGAAAACCATAATCTCCTCCAGGTGTTGATTTGAAAGTTCATATCTAAACCTCGACAAGGAGTGCTCATCCCATGTTTCCACCACTGATAAATCTGAGCGTTCAACTAATGCCAGTCGACCTCGTCAGCCGTGCACTTATGCCACATGCCAGGTCATTCTGAGGAAACATGCTACTCCATGCATGGCTTTCCTGCTTCAGCTCGTGTTGCAGAGCAAACTCAACTGGCTAGTGTTCCTCCTCGTGCATTTGATCACAGGTTCGATGAGCTTGTGGAATGATTGAGAGAGATTGTCTGCAATTGGGTCGTTTACAGTTCCTTCAAGGTCTTCAGAGGTAGTTGCGTCAACATCTGCCGCCACATTAGATATTACATATGCATTTATTAGTTGTTACAGAGCAGATTTATCAAAATTGATGATGGATTAAGGAGCTTCAACCTACCTTTGTGGTGATAGAGGACAATTTAGTGCAAACATATCGATTTCACTGAGCAGATCTGTAGTGATAGCAAACGGGACCTACTTTCCTATTACCGGACAGGGGGAAGTTCAGTTGACTTCAGCAATGAGTCTACAGAATGTTCTTCATGCTCCTGATTTTTGCATGAATTTATTGTCTATTCGTCAAATCACTAAAGGCTTATATTGTCGTGCCATATTTGATCCGACTTCGCTTATGTTTCAGGACATTCTTATGGGCAAGATGATTGGATCTGGCCGTGAATAAGGAGGTCTCTATAGGTTGGTTCAGTCCCCATATGTTGGTGCTTTGACCATTCGCACTGGATCAATCTCTCCTTTTGTGTGGCACTTTTCAGAGTCGACATGGTCGTAGTAGTCATAATATTTTTATGTTGATTCATCTTGATATTTAGGATCCGAGTTGTGTCCCATACCATCAAGACATAGATTTTATCTTGTTGTAGTTGATGATTTTTCCAGACTCGGGTATTTTTACTTAAAAATAAGTCTGATGCTAGTCATGTTATTCAGTCATATATAAATGAAATAAAGAATGTTTTTTTTCTGCTAATGTCAAGTATATTCGTTCTGACAATGCCTTAGAATTGTGCAGTTCACAACTTTCACAGTTTTTCAGAACCCGTGGTATTGTTCGTCAGACTTTACATGTGTATATAACCCAATAAAATAGGGTAGCTGAATGGAAACTTTGTCACCTTTTGGATGTCACTAGAATCATCTTATTTCAGAGTCGTGCGCATCATTCCTATTGAGGAGATGCGGTTCTAATTGCTTGCTACCTGGTGACACATGCCTTCGTCTGTATTGGAAGAGAAGATTCTATTCTTGATTGCATTTTCCGAGAAGGATCTTTTTTCCCTCACTCCTCTTGTATTTGGATTAATTGCCTTTGTTCATCATATGTCTCTTGGCCATGACAAGATCTCTCTTAGAGCTGTCAAGTGTATCTTTTTGATTACATGTCTGACGGAAGTATTATGTTAGTGCAGATGTCACTTTTTTTAAGTCTATTACGTTTTTCTCTCCTACAGGTGATATGTTGCTTCCTTCGAAGTCTGGAGAAGAGGTATTTATGCCTCTTTCTTCAGTTTCGTCTACTACACCCATGACTTCTACACATCTCACTCTTTTACCATTGTCCTCACCACCACCTCCTCCACCGCCTCCACTAGCAACCTCTATTTTTTTACCACAGATTTACACGCAGAGACCTCATGCCCATGAGCCTCTTCCATCATCCTACATGGTATCCAGGTATGTTCTGAGTACTTGGGTTCTATCGACGACATTAGTGATTTGCATTTATAACATGATGAACATGTGGATACAGATGTTCCTGTCTCTGTCACTGAGACGACTGAGGACCTTGATGTGCCCATTGTCTTATGGAAGCAAAGGCATACGCCGCGTACTTGTGCTACATACCCTATTGCTTCCCATGTTTCTCTTGCACGTCTCTCGAAGGAGTTTTAGAGGTCTGTTGTTGGACTATCTGTCGTGAATATACCACGGACATATCGGGAGGCATTACAGATTAGTCAGTAACGTCTTGCTATGGAGGAAGAGATGGCCATGTTATAGTCTTGTGGCATGTGGAGTATTGTTTCTGCTCCATCTGGTGTATCTGTTGTGGGAAGCAAGTGGGTATTTACACCATACAAATGGTACTGTAGATAGATACAAGGGAAGACTTGTTGCTCATGAGTTTACCCATACATATGGGGTGGGCTATCAGGATACGTTTTCTCCTGTCACTCGACATTCTACATCGAGGATTCTTATTTCTATTGCTGTGGTACGTGATTGATCTCTCTTTCAGTTAGATACCAAGAATGCTTCTTGTATGGTGACTTACATGAGGAAGTCCACATGCAGCAACCACCGGGTTTTACAGTCGAGGGGGAGTCTCATATGGTTTGTAGACTTCACAAGGTTATCTATGGCCTTAAGCAGAGTCCAAGGGCTTGGTTCCAGAAGCTCTCTGAGTTGATTGAGCAACATAATTTTGTCAGATCGACTGCAGATCACTCCCTTTTTACAATGAAACGCCGTGCAAATGGTACTGTAGATATATACAAGGCAAGACTTATTGCTTGTGAGTTCACCCATACATATGGGGTGGACTATAATGATACATTTTCTCCTATCGCTCGACATTCTATATTGATGATTGTTGGGAAAACGACCGAAATGACCGAAATATAGGGGTCCCAGTACAAAAAATAATCGAAATAACCGAAATTCCGGTCGAAGTTCTACCGAAATTCCACCGAAATTCTGTTTTGGTCGATACCGAAATGGTGACCGAAACCGACATTTAGGGCCTTGGTTTCAGAAGCTCTCAGAGTTGATTGAACAGAATGGATTTGTCAGATCTACTGTAGATCATTCTCTTTTCATTAAGAGAACTCAGAGAGGTACGACTGTTGTTTTGGTCTATGTTGATGATATAGTTTTTTCTGGCAGTGATGAACAGGGTATTTAGATAGCAAAGGATTTCCTTGGATGACAGTTTGTGACCAAAGGCCTTGGTAAGCTACGTTACTTCCTTGGCTTGGAGTTTGCCCGTAGTCAACAGGGTATGATTATGGCGCAAAGGAAGTATGTTACTGATCTTCTAGCTGAGACGGGTATGACAGGATGTAGAGCGGCTACTACATCCATGGATCCCAATGCTAGACTCTATGCTGATGATTCTGAGGAGATAGATAAGAGACGATACAGGGAACTGGTAGGGAAGCTACTATATGTTACTATTACCAGGCCTGACATATCATTTGTTGTAAGCAGGTTAGCCAGTTCATGGAGCAACCAAGACATGTTCATATGGATGCAGTCTGTATGATCCTGATTGAGATACCTGAAGTCTTCTCCAGGTGCAGGTCTACTGTTCAGAAGAGATACGTCATTATCAGTTACTGGATGTGCAGATGCCGATTATGCTGGGTGTCCCAAAGACAGGAAATCTACCTCAGGCTTCACTGTGTTATTGGTAGCTCACTCGTTTCATGGAAGAGTAAGAAACAAACAGTTGTTGCTCGATCCAACACTGAATCAGAATATAGGGGCTATAGCCCAAGGGAGCACGGAAATAATGTGGGTCAAGTCCATTCTGACTGACCTCGCTATTGAGGTGCCTCTCCCAATGCATCTCAATAATCAAGCAGCTCTATTCATAGCTAATAATCCAACCTTCCATGAGAGAACAAAGCACATCAAAGCTGATTGTCATTATACCCGAGACTTGATACAAAAGGGATTTATTTCTACCTCTCATGTTGCTTCAGGAGATCAGATTGCAGACATGTTTACAAGGCTCTTGCAAAGGGTCCTTTTCATCGTTGTTCTTCCAAGCCGAGCATGATAGACATATATGCTCCAGCTTGAGGGGGAGTGTTGAGAGAATATTATCTTTTGTCTTTATTTATATATTTCTTGTTTTCTCTGTCGTCTTGATGTAATTTCTCTCTAGAGCCTTTCTCCTATATAAGAGGGCTCTAGAGTCACTTGGAATACAACTTTTCATCATTCTCATTTCCACACTATTCATCTAAGCGAAGAAACAATGTCCATTTCTGTGCTACGCTAATATTTCAACTTTCAATTTTCATTGTGCTTTCAAACTTTTAAGTTCTTAAGTGCTCCATTGTTATCTTAAGTGTTCCATTGCGCTCAAGCTCCAATCATCTCCAACGAGTATCTCGCGCTTTGTTCAATCTTTGTCAAATCTCGAGTAATCTTGTGATGTTAAAATTATTATTGAACAAGATATTTTTCTTTTATTAATATTTGTTATACATAGATACTCGAGTTGTGCATTTCTTTCTCGATGAGAGATAAAATCTTCCTTTGAGATTATCCAAAGAAGGTTACATGTTTTATATGAGGTTCGGTTGTCTTTGGTTTCAAATAACGTGTATTGTTGAAGCAAACCGAGAGAGAGCCAAAGGGAAAATCCTAGGAGATCTATATTGCACAATTCACTCCCTTTTGTG
Source organism: Ottelia alismoides (assembly GCA_037367405.1). NCBI lineage: Eukaryota > Viridiplantae > Streptophyta > Magnoliopsida > Alismatales > Hydrocharitaceae > Ottelia > Ottelia alismoides. The sequence continues at coordinate 493,174 of JAZKJV010010132.1, read as the reverse complement.
CTAAACTCACAAACAAGGAACAAGGGGCTCTCACAAAGGCTAGCACCTCACCTAGTAGTGATGATTATGTTGTAGATAGTGGTTGAACGATGCTGCAGCTACAATGTCAACGGTGGAGCAGTCACAATAGCAACGCCTAGTGGAGCATCGATGATGTTGCAGGTGGTGGCAACATGTAGTGGAGCGATTCCAGTGGCAGTGGCAAAGTGCCCACAATGACAACGCTTGGTAGCATAACAATGGCGGTGGGAAAGGGATGCATCTGAAAAGTCAAACAACAAGCTTGGGAAGTGGGTGAGGGTTCGAAACATTGGTCTAGGACCTCTGTTATGAAACTATAGGGAGAAGTATGAGAATATGATATGTTGATGAATGAACTGGTCTTCTACATATTTGAAGAGTCTAGAGTTAAGGAGAGTACATGGGGAAATACGAAACTATCCCTAAAGGGTTACATTTTTCATATACTTGAATAATTATTATTCGGTATTGTTGAGATTATTGTTCATCTTTGGTGTTATTTCTTATTTTATTTTCTTTATGTACCTCTCTTTATATTTACACAGGATTTTTCTCCTATATAAGAGAGACCTGGGGTCTCTCGAATAAACAAGTCATTTATTCGTTCCAACATGGTATCAATGCAACGGTCCTAGATCGGGGTTCCTGTATCCCACCCTAACCCCTCCTGTCCCCTCCCCCTTGTGCGTCCCCCCATCCCCTCGTGCGCTGCGCCACGAAGCCTACGCACTGCTCGTGCCTTGCCCCCCCTCGCATCGCCTGCGCCAAGACGCCTGCGTCTCGCCCCCGCACCGCCTGCGCCACGACGCATGTGCGCCTTACTCCAGCGCGCATCTGCATCTACGCACGTCCTCTCACCTGCTCATCTGCATCTGCACACATCCACACACCTGCGTGCATCTGTGCACCAACGCGCATCTACATTTGCACACCAACGCACATCTGCGTGCATCATGCGCGCATCTACATGCACGTACGTGTATTTGACATGCATATGTGTGCATCTCTAGTGCATCTGTGTGCGTCGCTGCCCTTTGCGTCCATATGGCCTACCCTATGGCAACAGGAGATGAGGATGGTTACATGGGTCTACAAATATAACCAATTCTCTATATGTTATTGTGTAGGCTCATTTATAACGGTCTACCCAGTTTTGTCTCGGATTTCGGCATTCTTGCTGCCATGCCAGAGAACAAGGATGATGTTTTTTTACCCGGTGCTTTCGAGAGCCAGACTCCCATCGTAAAGATGGATGGGACCAACTACGAGTTGTGGTCTATGCAGTTTCGCACCCTGATGCAGTGCCATAACAAGGAGCACATTCTGACGGATCTAGAGCCGAAGGACAAGACTGGGGCTAATACTTCTTGGAAGCAAGATGATGCTTATGCTCGTATTTGGCACTCCGGGACGCTCACCACGAAGATTGCCAATGATATCGTCAATCAATCCACATCTAAGGCTATGCGGGATATCTTAGCAGCCATGTATGGGCAGGCGAAAAATGAGAGCAAAATTTTACATTTGCATTTTGATATCTTCTCGACCAAGCAGAATGGTCGACCTCTTCATGCACAATCTTAGAAGCATGTTTGAGTGTCTACATAGTTTCATGCCTATTACTACGAGCACTAAGCAACAACGGTCGTATCGGAATGCAACTATGACAGGAGTATTTTTGTCATCTTTAGACTCTGAGTACGATGCAACACATACCCAACTTCTTACTGGAGAGACGATATCTCCAATAAAGGAAGTGTGCAAGAGGATGAGCATAACTATTACATCCTCTACTACTGTGGCTTAGACTCCTTCTGCTATTGCAGCCTCTCGTGGCAGAGGGGGTACTTCGCAGTTCCATGGCCGAGGACCACGTGGTCGAGGAGGAGGTGTCAGTGAGGTCCATGTTGACTTTGCCATCATCCTGGTCATTCTGAGGAGACAAGCTATCAAAAGCATGGATATCTGGCCTCCGTTCGAGTTGTTGAGTAGATCGAGCCTACTTCTACACCTGTTCCGACTCATGATGCACGCTTTGATGATATTGTTTCCAGGCTGCTAGAGATGATGACTACTCCTACTTCGCCCGCAGGTTCTTCAAATGTCGCACATATTGCTAGAGCCTCTTCGAGCTCGTCAGGTATTGCTTATGCCCTTACTAGTAGCAACAGTTCAGATTTGTCTGACTGGATCATGGACTCTGTAGTATATTATCATATGTATGGTGATCGAGCACAATTTACTTCTTACAGATCTATCCCTCCAGGTAGATCAGTGGTGATTGCCAATGGGGTTCTTCTATCCATTGTTGGACAGGGGGAGATTGCTCTAGCTCTCTCAATGCGTTTGCAAAATGTCTTGCATGCTCCAACATTTCAGATGATTTTTTTGTCTATTAGCCAGATTACAAAAGATTTACATTGTCGTACCATATTTGATCCTTTTTCTCTTGTGTTTCAGGACAAACTCACGGGTAGAGTGATTGTATGTAACCGTGAGCAGAGGGGACTTTATAGACTTGTCCAACCTCCTTGTGCAGGGGTTGCTACTATCCCTTCTGGATCTGTCTCCCCGTTTCTGTGGCATCTTCTCGTTGGACACCTTCCTCTGTAGAAGCTGTCTTACTAGCTTGGAGCATGAGGCGTGTCATCTTGGGAATCACCATCGTTCCTCTTTTCCGAGTCATCACAATTGTCAGTTGTTTGAGTTGGTTCACTTTGATATCTGGGGTCCTAGTCATATTCCTGATCATGAGGGACATCGATTTTGTATGGTCATTGTAGATGATTTTTCTAGATTATCTTGAGTATTTCTGATGAAGAATAAGTCTGAAGCTGGTCCTGTTATCAAATCTTTCCTTATTGAGATTAAAAACATTTATCTGCTAATATGAAATTTATTCGCACTGACAATGCCTTAGAGTTCTCTACTTTACAGTTATCAGACTTCCTCATATCTATTGGTGTTGTTTATCAAACTTGTTGTGCTTATACTTCACAGCAGAACGGTATTGCTGAATGCAAACACCGTCATCTTTTGGATGTCACAAGGACTCTTTTGATTCAGAGTCGAGTTCCTCATTCTTTCTTGGGTGATGCGTTTCTTATTGCATGTTACTTGGTGAACTGCATGTTGTCTACTATGCTTGGAAAAAGCGTTCCTTTCTTGATTGTGTTTCCCGAAGACCTATTCTCACTTACCCTCAGAGTCTTTGGATCTATGGCTTTGGTCCACAATTTTATTCTTGGTCGTGACAAGCTCTCTCTTAGAGCTATCAAATGTGTGTTTGTTGGCTATTCTCATACCCAAAAAGGGTATAGATGTTTTGATTCTATTGGGAGAAAATATTATATGAGTGTTGATGTCACATTTTTTGAGTTTATTTTGTACTTTTCCCCTACATGTGACAGGTTGTCTAATGTTGACTCTGGTGAGGATATCTTTGTTCCTCCACCTCCGATATCTCCACCAACAAGTCCTCGTGTTAAGTCTCAGTCATCTATACCTCCACCGCCTCCTCCACCTCCGTCTACCGTGGCCCAATTCCTACCTCGGTTTTACATTCGCAGGTCTTCTACTTGCCCCTCTGCTCCTGCACCTTCCCAGTCATCCAACACTCCCTAGGTATGTAGTGAACACATTGTTTCTACTGATGGCACTGGTGTTATGCTTGATCCACATGATACTACACAGGAGAATCTGATAGTAGAGAACAAAGAGGCTGATGACCTCGATGTACCTATTGCCTTGAGGAAGCCCCGTGGCAACTGTGCTATGTACACTCTAGTTGCGCATTTTTCCTTGGACCATCTTTCAGAGGAATACATGAAGTTTGTTATGGGCCTTTCAGCTATTACTATACTATGAACACATCAGGAGGCCATACAGGATAGCAGTTGGTGACTTGCCATGGAAGAGGAGATGACCGCTTTGCAGTTTTGTGGTACATGGAGTGTTGTTTCTGCCTCTCCAGGTGCATATGTTGTGGGGTGCAAATGGTTATCTACGGTGAAACAGCAAGAGGATGACAATGTAGATCGCTACAAGACAAGGCTTGTAGCACATGGATTCACCCAGACTTATGAGGTGGATTATCAGAATACCTTCTCTCCAGTGGCCAGACACTCAACATTACACATTCTCCTATCAGTTGTTGTACGGGATTGGTCTCTTTACCAACTTGATGTAAAGAATGCATTTCTTTATGGAGATCTACAGGAGGAGGTTTATATGCAGCAACCACCAGGGTTTACTGCTGAGGGGGAGTCTCAGAAAGTGTGTAGGCTCCACAAGTGATCTACGACCTAAAACGGTCCCAGGGCTTAGTACCAGAAGCTTTCAGAATTGATAGATCATCACGGGTTTGCCCGGTCCACTGCGGATCACTCACTTTTTGTCCAGAGGACACAACGAGATACTGTTGCTATTCTCGTCTATGTTGATGATATTAATGTCACGGATTATGATGAGCAGGGCATTCAGGTGGCCAAGGATTTCCCAGGTCAGCAGTTTGTAATCAAAGACCTTGGCAATCTTCTATACTTCCTTGGATTAGAGTTCGCCAGGAACCAGCGTGGTCTTGTGATGGCCCAGAGGAAGTTTGTTATTGATCTTCTTCTAGAGTCAGGCATGACAGGGTGCAAACCTGTTACTACTCCCATGGATCCAAGTATGAGACTATATGATGATGATACAGAGGAGGTAGATCAGAGGAGATACAGAGAGCTTGTTGGAAAGCTTCTATATGCTACCATCACCATGTCAGATATATCATTTGTCGTAAGCAAAGTGAGCCAGTTCATGGAACAACTTAGGAAGGTTCATATGCATGATGTCTATATGATTTTGAGATATTGAAGTCTTTACCAGGAAGTGGGCTTATATTCAGCAGAAGCACTTCTCTTGATATGACAGCATGTGCAGACGTATATTTGTAGGATGCCCTAGAGACAGGAATATATTTGTTGGCAGCTCACTCGTATCATGGAAAAGTAAAAAAAAAACAGACAGTGGTTGCTAGATCTAGTGCAGAATTCGAATGCATGGCCATGGCTCAAGGATGCACAGAGATGATGTGGGTGAGGTCGGTTTTGACAGATCTTGCAGTTGATGTACCTTTTCCTATGCGGCTTCTATGTGACAATCAAGCAGCACTTTTCATTGCAAATAATCCTGCATTCCTTGAACGTACAAAGCATATAGAAGTTGATTGCCACTATACCAGAGGCATGATCTAGAAGGGTCTCATATCCACCTCTCATGTTTCTACTGGAGATCAGACTGCTGATATATTCACCAAAGCTCTTATTAGAGGCCCTTTCCAAAGATGTTCCAAGCTGAGCATGATAGACATATACGCTCTAGCTTGAGGGGGAGTGTTGAGATTATTGTTCATCTTTGATGTAATTTCTTATTTTATTTTCTTACGTACCTCTCTTGATATTTACCGAGGGTTTTTCTCCTATAGAAAAAGAACCTTGGATCTCTTGAATAAACAAGTCATTTATTCGTTCCAACATGTTTCATACATTAACTTAGACATTTGACTACGAACTTGTTTCCATCCAAACAAGCTCGTAGTGTCATTTTTTTCCCTTGTCTGATAATCGGTTTGAACACCTTGGGATTGGAAACAGACTAATAAAATAAGAAATATAGCAAAATTATTCTTTTGAGCTCCATCACCATATTTGTTAAGAAACTAGTAGAATCCTCTTTCTGAGCTTGCCTCCCTTAATATTTTACATATGCAATGACTGCTATATTATCTAACTTTTACCAATCTGATCGAATTAACAGATTGGAGTGTTCAGGCAGTTGTTAGTTGGGTGCTTTCTGAGTATTTTGGCAATGACAATGTATCAATAGTTGCGGAGGAGGATGTCAATACATTGGACAAGGATAATGCATCTGATGTATTGGAATCTGTTGTTAGTACAGTAAATGCCTGTCTAACAGAAGCCTCTATATATGGATTAACTGGACCTACAAGAGCATTAGATTCTCAGGAAGTCCTGGAAGCTATTAGCAGATGCAACTCCAGTGGCGGACCAAAAGGGAGACACTGGGTCCTTGACCCCGTGGATGGCACTTTGGGCTTTGTACGTGGGGACCAATATGCTATTGCACTTGCATTAATAGAAGACGGGGAAGTTGTAATTGGTGTTCTTGGATGCCCAAACTACCCAATGAGGAAGGAGTGGCTCAATTATCATCACCGGTATTACAGGTTCATGTCTAAGTTATCACCTCCTCCATCTGGATTATGGCATAAAGGTTGTGTAATGTATGCTATGCAAGGGATTGGCAAAGCTTGGATGCAGCCACACATCCTGGACCGTGGGAAGTTTGAAACATCAAATGCTACAATGGCCATCCAGGTGTCGAACATTCATAATCCGACAATGGCTACTTTTTGTGAACCTGTTGAGAAGGCTAACTCGAGACACTCCTACACATCTGGTCTTGCTCAAAGTGTTGGTTTAAGGTATGCACCAAGCCCTGATCCTTACTGATTTTTGTTCATGAACTTTTTACTGTCCAATTTCATTTACGATATAGTTGGCGACATTGGTCAAATCATTGCAAGTTTGTATCTGTTGAATTGGGCCCTGAAGGTTTTTATTACTCGCTAGCTCAAAGTTATGATGGATTCGACTGAATAAGCTGTCCTATTATTTTATCCTGTGCAAATGGAAGTAAAACTAGTTCCGGAAATGATGATTTTAAACTGGTTGTCCACATCATTTGCTCCGAGAACATGTTTTTTTAACCGGGGAAGTCTATTTTAGAACTCAAGAATGAAAACGTCAGTTTCTCAGACCAAAATCTCTGGATTCCCTTTCCAAAAGCTTCTTGTTTTGACTATAATTGCAGGAAACAACCTTTGCGAGTATATAGCATGGTGAAGTACGCGGCTATTGCAAGGGGAGATGCAGAAATATTTATGAAATTTGCAAGGGCAGGGTACAGAGAAAAGATATGGGACCATGCTGCTGGTGTCCTAATTATTAAGGAGGCTGGTGGAGTAGTTACTGATGCAAGAGGGCGTCCACTGGATTTTTCCAGAGGTATGTATTTAGAGGGCCTTGATAGAGGGATAATTGCTTGCTCCGGGGCACTGCTACACGAAAAGATCATTAAGGCTGTTGATGAAAGCTGGGATTCCTCTAATCTATAACTCTATTACAACCTTCTCTTGGAACAAAGTATAAATCATCAAGACAAAAGGTAATAAAAAACAGCGTACACTCATCAGATGAGTTTGCTTGACATTTGATATATTGGTCAGTCATTATCATTCTCTTGGAGAATGATGGAGCGACACTCCTTTAAGAAGAAAAAGACGGCAATTCTCTTTTGTTAGCTGGCGAGCTACGTCAGTAGAGATCTCACAGATCGTGAGAGATCTGCCTGAAGAATACTTTTCGGTACGTATTGAAAATATCATCAATAATTCTGATATCTTATTGGAATTTATTGAGCAGTTTCTTTTTTTGGTTCTGGTTGTGCATGCACAGTTACATTTGTATGTTTGAATATTTGAGAATATATCTCAAATGTGGATCATATGTTACATAGGTTAAATAATGAAAGTGAGTTTAATGAAGTCAATGAGTTAACTTAATCAAATTAAATTGACTTGCACTGATTAGTAATGTGTCTTTAGGAGTCAGGTTATGGTGGATTCTTTCATTTTGGTTAATCCTCCAAAGTTACCCCTATAAGAATTAGATTGCCTCACATTATGATAACTGCCTAATCAGAAGAGGAGAGTACCACTAATGCAACTTCTCACCATCAAGGAGTTTTGGCAGGGACGCAGAAAATCAAGAAGAAGGATCATTGCTCTCTCGTTCTCGCTGCATTGCTATGGTACATCTCTTAAGCATGGAAGAGGGAAGCGGAGCCATTATCTATTCCCTATTTGTTAGTTGATTTCTTGCCTTGTTTGGTCCTCGAAAACTTGGTAGTTTTCCATGAAATATTTGGTTAACAGTTGATAAGGTTTCGAGGATATGATAAACTTCATATTTTGATTATTCTATAACGCGGTTTCTATATGATATCGAAACCATGCATGCGTTATTTATATTTTGATTGCCATGTGTTATTATCAATGTTTTAAATGAGCATGCAACCTTTAAATTGACGTAAAAAAACGAGAAAGGATTTTGGGTGGCTGTTTTTTATTCAAACCTATTACTTTCTTTTCCTTAGATTGATGTATTCGAAATCACTGATGGTGATCCTATCCTTTTGCTTTGTTACTAGACTCCACGGGCTTGTGCTTAACAAAATCTAATAACGGGAAACTCTCCATTCATCAACACATAGCATACATTGTTGCTACGTTGTCATCATTAAAAAAGTGTGCATGGGGAGTGGTGTTTTTGTTATCAAATGAGCTACACTATTTTCATACAAATTTTAACCTATGCACAACCTCAATATAGGGTAAATGATGAACATTCATTTGTAGATGTTTTTCATGCACATTTTAGCTGATTGCTAAAACTAATCGAAAACTTTGACCCACCCCTAAAAGCCAACTGAGGAGCACACGAGACTGGATTCAATAATATTATAGTTTCTAATTAGTGTTTAGTCACCAAAGTGATCTAATCATTTACAGCTTTGAGTGCACTTGTTGATTACTGTTTTTAATGCAAATTGAATTAAATGGCATAACGCAATTCTAGTAATTAGAATAATATACTCACGAACTAAGAAAACATCCAAAGGTCGAGCATTGTCCATGATCATACATATTAAAGGTGGTATTTGATAGATCTTAATTTTCCATCCAAATATGGGAAACATGAATTGGCCGTGACTCATTTAATTACATATTAAAGCACATTAATTTCATCCATGTTTATTGATATATTAGTCTTCTACTCCAAGTCCAAGATCATTTTTAACATATTCTGATTTTTTGTCTTTTTAATATACATTTTTTTTGCGTTGTAATTATTTATTAATCTCAAAAAAATATTATGAGCATATATTTTATTGATTTACATTTTTCAACAACTGTGAACTTGCTTGCATAGGAAAATTCCATAGTTATGTTCAATGGACTCAAGTATGAAGATTAATCTGAACTAATTCTATTTCATCTGAGAGTGATGATTTAGAAAATGTACTAGTTGGAAACCAAAAGTTGCGAGCTATAATAAAGAACGATGCTAATGATGAAAAGTTGTATTATAAAGCATGGGAGAAGTCAAACAACCTTTGTCTCAGTCTCATGAAATAATCATGATGGAAAATGTCAATCTGTTAGTGCCCAAGGCAAACAATGTTAAGGAATTCATAATGAAAATTAAGGGGTACTTGCAATCTGTTATAGCTAATAAGTCCATTTTCGAAAGTGAGCGAGCTGATCGTATACAATTTATCATAAACTCTCTTCCTCTTGAATTTAGGTAGTTCCAAACAAACTATAGCATATAAAAGGACTAGTGATGTTTTATGGAATTGAAAGCAATGTGAGTTCCTGAGGATCATATGTTGCTAGAAGGGGATGAATGGAGTATTGATGGCAGTTTGAAATCTTTTACGGAATTATACCAGACACAATAAAATCAATTAATCCAAGTAAGCATACTACACAAAATGTTTACATGGAAACCCAATCGAGTGAAAACCACGACCTGAGTCACCTGACTTGGGATTTACGGCTAGCTAAGCCAACCATCTGTCTCATTGTAAAGCTTGAGATATTATGTGATTGTCTTAAATATTTATAAAGCATATAGCTTTACAACCTTGGATCATACACGAAAGTCAACACGGCAGATCAAATACTACAGCAACTATCGAAGGTAGAGTAACTCTGATTGTCCTCTAATTTCCTTGGAAATAGTGTGCTCTATTGTCCAAGAACTTCCTGCAAACTTAAAGATCAAATCCTAAAAGTTGCTACAGAGAAAGGTTAAGCATAGAAATAGATATTTTAAAATAACTTTTCTTCTCTGCAGTATCGCAAATGATTCTCAAAGTAAGTGCAGTGATATCTTGAATAAGCAACATCAAGTATAATTTCAGATATATTCTCAATGATAAACACAGACAATTATATTACAAGTAGCACTAGTGAATAATTAATAATATATATAGTAAATATCATCGGAGCTTGAATCTTGCCAAAAGAGTCCTGACTACTGTCACGCCCCTAGGATCTGGGTACTCGGCAAGCCAAATCCACGCACACACATTCCACATTCGAATACTTAATATATACATATGTAGGAGAAATGGCACAACACATTGGAATTTAAAACTTTTGCTTCTCATTCAACCTGTTCACATTTCATACATTTCCATTGTCCATCCATGTTCACAAAAGTATACATGTATGCATAATAAAAGATGTCCATGCATACATTATACATTTTACATGCCATGTCTCTCAAAAAGAAACTAATTACAGGAAACAGTAAAAGAACTACCAACCACTGTACCACAAAAAGGAGTCGCGAAGATGTATAAAAAGTGGTGACTTCAAAGCTGCTCACTGTTGTGAACCTGAGGATCCACACGTAGGTACATTGTGAGCAAAGTTGCTCAATACGATTTAAACAATTATACAATAACAAGCAAGATATAATTTAAATGTGTGCAAAAGAGAAAGAAACTGGGTAACCTGATATCACAAGAATTACATTTTTATTTTGATTATTAGTATTAGATATGGATATGAGTAACCAAGCGCCGTGGATCGTATGTGGTCTTGGTCTATATGAGACCTCACACTATGACTCTAAGGCAAAAAGAACGCCTTAGGGTTGGGGTGCCTCCGTAGGCATGCGGTAGGGTACAATGCATCCTAACTAAGTTCCCAATATGTCCGTTTAGCTCCACTTCACAAGTGTACTTCCGATTCACAAATTAGATTCTAACCCACGAATCTTCACGACTAGCTCAATCCTCCTTATGCACAGGAGAGTTACGTCCCATTCCCAACTTCATTAACCACATTTTCCAGAACTCCCCTCTTAGCGCTCCCACTCGGAAATACCGACCAGTGTGGCCTGCATTGGCCTGTACACGAGTGTTAACTCTACTTGACAGGCGAAGCGATAGTAAACCAACCATAACTACTTGGTCCGCGCTCGAGCACCGGGCTAAAGCACGCAAGTGCCGAGGCCAACACCGTCAGATTAGCACCTTGGTGTGCCAAGCAACATGTCCCCCAACCATCGCAACTACAATAGCAGTTGGGATCGCGGTCATCTAGGTCTCTACCCAAGACCTTAAGGGTGCATGCTTCTCCCTTGGCAGCACCTAACTCCATCTACCTGATCATCAAGGAAGGGGAAATCAATCCATTTCCAATTACATATGCAAATTAACACATGCAATCCCCTCAACTTTAAATTAAAAATCTCTTGGTAAGACGCCACACATGATTTGCATTCAACTTTAAATATTTTAGCAGTAAGATCCTGGCAAGAGATGTAAGCATGCAAAAATGCTATTTGTGTTGGATTGTGGCACTTCGAATTCATATGTTGTAACATGCATTCTCAACTCACTATTGGCATGTTCAGTATCGTGTTAATAACAAGCACTGGACCTTTCTGTAATAGAAGAAATTTACCAACCCGTTCTTCTGCCTAGGAAATCAGAAATTGTGATGATATGTCAGAGCATAAAGCATTTACGGGGGAATTATAATCTTCTCCCCAAAAATAAACTATAAGATAAGATCCTGCTTTAAAAAAATTAAATAGAAATCAGGAAACATATATCAAATATACATCTCATTAGTTGCCCCTAGACTTTAGTAATGGTTACAACCAATGGTGTGACATTACTTCAGCAGACATGAACTTACAATTGTTGATGGCTCGATTGGGGTGAGAAACTATCTGTCCTAAGTGTCGAATCTGTAGGATGTATAAGTCAAAGTGAGCACTTCATATTAATACGAGATGACTTGAATGAATTCAGGTTGTGAGGATTTACTAAGTGATCGAGGATCGGGGGATTATCTCCACAGAAAGTACATCTGGACAGTAGGTCTAGGCATTTGTATGGTCTATATTACTTATCGGGTCCTTTTTTCTTTAGATAGTGAAATGTTCCACGGCATCCTTGAGCATAGTATCAGTAATTAATTGCTAAACTTTATCAAATTTCTTAAAGAAAATTCTAACCACTCAATAACCAGATTTTCCGTATGCATTCCCTCATACTCAGGGATCACTACATTTCTCTTTTACACACGAACTATGGCATTGCATATTTCTCTGGAGACAGTCCCGACTTCGCTCACCAAACCAAAATTTGTTGATTCCATTTCTTTAAAAAATGATTAAGATCAATGGGCGGCCACATTATGGCTTATGCGGTGATCCATACCAACTCATGCAAACCACTTGTTGACTTCAAAACTAGTCTTGGCATTAATGCCGATAAAAAATATGGTTAAATCTTGCCTCTTCAAACCTGTAGTATATATGTGTGTATAGAGTATCTTGCATTAGATTTGGTTTCGTTCCTACTGCAGAGATGGCCTCGGACCCTCATGTTATCACTGCGTACACACACCAATGACCAATATTCTACACGAATTCTGTTAATTGTGTACAGATTAGAACTTCGAAATCTCGTTCATTTTGATCTATATAATTGAAATTAGAACTATAAGTCTCTACTGAAGCAAAATCTTAAAGAGAATCGGTGGCAAATGGTGCACACAAGTTGTATGATGAACCCATGCTTCGGATATTTTGACTATTGTAAAGTTGAACCCAAATTAGCAATTACAGATCATGGTACATGCATATAGGTTTAGAATCATGTGGACACCCGCAGCAAGAGGAAGGGGAAACATCGTACCTCAAGAACTCGATTTCTCGGCAACTCCTCCTATGGAGAAACGACGCAATCGGTGCTTCGGTGACGATGCCAAATCGTCCCCAAGGGCTGCCTAGACCTCCTCAACGTGATTGCAACTTCAGATCGTTGATCCACGCGCTCCAGTGAGCTCCATTGAGGCTCTTATGAGGGAGAGGGAGGAGGAAGAGGGCTGGTCGAAGGGTTTTGGCATTTTTGGGCGAGGAAGGTTGATTTGGGGGTTTTTGTGTGACGGGGTATCTTGGTTCGGATCTTAGTTCGGGTCTGAAATGGATTTGGACCCCGGCTCACTAAATTGACCATAACTTGAGCTCCCGAAGTCGGATTTTTGCGTTCTTGTACTCGTTGGAAAGCTATCGACGAGCCCTATGCAATGACTCCTTATTCGATTTTTTTGGTCATTGGACAAGTAAAAATTTTGCAATTAAGTTCAAACTCAGTCAAGATTTACATTTTAGTCCATGTTCGGTATTCGGGGTTTTCACATCATAAAAATCTCAAAGGAAGTCTTGTCCCCGAGACTTAGGATGACTCTAATCGATTTCAACACCCGAACCCTGTTGTATCCAAGTCTCCCAGAGAAATGAGCGTATAAAAATCTCGAAGAGAGCGTGTAGAGATATATTATTCTCTTATGCACCTTTATAATATTTTCTTTTTCCTGTTGGACTCTTTATGTATTTTAGCCATAGGCTACTCCCCTATATAAGAGAGTCTAAGGCATATGGAATAAACAAGTTTTCTCATTTTCCTAACATGGTATTAGAGCGACGGTCCTAGATCGGAGTTCTCGAACCAAACCCTAACCTTAGTCTCCACCTTCAAGCCCTCCGCACGCGCCACGCGGCGCCTCGCGTCGCCTCGCTCCGCCCCGGCGTCGTGCTCCTGTGCACTGCCTCCTTCCCGAGTGCGCAAGCGCCTGTGCACGCACTTGTGCATCAGCACGCGCACCTGCGTGCCTGTGTGTAGGAGCATCTACGCGTCTGTGCACGCGCATCTGCACGCCTGTGTATGCACATCTGCGCACCTGCTCGCTTGCGTGCCTGCACGCACATCTGCACGCGCACGTGTGTGCCCTTACTCGTGATCCTGCACATGCACCTGTGCATCTGCACGCGCATCTGCGTGCTCTTGTTCGTGATCCTGCACACGCATCTACGCGCACATCTGTACGTGTGATTTCTGTGCTGAACCCAAACTAGCAATTACAGATCATGGTACATGCATATAGGTTAAGAATCATGTGGACACCCGCATCAAGAGGAAGGGGAAACATCATACCTCAAGAACTCGATTTCTCGGCAACTCCTCCTGTGGAGAAACGACGTAATCGGTGCTTCGGTGACGACGCCAAATCGTCCCCAAGGGCTGCCTAGACCTCCTCAATGTGATGGCAACTCCGGATCGTTGATCTGCGCGCTCCGGTGAGCTCCATTGAGGCTCTAATGAGGGAGAGGGAGGAGGAAGAGGGCCGGTCGAAGGGTTTTGGCATTTTTAAGCGAAGAAGGTTGATTTGGGGGTTTTTCTGTGAAGGGGTATCTTGGTTCGGATCTTGGTTCGGGTCTTAAATGGACTCGGATCTCGGCTCACTAAATTGAATATTACTTGTGCTTCCGAAGTCGGATTTTTGTGTTCTTGGACTCGTTAGAAAGCTATCGACGAGCCCTATGCAATGACTCCTTACTTGAATTTTTTGATCACCGGACAAGTACAAATTTTGCATTTAAGTTCAGACTCAATCAAGATTTTTATTTTAGTCCATGTTCGGTATTCGGGGTTTTCACATCATAAAAATCTCAAAGGAAGTCTCGTCCTCGAGACTTAGGATGACTCTAATCAATTTTAACACCCGAACCCCATTGTATCCAAGTCTCCTAGAGTAATGAGCGTATAAATATCTCAAAGAGAGCGAAACCCATAAAAATCTCAAAGGGAACTTGACTATGGTTTCAATCCGTACATGTGAACAGATAAGCGTATTTCTCACTCATGCCTGCTTCAGGTTTCCATGTCGCTTCCTCGACGTCTTGACTGCCACAGGACCTTGACCAAAGGGATCTCCTTACGCCTCATCCTCTTGACCGCGTGGTCCAAAATCTACACCGACTCTTCTGGGAAGGAGGTCTGGCTCTACCGCCAAGTCCTTGTAGCTGATCACGTGTTGGGGATCTCGGATGTACTTGCGCAGATTCGACACGTGAAACACGTCGTGGATTCCCTCGAGGTGTGGGGGATGGTCCACCCTGTAGGCTACTTTCCCAACACGGGCCAAAATCTCGAATGGCCCCACAAAATGCGGTTCTAGCTTGCCCTTTGCACCGAAACATTGTACACCCCTCATTGGGGACACGCGTAAGAACACGAAGTCCCCAACCTACGATCATGAAAAATGCTTTAGCCATGCAGGATTGGCTAAGAATTATACCCATTATGGCACGAATGTACATCAACATACCTGAAACTCAAGGTCTCTGTGCCGCCGGTTTTAATAAAATAAAATGTGGCACGAATGTACGGCAACAGGATGAATGAGATTCAAAAGGATAAAATACCAATTCATTAAACCAAATCAAGTTCCAATGGGTTGGAGACTGATCCAAAATAGCTCAGATGTATACAAATTCTACAATTAATAGTCGGTTTCAAATCAGGGGAGAAAACACTACATTAAAATATCTCAATTAGCAACTTTCTTGGTTCGTAAGTATTTATAAAAAAATCTGAATTGACCAAATTCGCATTTGAACTTCAACTCGTACTTAATATTATTTAATTAAAATCACAAAATTCTGATGTGAACGGTGTGTGTGTCAGCTTCGGACATTGTTGGCCAATTTTATATTTTGTATATAAAGCTTTCTGATTTTCTATAAATTTATGTCAAATCATTTTAACTTATTTTCTTTATTTAAATAAGTATATAAATATGTCATAAATCTGAAAGTGTATAAATACTTCTAAATCTCAAATCGAAAGACATAGAAATCAACTTCCACATTAACATTCTACTCTATATAGACTCCATATTGCACAAACTCATCTATAAAGTTTAAGTTATAAAATTTCCATAAAATAAAAGTAGTTTCGATAAAGATAAAGTTAATATAAAATTTCTAACAAATAAAAATTTTGAGATTTAGAACCTATATGGTATATGTACAATTATGCTTGGCAATTTGTATATACATATTTACTCGGGATTTTTACCCGCCAGATCGTACAATCTTTGTCAATTATCTCCACGACCTTTGAAATATCGTAATTCCTCCCTCGACCCAGTAAACTTGCTAACTCTTACCGTATAGACCCTGCGATTAACTCCCATCTATTTGATCGTTAAAATTAATCGGATTCTGTGAATTTCATTTCCATAATGTCCATTTTGTTTCTAAAAATTACAAAAATACCATCCCTTCTCCCTCACTCCTCCTGTCCTCCTCCATGGCATCCTCTCATCCAACTGAAGACCCCCTCCTCGCTCCTAAACCTTGTCGTCGACCTTGGCGCATGCAACTCATGGATGGACTGCAACATGAACTACAACTCATCCACCCTTTCCTACATCCCCTGCAACTCTTCCGACTGCAAGGCTGTCCTATTGACGGCATGCAGCATTCCCTCAAACATCTGGGGTACCCCATGCGGAGTCCCTACATCCGAACCTCTGGCCCCTGAGATCTCGCTGAGGACAACGTTACCCCCCGCACCACCGATGGCTTCAACTCCGGAGAACCGTGACCACCCTCAAGGTCACCATCTCCTGTGCTGGAAGCTCCCTACTCGAGGGCCTCCTTCGGAAGGCATCCAGAATGGCCGGGCTTCGTCGGACCGGTGTTGCCCTCCCCTCCCAACTATCTTCCTCCCTCAGCTACTTGAACAAGTTCACCCTCTGTCTTCCCACCGCCGGAGGCTCGGATGGTGTCATCTTCTTCGACGACGGACCGAATGGTGAAGGTGCCCATGGCGGAGATCGGGTGTTCCTCCAGATACTCGGCCTTCATCCCAACACCCGTAGTTATGTAAAAGAAGGGGAAGAAGATATCTATCGTTCAATTTCCATTGGTTAGATTAACTCAAGACTTTCTCAAGAATTTGACTCAAATAAAGTTAAAACTGACGGGCAGAGTCTGTGAGGCAAGACGGAGCAAGTTTACGGGGTTGAGGGGGGGGATTACGATGTTTCAAAGGTCGTGGAGGTAATTGACAAAGATTATAAGGTCTGCCAGGTAAAAATCTCTATTTATTATTATTTCTCTATGTTTTATATTTTTTACTTAATATATTTAAATGTAATTTTACTTTGCAAATAAAATAAAATGAAATATCAAATAGCAAATAAAAATAATTTAAAACGATTCAAAACACCAGTTTATAGGTATAGAACGTATATTCTATAAATACTTGAGTTGCATGGAATATTTGATATCATTAGTAGGTTCCTTGAGTTGCATGGACATTGACTACCCATATCATGGAGGAACACTAAGTCCCTTAGGTGGATATGGATTATTGCACGATGAGAGATCATTTGGCGTCTTCCCCTTTCATGCTTCTCCTCCAGGACCTCCTCCACTTCCTCAAGTGTATGCACCTCCATAATATTCATATGGTTACTGTGGGTGTGGGGAATATAGTAGCTACAACGGTGAGAACTACCAAGGTAGCCAACCTGAGCAGAGCCAGGGCAACTTCT
This sequence comes from Ottelia alismoides, assembly GCA_037367405.1. Taxonomy (NCBI): domain Eukaryota; kingdom Viridiplantae; phylum Streptophyta; class Magnoliopsida; order Alismatales; family Hydrocharitaceae; genus Ottelia; species Ottelia alismoides. The sequence goes on along the minus strand of JAZKJV010010132.1, from coordinate 475,590 downwards.
TTGGCGATGACATATACGGTTTCTTCCCTAAGTACACGCCAGTTCCTCCTCCTATGTAGAGATCTCATTCTCCGTCATCGTCGTCCCAAGGATCTCAAGCCAGTACTTCCCAACCTCATCATGCCATTCGTGATACCGGATCTAGTGTTTCTTATCCTCGTCTCGGGATACTCATAGGCATCGATGACCACCAATACAGGCAGTATGTGATGGATTACAAGGCCATGTACTCATACTTGACATGGGAGAACTACTGCGAGTTCATTGAATCTGCGATGTGTTATGAGAGACAACAAGGAAGTGGGGGCGATTCAGATCCACCGAGGAACTCTTGATTCTGAACCAAAAATATCATCATGTCATATATTTTAATCTTTTATTGCATTAATCATTAATGTGCATATTCTTATTACTCTACGTGAAATATATGTATTTTCACATGTTGTAAGACTATTACTCTGTTATTAAGTATTAACAATGATATATTCGATATGGTGTGTGACATACCGTCATAGTCATATATGATAAGATGATTGATTGATATGTATGATATAAGCCTATAAGTGTATATCTATTGTTTCATTGTTTGAACTTGAAGTACTCAAATTAACTCTATTTGCAATATCTAACATATTGTACAATATGACCGATATGTACAATATAAGGGGTATAGATGAGCAACATGTGTGAAATAATTGTGTATTTATAAGTTATTTATTGTTCTAATAACTTGGAAGATCATAATTTACAATAAAATTGAAAAAATGGCTTTTTGAGCCATTTCCGACATTTCCATCGAAATCGTTGAAACTTCTCGAAATATCGACGAAATTTCGGTATTAAGGGTGAGCGAAACGAAATCGAAATCGAGATTTCGAATCTTGCTCTGTAAACAAGAATATATTAGCTTTCTCATGAGACATTGGGGTTGAATACCATCAATGGTCATCATGTTTAGGGAAAAGAATACATTAATGTTGTGCTATATTGATGAATTTTGTGCTTAATCGTGGAAGAAGATATTTAAATATGGGAATGTATACTTTGAGTTATCCAGTTCTCCGATTTAAAGGATGCATAAGTATCAGGAATATTCGAAGATGATGCGATCATAATAGATTGTATACCATGACTCTTACATTTTGAGGGAATATGATGAAACATGATATATTTTTATGGCTACTAAGAGATAGGTGAATGAGATTCGATACGATCAAATACCAATTCATTGAACCAAATTAAGTTCCGAAGGGTTGGGGATTGATCCAAAATAGCTCGGATGTATACAAATTCTACAATTAATTAATGACCAGTTTCAAATCTGGGGAGAAAACACTCCACTAAAAAATCATAAGTAAAAACTTTCTTGTTTCATAAGTATTTATAAAAAAAGGGATATTTACACCCATAACTCTGAGTAGTTTCGTAATTACCCCAGGAACTCTCGATAATCACGAATTACATCCAAGACCTTGAGTAAGTGCTCCGTTTTACACCTACAACCCTCTGTTAGTTTCGATCATTAACTTAACCTGAGTAGTGAGTTAATCTAACCAATCTTAGATCTAACAGCTGAAGTTAATAAAAAATAAAAGAAAAAAAACACCCCTACCTTCTTCGTCCTCTAGTGTGCCCCCCTCTCCCTTCCTCCTCCTCCCCCTCCGCCCCCTCCTCCCCCGTCTCCCCGCACCCGACTGTCTGCAAGAGCCCCCCACACCCGACCTACATGAGGCCTCGCCCCTGACCTGCAAGACATCGACTACCTGCAAGAGCCCCCTTTGGTGCACGCCCCCCTGCATCCAACCTACAAGATGCCGACTGCAAGAGCTCCCCTCGGGCTGCCTGCAAGAGGCCTGACCTGCAGGACCCCCCCCCCCCCCCCCGCACCCTTGTCGCCCGACCTGCAGGAGCCCCTCCCGAGCACCCTCTCGCAGAAAGGCCTGTAGGAGCTCTCACCCTTTGAGCGTCCTCCCGACCTCCTGCGTGCCCTCTCGCAGACCCTTCGCACGCCCTCCAGCATTACGTCCTGCAGGAGCTCTCACCCTCTGCCTCACCCCTCGGGGGGCCCCACCACCCGACCTGCAGAAGTCCCCCCCCCCCCCCCCCCCCGAGTACCCTCCCGCAACACGGTCTGCAGGAGCTCTCACCCTCCGCCTTACCCTTCGAGCGCCCTCCTGCGCGCCCTCCCACATCCCCTCGCGGGGCCCCACCGCCCGACCTGCAGGAGTCCTTCCCCCCCCCCCCCCCGAGCACCCTCCTGCAACACGGCCTTCAGGAGCTCTCACCCTCCGGGCGCCCCCGACGCCGGCCTGCAGGAGTCCTCCTCAAGGAGGAGGAAGGGTGGTCGAAGCAAGAGGGAAGGGAAGGAGGAGTGGTATCCTTGGTAAATAAGATGAACTTAAAGGTGGATTACATAACGTTACATAACGGATTTCATTGTAACTACTGGAGAAATGGATGAAATGTACTCCTTAGGGTTATGTATATAATTAAGAAACTAGTGAGGGTTATGCTATGCAAGAGTTAAGAATGACTCGAGGTCCTATGTGTAATTCGTGATTATCAAGGGTTTTTGGGGTAATTACGAAACTACTCAGGGTTATAGATGTAAATAACCCTAAAAATCTGAATTGACCAAATTCGCATTTGAACTTCAACTCGTACTTAATATTATTTATTAAAATCACAAAATTCTGAGGTGAAAGGTGTGTTCAGCTTTCGGATGTTGTTAGCCAACAATATATTTTGTATATAAAACTTTCTGATTTCTAAATCTTAAACCGAAAAGCCATATAATTCAACTTCCGCATTAACATTCTACTCTATATGGACTCCAGATTGCACAAACTCATCTTTTAAAGTTAAAGTTATAAAATTGTTATAATTCTGCTAAAAATGAAGCTAATATGGATTTTTTTGGATTTGGAATCTATATGGTATAAGTACAACTATGCTTGACTATTTGTATATACATATTTATTATTATTTGCCTGTGTTTTCTATTTTTACTTAATATATATGTAATTTTACTTTGCAAATAAAATAAAATGAAAAATAAAAAAGCAACTAAAAATAATAGAAAATGATTCAAAACAATAGTTAATAGGTTTAGAATGTATATTCTATAAATACTTCTGTTTGTTTATACATGCAAACTAGTCCACAAAATCTTTACACACACACACACATATTTAAGTATCTTATATTAGTCTTTAAGTAAATAAAATATAAAATGGGTAACTTGCATGTAAAAATAATAACCGGAATATAAGAAATTGTATGGTATATATAATACATGTGTGAGTTTTACAATATTTTATATTATTTAGTAATATTTATTTTTTTATTATATCAATTTATAGATAAATCAATCATCTATATTTACTTTTTAATTATGTTATGGTCTAACACTATTTATTATTTATAAAGAAATATATAATTATTATTTGTACGGAGTCAGTAATTACGTAAACTCATTCTAGTCTTTGACTAGTCTTCTGCCACATGGCTGCAGCTCACTGGGTGAAACTTCTCTACCTTTAGGGTTGTTGACCTGCCAGTCAACCTTTCCCCTCCTTTCTCCGGCTTCCCCACCTGCAGAACAAACCTAACTCTGGTTGGACTTCGTCCTCCTCCGGTCACCACTCCACTTTCGATCGTAGCAATTCCTCAACTCGCACGTTCCTCGCCACGCTTAGTCTATAGATGGAGACCATGTCCGCATTTTTCAGGTTGTCCCCAGTTCCAGCTAAAATTTTAGGGACTGACAGGCCATCAACATTTATTCTTGTAAAGTGAGATCGATTGAGTTCTTTGGCGAAATCCGGTGGGGAATTCCACCATCAAGCAGCAAATCACCGTGCTCAAGCCTTCGCGATCATTACTGATGCATACAGACCGGGAGACCTCTTCCATCCTTGTTAGATTGTGCCTATCTCCGTTCAAAATTTTCCCTCTCCGTCGTGTATCTGCTATTGGTAATCTTTGTTTTCATCGTGTTTTGCTGATCCGGTTTTGACTAATCCGCCATCTATTCTCTTCTGTGTTTCCCATTATATGTTCTGTATTATACCGTGTCAATTTATCCTCCCCAATGATCCCCATTATATGTTCATCTGCACACTTCCGTTATTCTTTCATGTGGTATGAAGTGATTCTGACAAGTAGTGAAGATCGATAATGTTTGCGGAATGCGTATGATCTTCATCAGGATTAATGGAATCAATAGAGATCCAATATAAACTGAGTTAGCAGTTATCTGATTTTGAGTTTGATCGGAGTTTCTCATGCTGTAACTATTGGTCCAATTCGTGCCGAATGGAGAGGCAGAGTTCCTCCTCCAGACTCTACACCCATATGACACATGCACTCATTTCAATGGATGAAATCGAGGAGTCGATCTAATCGTGGTCCTTGGATCGAGTCGGTTTGTAAATTTTTTAGGGGTTTATGGACCTCTAATTTGGAGGATCTTTGGGGATTAGGTATTAAGATGCATTAGCAAACTTTAGGGACGGATTTTGTGGATATTCGTCGAAACTCGAATTTTACGTGATTCTTTGAAGTTTTCTTACTTGTGAATTATTTTATATTTCTTATTCGCATTTTCCTCCTTTCTTACACGTGTTTGATATGCTATATGGTTCACCTACTTGTAAACATATCACTCTATTATAAAGTAGACCTTTGATTTCAAAAGTCTCCTGATTACTTTGTTTTCAAAATCACATAAAAAAGAAAATTAAAATAAATAAAAATATAAAACAAGAAATCCTTTTTGTTAAAAAATGAAAACTTCTTTGAGATTCATAAAAAAATAGATTAGGAGTATTATACAATAAAACAGTAACATAACTCTTTTTTCTGTCAAAAATTCATTATTACTTTAGATCATAAAAACATAATCTCTACAGATCCTAAATTCGCTCACTAAAAATTCATAAAATTAAAAGCTTACTATGATTTCCCTAAAATTGGTATTATACATAAATAACATATATACATAGCTATCTTCTTATACCTAAATACTTGTTTTTTTAAAATATCCCTTTAAAACCAGCTAAAAAATCACAAATTAAAGAGATAAAAGAGTAAATACACAAACGTCCTTGAGATATACACCCAATTTCAATGTCGTATTTAAATTTTAAAATGTGATGATGTGATACTTTATCTCTTATTTTGTAACAATGTAGTCTTCTGATAAGGGGAATGGATGATCTCATTATCTTTTAGAATCAATGGACCAAGAATCCCCCATCCCCCATCACAACTAAAGTTAGTGAAAATCCTGAAAATTTACCCCCCCCCCCCCTTCTTTCAAATCACCCACTTAAGCAAGGTTTAATCCCGAGGATAACGATGCGATAATAGGTGTCGTAGACAAAGGGAGGTGGCAATGTGATTCTTAAGGTGGTTGTGTTTGATCATTAGTGGAAGGGTGGAGAGCACCCACCTCTTGACGAGCACGGGAGGGATCCTTGAGGGTGGGGATGATACGACGATCTGCGATAAAGGTAGTTGCAGATAAATTCATCGATGGTGGAGATCCACTGGGTTGTAATACGGAAGTAGCGGGCCTCCATGGACACCAACTCAAAGAAAGGGATAACAAACAGTTGGGAATCATAATAATGGTTTCATAATTACAATAAGAATCCTATGTGCTCCTTATATAGGTGAAGTACTAGGGTTAGAGTTACAAATAGTAGTGCCTATCTACTTGGAAACATGAATAGCCATAGGGTTAATGTCTACATAAGTTTTTTTACACTTCCCTTCAAGTTAGAGCATATATATGTATCGTTCTTGGCTTGATACATCTCTCAAACTGAGTGCAACAAGATGCTTGGTGAATACGCATGCAATCTGATCATATGAATCATACCAGAAGCACGTAACCCTCCCTATATTAGGTCATTGGTACAATAATACTCAACCTCTACATGTTCGGTGTGTTCATGAAACATGGGGTTGCTCTCTATATTCATAATTTCCCTATTGTCACGTATGAGCTCCATTACTGCAATAATAGTTATGTGTAAGTATGTAAGTACACATCGAATCAACACTAATTTAGTTGCTGCAAGAACCATTGCCATGTACTCACTTTCTGCACTTGAGCTGGAAAATACTGCTTGTTTGTCGCTCCTTGATTAGTCGCTAAATGGTTGTTTTAATAATGATATGTTGCAGTACGACCACTTAACTATCAATCAGACCCGAGTCGTAATATCTCTATGAAGAGGACTTGGTTTAATTTTATCTTGCATAAGTCCAAGGTCAAACACAAGGACACAATCAATTATTTGATTGTATCTAGGTATTAAATATCTAATTAAGTGAATAATTAGTGGACTTAGGTCAAGTTATGCAAATAATGTAGTGCATGCTCTTTTTATTCAATTTCTATGCAGATGTATTAAATGATAAAATGATGCTAATGCATAAAATGACAAGATGTGCAAACACACTCGACAACTCAAGCAATCACAAATGTTACTGAATCAATTATTCAATTACTTGAATAATTAAAAATCGATTGATCCATATTAAGGTCTAATTATAGGTTCCAAATAATGCATTTAAATAAATGGGTCTCTTTTGAAACACCTAAAATGATTTATATCCGAATTGCACCTCAAATAATTTTCTAATCATGAAATAATTAATCAATAAATTAATTATGCCTCCTAATCAGATTAAACAACTTTAATGTGAATCAAGGTGATGAGTGGAGTGATGAACATGAAATCCACCTCTATAAGAGTATGTGATAGTCATAATACAGGAGGCGGATTTCGGTCATGCAAAGAGACCACGCCTTCGAATATGTGGACATTATTTTTACTTTGCAAGTTTACCAAGGTCGAACACATGGACACAAGCCTCTTTAATATCTTTATCAAATTTTGGTCTATTAAATTTATGTGTGAATAGATTCTCAATTTTAGGTCTTCATGCAAATGTGAAAAATAAAATGCAGATTAAACAATGCAGTTATATAATGCATGTAATTTTTGTTGGATTTTTCAATACAATTATAAAATGATGCAAGATGATAATGCAAGGTTAAATGCGAGAGACAAGCATGTAAAATAATATTTACAAATACGCCCTACAGAATATGAGCACAAGATATGATTCAGAGTCAGAGTTAATTTGAGGAAGCATCTATTTAATGCCAAGGCTTTATTGAGCAAAGGACACTATATAGCATCAAAATTTATCACATTTAATTAAGTGTCAAAACTTTTATTAAAATATGTCATAAAATAGAGGGTGAAATACGCAACAAAATGACACTGAAATCATGCAATTTGGAATTAAAATGCTCTAGATATGAAGTAAACAGTACAAGGGCATAAATGTAATAAAAATGTGAGAAGTAGAAGATAAATAATCGCAAATAGATCCCTTGAGGGACCTATTTGCAATTTAGCAAAACTGATAGGGACCCATTATAAATTTTCCATTACGCGTAGGGGCATTTATGCAATTTCCAAAATTGACAAGGAGCTCCCTGTGAAATACCCAAGCACGCACGTAAGGCACACGCTTGGGGACCTAAATGTAATATCCAAAAGTTTAGGATCATCAGTGTAAATTCCCATCCTCGCACGTGCATGGCACATGAGGGGGGCTAGGCTTGGAAGACGGCTCAGGCTCGGGCCACGTGGCATCGTCTTGTGCGTCGGCTCTTGGCATGGACCACCTGAGCCTATAAGTTCAGCATGGAGGATTGGTGGTCGACGTAGCTTCATCTGAACTGTCCTATCCAGGTGATCGGATGGTAGTTGTTATGCATGATCCGTCGCATGTCGCCGGAGGGGGTTGCACTCCGGTGACCTGCGGGTAGCTCCTCCGTGCTCCGAAGGCTCGCTTGAGGATTGAGGAAGCTGAAGGAGTCTCTCGCTAGGGAGCTGGAGGCGAAGCGAGGCTCCAGGCGTACCTGTAAATGCGAGGCGATGGAGGGTGATCGGAGGAATAAATGGAGACCACCAGTGGTTGCATAGCTCCGACCAATGAAGACCTACAGGGTGTTAGGAAATAGCCGAGGTGTGCGAGTGTGTTGTGAGTGGAATGGAGTCTCGTAGGGATGGCCGGAGCGAGGGACCTAGGTTCTTCTCCTCCGATGAAGCAGAGGAGAAGGTGGCGTAGGGTGGCGAGGTCATGGAGAAGGGAAATGGTGGTCGTGGTCTTGAGCGAAGGTTGGGGTTGCTTGGCGAAGGTGAAGGTGGACTCTGATCAAAATGATGGTGTGTGGATACTCGGGATTAAATCAGAGAAAAGGATGTAGAAATTACCTGGAGATCTGAAGAAGAATAGGGCGGAGGTATCGGCTTGTGTTGGGCTTCAGGTGAAGCCATGATCTTCTCTCAGACCCGGTCAGCCAATCCGAGGAGCTTATCGGTCCAGATGCACTGCAAAACGACGGTTAGTGTCGTGGGTCTACACCTTGGAGGATCAGCCATCTTCGTCGGCCAATTCCTCCTCCTCCTGTCGCGAGGAGGGGAAGAGGGGCTAGGCAGAGCTCCGTCAAATGGTGGACGGGGTGGAAGTGTGGTGGAGGCGTTTGATTTATAGGAAGAGGTGGTGGAGGAAATTGGGTGTTATGGGAAGTTTGCAACGACTGGAGAAGTGATGGAGGAGTGATGAAGGAGTTCATGGGGGTTACGTGAGTAAGGTGGAGGAATGGGCCACATGTAGATGGCGTTAGAGAGCGAGGAGGTGATCGGAGGTACCTTCCAAAATAGAAACGGGATGGAGCGGGCGTGAAGTGAAATGGTTGGGGAGGGGTATTTGGAGGTAGATAAAGAGCTTTGGACCATTGGATCATGCGATCCAACTGTCGAGGTTGTGGCGTGAGTGAATTATGTGGATTTGATCTATCAGATCAGATCAAGCGGGTGATGAGGAGGCGAGTACGTGCGGTGGAGATGTAGACGAGGTTTAATCCTACGGTGGGAGTGGATATGGTATTGTGGAGCGAGGGGAGCCGTAGAATTAGAAAGGAGATCGGGTGGCTGAGGTTTAAGCGGGGATAAAGGATGAGATCAGATCTTAGGGGAGATCTAAAGGCTGGAAGTGAAGTGGGAATGGGCAGCCAAGATGGAGGCAGGAGAGCAAGATCCAATGGCCAGAAGGGGTGATGGGTAGCGAGAGAGAAGGCGGGCCACGTGGGCGGCCCAGAGGGCACCACCTGGCCCAATCAGAAAATTAATTAAATCATAAAATAAAGAAAAATCAAAAGAAATAAAAGAAAGCAAAATTTGGAAAAAGTCAAAACATGAAAGTTGTAGATCTCGATGAGATCTACCAGTTTCATAGTCAGTGCCAAGCACGAAGCCAAATGACATGGACTCGCTTCCTGAGGTCCGAAAGGGATGTGTTCTACAGGTTTGGACAAAAAGTCAAAAGAGATCATTTTGTACAAAAGTGTATTTAAGGGGATAAAAACACAAGTTTTAGTCTTTGAGATTTTTTGTATTTTTTTATCTCTTTTAAAGATCAGAACAATTTATAAACAATTAATAACCTAATTTTTATGGAGGTTTTTAATAAGAAAGAAAATAAAGGAGGAGATTATTAATTAAATACACCAAATATAGGTTAATTATACCGAGTTTATATACAATATAATACAAGATAATAATAGTGAATTATTGATGATTTTTATTGATTTACTTAAGCGAGGAGATTAATATATGGATTTTAACATGATGAATACGAGATTCATTATGGAGCAACAGATAATAGACAAATGAATTATTAGTCACAATACAAGGCTAGAAATATTATTATTCTATGCAATTTAATGCGATAAAATATTAAATCAAGAAATTAATAGCACAACATTAAAGAGAATTAAATTATCTTTAAAAGGAGACCAATATCATAAAATTTGGACTTACGGTTCTCAAGTTATTTCATAATCAATACAAGAGTACGAATGTAATAAAGTTAATTAAAAATAAGATTTTTATTACGCAAAGGTACCTAACAGAGACTAAACAATAGATACAAAAGCTTGCTAGGATATATTGCAAATTCACCATAGGTGGGGACTTATCTGTAATTTTGGGAATCCAAAGGGGTATGCATGCAATTTCACCATATAACATCACAAAAAGCACGTGACTGGAGGTTCAAGAATTGAGTGGAGGTTAGGGACACATGGCACTCTATGGAGGCTCGAGCGCTCCCCCGCTGAGGCCTGAAGCATTGTTTTGAATTAAGTGGTGTGGGGGCTTCTTGATCGCCCGATCAACATCGAAGAAGAATGGTCGGACGGTTGCTGCTAACCGTGTTCCTCCCTTCCTCCTTATGTGACAGTACAATAGGGAACCTTGGGCGAGGTGTTATTCCCTCCTCCTGGATCCTCAGCCGTCGATGAAGCACCATACACGAGGATAATCAGTCGGTGAAGATGCTCGTGGGTCGAGGAAGCTTTGAGGAGGTTTGAACCGTGGAGTTGATACTAGTGAACAGAGAGCTAGAAAATGGAGATCAAATCCAAATGAAGAACTTCTATTAATGAAAGTCTTCAACTCCTACAGGGTTAGTTAACACAAGCCAAAGCGAAGGGAATCTACTAAAGTTGAAGTGAGGCGAAATGGGGGCCTGTCGGGGGTGAGATCTAAGCCTTAAGTGGGTCCTTGATGAATCCTCACTTCATCACCTTTTCTTTTATTTTGGCCTTAAATCCCTAACAAAATGCATGTATATATCATTAATTTACTAAAATAAACATTATGTAATTTGTATAAACTATTGTCTAAAATACTGCACAATTATTGTATTAATTCATAAATAAAAGAATAAAGGAAGAAAAAATGAAGCGTCAAAGACAATGAGTGACCCTAGACCTCGAGACCCAGTCATCGTGATGACTTGGTCGACAAGGAATAATGTAGGGAGTAGAGTTGAAACGTCAACCAACGCTCAGCCCAAGAGACTCTCCTAAAGACCTAATCCTCAACATGAGGGATTAAATTTATTCTCGCATTCAATCCACTGTCCCTTTAATTGGCAGACTTGAATGGGTAGATGGAAGGCCAGATGGTGGAGAGTATATTATTGTGTCTTTTCTTTTCATCCTCTCATTGGAATAAAGATTCTCTTGAGTGTCTCATTACTCAACACATATATTTTTAGTTAGTTGATAAGTGTATCCGCCAAGAGAGTGTTGAGTCGTATGCTCTTATTTTCTTGGGAATACATCGAGATGTGTCTTTTTTGAGTATCTAAGATACCTTATACACTCAGACTTGTATCACTTTATGATGTAGAGCCCTTTTGGAGGTACTATCCTGACTCATTAAAAGTCTAAAATTTTGATCCAAGTGGACACTTAAGAGGTTGGGAGTGCTCACCACTGGTGGAAGCTCTTTGGATTTGTCTTTGTAATGTAAGAGCCTTTCTCTTCATTTTTATTTTCTTTTTGGCTAGATCCACTACTTTTACCAAGAATTGACACATATTGATCAACATTTTATTTTCATTTCATCACACCCTGGTACTTAGGTAAATATCAAGAGATTAGTGTAAGAATCCATGTTCTCATGCTGGCTACACTCAAGTTTCATGAAGTCATCATTAATTTTATCCCATCCTCGTGCATCATAAGATCAGATCCAAACTCAAATCTCATGTCCTAGTTTCTCAAATGAAATTTCAACTCGTCTCACCATAAATGCAATTGTGAATGAGATGTGTTGACCATATTTTTTAATGTGGAGATTAAGCATACAATATAGCATACACATCTTCAAACTAGGAAAGTATGAATTATTAAGTCTAAGACCCTGATGATTAAGAATAGTTAACTCTGAATTTAGGACCTCATAAACCAAGTGTTATAAATCTCAACAAGCCTTGTTGTGAAATGAAAGTGCCAGGGAAACACTAACTTAAAGGTTTTTTAATTTGTAAATATATATATAGAAAGTAATGTGTTATCGTGTCCAAAAAACTTGTACTCTTTTCAAAATAATCTATAAAACATTGTTGCAAACCATGTCAAATAGATATAAAAAAAATTACAAATATTTTCCAAATTATTTTTTACATGGTTATCAAACCCCCACCCATAGCACGTGATAAATATACAAAACATGTAAAACTACGAGCTATGAATAACAATATATATGCAATATACACGCATCCCTATACTTAGCTTGTGCTATGTTCTCATGGCACAAAGTGAAATGAAAGAAATAGCTTGTACTAAGCATAAAGAGGGAAAATAAGATAAGGATCTGAAAACTAGACAAATACATCTATAGTTAGGCTTTAAAGAGCCTAAGTATAGGTCTGAAGTACAAAGAAATTGGGTACAAAGAATAGAAATAGAATAACTAGAAAAACAAGAGATCAGTCTCCCCTATACTTGAAAAGTTTATAAAAGAATATACGGGAATAGAGTTTAGATTCCCCCTATACTTAGGCTTGAAATGTCCTAAGTTAGGAGTAAGAAGATAAGAAGGTAAGAAACAAAACCCTAAAATAATAAATCAATTGTTAGTGAAGAAGGGGGAATATAGAACGAATCTGAGTAGCTGATGAATCTGACTTATCTGAATCTTCAATCTACAACTTCATGATATATTTGTAATGTTTGCAAACAACTCGCTCGGTATGAAGTCAATCATCTCAACTGGAACCAACCGTTCTTTATATTCGACAAAATGCTTCAATAGTTGTCTGTTGACAAGGAAAGAACATGCGCTATATGTGAGATTAGCTATCTCTACACTATCATTATCATGCACTTCCTTGACTATGTAGCGACCCGTCCACTTAGATTTTAGTTTCCTGTGGAAAATCTTTAATTTAGCATTAAACAACATACATTTTGTCTCGAAAGATAGTTCTTGTATCTAAAATGTAGATCATGCCACTTCTTAACTTTCTCCTTATAGATCAAACTGTTGTCATGTGCTCTGTTTTGGATTTCCACTAACTCATTGAGGCTTAAGTCATGGCATAACTTCACTAGGTGACAACTCCAATTTATCTACTTTATTGCCCATTTAGACTTATGAATCAACTCATCGGGCAAATGGCATGGTGTGCCATAAATCATTCTAAAAGGTGAAGTACCAAGCAGAGTCTTGTAAGTCGTCCTATAAGCCCATAAAACTTGGTTCAATAGTTGGGATCAATTCTTCCTATCGGGTCGAACTGACTTCTGTTAATACTCTTCACCTCCTATTTGAAACCTCTGCCATGTCGTTAGACTGTGAGTGGTTGACGAATCTCATATTCATCATGTTAGAATCAAATTATTAATCTTCTTGCTTAAATAATTCAATAAAAATCGCTCATAATTCATTATTCTTAACATGTATTATATTGTATAGATTCTGTGTATATTTATCCTATAAATGCCTCTAAATAGCTAACTCTATTTATTGTATTTAATTTCTTCTTTATTTTATATTTTATTAAAAACCTATACAAATTAGAGTAAATATTTTTATATTTACTTTGGCCTATAAAAAATACAAAAAAAAACTCAAAACCAAAAGGCAGTGTTTTTATCCCTTTAAAATTGCCCCCAAAATATACTTTTGTACAAGTGATCTCTTTTGACTTTTTGTCCAACATGAAACTTGTAGATCTCATCGAGATCGCAACTTTCATGTTTTGACTTTTTCCTAATTTTGCTTTTTATTTCTTTTTTATTTTTCGTTATTTTTGTGGTTTCTGAATTTTCTGATTGGGCCACGTGGGCCCTCTGGGCCACCCACGTGTCCCACTTCCTCTTATGCCACTTGCTTCCTCTTCTAGTCATCTGATCTCCTTCAGGTGCCCTCATCTCCACCGCACATCACTCTTCCCTTCTCCACCGTCTAATCAGCACCCCTACTGGCTGTTGGATCACCTTCCCCACCTCAATCTCTGTCATCCACTCTCGCTTCACTTCCAGATAGGGATGCAAACGGTTATGGATATATCCATATCCGATCCGTCACTGTATTTTTTTATACATATTTCGACATCCGTATTCGTATCCGTTGAAAAATGGATACGGATATGGATATTGTTTTGATATCCGCAAAAAATCGGTATTCGTATTTGTATATCAACTTTTGTATATAAATATAGTTATATATATTTAACCATATATAACATAATTCTATACATTCTTCTACTATATTTGTATAATTTTTATGGTACAAACACATTTAGAAAATTTATATCATGTATTTTCCATCCAATTCGTATATATTTAAGTTGATTCTATATAGTATTTCTAACATTACTCATATGCGATCAGTATCTGTTTTTAAGGTTATGGTATGATAGTTTTAATATCTATCAATATCTGTATCCACATCTGCATTCATATTCAAAAACGGATAAAGATATGGTGATACATATATCTGTATCTGTATCCATCCATTTGCATCCCTACTTCCAGCCATTAGATCTCCCCTAAGATCTAATCCCATCCTTTTATCCTCACCTAAACCTTAGCCACTTGATCCCCCTCCTAACCTACGGCTCTCACCGAGCCACGTCACCCGCCTCATCGCAGTCGTTGGATGGGACTCAGACCTCCATCTCGACCGCCTGCGGCTGCTTACCTCTCCACCATTGGATGTGATATGATCGAACACATTTTCGCCTCACACCAGCGCCTCCATCTAGATCGTTGGATCACATGATCCAATGGCCCATGTCTCGTCTTTCACCTCCAAACAGCCCTACCCTATCCATTACACCTTGCAAACCCCTCGCCCGCTTTACATTTTTGCTCCTTCCTTCATACTCGTCCTCGCTCCACAATGCTGCCACCACGTAGCTTGTTCCTCCGCCATCCTCGCGCAACCACCAACACTCACCTCCGTTGCTCCCCTGCCATCAATCACCGTTACGAACCCCACTGTGACCACCTGTAACGCCACCACCTTTGCCTATAAAACAACCTCCGTCGACCCCCAACACCCTCATCCACCAACCAAGCGGGATCCGGCCTAGCTTCCTCCTCCCTTCGATGACAGCGGAGGGCGGCTTGTCGAGGCGACGATGGTCGTTTTATCCTGGTGTGATCCATGACCCTCGAGCCATGTTGCGGCCAACTTATGCGCCATCGAGCCCCCAGCTTGGACCAAGCATGTTGAGCGACGACCCAAGCTCCAAGCGAGCTCATCCCAAGCCACTACATCCGCCATCTTCTCCTCCTAATCTCCAGGTACCTCCTCCCCCCGGCTTTACTTTGATTTTTCTCAAAATTTTCCTGTTGCCTACCTACACCATCTCCATCATCTGATCACCTTATGAGCTCCATCAACCACCAATCACCTTTGCCCACAACTCCGCTCACCTAGTCCCCTTCTCCAGAACCTCCACCATGATCGTCCCATGTTCTCTTCCTCATCGAAGAAGAACTCCACAAAGAGCTCAGCCTTCTGTTGCCCTACGACCCTCTATTTTCCTCACTTCGTACACACTTGCACTGAGCATGCCTCAGCTATGCTTCTATTCCTTGTAAGTACTCAATGGTCGGACTTTGCTCAGCACCTACAATCTCAAGCTCCGCCACCGGGTGCACTTCATCGACTAGCCACTCTAATCACCCTCAGGTCCTTACCGCACTTCCAGGTCCTTCGTCGGCTCATCGCAAAGATGCACGTGCCTTCCAAGCAACTGCTAGAGGTCGTTGGAGGGAGAATATGGTCGTCGGAGCCCTCCTTCTCCGGTAACATACAACAGAGGATGAAAAGCAGGCACCGTCTGATCCTCACAATCGAATTGTCCATATGATGCCATGTGGTCTGTACGAGCCTCACCTAACCTACAGGCGGGGCCGTCCCTAGCCAAGAGCCTTGTCTTCCAGAACATGCCACGTGGCCCGAGCCTAGGTCGCCTCCCTGAACCTAGCCCCTGTATGTGCCCCGTACATGTGGGGCTGGGTAATTTGCATCTAAGACCTTGCAATTCTCTGATTTACAGTTTAGTCCCCAATCACTTGCCTCACGTGCGTGCTTGGGTATTTTACTGGGACGACCTTGTCACTTAATAAAATTGCAAAAACGCCCCTCTGTGCACTGGAAAAATTACTATGGGTCCCTGTTGGTTTTATTAAATTGCAAATAGGTCCCTCTAGGGACCTTTTTATGATTATATATCTTTTATTTCTATGTATTTTTATTACATTTATGCCCATACACTGTTTCTTTCATATCTTGAGCTTTTTAGATCCAAATTTCATGATTTCAGTGTCTTTTGAAGCTTGTTTAATTATCTACCTAATGGAATGTTTAATTTCATGATTCGACACTAAATGAAAATGTGATAAATTTTGATGACATATAGTGCCCCATGCTCTATAAGTCTCTGGCATTGATAGGTACTTGTTCTTGATTTTGACGCTTAATTTGATTCTGAATTCAAACCATAGTATGTGCTCATTAACTTAATGTTTTGTAGGGCATATTTGTATCTTTTGTTTTACATGCATCGCATCATGCATATTTTATCTCTTATAAATGTAATGAAAAATAAATAAAATTTCATCTATTTCATGCATCATTACTTGTATTATTTTTCCTACATTTTGTTGTGCATCTGCATGAAGACCTAAAGACGTGGAAATAATCAAACATAAATGACAGAACTTAATAAATATATTAAAGAGGCTTGTGACTCTGAGTTTGGCCTTGGTATACTTACCAAGTAAAATAATGTCCACATATTCGAAAGTGTGGTATTTACTGAACCAGATTTGCCTCATGTACTACGATAACACGACTATATTAAAGAGGAAAATCCGTCGTTCATCAAATGGCGTTGTTGCCAGGGAAATGGCTCACTTTATTTATTTATCGAATTTTGAAATATTTTTTATTTTTAATATTGTAAAAAATTGCAGGTCTTCTCATCATTTTTTGCACCATTTTTGTCGACTATTTTTTCCTGATATTTATAAAACATTTTCTTTTGTGGTAGGGCCCATGAAGATCGAGGATGTTGATCTACGTGGAGGCGTGGAGAGGATACCACTCCTAGTGACTTTCTGAATGACGTGTCTTATTCTGTGTTTGATGCTGATTTCATGACTCTAGGAGCGGTAGGATGCCAGCCGGTGGCGCCTCATCTGAGCGACAAACACATGAGGAACCAGGAGCGTCAGATGAGGAGAGAAGCGGTGCTGATGCCGCTAATGATGTTGATGATGGTGGAGCTGATGCCACCAAGGAGAGAGATCCAGACGACAGTACTGAGGCCGTCGTGACTCCAGACGCAGGCGGTGGTACTGAGGCCACCATTTTGTTTGATGTTGATCCAGATCCAGAGCGTGGTGTTGAAGCCACGATTGTTTTTAATGCAGAGTCAGAGCGCGGTGTTGATGCCGTGAAATCAGATGTCGTGGGTGGTACTGAGGCCACCACTTCTACTTATGATGTATTCCCCTTTGTTGTGTTACCACCTTTTGTATCTCGGGACTGTGGTAACAAGAAAAAGACCAAAAATATGAATAAAGGAAAGGGTAGCCGTACTCTATTAGACAACGGCTCTTCTATCAACCTCCTTCTTTGGATAAGTACACCGTGATTGAGAAAGAGATGCTAGCCGTAGTCTTTGCTTTGGATAAGTATCAATCATATATTCTAGGATCTAGAGTGACTATCTATACGGATCACACCGCCATCCGATACCTCATGGCAAAGAAGGATGCCAAAGCTCGCCTTACCAGATGGATCCTTCTGTGACAGGAGTTTGACATTGAGATTAAGGATAAACCTGGAGTTAAGAATGTGGTGGCGGATCACTACTCTTGCTTAGAGAACCTTGAGGAATCTAAGCCCATGGCACCTATCACTGAGACATTTCCAGATGAGGTGATACTTGCCATCGCCTCGCTTCCATGGTACGCCGACATTGTGAACAATCTTGTTGCCAAGACGGTTCCACAGGGTTGGCCTAGGCAGCGACTTGAGACCTTCCTTGCGAAGGCCAAGTCATACCATTGGGCGGATCCCGTTCTTTATCATGAGGGAGGGGATAGTATCTTGAGGAGTGCATTCCTCAAGAAGAGCAGCATAGCGTCCTCACCTACTGCCACAAGCTTGAGGCGGGAGGACATCATCCTGGGAGACGGACAGCACATAAGGTGCTCCATCCGACCTTTGGTGGCCTACTCTCTTCAAGGATTCTGATGAATTCGTGAAGAGGTGTACTGACTGTCAGAAAATGAGTACTTGCGGATAGAGAGACATAATGCCTATGCATCCCATTCACTTTTGTGAGGTTTTTGATGCATGGGGAATTGATTTCATGGGCCCATTTCCTAAGAGTCAGGGGTTTGAGTACATTCTGCTTGTTGTAGATTATGTGAGTCGTTGGGTTGAGGCCATCCCTGCACGAGCCGCAGATGCTAAGACCGTATGTCGATTTTTGAGGAAAAATATTATTTCGTGGTTCGGGGTACCTAGAATTCTGATTTCAGACGAGGGGTCTCACTTTATTAAGGACAAAGTAAGGGCCCTTGCAGATGAGTTCAGCATTGACCATCGTGTTGCCACGCCATATCACCCTCAGACTAATGGTCTTGCTGAAGTTTCGAACAGGGAGATCAAGACTATTTTACAGAAGGTAGTCCTCCCAGACCGAAAGGATTGGTCACAGCTTTTGGACTCAGTCTTGTAGGCCTATCGGACTTCCTTCAAGACACCATTAGGGACGTCTCCCTTTCATCTCGTCTATGGCAAGCCGTGCCATTTGCCAGTGGAGATCAAGCACAAGTCACTATGGGCAGTTACAAAATTTTTATTGGATCCCCAGAGTATAGGAGAATAGAGGAAAGCAGAGTTGGCAGCCCTGGAGGAACTGAGAGATACAACCTTTTCGAGTAGCCTACAGTACAAGGAAAAAGTGAAGACATGACACGATTCTCATATCAGCCATAAACAGTTTGAGCCTGATCAGCGAGTATGGTTATTTGATTCTAGGTTGAAATTATTTCCACGGAAATTACATAGTAAGTGGAAAGGTCCATATGTGGTCAGAAAGGTACATGACAATGGTAGTATCGATATATCCGAGTTGTCATCTTCCTCTACCTTTCGAGTCAACGGTCAACACCTGAAACTATATCTAGATCATGATATGCCGACCAGCGTTGCCCCTATTCATTTGGTATGAGATGTGCTCTTTGTCTCACATCACCTTCATTTCATACATTGTATCACTTCTATCTTCCACTGTATAGATCCATTTGTCCATATCATTCATTCTTTCATTCGTTATGTCTACCACCCCATTGTCATCTTATGATTTTGCTATACTTAGGACGCACCTTGTCCCAAGTATAGGGGGGTGCACACACTAAGCTGTGATCTGTGTATTCTCTTTTCTTCTTTTCCCTTTCTATCTTCTTTATCTATCAAAAAGGTGTCGCCCCTTTTTGTCAGTCTTCTATACTTAGGACGTACTTGGTCCTAAGTATAGGGGGTGTGCACCTCGAGTATTTCTATTCTTTGATCCCCTCCACTGTCTCCTCTTCTTGTCTATACTTAGGGATATCTTACCCTAAGTATAGGGGGAGACAGCCTGAGTACGATCTGTTCATTCCCACCCTTGACCCTCCCTGCTTTGTGTACAGTCTGCTATAATTAGGATTATTTGATCCTAAGTATAGGGGGACGGTCAACTTCTCATTTGATTATTCATCCATCTCTTATTTATTCTTTAGACTTTTCTCTACTTAGTACGAGTTATGTCTTCTCTTTTCTCTCCGATCTATGAGGACATAGCTCAAGCTAAATATAGGGGGGTCGTATCCGATCTATGAGGATATATTTTTACTATTAAATATGGCTAATTATACTTATAAAACTCGTTAAAAACCTTAAAAAGATGTGATTATTCCTCAAAATTCTTTTTGTACTTACTGATTAATAAATCAGATGAAAATATTTTTTTGTAAAATGTTTGAAAAATAGTTTTAAAACCTTTGTGAAAAATCTTTTGAAAACTATTTGGAAAATATTTTGTTACATGTTTTCAACCTTTGTAAAAATATTTTGACTGGAAAATTATTGGTTTGAAAAATGATTGCAAAAATATTTGAAAAAATCTATATATACTGTTTGGAAAACCTTTGCAAAGTGATGTTCAAATGTGTGTACATGTTTGTAAAATTCTTTGTAAAAAGTATTTTGGACTATAGTGTTCAAATTGTTTGAAAAACCTTTGTCAAATAAGTTTGAGGAATACATACATCTCATCTAAAATTCTCTATGTATATACCTATAAAATCAACCGCTTACCCTTGTAAATTCTTAAAATATAATTCTTGTAAATATAAGATACATCCTCATGTAAATATTGGTACCTAGTTTTTAGCCAAAACCTTTTGTTTTCAAAAATCCCAAAACCATGTGCAAAATTAAAATTCAAAAAACATTTGAAAAATCTTTTTGAAAAATCTAAAAAAATGCGTATGCATCATCTTTTCAAAAATCCATAAAAAGTTCAAAATCTTTGAAAATTGCATCACAAAAATATTTTCTGTATAGCATTTCCACATCATGAGCATTTTTCGGATTGAGTTTGATTGTTGAACAAGTTTGAATAAAATCCGAAGATTGGAGCTTGGCTGGACCTTAAATCGACCTAATTAACAAGAACCTTATAGGAGCTGGAATTGAGGTACTTCAGGTCTAATTGACTTAATTCTTTGAGGATCACGAGACTTGGTGAATTCTTGACTGCCTAAGTAGAGTATTTCGGAGTACACGCACGACTCTTGTTGATAATGTCCTAACTTGGACACCTGCACCTTTCACTTGGCTCAACTCAGTTGGAGTGGTGAGGGGGTTGGATTTGCCGGTATGAGACGCACACATGTGGAAACATTTGTCCTTCTCTAGGGAGGGAAGTGCACCCCAACCCATCCGGTGATGATGAGTTTTGAGTACGGGAGATTGTAGGTTGCAATAAAGCTTCAAAAGAGGGATAGTCTACTGGCTCAAGAGGAAAAACTCCCTATGTAAATGATGTTGTACATAGTATTCAAAAAATGCAAAAATCAAAAACTCCAAAAAGTGGACAAGCCTGTACAAAAATAAAAAAAACATGTCGGAGTGTACATAGTGTATAACCAAATAAGCAAGCTTGAGCTTCAAAGTCAAATCATGTGAGCTTGCCGCTGGATGACTTGACTACACTGGTCTTGCATCCTAGGATAGGTATAGCCACACTGGCTACCGTCCATTCTTCTCTTCATCCCCCTCCTCTTGAGCTGGTTGCCACTTGAACTTAGAAGGGAATACCCCGCTCCTCGAGGAATGAGTTGTTGGATTGGGGAATCATTGGGTTGTCATATTGGAGAAGCTAGTCTCTTTGTCATTTCAGTTGGGGAGAGCCACCATCGCTTACACTGTACGAGTCAACTTCATAGTCGTAAGGGTTTTTGTATGAATTGAGTTGAGGAGACTTGAGCAGAGTTTTGGGATTCTCGGAGGCTATAGGATTTCAAATCTGGTTCTCATTAAGGTTCCGCCCGCATTAAAATTCCAAAGGTCCGACTTAAGCTCCAAACTTTGATTTTGTGAAGACAAGTTTGATCATTAAATTTTATCCATCTTTCTTCTTTTTCTTTTCTTTGTTCTTCTTTTTCTGCACTCGTTGCATAAGTGTTTGCTAGGGACTAGCAAAGGCAAGTATAGAGAGATGATGAACCTCCATTTCATCATCTTTATTCTATCATTTTGACCTCAAAACCCCTAGCAAATGCATGTAAATAGGCTTAATTCTTGCATCTTAGCATTCATGCATATGTATGTAAATAGTGTATAAAATACAACTTTTAAATCCAAAAATAATAGAATAAAGAAAAGAAAAGAAAAAGAATAAAATATTGTAAATATTTTATGATCCGAAACCCCGAGACCTAGGCATCTATATGAATAGGTCGACAAGGAATAAAGTAGGGGGAGATAAGGGCCAAAATACCCCTTGTCTATATGAATAGGTCAACAAGGAGGCGGTAAACGTTGACCGCGGTAAACTGTCTGTCCTGTCCCTATGTCCCTTGTCTGACCTCGTTTTTGGCCCGTGTTTGTGGATTTTTCGAGGTCAAACCTCTCCTTCTTTCGTGTCAACTTCTTCACGACTTTTGCACCTCGGTCATTGCTCTTGCACGCCCTTGTCATTCCTAGGGCCGAGGAGCGGTGATTTCGTCTATATCTCTCGATCTTTGGAGCAACAGAATCACCCTGTTAACCCTTCTTATTCGACCCTCCGACTTTCGAGCCAAGTTTGAACCCCTTTTGCACAAGCTCCGCTCCCCCTTTTGTGCCCAATCGAGAGAGGAAGGTGATAGCTCCCTCCTTCGTGCGTCAGGTTGGTCGAGCGAGCTTCGAGGCAGCTCCACCACCTCCGACAAGTCGTCGTCGTCGAGGTCTTTTTCCTCAGGTATCCAAACCTTCGAGGCTTCCATGTTCCTCTATTCTCTTTGCTCATTTTATTTGCCATCTCCATAGGAGTAGAATCCCATCACTTGTTTCCCGGTTCGTTCACTCGATCCCCTCACCGGAGCCACCTTCGGCGGAGTCCCATGTCGTCGTTCCATGCCTCCCCTTAGCCACTGCGGGGTCGAGGCACTTTGCCCTCGACCCTCTCACCATTTTTGCAGAACCAGAAGCGCACATCGAGCCACCTGGGAGAAGTTGGACCCTCACCGGAGCTTCCTGGACCTTCATTGCTCCTCCGCCCTCGCCTGCCATCTCCGATGGCCATCGTCCGAATATTGCGCCCCAACATATAAAGGAGGACCACATGAGCTCGCCGGCCATTTTTGGATCCCGAAGATCATCGGAGGACGGAGATCAAGCTCGGGGAAGCTCGCCTCGCCGGCGTTGCTTCCCAGTTCTTCCTCCGCCCGCCAGCACCGTCGGATCGAGGCCGGAGCTCCAGGAGTACATCAGCCGTCAGATCTTCACGCGTCACCACCGTCCGATCACCTTTGGAGGATCTAATCGCAGCCATCAAATCCGAACCATGTGCGGCTGAGGCTCGCCACGTGTCAAGTGAAGAAACCTTAGTCGTTGGATGCGTCAGGCGTTGAGTATTTTGCACGTTCACCCTTGCCATTTTGTGTATTTATCTTTAGTCCTAAAACTTTCAATTGTAGTTTTAAAGTTTTGTAATAATTTCACTTAAACCCCTCTACTTTTCGTATTTGCATCTAGGTCCTCGGCCACGTCACCTCACATGCCTGTGCACATGAGGGGACTGAGCATTTTGCACGGAACTCCCTGAGGGATTTGTTATATCGTTCTGATCCAGGAAACTGTTTATTAAGTGTAATATTTTTGGGAAAATTGCATGCTATCCCCCGAGTTTTTGGAATATTACATTTAAGTCCCTACAAGGCGTGCGTGTCTACGTATGTGGGCTGGGCTTTTTGCAGAAGTACCCTTGTGGGTTTGGCTATTTGTATTTGGTCCTGGAACTTCGTTAGTTAATTATATATTTTGTGAAAAAATTGCACTTTGGCCCTGATGTTTTGGATATTTACATATATGCCCTTGCTAGTAGTGTAGTTTCTCTTTGTTGTCTCTATTTATTTCATGCATCTATAAAATTTGAATAATCACCAAAAAATTAGCATAAGCTCCTGTTGCACTGTGTTCAACGCTATATTTTTTACATTTTTATTGCATTTTCATATTTATAAAAATTCAAAAACATGCATTTTCAGTACTGTTTGCATTAGAAAATTCATAAAAAATTACAAAATGTTTTTGAAAAATTCCAAAAAAAAATATTTTTTGTGTTTTTGTGTGTTTTGACTTCAGTCCAAAAATCACTAAAAAATCAAAAGAAAACTCCGAAAAATTAGAAATCCCCTTAAAACTTCATAAAAATCTTAAAAATACAATATCTCTTCCTAAATTTTCTTAATTTTATTATCTTTACTGTAAAATTAGTTTGAGGAATTTTGGACTCTGTTTGATATTTTTCATCCTCATTTTAGTTTCAGCTATTTATTTTATTCACTGTTTTCAGTATATTTGCCTTTAAAAATACCAAAAAATAGGAAAAATCTAGAAAAATCGCAAAAATATTGGAAATATATAAAAAGTACAAAAATATTTAACTTCCTAGATTTTGAGTATTTTTATCTATATATCCCTCTCTTTTCTCTCTTGTGCACATATATCCTATGTAGTTGTATTACTTTATTTAAAGAAAAAAATAAATATAAAAATACAAAATATAAAAAGAAAATACAAAATCAGTAAATTGAAAACCAAAATACAAAAAAATACAAAATCAAAAATTAAATAAAAAAATATATAATTAAAAACCCACAAAAATGGCACATTTGTAGGCGTTTGATCACATTCACTCTTGAAAACTCATTTTTGATCTATCCTGCTTGTTCCCTATGTTCGACACTATACACATACTTGCACCTATACACACTTTTGTTGTAGAGTTATAATAAATTTTAACTCCACACTTTGATTTTCATTTCTTGATTTATTTGTTATGGGTCGATTGTTGATTGATTGAGGTTTATTGAGGGTCGCCACAACGACTTTATCTCCGCCTTGTGTGAGACATATTTAGGCCCCTGATAGATCATGTTCATCAAATGAAGCCGTTGCAGAGGATCAACAGTGTATAGATCATTTCTTTGTGATTGATTGCGATTAGTTGCCTACATTTTTGTGTTATCCATTTTTGATATATATTGTTTGAGCATCTAATCCTTCCTCTTTGTTGACCTTGTGTGAGGTACTGCAGATTGAGGGAGGTGCATTTCACTAGGCGCCTACGCACCCACGTGAAGCCGGCTTTGGCCTGCTATCCCTGCATGAAGAAAATTTAGAGAGATTTTGTACATTAGCTCCATTTACCTTCTTGGATATATTTGTGTAATTTAAGTGAGAGAGTGGCTCTTAATTTGTTACTTAAACAGTACTTACAGGACACTTCAGCACTTCACGAGGTCCAGTGCCTGAGGGATTGTTCCCTTGGGGGCCTCGTCGGTTTTTCGTGTCTTTTTCGTGGTTTTTTTCGATTTTATTACCTGCTTGTTTCACGTGGATTTAGCCCCTAGATTTAGGAGTTTTTATTGATTGTGACGTAAATAGCTAAGGCCCAACACTTAATATCTTGCACGTGCCTATAGATCGTAATTGGACTTGGCCAAAAATCAACTAAAAAAGCTATTTGACTTGGACTAGAGACCACGTATCGGGAGGGGTCGTATACAGCGCTTGCAGGATCCATTGTGGTGGACACCGATCGGCTCCCAAGATCGGACTCTGGTCTCTCTTCCTAGTCGTAGCTACTTGTGCTTCATGATTAACAGAAGTTGCTCATCTAGGGACAGTTTCCTCGTGCATCATATAGGTAGTTTTATTCCTGTCTTTAAATTTATGCACGGATCACCCTGCATGTAGAGTGCTGGAGCAAGGTACGCATTTCTATCTTTGCATGCATCATTGTGTTTGATCGCGCGTCGGTTTTTCTGACTTCCTCCCCCTATTTTATTGGACTCAAAATAACCGAGGAAATCGGAAAATTCGTTAGGCATTGCTTTTATTCAAAAAAATACCTAAAAAGTGATAACCAAATAAAATTGGGACTGCTGATGCAAACTTGACTTTAAAACTCACCCCACCAAAAATTTCTATCTTGGGGAGAGTAACCCCCTCATTGTTTGATTTATCTGCAGCGAGAGAGTGACCCGCACACTAGGCTAGAGCCACACCCGAAATCTTAGTTGACTACTGGTCTTGGTAAGTCGTTATCCAGTGAGGATATCTCCGGTAATCGGTAAAGCGGACCTTGACATCCTTAGCAGAGGGAGTTGATCGGGTAGCCGGTAAACGGTCCGCAACTCCTACTGGCTGGGAAAGATCTCATTTGGGATTGGGACAATTGGCTAGGAGAGTTGGGTTCCCAATAGCTCGCTTAATCGCTCTGATAGATTGACTAATCACCTAATAAAATTTGACAAGATAAAAGTGATAAAAGACCGAACCTTCACGGTCATCAACTCAAGAGTGACGTAGGTAAATTGGGGGTTTGATTGACAATCTTGTTTGCATTCCATATCTCATCCGTCCTTTTTCTCAAGATCATGATGATGGGAAGGAGATCCCTTAGGCCACGTCTGGTGGCACCGTTATCGAGCACTCCTCCCTTTTCATCTAGGTTGACTTCGGGGAGTTTAGACCCACTCTCCGAGCCCAAGTTCATGTCCACCATGTTCCCACTTGATCACCCTTCTTCTATCAGTCATGTGGTGTCAGAAGATAGTACAACAGAGATTTCTGGACATTTGACGGCACCTGAGATGGGTACCTTTGCCTTTGCAGAGACCCAAGACATGGCCAGCAGTGAGGGATGCCCAGATGAGCAGGGACAACCTTCATATGTATACGATCAGACTGCCATCAACAATTCATTGCTATCTTCCCTGGAGATGATGCAGAGACAGATTAAAGATCAGGGAGCCTTCATGGGCGACATTATGAGAGAGCTGGCGCAGATGCGAGCAGACCGAGAAGACAGATCTGAGGGCGGTGGTGAGATACCTGAAGACAGAGCTGAAGGAGGAGGTGGAGCAGGAGAAGACCAACAATCGAAGAGGCCACCACCGCTGACCATGAGACAATTACACAACCCAGCTGCAACACTCACTCACCGATGGATTCAGCTTCCTCCCATTGTTGGGAATTTTGAGCTTCACCCACAGACGATCCAGTTGTTGCCCAAGTTTCACGGGCTAGCCACCGAGGAGCCTCATCTCCATCTGCAGGAGTTTGAGATGATTTGCAGCACTATCCATGACATAATGGTGGATGAGGACACAATTAAGATGATTGCCTTCCCGTTCTCATTAGTTGACCGAGCAGCCAATTGGCTGAAGCATCTTGGGAGGTTTGTCACAACTTGAGAGCAGCTCTGAACCGCATACTTGAACAAGTATTACCCTCTCGGTCGGACCAACGCAGCGCGAGTTATGATTGGTAACTTCACAATGATCCCGAATGAACAATTCCTTGAGGCTTGGGATCGCTTCAGAGAGCTCATTGACCGGTGTCCACATCATGGCATATCAAAGCCCAACCTTATTCAGAGCTTCTTTTGTGGGCTGACACCGGAGCTGCAGGGGCTTGTAAATGCCTCTTGTGGTGGGTCATATTTTCCAAGGGTAAAGATGATGTTTGGACCAAGCCCGAGTCTACAGTCATGGCCCAAGCCCGAGTCTACACGCAACAGAAGGCCTCCCAAGGGGCAGGATCATACCAGAGGATCGCCTGCATCGATGCCGGTCCCCACACTCTGTCAGCAACAACAACTCAAGCCGAAATTGTCGCAGTCGACATGGGGATCATCTGCAAGAAGTTGGACCGCATCGAGATCCTCGAGAAGAAGCAGAGTCAGGGGTTGGCCCAGATGGACCAGTTGACGAAGACCATGAGTGACCTGAAGACACAGATCTTGTGTATTCAGGAAGCACAAACGTCTACGCAGCCCCCCAGATCACATGCTGATGCCAGCAGTAGCAGCTCCACCCAACCCTCTGCCACACACCGCTAGGTTCACCACATCCAGGAAGAGCCGATCCAGTAGCTACAGTATTACCCGTCGCAACCGCCATCTCAGGAGACTCAGATGGTGGTTTATCAGCCGGATCAGCCACTGGCAGTTCTACCTCCACCATCCTTTGAGCAGGAGCATTGATGGAAGTCAATGGTATGACCAGTACCCTCAGCAGGCTGGGATTCATCGTGATCATCCCGGATTCTGTTGGACCACCGGAGCACCTCCTCCCTACAACAGCCTCCCGCTCAAGGCGGTCAGAGCAGCCAGCAGCAGCAGCAGCCCTATCACTCCCAACGGCAATACCAGCAGGGTCCTCGTCCCTCTTATCAGGGACAACAGTGGAGGCAGCATCAGCAGCCTTACCAGCAGTACTCCCAGCCTCCCCCTCACTATTCATAGCAGCAGCCTCATTCCCAACACGGGAACACTTCCGGTTCTCAGGCACCTGCCTTCGAGAACCCAACGCATGACGACCTCGCCCGCTTGCTCTCTGAACAGCAAGCATCCTTCCGACGAGAAATGGATGAGTTCTAGCAAGAGATAAGGGACATTATCAAGGGCAAAGCTGACATACTTGCATAGATCGAGCCTAATCCGAACAATTTAAAGAGGAAATCTGAGTAGGTACAGTCTACAGAGGATACCACTCCTAGTGACTTATTCTATGTTTGATGCTGATTTCATGACTACTAGGAGGTGTAGGATGCCAACCGGCAGTGCCTCGTCTGAGCAACGAACACATGAGGAACCAAGAGTGCCAGACGAGGAGAGAAGCGGTGATGATGTTGCTAATGATGTTGATGACGGTGGAGTTGATGCCACCAAGGAGAGAGATCCAGACGACGGTACTGAGGCCGCCATGACTCCAGACGCATGTGGTGGTAATGAGGCCACCATTTTGTTTAATGTTGTTCCAGATCTAGAGCGTGGTGCTGACGCCACGATTGTTTTTGATGTAGAGCTAGAACGCGGTGCTGATGCCGCGAAGTCAGATACCGTGGGTGGTATTGAGGCCACCGCTTCTACTCATGACGCATTCCCCTCTGTTATGTTACCATCTTTTGTATCTCGGGACTGTGGTAACAAGAAAATACCAAAAATATGAATAAAGGAAAGGTTTCTTCATCTTCTCAGAGTCCATATGTGTTGCACGATGATCTTGGTATGGACTCCATTCCTTCACAGGCACAGGAACCTCTTACTAGACCTCCATCTAAGGAGGGCCTAGCCATCCCCTTCCCTGAAGCACTCCGCTTGGCGAAGGGGAATAAAAAAGAAAATCCCAAAAAGACACAACAGTCAAAGTTCAGCCAGTACATGATTGAC
Organism: Ottelia alismoides; assembly: GCA_037367405.1. Taxonomy (NCBI): domain Eukaryota; kingdom Viridiplantae; phylum Streptophyta; class Magnoliopsida; order Alismatales; family Hydrocharitaceae; genus Ottelia; species Ottelia alismoides. The sequence continues at coordinate 446,676 of JAZKJV010010132.1, read as the reverse complement.
AGATTTCAGATTCATCTGACTCTACAGGAGGTACTTGAGCACATCCCCATCTTCCAGAATAACTTGAGAAAGAAGACCACCATACGCAGGAAGAGGAGGAACCGCGGAGACGAGATCCATGTGCTCACCCTTTCCACATGCTTTTCCATTCAGAGCCGATTACTAGCCAAGAGACCTGATGCAGGAGCTCCCTATGTCAGATGCAAGATTAAGGAGCAGCGGTTCGATCGTACTCTATTAGACAGCGGCTCTTCTATCAACCTCCTTCTGGCAGCCTTGTTCGACCAATTCGAGTTTGGCCCTCTTCATCGGAGCAGGACAATCCTTTAGTTTGCAGATCGATCGATTAAGAAGCCGAATGGGTTGTTGAGAGACGTGATCGTTACCATTCAGGGCCTGAAATTCCCCGTGGACTTTGTTGTATTGGACATGGAGATCCCTGAGTCGGTAACAGATACCCCCATTATACTCGGACGCCCATTCTTGGCCACTGCGAAGGAGGTGACCGTCCATGATAGTGGGAAGGTGTACTTTCGCGTAGAGGGTAAAAGTATACAAAGGAGATTCAGCCTGCTCAGAGCAGCTTAGTGACACAGAGCAGATGACAGAGGCTGAGCGAGACGTCCACCAGGAGTGCAACTTTGTGATGACCGATGATGAAGTCATTTGGACATATCCTGTAGCACAAGCCCTCGCCTTACCCGCAGATTCAACATACTTACAACTTATGGCAGTTGAGAGCTTGGAGAGCATACCCCTGGCAGAGGACACATTAGAGACTGACAGTTGCGGGATGAGTGGTGAAGTAAAGTTGCATTCGTGTTCTTCCGAGATCCCTCAGACTCAGACATTGATTGGGGGGATGATTTGATGATTATTTATCTTGTTTGATTCCTTCTGAGCCGACAGCTAGGACGGAGAGCGAGTCAGCACAGTTCACAAATATTCCAGCAGGGTTCCCTTCGTCAAATTTTTATGCACAACAAGAGTTCTCACATGCAGATTTGGTAGCCTTCACACCGACATATCAGAATCCAGATTTACCAACTCCCAGTTGTGCAGAACTGAAGCTTTCCCGCAGTCGCTGAAGTACAGATTCCTTGGGGTGAGCCAGATATGCACCCAGTCATTATCTCAGCATATTTGACTGGAGAGCAAGAATCTCGTTTGATGGAGGTTCTTGATAGTAACCGCAAGGCGATTGGATGGAGTATATCTGATCTCCAGGGGATTAGTATGGCTCTGTGCTCCTACTATATATACCTCGAGGAGGACGCTAAGCCCTCGCGTGAGTTCCAGCGACAGTTGAACCCGAATCTTCAAGATGTAGTCATGAAAGAAGTATCTAAATGGTGGAGTGCCGATTTTATCTACCCCATCTCCGACTCCAAGTGGGTTAGTCCATTACATGTGGTACTCAAGAAGACGGGTATTACTACAGTTGTGAGTGAGTCTGGAGAGGATATAGCTACCCGGGTACCCACTTTTTGGAGGGTCTGTGTGGACTACAGACGATTGAATCAGGCCACCAAGAAGGATCATTTCCCACTGCCATTCATTGATCATATTATCGAGAGGCTAGATGGGAAGCGTCATTACTGTTTTCTTGGAGGGTACTCCGGTTATAATCAAGTGGCCATTGCACCCGAAGATCGGGACAAAATGACATTCACATGTCCATTTGGGACATATGCTTTCAGACGGATGTCCTTTGGTCTATGTAACGCCCCTGCGACATTCCAAAGGTGCATGTTGTCCATCTTCTCGGACATGGTGGGTGATTATTTAGAGGTCTTCATAAATGACTTCTCGGTCCATGGAGAAGGGTTCGATGCTTGTCTTGACTGCCTAGACCGTGTGCTTCAGCGCTGCATAGAGGTCAACCTCGTCTTATCTTGGGAGAAGAGCCACTTCATGATGACTTAAGGGACGGTCCTTGGCCATATCATCTCCAACAGGGGCATGGAGGTTGATCTGGACAAGGTAGATATCATTAGAAAGCTCAATCCACCGTCCAATCTGTGACAGCTGCGGTCTTTTCTGGGGCATGTCGGTTTCTACCGACGGTTCATTCAGGACTTCAGTCGTATTGCCTAACCACTCACTGACTTGCTGACGAAAGACACCAATCTCATTGTCGATGATAAGTGTCCCAAAAAGACACAACATTTAGAGTTCAGCCAGCACATGATTGATAGATTTCAGATTCAGCTGACTCTACAGGAGGAACTTGAGCACATCCCCCTCTTCCAGAAGAACTTGAGAGAGAAGACCACCGTATGCAGGAAGAGGAGGAACCGTAGAGGCGAGATCCATGTGCTCACCCGTTCCACATGCTTTGCCATTCAGAACCGATTGCCAGCCAAGAGACCTGATGCAGGAGCTCCCTATGTCAGATACGAGATTCAGGAGCAGTGGTTCGATTGTACTCTATTAGACAACGACTCTTCTATCAACCTCCTTCCGGCAGCCTTGCTCGACCGATTCGAGTTTGGCCCTCTTCATCGGAGCAGGTCAGTCCCTCAGTTCGCTTATCGATCGATTAAGAGGCCGAAGGGCTTGTTGAGAGACGTGGTCGTTACCATTCAGGGCCTGAAATTCCCCGTGGACTTTGTTGTATTGGACATGGAGATCCCTGAGTCGGTAACAAATACCCCCATCATACTCGGATTCCCATTCTTGGCCACTGCCAAGGCGGTGACCGACCATGATAGTAGGAAGGTGTACTTTCGCGTAGAGGGCGAAATTATACAAATAGAGACGATTGACGAGACCATAGCGAGAGATTCAGCCTGCTCAAAGCAGCTTAGTGACACAGAGCAGATGATAAAGGATGAGCGAGACGTCCACCAGGAGTGCGACTTTGTGATGACCGATGATGAAGCCATTTGGACAAATCCTGTAGCACAAGCCCTCACCTTGCCCACAGATTCAGCATACTTACATATCACACCGCCGTCCGATACTTCATGGCAAAGAAGGATGCCAAAGCTCGCCTTACCAGATGGATCCTTCTGCTCCAGGAGTTTGACATTGAGATTAAGGATAAACTTGGAGTTAAGAATGTGGTGGCGGATCACCTCTCCCGCTTAGAGAACCTTGAGGAATCTGAGCCCATGGCACTTATCACTGAGACATTTCCAGATGAGGTGATCCTTGCCATCGCCTCGCTTCCATGGTATGCCGACATTGTGAACTATCTTGATTCCAAGACGGTTCCACAGGGTTGGCCTAGGCAGCGACTTGAGACCTTCCTTGCGAAGGCCAAGTCATACCATTGGGCAGATCCCGTCCTTTATCACGAGGGAGGGGATAGTATCCTGAGGAGTGCATTCCTCAAGAAAAGCAGCATAGCATCCACACCTACTGCCACAAGCTTGAGGTGGGAGGACATCATTCTGGGAGACGGACAACACATAAGGTGCTCCAATCCGGCCTTTGGTGTCCTACTCTCTTCAAGGAATCTGATGAATTCGTGAAGAGGTGTACTGACTGTCAGAAAATGTGTACTTGCGGACAGAGAGACATAATGCCCATACAGCCCATTCACTTTTGTGAGGTTTTTGATGCATGGGGAATTGATTTCATGGGCATGTTTCCTAAGAGTCAGGGGGTTTGAGTACATTATGCTTGTTGTAGATTATGTGAGTTGTTGGGTTGAGGCCATCCCTGCCCGAGTCGCAGATGCTAAGACCGTGTTCCGATTTTTGAGGAAAAATATTATTTCGCGGTTTGGGGTACCTAGAGTTCTGATTTCAGACGGGGGGTCTCACTTTATTAACGACAAAGTAAGGTCCCTTGCAGATGAGTTCAGCGTTGACCATCATGCTGTCATGCCATATCACCCTCAGACTAATGGTCTTGCTGAAGTTTCAAACATGGAGATCAAGACTATCTTACAGAAGGTAGTCCGCCCAGACCGAAAGGATTGGTCACAGCTTTTGGACTCGATCTTGTGGGCCTATCAGACTTCCTTCAAGACACCATTAGGGACATCTCCCTTTCGTCTTGTCTATGGCAAGTCGTGCCATTTGCCAGTGGAGATCAAGCACAAGTCACTGTGGGCAGTTACAGAATTATTATTGGATCCCGAGAGTATAGGAGAACAGAGGAAAGCAGAGTTGGCAGCCCTGGAGGAACTGAGAGATACAATCTTTTCGAGTAGCCTACAGTACAAGGAAAAAGTGAAGACATGACATGATTCTCATATTAGCCATAAACAGTTTGAGCCTGATCAGCGAGTATGGTTATTTGATTCTAGGCTGAAATTATTTTCAGGGAAATTACATAGTAAGTGGAAAGGTCCATATGTGGTCAGAAAGGTACATGACAATGGTAGTATCGATATATTTGAGTTGTCATCTTCCTCTACCTTTCGAGTCAATGGTCGACGCCTGAAACTATATCAAGATCATGATCTGTCGACCGTGGACGTTGCCCCTATTCATTTGGTATGAGATGTGCTCTATGACTCACATCACCTGCATTTCATACATTGTATCACTTCTATCTTCCACTGTATAGATCCATTTTCCATATCATTCAGTCTTTCATCCGTTATGTATGCCACCCCATTGTCATCTTATGATTTTGCTATACTTCGGACGCACCTGGTCCCAAGTATAGGGGGGTGCACACACTGAGCTATGATATGTGTATTCTCTTTTCTTCTTTTCTTCTTTTCCTTTTCTATCTTCTTTATCTATCAAAAAGGTGTCGCCCCTTTTTGTTAGTCTTCTATACTTAGGACGTACTTTGTCCTAAGTATAGGGGGTGTGCACCTTGATTATTTCTATTCTTTGATCCCCTCCATTGTCTCCTCTTCTTGTCTATACTTAGGGATATCTTACCCTAAGTATGGGGGGACAGCCTGAGTACGATATGTTCATTCCCACCCTTGACCCTCCCTGCTTTGTGTACAGTCTGGTATACTTAGGATTATTTGATCCTAAGTATAGGGGGGCGGTCAACTTCTCATTCGATTATTCATCCATCTCTTATTTATCCTTTAGACTTTTCTATAATCAGTACGAGTTATGTCTTCTCTTTTCTCTCCGATCTATGAGGGCATAGCTCAAGCTAAGTATAGGGGGATCGTATATACTGCATATATACTTTAGCCATAACTCGTACTTTCGAATCTTTACTATTAAATGTGGCTAATTATACTTATAAAACTCATAAAAAACCTTAAAAAGTGTGATTATTCCTCAAAATTCTTTTTGTACTTACTGATTAATAAATCAGGTGAAAATATTTTTTGCAAAATGTTTGAAAAATAGTTTGAAAACCTTTGTGAAAAATCTTTTGAAAACTATTTGGAAAACATTTTGTTACATGTTTTCATCAATTTTTTTCTTTGTGTAAAATAAAATGTTTGAAAAACGATTTGCAGATGGTTTGAAAAATGGTTGCAAAAATATTTGAAAAATATATATATATACTTGTTTGGAAAACCTTTGCAAAGTGATGTTCAAATGTGTGTACATGTTTGTAAAATTCTTTGTAAAAAGTATTTTGGAGTATAGTTTTCAAATCGTTTGAAAACCCTTTGTCAAATAAGTTTGAGAAATACATACATCTCATCTGAAATTCTCTAGTATATACCTATAAAATCGACCACTTACCCTTGTAATTTCTTAAAATCTAATTCTTGTAAATATAAGATGTATCCCCATGTAAATATTTGTACCTAGTTTTTAGACAAAACCTTTTGTTTTCAAAAATCTGAAAAACATGTGCAAAATTAAAATCCAAAAAACATTTGATTTTTTTTGAAAAACTAAAAAAATGCATATGCATCATCTTTTCAAAAATCCATAAAAAGTTCAAAATCTTTGAAAATTACATCACAAAAATATTTTCTGCATAGCATTTGCATATCATGAGCATTTTTCGGATTGAGTTTGATGGTTGAACAAGTCTGAATAAAATCCGAAGATTGGAGCTTGGTTGGACCTTAAATCTACCTAATTAACAGGAACCTTATAGGAGCTGAAATTGAGGTACTTCAGGTCTAGTTGACTTAATTCTTTGAGGATCACGAGACTTGGGTCAATGGATTCTTGACTGCCTGAGTAGAGTATTTTGGAGCACACGCACGAGTCTTATTGATAATGACCTAACTTGGACACCTGCACCTTTCACTTGGCTCAACTCAGTTGGAGTGGTGAGGGGGTTGGATTTGCCGGTATGAGACGCACACAGGTGGAAACATTTGCCATTTTCTAGGGAGGGAAGTGCACCCCAACCCATCCGGTGATGATGAGTTTTGAGGACATGAGATTGTGGGTTGCAATAAAGCTTCAAAAGAGGGATGGTCTACTGGCTCAAGAGGAAAAACTCCCTATGTAAATGTTGTTATACATAGTATTCAAAAAAATGCAAAAATCAAAAACTTCAAAAAAGTGGACAAGCCTATACAGAAATAAAAAAAGCCTGCCGGAGTGTACATATGTGTATAGCCAAATAAGCAAGCTTGAGCTTCAAAGTAAAATCATGTGAGCCTGCAGCTGGATGACTTGACTACAATGGTCTTGCATCCTAGGATAGGTAGCTACACCGGCTACCGTCCGTTCTTCTCTTCACCCCCCTCTCTTGAGCTGGTTGCCACTTGAACTTAGAAGGGAATACCCCGCTCCTCGAGGAATGAGTTGTTGGATTGGGGAATCATTGGGTTGTCATATTGGAGAAGCCAGTCTCTTTGTCATTTCAGTTGGGGAGAACCACCATCACTTACATTGTACGAGTAAGCTTCGTAGTCGTAAGGGTTTGCATATGAATTGAGATATTTTTGACCTGGCTATTGAGGAGACTTGAGAAGAGTTTTGGGATTCTCGGAGGTTGTTGGATTTCAAATCCGATTCTCATTAAGGTTCCGCACGCACTAAAATTCCAAAGGTCCGACATAAGCTCCAAACTTTGATTTTGTGAAGACAAGTTTGATCATTAAATTTTATCCATCTTTCATCTTTTCTTTTCTTTTCTTTGTTCTTCTTTTTCTGCATTCATTGCATAAGTGTTTGCTAGGGACTAGCAAAGGCAAGTATAGGGGGATGATGAACCTCCATTTCATCATCTTTATTCTATCATTTTGGCCTCAAAAACCCTAGCAAATGCATGTAAATAGGCTTAATTCATGCATCTTAGCATTCATGCATATGTATGTAAATAGTGTATAAAATACAGCTTTTAAAACCAAAAATAAAAGAATAAAGAAAAGAAAAATAATAAAATATTGTAAATATTTTATGACCTGAAACCCTGAGATCTAGGCATCTATATGAATAGGTCGACAAGGAATAAAGTAGGGGGAGATAAGGGCCAAAATACCCTTTTATTTAATGACTTCTTTATTTATTTTGGGACCTATTTTTAGTTCCACTTCTTATATCTCAAAAAAACTTTGTACATGAAAGTTGTAGATAATTAAATATAGAAAAATACAAAATTAATTTCACGCAAAAATAATGTAGCCAGATAAATAGTTATGATCTGAATAAGTTTCCCAAATCCCAACTTCCTAGACTTGTATCTCTCAAACAAAACTCCAAATGTATCAAACTCACCTTTAATTGTTTATAATTTTCAATAAACTATTTAATAAAGTTGGTTTCGTATTTTGCAGAGCTACGGTTTGAAAGTTGAGTTTTTGGGCCCTCCCTATATACTTGTACCGATTAAAATATTCATTTTATTTATTATTCATTATCTCTATACTTTTATATTTTTATAATTTTATAAATATTATTTTTAATATATATGTGTAGTAAAACTAGAATAAAAACATCAATAAAACTCAAAAATAAAATACATGTATAAAATACCTAGGTATAATACCTATAACTATATCTATGTGAATTATACTTCTATTTATTTAATGGTACAAATTACATCAGAAAAAAAATAAAAATATGTTTCAGCATATAAAAATAAGTTATAAATTTATATAATAATAAACAAAAATAATAAAATGAAATACATATAATAAAAATAAATTAATAAATTATATAGTTGAATATACCTGTATATAAGCTATAAAAGGTAACTTGTATTTTTAAACCTCAAAAAAATAAATAAAAATCATATTAAAATACTTCAGAAAATAAAAAACATTTTTTATTTTATAACTTAAAAATAATAAAATTATTTGCTTTTAAAATGAATTTTCAAATAATTTTTCGGGGCTTTTTGTTGGTTGGTCCACGTGGACAACAAGGAGGCGGTAAACATTGACCGCGGTCAATTTTCTGTCATGTCCCTATGCCTCTTGTCTGACCTCGTTTTTGGCTCGTGTTTGCGGATTTTTCGAGGTCAAACCGCTCCTTCTTTCGTGTCGACTTCATCACGACTTTTGCGCCTCGGTCATTTCTCTTGCACGCCCTTGTCATTCCTAGCGCCGACGAGCGTCGATTTCGTCGATCTCTCTCAATCTTTGGAGCACCAGAATCACCCTATCAACCCTTCTTATTCGACCCTCCGACTTTCGAGCCAAGTTTGAACCCCTTTTGCAGAAGCCCCGCTCCCCCTTTCGTGCCCAATCGAGAGAGGAAGGTCACATCTCCCTCCTCCGCGCGTCAGGTTGGCCGAGCGAGCTTCGAGGCGACTCCACCACCTCCGGCAAGTTGTCGCCGTCGAGGTCTTTTTCCTCAGGTATCCAAACCTTTGAGGCTTCCATGTTCCTCTATTTTCTTTGCGCATTTTATTTCCCATCTCCATAGGAGTGGAATCCCTTCGCTTATTTCGCGATTCGTTCACTCAATCACCCAATCGATCCCCTCGTCGGAGCCACCTCCGGTCGAGTCCCCTGTCGTCGTTCCACGCCTCCCCTTCACAACCGCGGGGTCAAGGCACTTTTCCCTCGACCCTCTCACCATTTTTGCAAGACCAGAAGCACACATCGAGCCACCTGGGAGAAGTTGGACCCTCACCGGAGCTTCTTGGAGCTTCATTGCTCCTCCGCCCTCGCCTGCCATCTCCGGTGGCCGTCGTCCGAATTTTGCACCCCAACATATAGAGGAGGACCATAGGAGCTCGTTGGCCATTTTTGGAGCCCGAAGATTGTCGGAGGACGGAGATCGAGCTTGGGGAAGCTCGCCCCACCGGAGTTGCTTTCCAGTTCTTCCTCCGCCCTCCAGCACCGTCGGATCGAGGTCGGAGCTCCAGGTGTACGTCAACCGTCAGATCTTCATGCATCACCACCGTCCGATCACCCTTGGAGGATCTAATCGTAGCCATCAAATCCGAACGGTCATCGTGCACCCATGGCTCGCCATGTGTCAAGTGAAGAAATCTCGGTCATTGGATGCGTCAGGAGTTGGGTATTTTGCACGTTTACCCTCGCCATTTTGTGAATTTATCTTTGTCCTAAAACTCTCATTTGAAGTTTTAAAGTTTTGTAATAATTGCACTTAGACACCTAAACTTTTCGTATTTGCATCTAGGTCCTCGGTCACGTCACCTCACGTGCCTATGCACGTGAGGGGACTGGGTATTTTGCACGGGACTCCTTGAGGGATTTGTTATTTCGTTTTGGTCCAAGAAACTATTTATTAATTGTAATATTTTTGGGAAAATTGCATGCTAGCCCCCGTATTTTTGGAATATTACGTTTAAGTCCCTGTTAGGCGTGTGTGTCCACGCACGTGGGTTGGGCTTTTTGCAGAAGTACCCTTGTGGGTTTGGCTATTTGTATTTGGTCTTGGAACTTCGTTAATTGGTTATTTATTTTGTGGAAAAATTTCACTTTGGTCTTGATGTTTTGGATATTTACATATATGCCCTTGATAGTGGTGTAGTTTCTCTTTCTTGTCTCTATTTATTTCATGCATCTATAATATTCGAAAAATCACCAAAAAATTAGCATAAGCTCCTGTTGCATTATGCTTCCATGTTATATTTTTATTTTGCATTTTTATTGCATTTTCTTATTTATAAAAATTCAAAAACATGCATTTTTAGTACAGTTTGCATTAGAAAATTCATAGAAATTATAAAATGTTTTTGAAAAATTCCAAAAAAATTATATTTTGTGTGTTTCTGTGTGTTTTGACTTCAATCCAAAAATCACTAAAAAAATTCAAAAGAAAACTCCGAAAAATCAGAAAACCCCTTAAAACTTCATAAAAATCTTAAAAATTCCAGAGACATCCTAAAAATACAATCTCTGTTCCTGAATTTTCAATTTTATTATCTTTACTGTAAAATTAGTTTGAGGAATTTTGGACTCTATTTGATATTTTTCATCGTCGTTTCAGTTTCAGCTATTTATTTTATTCACTGTTTTTAGTATTTCTACCTTTAAAAATACCAAAAAATTAGGAAATATCTAGAAAAATCACAAAAACATTGGAAAAATATAAAAAGTACAAAAATATTTTATTTCCTAGATTTTGAGTATTTTTATCTATATATCCTTCTCTTATATCTCTTGTGCATATATATCCTATATAGTTGTACTACTTTATTTAAAGAAAAAATAAATATAAAAATACAAAATGTAAAAAGAAAATACAAAATCAGTCAATTGAAAATCAAAATACAAAAAACACAAAATCAAAAATTAAATTAAATATATATAATTAAAACCCCACAAAAATAGTACATTTGTAGGCATTTGATCACATTCACTCTTAAGCACTCATTTTTGATCTATCCTGCTTGTTCCCTGTGTTCGACACTCTACACATACTTACACGTATACACACTTTTGTTGGAGAGTTATAATAAATTTTAACTCCACACTTTGATTTTCATTGCTTGATTTATCGGTTGTGGGTTGATTGTTGATTAATTGAGGTTTATTGAGGGTCGTCACAACGACTTTGTCTCCGCCTTGTGTGAGACATATTTAGGCCCCCGATAGATCTCGTTCATCACCTGGCCTGAGCTTGCTTGGAGCTTGGGTCATCTCTCAACATGCTCGGCTTGAGCACGAGGATTACTGGCGCACATAGGTAGCCATAACATGGTCGGAGGGCCATGGATCTCACCAAGAGAAAATGGCCCTTGTCGCCTCGACAAGCCGCCCTCCATTGTCACCGGAGGGCAGAGGAAACTAGGCCAGAGCCCCCTTTGTTGCTGGGGCTTGATAGAGGTAGTTTTATAGGCGGAGGTGGTGGCACTACACGCGGTCACGGTGGGGGTTTGTAACTTGATTTGATGGTGGGGGAGTAATGGAGGTGAGCGTTGGTGGTCGTGCGAGGATGGCGGAGGAACAAGCTACGTAGTGGCAGCATTGTGGGGGCGGGTGATGAATCCACGATTCATCATCTTAATATTTTAATCTTAGCAAAATCCATGAGTAAAATCCCATATAAATGTCAATAAATTCAATAAATTAACAAAATGACTCTTGTAAATAAAATACATTAATTATTGTATATTAGATTGTATAAAATAAACTAACAATAAAAGCCGCAAAATCAAAGGAGTTTTTCACCTGTAAATAGCCCAAAACTTTATGTATTTTTAATAATTTCATATCAACTCCTTTTTGGCTAATTCGTTCTCCAACATGTTCATATCAATGTATATAAAAATACAAAAATACAAAACAAATTTTACCTCAAATAAATACTCCTAGATCCCAATAGGAAAAAACCGTAAAGACCAACTTCCAAGCTAAATTCCCGCTCCGTATGAACTCCAAATTCACCAAACTCACTTTTAAAGTTCAAGTTAGAAAATTATCTATCCAACGGAAGTGGTTTCATTAAAATCGGAGCTCGTTTGCAAAAGTTGGGTTTTGGGACCTAGATGTACATTGTATATTATGTATATATTCTTTCTTTCTTCATTTTTTATTTTATCTTTCTTAATTACTAAAAATCCAAAAAAATCATTGTGGTCTTGTATTTTGATTATACTATTTTATTATATTTTCTTATTGTACATAGCTACTATTAAAAAGACAAAAAATATATAAAAAGAAAAGCAAACAAAAAATGTACATGTTGTATATCTTCTTTTTGTAAATTCCCCACTCTTTTTCTTCTCTTTATTTTATTTTCTCTTTTTAGTAGCCTACTTTATTTCATTTCATTTTTTATTTTTCTCTACAATAACTTCCCTTTCTCCATTAACCTCCAAGTCTTCTTTCAACCTCCATTCCACTCCATATTCTTCATATAACCTCTCATTCAACTCCACCAATAATCTAACTTCTCATTCAACACCACCACCTCTCTAACTCCCATTATTCATCTCTTTATAATCATCTCCACATCCACATTTTCCCCCCATCCACCATTCTTATAGAATAAGGAGAGAGCTTGGAGTGTTTTGTTGGCGACAGTTGCGAAGCATCGTCCTCAAGCGACGACCTCCTTCAGGTGAGATCCGCGGAGCTCCGCTTCGCATCACGAGTTCCCCGTCGAGCTCGTGGAGCTTCTCCGATTTTTATTTCGCCAATCGGATCGAAGCGACAACAGGAGTCCAGCGTACCTGCTCCGCCAATCCGGCGAAGACCAGGTAAGTATTTCTCATCATTTTTCTTGTTGTTTTAATTTATCAACTATCTTGTTTTCTTGTATCACATCATCACCATAGTTTTTTTTAATCACATTATCACACCCTCATCATCATCTTCCTTTTTTTTGTACATATTTCCTGCTTAAAAAAATAAAAAATATAAAAAAAGTTAAAACAAAAAAAGAAGTTTTTTTTATTACAGCAGAAAATTATAAAAAAATAAAAAAAAACAAAAAAAAATTCCGCAGCAGCGGTGGGGGAGAACCCACCGCCGCCGCCCCTTCTCACCAACGGCAGGCGGATCTGCCGCCCTCCACCGCCGCCGTCCGCCAGCGGCGCTCCCAGGCTGCCCCGCCATCCCCCAGATCTCCTCCGCGCCCACGCGCGACGGCCGCACGACCGCCCAGCGGGCCCCCGCCGCCCTCAGCTCAGAGCTTCGCTCGCCACCGCAATCGGCGGCCCTCGCCGCGCCGTCCTTCCACCGCCCCTCCGCCGCGAGCCCAGACGCCCTCCGCGCCACCTCCTCCCGCCGCGCGTCTCGCGCCGGCGCCGCCCGCCACCAGTTCTCCCTTTGGGTTCAACGGCCCCCGCGCCTGTGCGGAGAAGAAGGTCCAACATTTGCATTTTTTTTTTATTTTGTGAAAATTGCAAAAATATTTCTCAAAGTTTCTGTAATTACCATTTAGTCCCTGTACATGTTTTCTTTTGTAATTTTAGTTTCTTAAATTGCAAGGACACCCTTGTATTTGCACTTTAACTTGGACTCGTTTATGCATCATTTTATTAAATGAAAAATGGTTTGATGTTGAGCAACTAATTCTCTACATTGTGGACAATTATTTATATTTTTGTGGTCCTTGGGTAATTAAATTAAATTGGTCAACTGAAATTTTACATATTTTACCCATTCAGTGCTTATAAATTTTTATCTCACACACCTTTGTCCAAAAAATCCACAAAAATTAGGAATGATGCCTTGAAATGTGATGAGTTTACTGTCCAAATTTCATTTAAAATAGAGTTGTCTTGTGCCTGTAATAAATTGTAGAGTTTTTTAGTATTTGATTTTTAATTAAATCCACGTATATTCTTTTTGCAAAATTTCAATTATCCTGGATTGCACATAAAAGTATCTATTTGAGATAATTTGATCTCTGACTAATTTGATAACGTGGATTTAATAGGAATTAATTACTCATTTCCACTCTGACTTCACTAAAAAATCCATAAAAAAATTCATACTTTGTCAAAAAATTCCAAAAAAATTACTGTAGTCTCCTTGCATTATGTTTTAGTTCCAGTAATTTTTTCATAATTTTTGCTTACTGTTTGTGTGATAAATTGCAAAAAACACCCATAAAAAGTGTGCATTTTTAGTTATTGCATTGTAACCCATAAAATTCCAAAAAAAAGTACTTGCATTCATCTCTGGATTAGGAATCTAAGAAAAATATAATTGGGCTAAATTGGACTAATTTGACATTAAAATTAATTTGGTCTTGTTGTGTGTTTTCTTAGTGTTGTAATTCACTTGCATTTGCATTCTATTTGCATAAAAAAATCTAAAAAATACCACTTGTAAATCTAGATCTTTATTTTCAAATTAAACCCAAGTTGTTCCTTTGCCTCCCTGTGTTCGACCCCGGACTTGCCCGGGATATAAATTAAAGCCGAGACACTCTTCACGGAGATCTTCTCTCGGTTCTGACCGAATCGCTAAGTACACGTATTACAACGTGACCGAATTAATTACCGTATTTAGCGACTCGTCAGATGGCGCCGTTGCCGGGGAGGCAAACGGCTTAGGGATTAGTTTTAAAATTTGGACTTAGATTTTTCACTTACTCGGGTAGTCTGACCCCCGAGCCACTTGTATTTAATCCATTTTCCTTGTAATTATTTCTCTTCATATTTTTGTATATATTTTGTTTTTATCTCTTTAATATAAATCTCATTTTCCTTGCGAGGGCCCGGTGAACTTGGAGTGCATCGGAGGTCGACGGACGCGACGCGCGCCGACTGCTGAAGAGCAAGAAAATCAATTTATCTTCGAGAGAATTTTTATAAATTTTTGTAATTATTGTAATAACTTAGGTAATTCGCTCTTTTCAGTGGCTCTTGTTTGAGAGCTCGCGCTTGTATCCGGACTGAACTTTGGACCCGCTCGTGGTCGTGTGGTTGATTGACGTAGAATAGGACTTGCACTCGCGGCTCTTAGAGCATTTTATTAGAATATCTTTATTGCTTGTGCTCGTAACTTTTAGGACCACACATCACATTTAACGAGACGCACTTAGACCGCTGGACTATTAGTCAAATTTAACTTGTTCATCACTCGCTAATAGAACTGCCTGTCTAGGAACGGTTTTCTCGTTTGCATTCATTTAGTATAAAATTTCAATTCTGCCTTGCATCCCGCATGTAGAGCGCGAGGATCACTGTAAGTCTTCTGAACTGGGCATGCATCATTGATTTCATCATTTGCATCGGTTTTTCTCGACTCCCTCCCCTTGGTTTTTGAAACTTAGGTTAAAAGGAAATCGGGACTGATCGTTAGGCGTGCTTTGTTTGGTGGACTAATCAAGTGATAACCAAACCTAAAACCGGGACTGCTAATCAGAGTTGACAAAAAAAACTGAATAAACTAACACTTGTTTTGGGAGAGTAAAACCCTCATTATATGCTTGGCTAATTGTGATTGTTGAGAGGTGAGGACGTATCCCTAGGATAGTGCCCAAAACCTACTTTTGAGCCTTGCGTAATTGGATTTATATCTTGATTTATCACCTAATTAAAACTGAAAAGATAAACGGTCGGACTTTTGCGACCATCACTGTGTTGAGTAGGTGAACTCAGGGTTTGCTCTTGTGTTTGTTTGTTTGTTTGTTTGTGTGTTATTCGGTGCACTTGCACGTTTTCTTCCTCGATCCGCTTCATTCTCCCATCTCCCTTCCAAGATGTCAGAATATTGGTCATCATATCCATGTCACTCTTCTTCGACCATATTTCGACCATCTCCACCCTCTTATTCCTCTTCATACCCAAATCCTGATCACGAAGTCAGAACTTCGACTGACTTCCCCACTTCTTCATCCTTCTCACCTAACCCATATTCCTACACCCCTGCCCCACAACCACCCTGGATTGACTCACCATATTCTCGTCCGCTTGCTGGAATCAAGGAACAAATCACAGAGCAAGCCACTGCTGAGATGAATGATTGGCAGAATCAGTTGCCCCTCATACCTCATATTCACCTCGAGTTAGGACCGGACAACATTTGACCTATACCCATCCTGACTTAACCTTTGGGTACAACAAGGTCAACCAGACAAACCGAATGGAGAAGCCTGCACTACATGATCTTCCTGACTTGATTGACCTCAGTGATAGAGCCGACATTGACCAACCTTCATATCACCCATTCGGAGAGCCGACATATACAGGGGATTGGATTCATGCGACCGATCTACAGACTCCCTGTCTACTGACTCCGCCTTATGAGGCTCCGACCAACATCTGCCATACAGATGGGTCATACTCAACCCAGCATTACACGCCTGAGTCAAGATGTGTTGAGTATAAGATCCCAAGTTCTCAGCAGTATCCTCCAACTGAGCAGACTTCTCTCATGAGGTGTAATGAGAACTTATTAGAGGATGATATTTGTAGACCGATCAAGAGTCCAGGTAGGAATGTGGATCATGGATTTCGCGGATTGAATCTTGAAAACCTGGAAGACACTGGATTGACCCACACGTCATGTACAGCTGGAGTCCCTTCTACCTCCCTCTTCTACTAACCACTTTCCCTCCAAACCAGAGTCTGTACATTCTCCTAGTCCTCCTTCACCTACCAAAAAGACCAAAAAAAATTGAAAACTCAGAAAATACCATAAAAATTGAAAATGGAAAAGACTTACAAAAATTGGATCCCACCGTTAGGGAAGCACTTGATAAAGAGTTGATTTTTGAGCTTCCCTTGATAATGGCCATTGAACACTTTCCCGACCTTAAAAGATTTGTGAGAAGTAAAATTGATGCCTAAAAGGTCGGGCAATAAGAGAACAAGGACTGAGATACATATAGTGTCTATGGCCACATCTTTGATGATAGGGAGAAAAACCAAGAGCCGCAGAGTAAAGCGGTTGCCTAGGTTTGATTGTGAAATCAAAGATACCACATTCACCCATGCAAGAATCGATGATGACTTACCAATTAATATCCTTCCGACCTCCGTGTTTGCCAAGCTCAAACTCGGATCTGCCAAGAAGTCAAGAGAGATCATTCAGTTGGCGGATCAGTCTGTTAAACGGTCGAGAGGAACCATTTCAGTCATCGTCACTTTCCAAGGTGCTCTATTGGAGGTGGATTTCACGATCATTGATATTGAGCACCGAGGAGAGTTCACCCAGTCTCCGATCATTCTTGGGAAGCCGTTCTTAGCCCTTGACTAAGGCAACTATAGATTGTGAGACTCGGGAGATCGATTTCTCTGCATTGGGAGCACTCCGACCTCACCCGATCTTTGAGGACACACGATATTCCAAGGTAACCCGTAAGTTGCAGACAGTCGTGACCTTCGAGAGACAGTTGAGTCCCGTCTCTCTACTACACCTGAGATACCGACTGTCCAGATTGGTTTAGAGACTCCCTACAACTACACACCGCCTACTGCTTGGCACCACCACCGCGACAGCTTTCTAGAGAGGACTCACGACCAGAAGCTATCATTGAGTCGGACATGACCTTTGTGGATTGCCTTGATCATTTCGATGATCCGACACAAGAACCCAACAATGTCAAGCCAACTGAGAACACTGTGCCTTATCAGAGACGTGTGCTGACCCTGCAGGAGTATTACAATGCATATGGAGACTCATCTGATGATGAACCTCTGGTCAGAACCTCATACACACCACATCCAGGACATACACCAAAGGAGACAACTGGGACCAAATTGACCAATCTTGATAAATCGATTGCTCCATCCTCTAGTCGGTCATCTGGTAAGAAGAAGAAGAGTATTGATTCCTCGAGGTGTTCCCCCGAACCCCTCAAGACTTGTCACTCTCCTCTTCCTCTTCATGCTTCAGGTTCTAGAAAACCGATTAAGAAAGTTGCCTTCGACTTACCAGAGAAGGAACTTTCTGAGGAGTCCTCATCAGGTCCGGATGAGGTGATCTATATGAGTGAGCTCAGTTCAGCTGTTCTGAAGCCATATTTGAGCAAGCAGCCATGTGTCGACCCTCGTTGGGACATTCCCCACACCTCACTATTATTCCTCTACGAACGATTCTGACAGCGACACATATGTATACTACCCACCCCCTCGCTCCCGCAAGAAGGTCCGTCACAAACCTTCTTAATCCCTGTACAGATTCAATCACTCTTGTACATTCTCCCCTCTTTGTATATTCTCCAGATCACATCGGTTCTCATACTTACTCTTGTCCTATACTTAGGCTTACCAAGAGCCTAAGTATAGGGGAGCCGATGCCCGCCATGTGTACATACTCATCCATTTCTCCTCTTGACCTCGTCCGCCCCATTTTTGCTTTTCTTCTACACTTAGGCCGTCCAGAGCCTAAGTATAGGGGGGGCGGATCGACTTCTATACTGTTTTATTATTTTAGCCATCCTACGCTTAGCACGAGCTATGTCTTTTTCTCGCTTCTTGTGCCATGAGGACATAGCACATGCTAAGTATAGGGGGCGTTTATATATTACATATATACTACCCATAGCTCGTACTTTCACGTATTTTTGTATTTATTATACAATAATTAATGGGTGGGTAAAAAAAACTTTTTCAAAAAAAAATTCTCTTAAAAAAACTTTTCAAAAAAATGTGTTTTTTGTTCTCTTTTCTTATTTGCTCTAAAAAAACTTTTCAAAAAAAATCCTCTTTAAAAAAAGTCCTTTCTTATCTACCTATCTTTCAAAAAAAACTCTTGAAAAAAAAAGAGAGCAAAACTTTTCTAACAAAAAAACTTCTTTACCTTTGTTTGTCAAAAAAACTTTTTGAAAAAAAAACTTTTTGTAAAACTTAAAAAATCATCATAAACAAACTAAAAAAACTAACTAATAAGTTGGTTTAACCCCTGACACATTCACTTTCACACAAGACTAGTGATGTTCAAGAACACTTGGTTTTATGGGCTCTTGAGATTTTGAGTTAACCAGCCTTAGTCGTTAGGGGTCTTTGACTTAATTATTCACATTTCCCCTAGTTTGAAAGATTTGTGTGCTATATTGCATGCTTAGTCTCTACCTAAAGAATATGATCAGCACCTCACATACACGACTGCATTTATGATGAGATGAGTTGAAATTTCACTTGAGGATCTGGGATGAGGGATTGAGTTAGGACTTGATTTAATGATGCTCGAGGATGGGATAAAATCAATGAAGGCTTCATGAAACCTGAGTGTCAGCATCTTCAGCCAGTATGAGAACATGGTTCTTGTACTATCTCTTGACATTTATCTATGTGCCAGGGTGTGATAAAATAAAAAAAATGTTGATCAGTGTGCGTCAACTCTTGGTAAAAGCAGTGGAGCTAGCCAAAAATACTACAAAGTAATGAAATGTCAAAGAAAAGCTCTCATTCCATACAAAGTCAAATATCAAAGAGCTTCCACCAAAGGCGAGCGCTCCCAACCATTTCAAAAGTGTCCACTTGGACCACCGCTATTAGGACCAGGAGTCGGGCTTGCACCAAAAAAGGGCTCTGCATCGTAAATGCTACAAGTCTGGTGTAGAAGGTATAATAGATACTCAAAAAAGACACACCCCGGTGTACTCCCAGGAAAACAAGTGCAGACGGCTCCAACTTCTTTTGACGGACGCACTGATCAACACCAAAAAAATGCGTTGCGTAATAAGGCACTTGAGAGGATCCTTGTTCCAATGAGAGGGAGAGAAGAAATGACACAATCCTATGCCCTTCATCAACTGGCCTTCCATCTACACTTTCAAGTCCTGACAACTAAAGAGACGGTGGATTGGATGCAAGAAATGATTTATTCCCTAGTGTTGAGGATCGGGTCCTTAGGAGAGTCTCTTGGACTGGAACCTTGGGTGACGTTGTGACTCTACGCTTGTAACTGCGGTCAACACTTAAAGTCATATCCCTACTATATATGTATACAAAGAGAGTCTGATGATTAGGGAAATTGGATACCTTTTGACTAGAGCTTGGTTCAGCTTAGAATTTTAGGATCTCTAAAACCGAGAGTTCTTGAACGGATCAAGTCTTGTATTCACATGCACAGTCAGGGATTAACCCAACTTATTCATTCCTTTATTTGCTCGAGGACTAGCAAAGTTTAAGTATAGGGGGGTGATGAATCCACGATTCATCATCTTAATATTTTAATCTTAGCAAAATCCATGAGTAAAATCCCATATAAATGTCAATAAATTCAATAAATTAACAAAATGACTCTTGTAAATAAAATACATTAATTATTGTATATTAGATTATATAAAATAAACTAACAATAAAAGCCGCAAAATCAAAGGAGTTTTTCACCTGTAAATAGCCCAAAACTTTATGTATTTTTAATAATTTCATATCAACTCCTTTTTAACTAATTCTTTCTCCAACATGTTCATATCAATGTATATAAAAATACAAAAATACAAAACAAATTTTACCTCAAATAAATACTCCTAGATCCCAATAGGAAAAAGCTGTAAAGACCAACTTCCAAGCTAAATTCCCGCTTCGTATGAACTCCAAATTCACCAAACTCACTTTTAAAGTTCAAGTTAGAAAATTATCTATCCAACGGAAGTGGTTTCATTAAAATCGGAGCTCGTTTGCAAAAGTTGGGTTTTGGGACCTAGATGTACATTGTATATTATGTATATATTCTTTCTTTCTTCATTTTTTATTTTATCTTTCTTAATTACTAAAAATCCAGAAAAATCATCGTGGTCTTGTATTTTGATTATACTATTTTATTATATTTTCTTATTGTACATAGCTACTATTAAAAAGACAAAAAAAATATATAAAAAGAAAAGCAAACAAAAAATGTACATGTTGTATATCTTCTTTTTGTAAATTCCCCACTCTTTTTCTTCTCTTTATTTTATTTTCTCTTTTTAGTAGCCTACTTTATTTCATTTCATTTTTTATTTTTCTCTACAATAACTTCCCTTTCTCCATTAACCTCCAAGTCTTCTTTCAACCTCCATTCCACTCCATATTCTTCATATAACCTCCCATTCAACTCCACCAATAATCTAACTTCTCATTCAACACCACCACCTCTCTAACTCCCATTATTCATCTCTTTATAATCATCTCCACATCCACATTTTTCCCCCATCCACCATTCTTATAGAATAAGGAGAGAGCTTGGAGTGTTTTGTTGATGACAGCTGCGAAGCATCGTCCTCAAGCGACGACCTCCTTCAGGTGAGATCCGCGGAGCTCCGCTTCGCGTCACGAGTTCCCCGTCGAGCTCGTGGAGCTTCTCCGATTTTTATTTCGCCAATCGGATCGAGGCGACAACAGGAGTCCAGCGTAGCTGCTCCGCCAATCCGGCGAAGACCATGTAAGTATTTCTCATCATTTTTCTTGTTGTTTTAATTTATCAACTATCTTGTTTTCTTGTATCACATCATCACCATAGTTTTTTTAATCACATTATCACACCCTCATCATCATCTTCCTTTTTTTGTGTACATATTTCCTGCTTAAAAAAATTAAAAATATAAAAAAAGTTAAAACAAAAAAAGAAGTTTTTTTATTACAGCAGAAAATTATAAAAAAAACAAAAAAAACAAAAAAAAATTCTGCAGCAGCGGTGGGGGAGAACCCACCGCCGCCGCCCCTTCTCACCAACGGCAGGCGGATCTGCCGCCCTCCACCGCCGCCATCCGCCAGCGGCGCTCCCAGGCCACCCCGCCAGCCCCCAGATCTCCTCCGCGCCCACGCGCGACGGCCGCACGACCGCCCAGCGGGCCCCCGCCGCCCTCAGCTCAGAGCTCCGCTCGCCACCGCAATCGGCGGCCCTCGCCGCGCCGTCCTTCCACCGCCCCTCCGCCGCGAGCCCAGACGCCCTCCGCGCCACCTCCTCCCGCCGCGCGCCTCGCGCCGGCGCCGCCCGCCACCAGTTCTCCCTTTGGGTTCAACGGCCCCCGCGCCTGTGCGGAGAAGAAGGTCCAACATTTGCATTTTTTTTATTTTGTGAAAATTGCAAAAATATTTCTCAAAGTTTCTGTAATTACCATTTAGTCCATGTACATGTTTTCTTTTGTAATTTTAGTTTCTATAATTGCAAGGACACCCTTGTATTCGCACTTTAACTTGGACTCGTTTATGCATCATTTTATTAAATGAAAAATGGTTTGATGTTGAGCAACTAATTCTCTACATTGTGGACAATTATTTATATTTTTGTGGTCCTTGGGTAATTAAATTAAATTGGTCAACTGAAATTTTACATATTTTACCCATTCAGTGCTTATAAATTTTTATCTCACACACCTTTGTCCAAAAAATCCACAAAAATTAGGAATGATGCCTTGAAATGTGATGAGTTTACTGTCCAAATTTCATTTAAAATAGAGTTGTCTTGTGCCTGTAATAAATTGTAGAGTTTTTTAGTATTTGATTTTTAATTAAATCCACGTATATTCTTTTTGCGAAATTTCAATTCTCCTGGATTGCACATAAAAGTATCTATTTGAGATAATTTGATCTCTGACTAATTTGATAACGTGGATTTAATAGGAATTAATTACTCATTTCCACTCTGTCTTCACTAAAAATCCATAAAAAAATTCATACTTTGTCAAAAAATTCCAAAAAAATTACTGTAGTCTCCTTGCATTATGTTTTAGTTCCAGTAATTTTTTCATAATTTTTGCTTACTGTTTGTGTGATAAATTGCAAAAAACACCCATAAAAAGTGTGTATTTTTAGTTATTGCATTGTAACCCATAAAATTCCAAAAAAAGTACTTGCATTCATCTCTGGATTAGGAATCTAAGAAAAATATGATTGGGCTAAATTGGACTAATTTGACATTAAAATTAATTTGGTCTTGTTGTGTGTTTTCTTAGTGTTATAATTCACTTGCATTTGCATTCTATTTGCATAAAAAAATCTAAAAAATACCACTTGTAAATCTAGATCTTTATTTTCAAATTAAACCCAAGTTGTTCCTTTGCCTCCCTGTGTTCGACCCCGGACTTGCCCAGGATATAAATTAAAGCCGAGACACTCTTCACGGAGATCTTCTCTCGGTTTTGACCGAATCGCTAAGTACACGTATTACAACGTGACCGAATTAATTACCGTATTTAGCGACTCGTCAGCGGGGAGGGGTATAGAGGAAGGAGCAAAAATGGAAAGGGGGTGAGGGGTTTGCAAGGTGTAACGTACGGGGTGTGGGCCATTAGGAGGTGGAAGATGAGACATGGGCCATTGGATCATGTGATCCAACGATACAGATGGAGGCGCTGGTGTGTAGTGAAGATTCTTTCGATCATATCGCATCCAATGGTGGAGAGGTAAGCGGATGAAGGTGTTCTAGACGGGGGTTTGAGTCCGATGAAACAGCTACGACAAAACGGGTGGCGTGGCTCGGTGAGAGTCGTAGGTTAGAAGAGGAATCGGGCGGCTGAGGTTTAGGCTGGGATAAAAGGATGAGATCAGATTTTAGGGGAAATCTAATGGCTAGAAGTGAAGCGGGAGTGGGCAGTAGAGATTGAGGCGGGGGAAGGTGATCTAACGCCCAGTTTGGGGGCCTGATCAGACGGTGGAGAGGGGACGAGTGATGAGCAGTAGAGATGAGGGCGCTTGAAGGAGATCAGACAACCAGAAGAGGAAGCGGGTGGCAGAAGAGGAAGCGGACCATGTAGGCGACCCAAAGGGCGCCATGTGGCCCAATCAGAAAATTCAGAAACCACAAAAATAAATGAAAATCAAAAGGAAATAAAAGGAAGAAAAATTAGGAAAAAGTAAAAATATGTTGTAGATCTCGATGAGATATACAAGTTTCATGTTGGATAAAAAGTCAAAAGAGGTGATTTCTACAAAAGTGTATTTTTGGGGGCAATTTTAAAGGGATAAAAACACTGCCTTTTGGTTTTGAGATTTTTTGTATTTTCTAATCTCTTTGAAAGGCCAAAATATATACAAATAATATTTACTCTAATTTTTATGGATTTTTAATAAAATATAAAAATAAAGAAGAAATTAAATACAATAAATATAGTTAGCTTTTTAGAGGTATTTATAGGATAACTATATATAGAATACATATAATATAATATAGGTTATGAACAATGAATTATCGATGATTTTTATTGAATTATTTAAGCAAGGAGATTAGTAATGTGATTTTAACATGATGAATATGAGATTCATCATACCCTTATACTTAAACTATGCTTGTCCTCGAGTATCTAAAGAATGAAGGAGTCGGATTAATTCCTGACAGTACATGTGAAAATTTCAAGGCTCAATTCTTTGAAGACCCTTAATTTAAGGGATCCTAAAATTCTGGGCTCAACCATGCTCTAGTCAGAAGGAATCTAACTTCTCTAATTATCAGACTCTCTGATTGTACATAAAATATAAGGATAAGAAGATTAGTGTACTGCATTCTTGAGAGTCTAGTTGACATATCACCTAAAGTTCCAGTCCAAGACAGTCTCCTCTAGACCTAATTATCAACACTAGGGAATACGTCTATTCTTGCTTCAGTCAACCAACCTGTTAGTTCGTCATACTTGAAAGTGGAGATGGACGGCCAAACGATGTAGGGCACAGGATTGTGCATAGTTTTTTCTCCCTCACATTGGAACAAGGGACCTCTCAAGTGCCTTATTACTCAACACTTGTATATTTTTATTTTGTTGATTAATATATCCGTCAAGAGAATTCGGAGTAGTCTGCACTTGTTTTTCTTCGAGTACACTGGGGTGTGTCTCTTTTGAGTATCTAAGATACCTTCGACACCCAGACTTCTATCACTATATGATGCATGGCCCTTTTATGGTGCTAGCGATTCCTTGGTCCTAACAGTGTTTGGTCCAAGTGGACACTTTGAAAATAGTTGGGAGCGCTTGCCTTTAATGGAAGCTCATAGAATTTGACTTTGTAATTATTGAGCTTTTTCTTGATATATTTCTTTCTTGCCTTTTCTTTTCTTTTATTTTTGGCTAGCTCCACTACTTTTACCAAAAGTTGGCGCACACTGATCAACAATTATTTATATTTCATCACACCCTAGAACATAGGTGAATATCAAAAATAGCATGCGAACTTATTCGCAAACTGAATAGGGTTTTGCTGACGCTCTGGTTTCTTGAAGCTATCATTAACTTTATCCCATCCTTGAGCATCATTAGATCGGGTCGAACTCAAATCTCCAGTCCCAGTTCCTCAAGTGATAACTAAACTCATCTCATCAATCTTGTAGTTGTGAAAGTGTTGTGCTTGTCATATCTTTATTGGGTGGAGATGAAGAGTGAAATATAGCACTCAAATCTTTCAAACTAGTGAAATGTGGATTATTAATTTCAAACCCTAATGACTAAGGCTGGCTAACTCATACTCTCAATATCTCATAAATCAAGTGTCCTCAAATCCTCAAGCCTTGAGTGAATGGGAATGTGTCAGGAATACACTAACTCCTCGATTAGTGAATATTTGTGAGTATTATCTTTTGTAAACTTTTATGGATTTTAATTTGTATTTTTTAATTCTTTAGATAGGTAATGACTGACCCAGTCTCATATGAATAGTTGCATCTACTTCCAGCCAATATGGGTGTAAGTATGGATCACTAGACAGACCCGTGTTACTTGAGGAGTGAGCAATATACAATATACTCTAAACCACCCACTCTACTAAGGGAGACCAAAGTTCCCTCACTAAAGAGTAGCTACTCATTTTTAAGCCTGGTAGTCAGATCCTCTATCAAAGAAAAGTTTTTAATTTTTCAAAATTTTAAGGAGTTTTTTAAAAAAGGTTGATCTTCCTCTAAACCCTCTACCCCAGGCGTTACACCTGTGCCACCCTCTGCCCCCTTTCTATTTTGGAAGGCACCTCCAACCACCCCTCCTTGTCCTAACGGCCACCCCACATTGCCCGTTCCTCCAACATCCACGCATAACCCCCTTCGTCCCTCGCCATTACTTCCCCACCATCAAATCTCCATTAGATCCCCCCCACCACCACCACCACATAACTGACAACCAACTCCGCTTATAAAAGTGACCGCTCCTCCCTCCGTCACCCCTATCCACCATCCAAGGGGCTTTGGTCCAGCTTGCCCCATCCCTTTGGTGACAGCGGAGGGCGGAACCCATAACGAAGACGATCAAGCAACCCGGTGAGATCCATGGTCCTCCGACCATGTCGCGGCCGCCTCCGTGCATCGTTGATCACCGAGGCTAGGCCAACTTTGTCGTGCAACGACCGGAGTGATGTTTGCCGCTTAGCCCCGGCCTCCTCGACCGTCGTCTTCTTCTTCCAACCTACATGTACCTCTTCGCCCTGGTTTTTCATCAACTTTCTCACAATTTTCCCACCGCTCACAATCATCTCCATCGTCGCCTAACCACCTCATGAGATCCACCATGTCACCCTCAATCTTACCACCTTCTCCAATCATCTCCCCTCATCTTTCATCACCCGCTCCGCCTCAAATCCATTTCCTCCGACAACATGTCGGAGGAACCATTCGAGCCTCCGCCTTCTCCGCACGATCAGGCTCCCGCCTCACCCCCACTTCGCTCTCACGCACTTCATGAATGCATGATTCGGCTATTATAATGCTTGCAAGTACTCCTCATCTCCAATGGACGGAGTTCTCTCACCATCGCCCATCAAGTCCTCTACCTCTGGTGCCCCTTTATGGAATGCCATCTCCATCTACCCTCGTCGCTCCGTCTTCCATCCACCATCTTCTCCAGATGGTCACGAAGGTCGCTGGACCCTTTGCATGCTCGGGGGAGCTCTGGCGGGCCTACTGGAGCTACATCTACACTGCCACTCCTACGCCGATGATGAAGAGCAAGTGCCGTTGGATGGGATCTGTCGACAGTCATCCAACGACAGAGATGAATCCATGTTGGTCACTGGAGTTGTTGGCTAGGAGCCATCGAGCCAAGAACCAAGTTATGATACGAAGCTCCAGCACATGCCACATGCCTGCCCAAGCTACTGCTCGCCCGAGCCTAGCCCTCGCATGCATATCATGTGTGGAGCTGGGATATTTGCATGGATACCCTAGACCTTCTGCAAAATTAAAAATAAGTCCCCAGGCACGTGCCTTACATGTGTTCCTGGGGTAAATTACATTGTGGCCCCTAACAGTTTGCAAATTACAGATATGTCCATGTGCGCAATGGAAAATTTACAAAGGGCCCCGGTCGGTTATGCTAAAATTGCAAATAGGTCCCTCCAGGAACCTATTTGTGCATATTTATCCTTTAATTCCTCGCATTTTTATTACATTTATGCCATTGCATTGTTTACTTCATATCTTGAGCATCTCATATACAATTTGCACGATTTCAATGTCGCTTTGAAGCTCTTTTCATCATCTATCTAAAGGCATAGTTAACTTTCTCATTTGACATTAAATGAAACATGATGAAATTTTATGTTATATAGTGTCCCTTGCTCAACAATCTTTGACATTATTAGATGTCTAGTCATGATTGTAATGCTCGATTTGATTATGAAATTAAACCTTAATCAGATGTTCAATTATGTGATCTCTCTAGGTATATTTGTAATTCATCTTCTGTATGATATTTTATTGCATAGCATTCATCTTACATCTCATATTTATTACATCTTAGAATAAAATACAAAAATGCACGCATCATTTTAACCTGCACCTTATTATGTTTGCATTGATTTCCTTGTGCATCTGCATTAAGACCTAAATGATGTAGAAAAATGTTCTCATGGTAATTAAATAAATACATTTTATAAATATATTAAAGAGGCTTGTGTCCCTATGTTAGACCTTGGTAAACTTTCCAAGTAAAATATTCCACAACATTCAAAGACTGTGGTTTTTGACGAACAAAATTTGCCTCCTATACTATGACATTCCTTAATTATAAAAGAGGTAAATTTGATGTTCATCAATGAACGACAGATTTGCCTCTTTAATATAGTCGTGTTATCGTAGTACAGGAGGCAAATCTCGTTTAGCAAAGACCACACTTTCGAATATGTGGACATTATTTTACTTGGTAAGAGTACCAAGGTCGAACTCAAGGACACAATGCTCTTTAATATATTTATCAAATTTTTTCATTGATGTGTGATTATTTTCAAGTCTTTAGGTCTTCATGTAGATGCACAATAAAATGCAAGAAAAATAATGCAAGTAATGATGCATGAAAGAGATGCCATTTTATTTTATTTTTCAATGCAATTATAAGAGATAAAATATGCATGATGTGATGCATGCAATACAAAAGATACAACTATGCCCTACAAAACATTAAGTTAATGAGCACATACTATGGTTCGATCTCAGAGTCAAATTGAGCGTCAAAATCAAGAATAAGTATCTATCGATGGCATAGATTTATAGAGCATAGGACACTACATGTCATCAAAATTTATCACATTTTATTTAGTGTCAGATCATTTAAACATGTCATTAGGTAGATAATTAAATATTCTTCAAAACGACACTGAAATCATGAAATTTGGATCTAAAATGCTCGAGATATGAAAGAAACGGTGCACATACATAAATGCAATAAAAAACGTAGAAATAAAAGATAAATAATCACAAATAGGTTCCTGGAGAGACCTAATTGCAATTTAACAAAACTAACTGGGGCCTAGAGTAATTTTTTTATTGCGTAGAGGGGACTTTTCGCAATTTTATAAAGTGGCAAGTTCTTCCCTATAAAATACCCAAACGTGAGCGTGAGGTACGCGCTTGGGAACAAAATTATAATGTCAGATAATTGCAGGGTCTTTGATGCAAATTACCCACCCCCACACGTGTTGGGCACGCACGGGGGCTGGTTCAGGAGGTGACCTAGGCTCAGGCCACGTGGCGTGTTCAGGATGGCTCTGCTCTTAGCTCGGGATGATCGAACCTGTAGGTTAGGCATGAGGCTTGTACAGACCACGTGGCATCATCAGGACTGTCCGATTGTGAGGATAGGATAGTGCCTACTTTTTATCCTCTGACACCTGTTGCTGGAGAAGGCAGGGCTCCAGGGACCATGTTCTTCCTCCACCGGCCTCTAACAGTTGCTTGGAAGGTAGAGTCATCTTCATGATGAGCTGGCAAAGGAGCTGGAAGTACGACGAGGATCGGGGGGTGATTAGAGTGGTTGGTCAATGAAGGGCACCCAATGGCGAAGCTTGAGATCAGAGGTGTTGAGTGAAGTCTGGTCGTTGAGTACCTACAAGTATTAGAAGGATAGCCGAGGCATGCACGGTGCAAGTGTGGATGAAGTGAGGTGAATGGAGGGTCGTAGGGCGACGGGAGGCGGAGCCCTTGGCGGAGTTCTTTTCTGGCGAGGAAGAGAACAAGGGACGATCGTGTTGGAGGTTCTGGAGAAGGGAAATGGGTGGAAGGAGTTGTGGGCGAAGGTGACTAGTGGTTGATGGAGCTCGTAAGGTGATCAGATGATGGAGATGGTGTATGTAGGCGATGAGAAAATTTTGACCAAATCGAAGTGAAGCCAGGGGAGGAGGTACCTGGAGATTAGGAGAAGAAGACGACGGATGTAGTGTCCTGGGTTGAGCTCGCTTGGATCTCAGGTCATCGCTTAACATGCTCGGCCTGAGCATGGGGCTCGGCAGCGCACGGAGGCCGCCGCAACATGGCTGGAGGGCCATGGATCGCACCAGGAGCAAACAACCATTATCGCCTCGACAAACAACCCTCTGCTGTCACAAGTGGGCGGAGGAAGCTAGGCTGGATCTCCCTTGGTTGGTGGATGAGGGTGCTGGGGGATGATGAAGGTGGATTTATAGGTGGAGGTGGTGGCATTACAGGTAGTCACACTAGGGGTTTGTAACGGTGATTTGATGGTGGGGGAGTAATGGAGGTGAGCATTGGTGGTCGCGCGAGGATGGCGAAGGAAAATGCTACATGATGGCGGCATTGTGGAGCAGGGATGGGTATGGAGGGAGGAGAGAAAATAGAAAGGGGGTGAGGGGTTCGTAAGGTGTAGCGGAGGGGGCGGGGCCATTTAGAGGTGGAAGATGAGACATGGGACATTGGATCATGTAATCCAACGGTCTAGATGGAGGAGTTGGTGTGCGGCGAATATGTGTTCGATCAGATCACATCCAATGATGGAGAGGTAAGCGGATGCGAGCGGTCAAGATGGGGGTTTGAGTCCCATCCAGCAGCTATGATGAAGCGGGTG
Organism: Ottelia alismoides; assembly: GCA_037367405.1. Classification (NCBI taxonomy): domain Eukaryota; kingdom Viridiplantae; phylum Streptophyta; class Magnoliopsida; order Alismatales; family Hydrocharitaceae; genus Ottelia; species Ottelia alismoides. Next base: position 416,809 of record JAZKJV010010132.1, on the reverse strand, counting down.
GCGTGGCTCAGTGAGAACCATAGGTTAGGAGAGGCATCGGGCGACTGAGGTTTAGGCGGGGATAAAGGGGAGATCTAATGGCTGGAAGTGAAGCGGGAGTGGACGGTAGAGATTGAAGCGGGGGAAGGTGATCCAACGGCCACCAGAGGGTTTGATCAGACGATGGAGAGGGGACGAGTAATGAGCGGTGGAGATGAGGATGCCTAAAGAAGATCAGAAGGCCAGAAGAGGAAGCGGGTGGCAGAAGAGGAAGTAGGCCACGTGGATGGCCCAGACGATGCCACGTGGCCCTATCAGAAAATCCAGAAACCGCAAAAATAAAGGAAAATATCAAAAAGAAATAAAAGGAAGCAAAATTAGGAAAAAGTCAAACTGTAGATCTCGATGAGATCTACAAGTTTCATGTTGGACTAAAAGTCAAAAGAGGTCATTTGTACAAAAGCACATTTTTGGGGGCAATTTTAAAGGGATAATAACACTGTCTTTTGATTTTGAGAATTTGTTGTATTTTTTATCTCTTTTAAATGCCAAAACAAATATAAACAGTATTTACTCTACTTTTTTATGGGTTTGAAATAAAATATAAAAATAAAAAAGAAATTAAATACAATAAGTAGAGTTATCTATTTAGAGGTATTTATATGATAATTATACGCAGAATCTATACAATATAATACATGTTAAGAATAATGAATTATCAGTGATTTTTATTGAATTGTTTAATCAAGGAGATTAATAATTTGATTTTAACATGATGGATACGAGATTCGTCAGTGGTAAGAAAGCCTGTAGAAGTTGACCAACTAGTCGAGTCGGGGGGTAGCTGACCCGACTAGGCCTAGTTGGCTGACTAATCGATTGACTTTTACGTCAAGTTTTTTTATTTTTTTTCTTTACTGCTTTTTAAAAAAGCAAGTTTAGTCTGACTGAAACACATAATAGTACGTACACTGGTACATGATTCAATATGTAATAATGGTTAATCACTTCCAGTTGGCAAACAAAAAATAAATTCAAAGAATTTTTAGTTATTTCTACTTTCAAATCTCAATGATGTCAAAGTCTATCAAAAAGAAACTGTAGTGTGAATTGTTAGTTACTTCTAGTTTTGAATCTTTTAATTAAATAATAATATCACTATATCATAATAGAAATATATTTTTTATTATTATACTTGAATCCATATCAAAACTTTTATGTACAACAACATGCTAACACCAAATAGACAGAACAGAACAATGAAGTTATTATATTTAAGAAGTAGAAGCAAACATAAATTGAAAATTTGATAGAAAAGGGTATGTTGTGCCTTTTGGTGATTTGCAATGAGTCAATCATTGATGTTGGATGACTTTGGATTCGTTGAACTTGTAGGAGTCGCACTATGCAAAATGTCGTGGATGGTGGAATCGTGGCACAAGTGCATAGGTTTCTGATCGGGGAAGGAATGATTGTCGAGTGCTGCCAAGTATCGATTGTCAAGTGCAAACAATTGACGAGTTTATTCTAATATGCTTAATGCTATATATAAAGTCAATTACTTCTTTTTTCATAATGATAGTATAGAAAATGTACAAATCTATGTTGATATATAAGAATATATGTAGAAAATGTACAAATCTATGTTAATATACAAGAATATATGTATAAATTTTTTTATATATTTTAAATATATAAAAAAATTCAAAACTGACTAATGATCGATTAATTATGATTAGTCACCCGACTGTCGATTAATCCATAGTGGGTGACCCCGCTGATCGTGTACCGACTATCGCTTTCTACAACCTTGGTGGTAAGGACTAGTAACTCTGTAAACAAACTTGTAGTCCTTAGCCAAAGATTTCATGTCTCTATTCACAAAGTGGCTACCCCATTACAAATCAGAACGTTAGGACTCGAACCTTGAATTGATACGATCCTTTATGAACCTACATACAATCCTACTATTGCAGCTCGGGTGGGATAGCCTCACCCACCTTGACAGATAATCAATCCTAACAAGATGTACTCAAATCCATGGTTACTAGGAAAGAGATCCATAAAATCTATGCCCCATGCATCAAAAACATAAAAAAATTACCAGTTACATGGGTATTTCGTTTCTATAACCAACAATCCCTCCCATAATTTAACAATCGAGCATGACTGTACAAAATCTGTGGCATCTCTAAACGAGGTCAGACAATACAATCCACATTGAAGTACTTTGTGAGCGGTTCTTTTTCCCGAATGATGTCCTCCAGCCTCTAATGAATGATAATATGTGAGGATACTTTGGCATTCCTCCTGAGGAATACACCTTCTCTATATGCAATCTGGTCCTTCAAAGAAAAGGAATGGATCCTCCCAGTGGTATCTCCTTGAATCCGACTTCAGTAGGTCAATACTGCTCCTAATCCAACCATGGGGAACTTGCTTCGAGATAAGATAGTTCACCATGTTGGCATACCATGGAAGTGAATCGACAACACAAATCGATTCATCTGGAAAGGTCTCTCTGATTGGTTGCCACTACCTTCTTAACTCCAGGTTTACCCTTAATCTCCAAATCAAACTCCTGGAGTACAAGATCCACCTAAGAAGACGCACATTCATGTCCTTTTCCATGATATATTTAATGGTTGTAAGATATGTATAAATTGTCACTTTTAAAACTCGAAATATAGGACCTAAATTTCTCAAGTGTCCAAACTACCCTGAGCATCTCCTTTTCAGTTACCGTATATTTTTTCTGAGCTTGGTCTAAAATTTTACTCACATAGTGAATCGCAAATGCAATCCCTTCTCATCGTTGAACTAATACATCTCGTATAGCAAAATCCGAAGCATATCATGATCTCAAAGGGAAGAGACGAACCAGGAGCCTGCAATATCTGCGAGACACAAATCTTTCTTTTCAAGAGCTCAAAGACCTCAAGTCGCTTGTGATCTACAATGAACTCCGTATCTTTTCCGAAGAGATCAGTCAAATCGGGCAATCTTAGAAAATCTTGAATAAATCTTCTGTAAAATCCAACATGCCTAAGAAATGACCTAACTGACTTCACGTTGGTTGGTGGATTAAGTTTCTTGATCATATCCACCTTGATAGAGTCCACCTTCCATTCCTTTTTTGGAGATGATGTTCCCCAACACGATACCCTCCTTAACCACGAAATGACTCTTTTCCCAGGAGAGTACCAAATTCACCTGCCTACACTTTGAAGCACGCAATTCAAGTACGCTAAGCATAAATCAAATGAATCACTAAGGATCGAGAAATTGTCCATGAAGACCTCCAAGAAATCCCCACCATCTCGGCAAATACGATGATCGTGCACCGTTGAAATGTGCTCGAGGCATTACAAAGCCCGAATGGCATGCGCCTGAACATGTAAGTACCGAAAGGACAAAATAACGTGGTCTTTTCCTGGTCTTCAAGGGAGTTGCTACTTGGTTGTAGCTCAAGAACCCACCAAGAAAATAGAAGAACTCTTTCCATACTAGTCTCTCCAAAATCTGATCAATAAATGGTAAGGGAAAGTGATCTTTTTTTGTTACAGTATTCAGGCATCTGTAATCGACACAGACGTGCCACTACGTGGGTACTTGTATCATGATCTCAACTCCCTCCTCATTGATGACCATCTGAATGCCTGACTTCTTCAGGATGAAATGAAGTAGAGCTTCCCATTCGGGAGTCAGATATGACGTAAATAAAAGCCGCTCCACATCACCTTCCTATCTCTTTCTTAACTGCTTCTCGTAGATTAGGGTTTAATTTTCTTTGAAACTGATTGGAAGATCTGGCATTATCCTCAACATAAATGTAGTGTGAACGAAGTACATGGTTTATACCCATGAGATCTGACACAGTCCAACCTATGGCCTTGTGGTTCTTCTACAAGACTTCTAACAACCTAAACTCATGCTTAGTAGTTATCTTAAACTAATGATGACAGGGAATATACCTTTAGGTCCCACAAGAAATACATACGTAAGTGTAGAAGGTATTGATTTCACCTCTAGAAAAGTAGTATCATCAGGCAAATCAGGTTGAACCGTCTCTGAATCTAGTTCGGTGTTCCGTGAAGGTGGAATGAACTTAGTTATGCTTGCCACCGACTCTATTGTGTGAGGAGTCAGATCGCCGAATAAAAGGAATAATTTGGCCAAAGCCGCATCCGACTCGTAATCTATATCCCTTGACTGTCCTGAAGAAGAAGTAACTAACATATCCTAAGGGATCTATGAGTCATCAAGGGAATAGGATGATGAGTCATAGCTCAAGAACTCTAGTAATATATCACAAACTGAATCTCGCACACTTTCCTCTTCAGATGAGAGGGTCTCGCTCAGTCTTGTCAGGTTCTGTTTCCGTACCCTAATTATGCTAACAACTATGCATTTTGCTTCTGAAGATGAAGAGAATTATGTGCTAGATTCTGAGTCAGGTCGCTGCCATTCCATCTGCTTCATCTTAAGTTCCACTTCTTTACCTGGAGAACGAACTTCATCATACATGTCTGGCAATCAAAGGAGCTCTAGCAATCCTAAGGAAAGTCAGTCCAAGGATGATATCTGAATCTATCCAATGATTTTGGGATATATATATATATATCAAGGACAGTGAAGTCTACTTTGTAATCTTGTCCCTCAATCTTGATGATAACATTCTTAACTTCACCCTTAACTTTCTTCATAGACTTATCCCCAAACTGGAGTAATGCTCTTAATTTGTGTAATGGTCCCAATTCCAATTTTTTCATACAAAGATAAGGGTAATAGATTAATTAATTAACCGTTATCTAGGAGAGTGCGTGCAAACGCTATGTCATCTATATAACTCACCACATAATGCGCACCCATGTCTCTATTCTTTCGCGGTAACTGTTGATTCTTGAGACAATACGTTGTGGCAACCGATAAGACATGTATCTTTACATAAATGTTCCATGTCTTCCTGTTAACCCTAGTAGGTATGCAACACACCTTCAAGTATTTCTGGATGCAGGATGGCTGGCCACATACTCATCAAATGACACTTTAACCTCAATGTTATCTTTACATAATCATGCAACTTTTTAATCATTTTTTTGAATATTTTTAACAATGCGCTTTCTTGTTGTTAGAGCATGGGGAAAAGGGATTGAACAATCAGAAGATGAAGATGAAGAGCTTGAATCATAAACTGAAACATATTTATTTTTACTCATAGAATCAAGATTCTTCATAGATGAATCTTTAACATGAAACTAGGAATTTAAAACAAAATCGTCTACTACAGTGTGGTGAATATCGGTTGCTCATACATTATCCTCAATCGAAGTTCCAAGGTCCTTTGTAGACTCTGAATCGTCTCCATGTTGCGGTTGTGCTCTCAAATGCTTCCTTCTCTCTCTACCATTTATAGTTATCTTCGCTCTCTGAATGGAATGTTGATTCATGTCCTCTTCATCCTCTAAAGATTCCTCGGGTAGAGCTTCAGAAATGACCCATCCATGTCCCTCGCTCGGTCAGGTACGACCATGGTCCTTCTGCTCTTGAGTAAGATGTGATTAATACAATCAAACGGAATAATCTTATGCTTATATAAAGATGAGTCTGAGTAATATACCGGACCATACAGCTACCGACATAGTGTCTTGTTTAGGCTATTGGGGTTATCCTGAACCTGGGCGGGAATGGAAGTAAAAGGTATAAACTGCTCATTGCCAACAAGATAAATCGTTGGGGTCACACCACATATCCTTATCTTGTTCCTATAGGATCGAAGCTCCTCGAGTATATGCTTCAAGAAATCCGTTGAACTTGACGAAGGTGACTATTGTTGAGAAGAAGAAGGAAAACACGAAGGTTGTCCTTAATGGCCTTGATACTATTAATGTGGTGAGTGATGCCGAAAATATGAGCCCTGCTGACCGTCCCGATACGTCGCCTATCTGACGTACTACTGTTGTTGCCTCAACTGCTGGGAGTGATAGGCTCTAGGACTCGACCAGTTAGGAAGGGGTGCAGGAGTGAATGCAGTGTTGTAGAATGTAGAGATATGTCAATAATTCGGACGGTTCCCTATACATGTCTATGCCAGACATCGTTTACCTCCCACACCTGAGGAGACTCCTCCAAGTTGGTCTCTATTGACGGTTGTTATTGTTGTGGTTGAGTAAAGGAGTGGTCCTCAACCCCTGGTTAGGGTTGCCCTGATATTGGTTGCTCATGTATATGGTATACACGGTACATAGGAGTAGATGATGCAGAAACAACATGTATCTTTAACTTAGGTACCTTATCAACCAAATATTCCATCGATTTAGGTAACTTGGATAAGCTGTTGTGCAGTTCATTTACCCTCCTGTCAATTCTCTCCACTACTGTAATTTATCTGTAATGATTCATGTACTAGGAATCAAGTATTATGAGACATCGGTCCCACCATTCTTTTCCCCTTTTGATAAGAGTGAAATGGGGAACTCAATGTAAGCTCGGTTGGCTACTTGGGAATGGCTCATCTCAACCATTTGTTCAGACACCTTCCATATGGCACCCACTCCCCTAGAATTAGGGTGGAGCATGGGCGGGGATCGGGCAGGGCCCAACCTAGCTCAGCCTAGGCCCATTTAGGAAATCAGGCCCACGGGCTGAGCTTAGACCCGCTCATTTTTCAGCAACTAGGCCCAAGCCAGAGCCCATCCTGACCCAAGATGGGTCGGGCCTTGGTCAGGCCGGCCCGTGAATCCCACAAAAGTTGGGCTATAGCCTATCTTACATATTTACAACTTCAATTTCAGAGGATTGGATTCGGAGGGTTTTAGCATTAATAATATTTTATTACAAACACAATCTATTTTTGTAATTCTAATTTTTGGATCTCTTCTCGAATGGGAGGAGTTGTGGGGGATATGGCCGAATAGGCGAGGTCGGATTTTTGAAATGAGGAACCGGGTCGATCCTGGATTCGGGCCTTAAACCGAGGCAGACTGTGGGCTTCGGGTTCGGGCATGCTCAAGCCCGAGCCTGGCCCGATTTGATAAATGGGCTAAAATGGCAGCCCAAGCCTGCCCATTTAGAAAGTGAGCTCGGGCTTGGGTCGAGCGTGAGCGGGCCGGGAAGCGGGCTGGGTCGGGCCGGCCCTGACCCATGCTCCACCCTACCTAGAAGCACAGTTTCCTCCACAGGTAGAACTAACTAAACTGTGCATCTTAGGGATTAATCCATTATACAGTGAATTGACTAGAATGTTGTCATCTATATTATGACACAGACATTTATGTATAATGTCCTTGATCCTCTCCCAAGTGTCACAAAATGTCTCATTAGCTAGTTGGGAGAAACTTGTGATATATGCCCTCATCTGGTTAGTTCTACTCAAAGGTCAGAACTTCATAAGAAATCTGTCCTTGAACTGTGTATAGGTGGTTACAACCACCCCACGATTCTTGAGCCTGTAGTTTGCCTTATCTCCCAAGGCAAATGGTAGGGCTTTGAACCTAATGTAGTTCTGACTAACCCTAGGATGATTAAGGTTATCACAAACTAACTCAAAGTTATTAAGGAATGCATATGGTTCCTCGTGTGCATTCCCATTGAAATAAGGGAATAAATTCAGGAACTGCGGCTTTAGCTCATATTCTACTTTAGGTTCGATTGGACTCAACCAATTTTACCCTTTGTATTGTCCATATTATATGTCGCATCCATAATGCATCTACCCCCACATTAAGTTGTCCTATCTGTGCTCTCAATAATGCACTATTCTGTTCAGATGTTGCCAACCTAGATAGAATCATTTGCATATGGTCTTCACGCCCATACTCTTCTCCATTCTATTTTTTGGAGGTGTCATGAATGAGTCTTATATACCTTCATCAAAAAGATGTTTCAAGTGAGATCGTGGTGATGTAGTTGAAGTCATATCGATCTCTCCAAGGCAGTGGTCTTCCTTGGTGAGAATTAAAGAGAGAGAAAGGAAACGGTCGTGATGCAACCACTCCCTAAAAAGGAATCATGAAATCCTGAATCGAAACAAGGGTTATTTCGGATCCATGAGGTCTTGAAGAAGAAGGCGGTTGTACCTTGCAAGATGTGATGTTTGGACAGTTTAATGATAAGTTTACGAAATTCGAACAAATTTCTGGCCAATTGTCCATCTTTGATTTCAAAAGAATATGAGAAATGAGCATGGTAGGTTCAAGAAGAATTAGTACTACAGTACACTTGAATATGCAGAATCAACTCACACAAATAAACGTAAAGCAAACCTTTTATGGTTCACCAACTCAACTCGTGACGGCCATAAGAGTTCAATCAAATTATCTTGTCATTTTAAGTTAGTGATTAAAATAGTATATGCAACCATTACACAGAGGGAGTCTCCTACTACGCCCATTTGAAGCCATGTAAGCTCTCAATCAATGAAGTGATCTTCCCGATAGTCATGTTCGATATCACACCCTAAAAGAAACTTACAAGCTCAGACAACCAAAATGTATTTTTAAGGTCGAAAGGCAATCGCTTGCAACTCTCAAAATCCACGAGAGTCAGACCTGAAGACTTAGGGTGGAAGTTCAGTGATTTGGGCTCTAACCTTAGGGATATGTCCTCACCCACTCTATCTGGGGATAAGTACATGTGTCCAAACTGCACGTAGCGTAAGGTAGATTTCATTCAAGGTTTATTGAGATCAACTTGCATCATTCAGTCCTGATTTTAGAGTTAGATTATCACTTGATTTAATGTGAACACATAAAGATACGCCAACATCCAATCCTTTTTACTTATGTTGTAAAACAAGAGGAAAGAGTTGGAAAATGGAATGTGGGTGGAAAATCAATGATGCATGCAGTTGTTCAAGAATACTTACAACACTTCCCAACACTCTCCATGTGGATGCTATACTAAATTTATAAATCTAACTATTTGATGCAAGTCGAAAAACTACACCTGAACAGGATTTCTATTCATGATGAAGAAGTTCAATTAAATTTGACTAAGTAGAACGTAGTTTGAGTGTGTCTATTACTGAATCTACCAAGACAAAGAATCTTAATATTATCGGTCGTGTGTCTTAAATTACAAGAATGCACAAGATAATTTGACCAAAATTTGTCTATTTGAAAATATGTGCCTAAACGTATTCTCACCACATAAGTCGAGAACCACTCTCGACACATCCACAAATAAAAGAATAAATATTGACCTTTATTTAAAAACATGAGGACTCAATTGAGAACTGCTGTAAATAGGGTGATTAACTAATTATTACAAATAATATTATAAAAATGTTACAACACAATATAAAATAAATCATCTAGATGAAAAATGGCTTATCTCCTCAACTATACGTGGATTCAACAGCTTGAGCTCCAAGCTCTTCATCTTTGTGTTATTTCAGTGTTCGTTAGCTCCGTCGACCCTTCCACAAAATGCATTACTGATTAGATAATTTCAGAAACAATGAAGAAAATCACAACAAAAACTTAACCTGAATTATACCAAAAACCGCGAAAGAAATATCTAAACCTAAATAAATCAACCAAATTGTCGTGTCCCTGACAATGGTGCCATCCGATGAATCGTTAATTGGCAATGATAGTTGTTAATTGTCGTAATATGGTCAACTAGTTCTCAATCAACCAAGTCAATTAGCTCTACTTGAAGAGTACTTGATTTAATTTATCCTGGGTAAGTTCAAGGTTGAACACAAGGACACAATCAAGTAATTAATTTAACCTAGGATTTAAATATTAAATTAAGTGATCAGACAGTGAATCTAGATCAAGACAATGCAAATAATGCAATGTATGATGCCTTTACTTGATTTTTAATAAGATATTAAATGAAAAGATAATGCAAATGTGACACAAAATAAGATGCACAATCTATCAATAATGCTATTGATTTAATATTTATTTAACTTGAATAATTAGCAGAGACTTATCATGTCCAAAATGATCAATCAAGTCTAATTTCCACTCCTTTAAAACCCTAGTGAAATCAATATCAACATAATTTCTCAAAAATATTAGTCTAATAAGGAGATTAATTATCCAACAAATTATTCAACACTCCTAATTAGATTTAAATGATTTAAAACAAATCAAGATACATAAATGAGCAACAATCAAGAGAAAAATCAATGTTGAGCACAATCAATAGACTAAAAGAATGACTTTTATTCTGTGAGATATAATGCATGAAACTTAGATCAGTTCAGGAAATTAATGGCACCAAATTAAAGACGACAAAATTCTCAAATTTCATTGAATTTGGATTTGTGGTTCAAAAGGTATTCAACAATCGGTACAGGGGAATTTAATGAAAATTCGTAATTTTGTCCAAACAAGGACTAAGGTGTAATTAAATAAATCTACTAGGGCGACAATGCAAATAACCCTTGGTAGGGACTTATCTATAATATCATAAAGTCGGAGAGTTACGCTTGCAAATTTTCCAAGCTGTCATGTCATACACATGCTTTCGGATTCAAATACAAATATGGAAGATCTAAATCCAGGCGCTGCAAATTTTCCAACCACGTGACTTGAATCTAATGGGTCTAAGGTCGGATGGCTTCGGAGCTTTGGATACACATAGCATGACGCGAGCAATTGGATCTGGCTCGGGTACTTCAAGTCTCAGGTTTTGAGGCGATGCTTCAGCGCAATGATGTGGAACACTTGGGACCATTGGATTACGCTCAATTGGGAATAATCCAGATGTATCTGCTTCTCCTCATGAAGATAGCTTCGTTGTGAGCAGTGGTGCTTGGATTGCTCTCCAATGAACCTCCTCCTCCACAGTCTTCTATGTGTATTAAGGGTGAGGGAGATAAGTTGGACCCTAATCGAAGAAACTTGAAGCCTCAACTCAAAGATAAAGCTTCTAGGACATCTTGTCGCACCATTGCCATCGGAGAGGGTGACCTACAAGTAAGCCCTGACGGAACTCTGACCATTCAAGAACCTGCATGGTTAGAGCAAACAAGTGGATCTTTGTGAATCTCTGGGTGAAGGAATGGAGTGGAATGGGAGACTACGTGAGCGAGGGAGATGGTGCCTCTGGTGGGGTCACCTTTCTTTACAAGAAGGGTGATGGATTGAGGTGGATACGTCGATGGAGAAGAGTGGAGAAGGATATGATATGCGTGCGTGGATCACTGACATGATACAAAGATGGATATGATCTCAAATGGAGAAATGTTGAATTGAGGATCATAAGAAAATAAAGACAAATGAATGAAAAAAACAAAGATACGATGTTTACCTTGAGAGGAGATGAACGAAGAAAGAAACAAGACATGCCTGAGGTGGAGCTTGGAGCATCTCGGTCATCGCTCAGGCTTCTGGGCTAGAGAAGTGAGCTCAAGCAGAATCCAAGGGATGTCAGCAACACATCGGAAGTGATGTGGACCGCGTCGGTGAGTTCCTCCATCGTCGCTCACTAAAAGGACTACTCTCGACCACAGAGGATGCTTAGGTCTAGGGGGTTTCAAGTGAAGGTGGCAGATGAACTGGATGGCTGATTGGAGATGATTTTTGAGGTGGTTGAGGTTAAGCCACATGGAGTTCTATGGCGGTGGTTTCAACCACCACTCTATAGAGCACATGAGGAAAAGGATGGTTATTAGAGGTTGGCGAAGGAGATGGAAGAACAGGGAATAGATTAGCAGTGAGAATAGGTTGTTTAGACACGTGAGGTAGCCGGAAAAATAAGTAGAAGAAGGCAGTTGGCGACTCGCGTTGCTCCGAGGGAATGAGTTGCTGGAGGTTGAAGAAATGTATCAAACATTGGACCATTTGATCCAACATTCTCGGAAGAGGTGTGGAAGATCGGTCCAGATGACTTGATCAGATTGATCAGGTGGCTGAGGATTAAACAAGTATGTATGGTTGTGATTGGGCAAGGATGGAATATCGGGCGACGGAGAAAAATCAATGGAATAAAATGAAGAGCAGGTGCACAACCAGAAATGAATAAATCGTTTTAAAATCTAAAAGAAATAATTAGAAAATGAATAAGGATAAATGTCCAACATGTAAGTTGTAGATCTCGACGAGATCAACAATTTCAGGTAGAATCAAAGAGAGAATACATCATATATACATACTAATATTTTTGTAAGTAATTTTAAAGTATTGAAAATTACTTCTTTTATTTTGTTTTATTATTTGGACTTTTAAATTGTATTTAATGTTAGATTAACTATGTACAATATAAATTTAATTTCTATTTGATTTTTAGTAAATAAGAAGACATAAAATACAAGTGCCATAATACAATTATTTATTCATAATAATTAGTATTAGTTATTTACAAGATGTTATTTGTTGAATTAAGTTAATTATTAAATAATATTAATGAAATACTTAAACTAGAGGAATAATAAATCAATATAAGATGATAAATCCGGGATTTATCAATGTGTTGATGTTGTAGAAGATTGTCCAATTTCTAGTCCTTTTGTTTTTTTATACTAGACCCTTTCGAGATCTTTGTTTCTACACTCTTCCCTTGGGCTTATGCAACATCACATTGTCAAAGGGATTCTCCTTCTTAATTACATCCTCATTGTACTTAAAGATGGAGAGTAGTTAGTATTTGTAACCTTCAGCTTGTTCATATATAATGAGACAATGGAGTTTAAAAAGGACTTGGGTAAAGACCACGATATGGAATTTTGTACATATTTACATCCATCTCAACCCCTGAATTCATTAATTCAAAGACGCATCCAATCATTTTGAGCACATATTATCTAACCAAGTTCCCTTCACGCATCTTGCAGTGGATAATGTTCGTTATAATATTACAAGCCTAAGTGTGACTCACGTCACCAAACATCTTCTTGTGATTCATGAGGATATCATGAGGAAGTTCTATATCAACATGTTCTTCTAAAGCATATTTGATAGGAATTCGAGAAACATAGCAATGAGCGAGAACATGGTCCTCATCCCATTTTTGGTTAAAATCATGATACCCTTCAATATGAGGGTCTTCATACTTCACATGAGAGAGCACATACTCCATGCGCTTTGTTGCAAGTACGATCTCCAATCTTTGGATCTAATACAAGTAGTTTGGCCATTCAACTGATTGACTTTGAGTAGATTGTTGAGTGGGTTAATTCATTTCATTTGAAATCGGAACAATTTGCATTTAGTATAACACTATTTTAAGGAAATTCTGAAACAATGGTGTCATACTATTTATTATATTGAAGTTTATTCTCTTACTAACTTTCAAAATGTGAAGCATGTCGACCATTGTGCCTTAAGTGTGTGGGATCTCCCTTCCACTTTAATCAAACTCCAATAATATGGGGAAATGAAACTACATTAAAAGAAACAAATAGCTCTTTTCGCTTTCAAGTCCAACTTGGATTCTCAATATGTTGTCTTTAATATCATGCTTGCCACGAGAAGGTATGCATTAATATGTTGCTAATTAAACTAGGCATTAATGAACATAATCTTAGGCTATGTGTAATAAAAGAGCATCTCAATGATGAGAAATACTAGTTGGATAACTTTGCATATAGCTCATCCCTTTTGGAAAACAAACGGCATGATCCATGTGCTCATGTACATTGAAGCTCTATCTTTATAGAGGCAAATCCTCTGCACAAACCATAGCGACAATGCCCTCTACTTTGATAATAGACCACATATATCATTATCTGATGACATTATTCATCAAGTATCTAAATTTTCAAATAGTGCAAATCCAATTCTCATAAATATAAGGGAATCCATTTTTTATTGAAACGATTATGTCATTTTCAAAAAACATCACCAACTCAATCCTATTAAATTATGGCTAATCCAAATGACTTATTCTAGATTTGAATCATCTTAGTTTCAATGTGTAATATTTGAGGTTTGTATCCTGATATTACTACAAACTTGCATGCCACATAATATTACGCTTATAAAACTCAACCTGCCCACATATTGTTCCTCACCACATACTTGCATGCCACATAATGACATAAAATATGTATTCCATAATCACATTATAAAACCACGTTCATCATTCACATCAACATGTTATCATATCCATTCATATCACATATGATGAGATGCAGTGTGTTTTTAACTCCTATTCAAATTATGTGAGTAAGACCGGTACATTATTGATAGTTGTTCCAAATCTACTTCTTTTGAATGCTAACGATTTGTACTTGCACATTATACATTCGCATCGGGGATTGTGAAATAAAAAAATAATCTACTTTACCAAATGTTACCAAATGTGAAATACATGACAAAATTGGATCTAAATTTCACTAGCAGCGACAAACACATCTCGAATTGGAATGTGGCATAGATCAAAAACTCATAAAAGCATTGTGATCCTTAATATTCCATAATTATTTGGTCCAACTTTCTACATCGACATATCTTATATATTCATCACCCTTTTGAATCAAGAAGCCCAGACAAATTACTCATCTGATTCGCTTGGTCATATTCCAACTCCAACAACATAAGAAATATAATTTATCAGGTTAACAAGGTCAAAAAACATGTGAAATAAAATTTTGTTGTTCAAGGACTTAGAAGGATGAAATTTTCTTACTATTTTAAACATATTTAATGAATGAAAATAACAGCAACAAATCATTTTCCCACATTAAATAGGGCATGTTACATGGATTCTTTGCTTTTATTCAGATTTATCTTGAGCCACTCTCAAGCTTTGATACAAATAACTAAGATCCCTTTGAACGGTCTCATTCCAACACTTATTGGTCCGTCCTCGCCCTCTCTTAACCGACTCAACATCCCAAAACTGGCACATCAACCTACCCCCGTTACAAGTGTTCAAACCATTTTAATTGGTTTTCTTTCATCTTACCATCTATTGGAGTGACACCAACTTTCCATCTAATCACATCATTCCAAATCCGATCTTTTTGTGTATGATCATATATTCAACTTAGCATTTTCATTTATGCTACTATCATTCACTGCACATGTCAATAGTTTACATGCCATTATTCGGATCCATGGAGCATATCAGGTTTTACGACTACTTTGGTACTTTCTTTTGATTTTCAAAGAATTTTCTCATCACATATAACAATAGAGGCTTCTCCCCACTTTAGCCAACCTACATTTATTCTATGAGTAACACCTCCATCGATTTCGCCACCATGCTGCAAATAGGGATGTCAGCGGGTCGGGTTTGGGGCGGGTATTACTATTCCCAAACCCATGCCCATTTATGATATCACTACCCATACCCGCCCATTTATTAAACATGTAATTTCTAGCGGGTACCCATATACTCATCGGATACCTGTGTACCCAATGGCCATATCTTGGACATGGTGAAATATTAAGTTGTTTATAAATGTATACAAGATTTTCACAAATAGACGAAATAGAGCGAGATCGTGTAATATGACGATTCATAAAAAAGTGCAATATATAGAGAATATTAAAGTATTATATGTGTTAAGTGTTTAACTCTTTAGTGTTAGTTTTTATTTATTAAAGATACAAAAAGTTAGTTGAATACGAATAAATGGATGGAAAGGAGAAAATTGAGTTGGATATAGATCGATACATATTAGATATGAAATGGATTTGGGGCTAGTATGATTAAAATGCAACACATACATCTATCTTTATATATATATTTTTTATTCGGGTTTGGGGCGGGTTCGGGTTCGGGTACCCACAAGGCAATCCCAAACCCATACCCATACCCGCATGGGTAGTCAATTCAAATCTCAAACCCGTCCAAAAGTAAATGGGATCGGTTTCGGGTCCTTAAATAGGACGGGTTCAGATCGGATTATTGGGTAGACCCAGATTGACATCCCTAGCTGCAAAATAGATTCCAAGTATCTAAAATAACCTTTCTTCTGAATGTTATTATCTCCAATCTTCACCTCGAATTCTTCACCATTGCTTTCATCAATTGTGCATTCCATATATTTCCATCTTAGTCCTACTTATACATTATCCTTTAGTATCCAACACCTGCCTCAAAATCTCAAGCTTCGCACTTACTCCATCTCTAGTCACATCAATCAACACAATATCATCAACGAACAATATACCCCATGGTATCTCATCCTGAATGTGACTAATCAACTCGTCCATAATCAAAGTAAAAAGGAATAGATTCAAAGTTGAACCTTGATGCAGATCGATGTCAAAATAGTCGACCTTCCTAGATTGGATCCTTGCACAAGATGGAGCCCCATCATGCATATTCTTTTTATAAGATTAATGTATAGGACAAGTACTTTAATGAAATGAAAGCAATAGAAAAAATCCACAAGATTTGACTACATTTTTAAATGATATCAAAAGTCTTGGAGCATTTTTCGCATCTAAAACTTCACCTGGTTGCAACCAACTTTTGGTGGGATGATTTGAAGTCGTGCCAAAACCTTCTAGATTTCATATATACCCCCCAAAACACACTCATAACAACATCTTATGTCCCAAAAATTGCATAAAATACCCTTGCAGAGGGAATGTTGGCAATTATTTGATGGACTCGGATATGAATATGAATACTTTGACCTAGGTTGTGATACAATTTTAAGGGAGATATGGCCTCGTGCATCACAAAAAATGTGGAACAAGCGATCGAATATGAAAAGAGGTCTCATCATATGGTCATATAACAATAAAATATTTCTACCATGAAACCATATGGTGACAATCTCTTTTTTGTATATTTCGTGAACCATAAGGGAAAAACATTATACCTTTGGTGAGGTGATAGTATCTAATGGAAGAAATCTCTTATCTCAAGTCTGATCCTCTAACTGAAGCACGTGTGAGTTTGGTGGTGGGTCACATATCTTCGTACGGATTTGAGAATCTTCTTGTTTTCTTTCTTCTCCATGCCTTGGGGAGATACTTGGAGAACTCTTTCTCCTCCTTGTTGTAAACGTTATCATACAAGGTCTACTTATTATCTACATATCCTAGGGGCATATAATATGTGCTCTTCTCTAAATAGGATAACTACAAAGGGAAAGAGAGTTAAGAGTGAATGTCCTAGGAGAAGAGTGGGGGAGGGATATGTGGGGGGCTGCACAAAAAGGACTCTATTAGGAGTCCCTTGGTGATCGTCTCCTCTACTTTGATAAAGGTAGGTTGGTAGCCACCAATGACCAAGTTGACTAGGGTCTAATCCAAGTTCTAATTGGTCATGGTGCAATATGCTGACCTGAATCTATCTCATCCATCCAGTCCCAAATTGATCATTGAAATAGATGAATAAATTCATCATTATTTATAAGAATCAAATTTATATCAATAATCATCTTATCAAATGTGAATTGAATTCACATGCCCAACCAACAAATCAATGATCATTTTCATAGTATTCCAATATAGGTTAATTGTAGCACCAACGAAAAACACTCGCCAAACAAATTATTTCAACATTTGAGATTATCCAATAAAATGTGCCTATGTCAAACAAAAGGATCACTATCTAAGAAGTTTTTGTTTTCAATCGATAGATTTCTAGTCACTAGTATCTATATCACTCCAAAACACAAACGATGAAGTAAATGAACACAAGCACGTAGACATTTGCATCAACGCATACATACATATGCATACATAGTTACTTGCATGCATGCATGCATGCACCCAGATACACGCACATGCGTGCACACATACACATACATAAAGTGAGAGAGCAAGGAGTATGTTCCCACTAAATTTGAAAAATCTAAGGTCTAGTATGAACACAATAATGCATAAATAGACAATCAATTTCTTTTGCGAAATGAATCCAACATCACTTCGTGAATGGGTTATAGAATTCCAAATGACATGATATCACATTCTTCATTTTATGGTATAAAGTTAAGATAAACGAATTTGATTTATATTTAGATTAAAAAATATGTTTTTTTATCCATGATAATACACCACTATGTGTGGTCATGCACATATTTTCTTTTTTCACATATATATATATAACAGATAGTAGGCACGGTATACAAGAGAGATGAAAAGATAAAACTAGATAAATATGCAGCAACATAAAGGACAATAAGTCATTAAGCCAAAGAAAAACATAAAAATATGTAAAAATGTAAAAAAATATATTATCACCCATTTAAAATATCTTCAATTTTTGGTATGTGAGTAGTAAAATGCAAGAAGTAAAATTGAACATGCAATTCTATGTAAGGAAAAACAAGGCAAATAGGACATCTGTGGAAATGCCAAATATAAAAATCAGCCAATATTTTTTGTAGGTAGATGAATTCATGAAGAACAAAAATGGGGTGTTGTTTTGGAGGTTTTCAAACTATATGTTTCTTTGTGAGTTTTTAAAGCTTTCTAATATTTTTTGATTGACTCTAGACACAATATCCATGTTGAAAAGATCTAACTATCATGATGCAGCTTCATAAATAGTACTTTTTTAAAAAATAGTATTTAGGGAGTTGTCTCCGACTGTTTTACTCTGGCCATCGGCTACCTAACGCATCCCTCCACATTTATCCGGGCTTGGGACCGACCATGGCTGGAGGATGTTGTTCCCATGTAGGCGGCCCTACTTAATTGTGGGAAAAGGCTTTGTTGTTGTTGCACTCTAGACAGAATATCTCTAAATGTCCTTTGGATATGATATAGGTCTATAGAAGGGGGGAATCTATAATAAATTTTTAATTTTTTTTGAAGATGATAGGAATTAAATAAAAAATTAAATTCTATAAAGATATATTTTTTGTTGCTATTTTTAGATAATGTAACAATGAGATAAAAATCCATGTAAATCCTTGATGTAGATCAATGAAAGAGCTATAGGCACATATTTCAAAATTTCAAGTTGATGCAAATTGCTTCTTAACTAAATCAGAAAGCAAAATCTCGTAGATGTTTTATATGTCCCATAAATGTAATTTACAATGAAACTCAGGTACAGTTAGGCCTAGATTAGATAAGCAATTTTCTTAGCAAGATTAATTTTATACGTTTTGAACTTATTTACTTGCTTTCGAGAGATATTACATGTCCATTTAAAAATGTTAAACGGTTTCTATATTCCATACTCTACAAGAGGAAAGAAGCGCCAAAATCGACAAAGAAAAATTTACTTTTATCACCACCGAATAGTAATGCAATACTATATGCAAAATTGAAGTAAAGATATTAAGATTACAATTTAATATTTATGGATACAGATGGTACCTTTACTTCAAAAATTTGCAAATAATTATCCATATATTAAAAATTTAGAAGATCTAATACACGATAGGTCACTGAAGTCCTAATTATAGCAAAAATTAAGTTTGTAAAAAATGAAGTAAGAATGGAAGAGTTAAAATGCCTTTATTCAAGAGCATATGTGAAAAAATGCCAAATATTCTCAAGAACAAAAGGGAGCCGAAGAAATTCTTCTATAATTTCCAAAATACCCAAGGGTTTAAGTGCAATTACCTATAATGCCATATGTTGATCTCTCCTTGACTAGAGGCATGGATGATGCTACAATACAACAAAGAACAAAATGAATGCTCTACAAATTTACTCTTCATGTGTGTTATGCATGGGAGGGGCCCTTGGGCGCAAATGACTCAGATGATACCTTGGAGCCGGATTAGATGAAGCAGAACCATCTATGTGGACATAGATGGATTAGATGGGGTGGTTCAATTGCACACGACATACTAAGGATGATTAATGATTTTGGGATCTAATTGTGGGGACAATATCCTCTTCTCTTCCTTTGGTTGCAACCAAGTGGTGCTTCATGCAAAATCAGTGGTGATAACAATCTCCATTAGGACTCCGGTGATGTGTTGCACCATTAACATATTGATTTTATTGCATCTTGATCCCAAGCGCAATCAGGGAGCTTCACAGCATCTCATCATTGGAGTTGTTCAAGCCTAGAATCAAATGATCTCCTCTGAGCCCTTTTTCTTACGACGGGATTCAAATCTATATGTTCCCTCTTGTCCCTTCTATACCATATTCTCCTTTTTCGTCCTTCTTCTTCTGCCACTTCTCCTCTTTGATTTCTTCTTGCCCTTCGACCAATTCCTCTAATCTTCATCAATTTTACTCCCCATCTCATCCATTCAACTAAGACCCCTTAATTCGACCAGTACAATCACCATCACCTCCTCCTCTTCCTCTCGCTTCAATTGTATATCCCACACCTATCACCTCTGACGAATGTGTCGGTCGGAGCTTCTCTCTGACTCCTTTACACAAAAATTGAGCTTCCATGCACCCACCATCTCTTGCCTACCCAACACCATCACCCATTAGTCGAGCGTTGTAGCTAGAGCTCTACCTTCCTTTATCAGTCGACATGACATGAGGAATGCCAACACCTATAGTTTGGTGGGGGTGGGGGGGGGGGGTCTCACCCTCGTCCATCCCCACCATTAAAGAATTCAAGCCGATGACGTTATATCAAAGCACATCCCCCAATCTTACTTGTTGGATTGAATCGATACCTTCACCATCGATCTACATCATCCACCAACAAAGGAAAAGCCATGCGGTGGACCCAAAGCCACTATATCCATCGACATCCTTCGCTCGAGGTGCCTTTACATGCTTGTGCCCACATCACATGATTGGCCCTTAACCTGCACATCTCCTATATCAATTAGGCCAAATACAACGTAGCTCAAGTCACTTGGTAGCGTCTTTGCAAAACACACCTCTAACATCCAAATATTTGTGAAGAATACTAATTATTATTCCACGTGTCCCATCTTTAAGCAAATTGCTCATGTAATATGTCTGGGCTCACGAATAGAAGTTAAGTCCTATTTAGACTTTTTTTGCATGCATTTTTAATTTGAAGAGTTGCATTTTGGCCGTAGTATGTTTTTGAAAATACTAGTGAACCTTGTCCATGATTTTTTTTAAATTAGCTAGTGAACCATTGTGTAATTCTCAACGATTAGAATGCTTCTTGCATCCTCTTTGATTAGAGCTATTATGGCTAATTTTTGGAGCATGCATGCATTGGAAATTAAATTTTGAATGAAACAATGTTCCCGAGCTTGAAAATCCAATATTTAATCACATACATTGAATTAAGATCTCATTTTCGAGCATGTTGTGTTAATCACTATTAAACTTTTGCCACAAGTCTCACACAAAAATGTTCTTAGTTGTGCCTTCTTGAAATTAACCTAATAATTGCTTGTGTGAAAATTCTAGGGTGTAATGTACATACCCCTATGCAATCCGATACGATCTTAATTATATAGAGAAAATATTGGGGTCGCCAAGCATATGACAGGTCTCTTCCGAGAAGCAGAGCGGTCATATACATGCATGCTTATATATTGGAGTTATAACTTCACATAGGCATATCTGTCATACAATCCATAGCGTACGCTCCTCCTTAGTGGGAGACCATGGATATCATCACGTGATTATCCATATCTTGTTCAAATAGAATATTGACCATTTAGAATCAATTTTCATGATTAATATATTAAGGGAAATCTAGTCTATTTAATATTATTGATTGAAAATAGACTGTGATTATTGAATCATATTAACTTAATCTTATGATCAATATTAATCCAATTAAACTGACAACATGAAATGATAAATACTATAGATATCCCTTTGACTTGCTCAACACGTAACGACTTATTGAAGTGGTTTGCTATTTATTAATATTTTAAAAATCAACTTTAGTGGTCTGCTACAATTTTATGTCTAATCATTTCATCTTAATTCCACATTCTAAAAAATCAAGTTAGATCACTTTTCTAGTGTGCTTCATTACATATTTTAGTTTTGACATTTATTACATATTTACATTAATAATAAGAAAATACCAGAAAATTTTGAAATCTTAGAAAACCATAAATTCTCCAAAAATATAAAAAATAGTGTTATGGAATCCTTGTGAAATAAAATTTTTAAAAATTACAATTTTTAGAGCCCTTATGATATAGAACATAATTTCTATTATAAAAGTGAACTATGATTGCTTTAATTTTTTTCCAAAATTTTATTTCTGTTTGCTTTATTTTAACATTGAAAAAATGAGAGTCTGAAGAATATATTTTATTTATGTCTTTAGTTTAATTTTATCACCTTAAATGCGAATTAAACCCCAATTTTCTTTCATTTTATACTATAAGTAAAATATTTTCCTTTCTCCCACAATTTATTTTGTTATTAAAAATCAATTGAAAGTTTGTAAATAAAATACAATAAATGAATGAATAAATAAATAAATAAATAAATATATAAATACACTCTGTGCATATCGTGTTTGCACAAATGGATTTAGTGCATTAAATCATGGTTCGAGTTAATTTTTATTTGCTTCACTGCTTCCTTGTGTTCAACTTGCACCCAAACCATGCAAAAAAATTCAACACACTCTTCATCAAAAATACATTACATATATAATTTGTTTGGAGTTTGTTTGGTTGACCTCCATCTCGCACTACAAAATATTCATATTAAGTTAGGGTGAAAACTTTTTTCGACGACAACATGGAAAATACCGTGAGTCGCATGTATTAAAGCGATTGAAATGATGCTCTAGAAGACAAGGTTATTTAGTAAGCTGAGAGCCTAGATGATGAGAGAATAAGAGTAGAAAATTAGAGATTTACTGAATTTTAGAACCTAATAGTTATATTAAATACGGTTTGAATTATTGATTGAGTAGGTGGAAGACATTAGATCTATTAAACGATCCAATTTCTATCGAAAAACGTGGACTGGATGCCACAATATATGTTAACCTAGGTCCAAACCCAAACTCAAATGATATAATTCAGCCTGGCACAATTTTGATTTAGTTGAGTAATTTAGGTTAACACAAACACTACACCGCTATAACTAAATAATAGTATTTTTATCAAAAAAAAATAAAAATAAAATTCGTTCTAAACAAATTAACTACGTTACCGCGAAAGACGAGGCGTGCGGCGTTTCTTCATGTACTCGCCGCGACCACGGAGGAGAGCAAGTTCCCCGTAACCTTCCCCGGTGCCCCTACCTATCCCGCGTTCAAACTCCCCCATCACATCAAGTCCCCCCGATCTCTCTCCCTCTCCCAACCCACCTCGCCGCCTCCGCTCTCTCCCTCCCCCTCTCCCTCTCTGTTCGAACCCCGCCGATCGGATGCTGCAGGCGGATGACTCGCACAAGTCGGAGTGTTTTCTGGATTGCGCCTACGAGGACGACTTCGATGAAGGCCGCGACGACCACCTCTCCGTCACCTTCGAGGGCCTCATGGCCTTCCTCAACAGAGAGAAGGACGAAAACCTCCAAGAGGTCCGCTCTTTATCCCATTCCTCTCGGTTTCTTCCGTCGATACGGGTACCTAAATGCTTGAAATCTGCGCGAATCTTCTGTCGAATTGAACGGGGACGCCCTTCTGGTGCCCTACTTCTGTTGCAGATTTCACACAGGAGCAATCACGAGTTCGTTCCGAAGCGAATACAAGCATATTGCATTGGTTGGACCTTGGATAACATTTACGGGGAAAATGCGTATGAAGGATTGGCCACTATTAGTTTATGACATGGAAGTTACAATGAAAATTTGTTCCCTTATAGTTTGATCGGTAGGAAAAATTTCCTAGGTTTTGTAATCGATAAACCTAACTCATATGGTATCAATAGTTTTTTTCCCTTAATGTTTTAACATTAATATTTATTTGAAAATTACATAGAAATTAATGGGAGACGGGCAACAAGCTGCGCCGCCAATCCCTTTTGAATGGCAAATCCAATCCTTCGAAATACAACATTCATAGACTTAGGAGCCATAACATTGCCATGCATGATTTTTTGAATCCTCTTAAGGAGCTCCATAGTTTTTTTTGGACATATCACAGCTGAACAGCCTATTTAGAAGTATTTCCCCGAAGATACAGATTAAAGCTGTCTCTTGACCTAAAGCTGGCTCATCATTGTGTGAGTTTTGCTGTATAACTCAGCTGCTTCTTAAAGGTGCATTCATCTAGAAAATTACAAGCACCACCCTGCTGTTGGTGCTACTGTGTTGCTGCTGCCGATTGATGCTGAGATTCACCAGCAGAAGCATAGATATATATGCTTCACAAATGCACACAAAATAGTATATTTGACTCTTTGATTTTAAAAAAAGTAATATATTTGACCCGACCATCTCACGGACTCAACTGAAATGGTCATTTACATTAAAACAAGCTTTCGTGGTCACAAGATCTGAAAGCACACATCTTAAAACAAGCCTTCCTCCCATCCTTCCGTTTCCTCCTTAGCCGACCCTGCCGCTCCTGAAAGCATAGAACCCATCTGCCACCCCAAATACATCCTTCAAAGCATCCTGCGTGACTCGTACGACCTAACCAACGGGAAAGAGTCCTCATTAGGCCACACGACAAAGCCCTCCGATAGATATCACCTTTGAAAGGGCCCCTGAGACTGGGCCCAACATCGGGTCATGGGGCCGATGGTTCAAAAGGCGGACACATAGATGGACTAGACTCACAATCATAATCGGATCTAGGATCGAATGCACCTCTAAGCAAAAGGGAAGTTTGAGGAGATCCCATTGCTTAGATTTGGATCTGAAAATGTGGTCTGAGTATGGAGCATGCCCAAGTACAATTTTCCCAACAATACGCGTCTCAGGCCACCTCATATCTTTAAGGGCCAGAAAGGGAAAAGTCGGGCAATTAGTTCCACAAATATCTCCAATTGACAAATTTGAAGGCATTATCCTTGACGCCTCGAGTCCAACCGTCATTGTTGATGCAAGTTTCAACGTCATATCCACCACCAACCACGCCACTATCGCCAACTTGGCCATCATTTTCTCCTTCATTGCCTACTTCCTTCGTAACTTCGACATAATGTCCAATTGCCTGTCGCCTCCTCCTCGCAAACCTCCCCTACTCATCTCCGACCTCGGAGTAAAAAGAAAGTCGAGTTCATTGTTGACACTCAGATATGGAAGCACACATGACCAAGGAAGATGGGCAAAGAAGGCACTGACCGAGAACTGCTTGCGGATTCGACCTTGGCCTTAACTCATTAGAAACCACAACACCATCCCCAATTGACTCCGGTATTGACTTCATAATCTCAAAACTTATGCATCTCTAAGGTGCATCTTCTAAGGAGAGAAACCCTGTCATCATCATTGAAGTGACACCATCATGAAAGCTAGTGTGATCGTACAACCGTAATCGTAATGTCCCCCTTCAAGAGGTGCTCCTCCTTCTGCTTTGAAATCCCACGAATGCAAATCGCCTTGTCTTCCAACAAAGGAAGGCCGTATCGATATCGATATCTTTTTGGTCCGCCCAGAAATCGATATATCGGGATATATCGCCGATATATCGACGATATCAGTGTAAATGTCGGAAATGGCTCAAAAAAACCATTTTTGTCATTTTTTCAGAAATTAAGATCATCCAAGATATTAAAATAACAAATAACCTACAAATACACACTTATGTCACACATTTCGGTCATTTATAGCTCATATATCGCACATATCAGTCATATCGAACATATCGATGTTAATGTTTATTCCTGACCTATAGATATTGGAAATGAATTCCATTCAAGTTCTTATAACATTAAATAACTTACAAATATACACTTAGATGACACATATAGATCATTTTATGAAGACTATGATCTTTATATTGCACATATCGGTCATATCGAACATATCACTGGTACTGGTACTGTTAGTTGTTGATCTATCTATATATTGTTGGAGTATTTGGTTGTGCGCCTATTGAGTTGTAGCAGGGTAAATGGATCCTGGAGAAGATCCATTTACCCCATCCAGTGTTTAGTCCTACATTGTCCAGTGGTGGGACTTGGAGACTCTGGAGAGGCTATATAAGGAGCCCCAGACCTCCTGTATCCATTGAGAAAGTGCAATGCATAACACGTCCCTTTGAGAGCTTCTCCCGTGGTTTCATCCAGCTCCTCACGGAGTAGGGTTCCACGTTAAATCTCTGTTATTCCATGTTTATCATTTTAGATTTATGCTCTGTTTATCATTTCCATTTCTGCTTCCGCTTCCTATTTTCTTAACACACACACACATATTGAAAATGGAGTTCATCCACGTTCTTATATCACTAAATAACTTACAAATATACTCTTAGAGCACCCATATCGATCATCTATGAAGCTTATATTTGCATATAACGATCATTTCAATCATATCAATATTAATTTTGATTCTTGATTTATAGATATTTTCTCGAAGAATTGACTTATAGGTATTGAGAATGGATTTCATTCAAGTTCTTACAAAATGAAATAACTTGCAAATATATACCAAGTTGAAGAACCATTGTATGCACCCTCCTGTCACACCATACCCTACCAGTACGGGGGTCTCGCTGTCCGGTCAGCGAGCCTGGGGGGGGGGGGGGCTAGGGGGGGCCCAGGTTGGCCCTCCCTTGCGGGGATGCGGGGGCAGCGCCCCCCGACCCGGAACAAAGTATATAAATCATTGTGTGTTCTTACTCAAAAAAAATAAATCATTGTGTGTTTTAATATTAGTTGTAGCTAGATAGGTAGTGGAATCAAGATTGCATGAATAAAAGCATTGATATATAGAGATATCGGCGAAATATCGGCGATATCGGTCGATATCTTGAATTTTTTTATTGAATCCAGTCATTTTTAATCGATATGGGTCGATATGTCGATATATCGCCGATATCCCTGTAAAAAGATATATACTCTGATTTCGATATCCCAAACCACTCGATACCGATATATCGGCAATATATCGTCGATATATCTCCGACACGACTTTCCCTGCTTCCAGCAACACCACATTACTTTTGAAAACATAACCCAACAAAAGCTATAAGTCCTCATTCACAACTGTTAAGTCTATGCCGTAGCCCTTAGATAGCAAGCTTCGGTCCCATATCTCGGGCACAAGTTGGTCAACCAGAGGCATCTTCAGGCACTACCCCCCCTTCCTCGAGTATTTATGACAATGACGGCCAACGAGCCAGTTAGCCACAACGGAAATAAACCATGTCAAGCTTGTAAGTCCTAACAACATGTCCCTCATCTCTATATCAAAAATAAACGTTCACACTTTGGCATCACTGATGCCTCTGACGAACCACTAACCACCAAGATGCATCAAGCGTCTCCACCCCCCCCTTTACGTCACACATAGGGATGTCGCGTACGATCATCCCTCCCCACCTCTTTCGTGTTAGTGTCCCCTTCATCCTCCAACCAAACATCACCTTCTGCACAAGTAATGGATAATAGCCCTCCCCTCCCCACTACCCTCGCCTCTGCACCCTCTCACGACATCGCTGGAATAAGAGATTGCAACAAGTATCCTTATAACCTCTTATGCATGAATTTTTGATGTTATCCCTTAAATACTACTAGAGGGTCTATCACTCCTCAATGACATTCAACACCATATTGATATATTGTATAATGCCTTGCTACTACACCTTTTACACTACCACATGAGTCCGGCTAAAGATGGTAAAATGCAATGTCAAGTTGCAGAAATAATTGAGGTGTGCACTGCCATAGGTGTATACCTTTTTTTCTTTTAATAAAAAAGTTGCAGAACTAAGAAATGGTATACATGAGAGTATGAGCCCTATGGTTGTACCCATACTTCTCACACTAAGGAAATAAGGTTTTTGGCAAATGTGCATCGGTAGTTGAGTCATTAATAAAACCATTGCCAAGTATATATTTCCTATTCCACGACTTGTTATGCAGTTTATGCTCAACATGATTTTTGGAGCCACCATCTTCTAAAAACATTATCTTGGTAGCATTAATCATTACATTTACACCATGTCAGGGGATGAATGAAAGATTGCATTCAAAACACATGAAGGATTGTATGAATGGTTGGTAATATCACACGGGCTCTTCAACACCCCTACTACCTTCATGCGTTTTATGAACCACATGTTGTTCCTTACTATGGAAATTTATTTTTATGTATTTTGATGACATACTCATACTTTTTGAAGCATCTACCATACCTACACCAAATGTTGCAAACCATGAGAGGACACAAGCTCTACTTTTACCTCAAGAAAAGCACTTTTTAGCATTATATCTCATGTTTTTAGGATATATTGTTTTTTTTGAGGCTCCAAAAAGGGGGAGACACTCAGCGATGTTCACCCCAATCTATTAAAAAGAAACGTAAAGTAAATATACAAAAAACAAGACAAAAAACAAAAACCAAGATCCAACGGGGTAGCGCAAGGCGAACACCCCAAAAACAAAAGAACCACACCAGGGCTAGCTAGTACACCAGTCTGCCAGAAGACGCGTAGCAAGGATAATGATATTTTCCCGGTAAAAGCGCTGGCCCGCGAAGACGGCCTCATTCCTCCCCAGCCAAATGCCCCACAACCTCGCAATCGGAGCCAGCATGTCCTTTCTTTCCCTGCCCCTGATGCTCGTCAAGCTATCACAAAAAGCAACCATGCTCTCGGAGTTGATCCAATCTAGATCATCCCAAAGTCCACGAACCAGCCTGCATTCAAAGAATAAATGGTCGATGGTTTCCCGCTCCGCATCGCATAGCCCGCAATTAGATCCAACGTTCGGAATAAATCTCGCGCAACGGTCACGCGTTAGTAGCCTCCCCCTGCGCAGAATCCAAAGGAAGACACCAATGCGCTCGGGAAGCTTTAAGCTCCAGAAGAAACTGCAGTCATGCACGAGACTATCGACCCCCACCTGAGGACTGGGAGCAAGAGCAATATAAGCCAGAAGAAACTGCAGTCACGCACGATATATTATTTCCACAATTTGAATCAAAGTTGATCTTGATAAGATCATGGCAATCCGCTTAGTCTACATTCAATGCTATTATCTTTTTTCTGAGCTTCCATGGGCTAGCTTCATTTTGTAGGCGGGTTTGTTTGCAATTTTAGCTCCATCATTGCTTCGATTATAGATTGTCTTCATGGGCCTCTCTTTCGGACCCTGGATGTTGAGGAGAGTTTCCTCAACATTAAGGATCGGTTGCCCACGACATTGATCCTCGCGTATCTCGATTTTACCAAGATTTTTGAAGTTGATTATGATGCTTCGCATGTTAGGATTAGTGTAATCCTTAATCAAGAAGGCCGAGTAGTTGCTCATTCTAGCGAAAAGTTCAATAAGCATTCTCTCTTTTCTATATGCGATGTATGAGTTTTATGCCATCATTCATGCATTAAAGCAATGATGTCATGCCCTTGTCCAACGTGAATTCATCCTCAATTCTGATCGTGCCGCTTTATACTACTTAAATTCATAATGGAATTCAAGCAAGCAACACACCAAATGTGTTAAGTTATCATAAGAGTACGCCTACTTAAAACATAAACTTGAGCCAATAAACGTAGTCACTGATGCACTTCACTGACAGGCACATGCCTTGCCTTAGCCTCTATCTTTTGAGCCCCAATAACTTTTATTTTTGATGTATTTTTTGAGAGCATCTGGGATGTGTGTTGGAGGCGAGCCCCACACGTATTAGTTGAATTAATGCAAAAAGACTGCACAATCATGCCTCAGACAAGGTCATTGTATGATGCATGACATTCTCCATATAATATTATTCTTTCCTAAATATCATCCCATAACATTAAAAAAATCATCCCATTACGCGAGATCCAAACCGTTCATGCAACTGCAAGAGGATGTAAGCAGTCTGGCTATGATGCCGTACACGTAGAGGAGATCGAAGTCTAAAAGTCCAACACACAATTATGATTGTCAAGGAAGATCTAACCTGGTCTAAGCCTCCATCTAGCATGGATACACGAAAAAGAGATGGTCAGAAGTTTCCACCTCAACATTACACCTTTAACATGAAATATCATTCGATTGCCCCCATTTAGCTTGATAAGTCTTTGCCATTAGCTGATCCTTCTCCATCTGCCATCATAAGATCTTGATTCTCGAGGGTAATGAAGAATACCATATTATCTTGTAGTCATTTGCCTTGTCACCCATGCTCCCGTCCAAGTCTGCCGTAAGACATCTGTATGCTCTCTTTACTGAGAACCTGCCATTTGACCAAACTAAGCTTTCTCGATCGCTTGATGGACCCTCCCAATCTTCAATCTTTCAAAGTACCTGGAGAAATTCCTATAACCACTGATCAGGAAGCCTGAAAATAAGGAAGGGTGCCATGTCCGTTAACCCAAATGTCTCCAACAACATCTTTATTGGCGGCCAATGCAAATGTCCTCAGGAATCTGTTCACAAGTAAGCCATCGCCTATCCAATCATCCTTTCAAAAGCGAAGCCAATCCTTCTTGCCTAGTCGGTGTCGCAGTAAATGACGAACCTTAGGTAATACGAAGCAAATCCCCCGCCAAAACACTGACGGGTAATGTATTTCCTTCACATCGCACACCATATCAGGGGGCATCATGTATATGCAGTGAATTAGACAATCTAGCAACCCCTCCTTTCCGTCCCATATATGCACAATTCACTTTATCAACAAATATTGATTCAATTCATTGTGTCTTTTGACCCTCATTCCATACATCATCTTTCGTTGTTTAATTATAGTCCAATCCGCCGTATGAGCACTTTTCCCATACTGGGACGGTCCATCCTAAAAGAAGCAATGCATATTAGATTTCAATCCGTTTAAAGATACTAACAAGGATGTAAGTTGCTGACATATAGATGATGTGAGTGGCGGCTAGGATGGAGTTAAGAAGCACATGCCTACCTCCCTTCGAAGACAAATAGGCTTCCCCCCAATCAGTTTATCCTCCAGATTTTCAATAAGCGGGATCCGGTGTGCTCGCCCAATTTTGAAACAGGTGAGCAAAGGACCAAGATAACTGATAGGGAATTTGGTTTGTGCTGATCTAATAGTCCTGCTACAAGATTCCACCTCGTCTAGGGAAAGATCAAATGCAATAGAAGCAGATTTTCCCATGTTAATCGGGAGGCCAGACATGGAACCAAAAATATTCAAGACCACCTTCTGCAGACACACCTCAATGAAGAGGACCGTGTCATCTACATAATGAAGGTGAGGAATAGACATTTCACCACATCTAAAGTCAAATGTGAATCCCCCCATCAATTGCACCCTTGGCCATAATTGCCAGTGTGTCAGCAACAATTATGAACAACAACGATGCTAGGGGTAACCCTATCGTATACCCTTCCGGGGACGGACCTTTTGATCTATCATTGGCCAAAAGTGAGTAAAATACCGTCATTATGCATGTTCTCATCCAAATAATCCACACAATCTTGAAACTCTTTTACTAAGCATGGACCAGATAAATCACCACTCAAATAATAGGCTTTAAAAAATCCACCTTCTAGAGGATGCCTTTCGTCCAATGTTTAATATTCCCAAGAGCCGCAGAAACTCCACTCTATTTTTCTACTGGAGTTTCGAGATGACTCCAAAAACATTGTTACCAATCAATTCCCAAACTCATCTATAAAAAGAAATAGAGAATCCGCCACATCATGTGTCCCTATCCTCATTTAAACTCAACATCAACTTGTGCGCCTCTTGTATAGATATCTTGCAAGTTACATGCATCTAGCGGGCGAGATCTTGCTCGCACTTCGTCCTTACCATATCCAGTCACCATGTAGGTCCACATCCATTCAACTGCTTGAAGTAATCGACAATAGCCTTCCCAATCACGTCGCTCACCCATAATGGTTTCCTCTCAGATTTTAATGGAATGGATATGGTTCCATCTTCTCCGTGAGGTGTCCATGTTATGAAACTCTTTTTAATCCATCTCTACTGATGCAAATAGTAATTTGCAACGGTGAGAAAAATATTTTTGACCGTAGAAGTTCGTTTGGGGGGAGGAGAAATTGGAGGAAGGGAGAAGAGAAAGCGTGCCTGTTGCGTGAGATTCGGGAAATCGCGTAGATCACGTGAAGAGAGAAGAGAAAGAGAGAGGGATATGAGATAATTCTCAAAATAATTAACTCATAACTTTTTTAAACAAAGGACCAATATCCCCTTTATATAAGAGAGACGACACTTCAAAAATAGAAACAAAAAATCAAATTCAAATCTAACTTATCCTAATTGACTCCAACCGACTAATTACCTAATATAGCCAACTAATTAATTAATTTGAGATCACATGCAATCATTAAAATAAAATTGCAGCGGACAAACATAATTATTTGACCCTAATTTAATTTAACGAAAAATAAAACCCTATTTTTTTATTTCACGCTGCATCAGTTCTCCTCTGTTTGAAAAATTCATCTCCTAACGAATTTCTTGATGTTCCGACTTGAAGCTTGACGATTTTAATTCAACGTTCTCAATCATATTTTGGAAGAACCGGTGTGGAGCAAACGACGGAATTCATGTGTACTTGGTACGGTGGTTGGAGCTGTTTATTTCATGCTGGAAGAGCATATGTGGTGCAAATGCTGACTCCCATGTTCGCCCCCTCAAGGTTGTGCTCGAAAAATTGATGGGACATTTTCATATCGAGCATCACGGTCTTTGGAGAATCCATAACAAATGAATGGCACAAATTTAGGAGGTGAGGAGATGTGGGTCATGAACTAGACCATAGGGTCTTAAATAGGTGAAATCCACATTCCTAATCCTAATTGGATAAGGTAGCAACCTAAATTTCTATCTTTCAACACTTCTTTTTAAATATTTCGGCACCAGGGGGTGGAGTGCAAATTTCCCACCCCCTCACTTAAACAAAATTCGTAAGATGAGCTCTTTAATTTGACCTTTAGATAAAAAGTCTTAGGAGGAAGGACCTACTTGTAAATGTACCAAATCATCCTTCTATCTCTATTTTTATGGGATTCAGATCTTATTGGAGAGAGGTGCCCAACCTTTGATATGGATTTTCCTCTCTTCCACCAACGACGGTGGCTGTGGTTTGGGAACGGAAGGAGTAGTGCGCAAGGTTGTCGTCTACTTAGGAGGTGGTGGTAACGACCACATTTTCATCGCCTTCGAGGTTGGCGGAGGCTACAAACATAATTTATATTAGAGGCCCTTGTGGCATTGAAGAGGGTGGCAACGAGAATCGCGCTCAAAGCGTGCATGATGGCGGCTGGAGGACTCCACCAAGGTGCTATGGTCGCATGGTGGCGACTGGCAGCAACTGTTGGGGTCGGGGATGGGAGCAACAATAGCAAGGAGAGGCCGAGGAGTGGTTGGGCTGTGGTTGGTGTAGGGGTTGGCACTGGTGGAGGCATCGTTGGTGGTGGTACTGCAGTTTGCGTTGAAGTTGGGCTTGTGGGGATGCGACTGAGGATGTGGCCTCTATGGTGACGACACATGGGTTGAAGGTTCTGCTGGAAGGGCCGTCCAAAGCGTTGAAATTGTTGGTGGTAGCGTTGGGGATGGCGCAAGGGCTTAGCAGGGATGGTGGGGTGGGGCTGAAGAGGGTGTACCTGTGAAGGTTCTAGAGGTGCAGGAGCGGCCGAAGGGGGTGGTGGAATTGATTCCAGTGACGTCAACCGACTTGAGATGTGCTGAACATCAGGCTCATTTGGGTTTTTTTCTTCTTTTCCTTCATTTTAATCTCCATTGCGGTCTTCTTCTACTTGCACTATAAAATATCTATGTTGAACCATGAATTTATCTATTGTTGTACTTTGATGCTTGACTGGAGATGATGTTTGTGCCTCTCTTGTCGTAAACATGATCCATGGAGACGACATAGGTTGAGCGAGATTCTCCAAAAATCAACAGGATCTTCAGCTTGTCAAAAATCGCTTTCTTCAGATGGATCGTTAGACCGTGAAGACGATCTAGATACCATGCTCTCTGATACCAATTGATGCAAATAGGTATTTGCAACAATGGAAAAATATTTTTCTCGGTGGAAATTTGTTTAGTAGGATAAATTGGAGGGAGGGAGAAGATAAAGCACACCGGTTGCGCGAGATTCATGAAAGAACCACGTAAATTGTGTTGAGAGAGAAGAGAGAGAGGGATATGAGATAATTCTCAAAATAATTAACTCTTAATTTTTTTAAACAAAGGACCACTATCCCCTTTATGTAAGAAGGGTAAGACTATAAAAATAGAAATAATATCAAATTTAAATCTAACTTATCCTAATTGACTGTAACCGACTAACTACCTAATATAACCGACTAATTAATTAAATCGAGATCACATGCGATCTCTTTATTTAAAATACAATTGCAACATACTAAACATAATTATTGGCCTTAATTTAATTTAACAAAAAATAAAGCCTTTTTTTATTTCATGCTGCATCATCTACTTAGATTTCTGCCTCCATTCCCTCTCTACTTTTTTTTCTTCCTAGTGAGTGTCTTCAAATGCATCGGTCACTCGTCAAGTTCCTCAATCATCATTTCCCTAACGAGTTTGTCGATTCCCTCCTAAGCGCTCGTCTGAAACTCGAGCCTAGCATCTTGAGTCTCTCTCTTGAATGTTATCTATTATTCTCTAAGAGCATGCAACTTCATGAAGAATATCTTGCATCCAAGTCCTACATGTACAACTCCTCCACCACCCAGTCACTAGATTCTCGAATCCATCCTCCGACTCCAAGACTTCTCAAAACCGAATGAAAGGGGGGACACCTTCGCTCAATCATCCATGAATCCCACATAAATGAAGTGTGATCTGAATGTGTGACTTGGGGAGAGCCTTTACGCCATGAGATTGGTGCCATGACAAGAAGTCACATGAAGCCAAGAAATGATCGATCGCTGATATAGAGTTATGGTTTCTCCAAATGTAATTACAACTAGTAGCATCCATCACCTCCAATAGCAAATCATTCGTCAAGTCCCTGAAGGCATTTGAACCCTTATCTTGGCCACCTCTCATACCGTGTTGGTCATTTGTAAAGTCACATTGAAGTCTCCTCAGATCAACCAAGGCACTTTAGAGAATTCGTCATGGATCTTTTCCCTCAGCATCTCCCTTGCCTCACCATTCATTGGGTCATGTATATATTGGAGACCAGTAAAACCATGTGATTTTCCCTACTGCAAACACGATGCAATACTGAATAAGCGTCTGCCAAGCCTCTTTCTGCTGCAAACATTCCACCACATCCTTATTCCAGCCCGTGAGCAAGCCCTCGAAATGTCGTCAAAAATACACCACCAATAACAAAGCCGTGATATGGGAGTGGCATCCAGAGATGCAACCATCTCCATCCTTCGTTGATCCCGTGACTTCTCCGTGGTTCACTGAAGACTTCTTATTCTGTTGTATGTGGCCAGCGGTAACATCCAACTGATCATGGTAAAGTTGGTCGCTTTGGGAAGAACTTGCTAGATGAATTAATCACCATTAGGGGTGTACACGTATCGGATAAAATCCATGATCCGATCTAATCCGGTGTTATTGGATTGGATCGGTTAGTTTTATCTTTTTAATGGATCGGATCTTATTGGAATTATTGAAATTCGTTAAAGTATGGATTGAATCATATCTTTATCAAAATTTGATCCGATCCAATCCGTTAATTTGTTAACACATGCGCGCGCATGTCGATACTTACATAGAAACTCACATATATACATATATATAATATCTATGTGCACCTATTTTGGATCTCGTGTAAGGCCATGAACAATCTTCATGAAATCAGCCGCACACGCCACATATGCGGCCGCATATGCCTGTGCGGCATGCATACCGAACCGATTATATGAATCGGTGCATTATGCAGCCTAAGCACATATGCGACGCGCATATGCCCTGCATACTGCTCCAACAACTTGGTGGTCAACCTCTAGCATTTTCAACTCTCCGATTCTCTCATTCAGGTGCTTACCTATGTAGCTCCGCCTTTTCTTCCATTCAATTCTAAGAATGTGCAATACATTTGTATACAATTGCACTGCATTATGCCATTATGTAAATGCGATGTCTGCTCATATAACATTTTCATGAGTATATGCAATGTTTCGTCTAATATTTTAACATATGTCGATTGAGGCTTTGCTCATGTATTGCAAATCTGCGTGTATGTGTACTGATTTTTTGTTATTATGAGTCATCTAATATGTAAAGTTTTTATGGCTATTTTTGTATTAAATGTTAGGAAATTAATGGCATCTGCTTAACCATCTAACTTGAATTGTTTTTCTTAGATTTTCTTTAACTCCACTTTGATACATAAATTCAGTAGTAATATCATTTATAAATATTTATTTATTTTTAAATTTAAAAATATAAAATCACACAGAACTGCACATGCCCCGTACATGCCCCCACATACCGCTTATTCAGTATTTAGTGACATGTCCAGACACATACATACACTGCTTTCCTGAACCTTGACCACGATTTATGTTATTCATGTCATTTTTCTATATCAATCTTGGATACATGCCCTCTTGATATCACCCTTTCTTCTCTCTTGAAAGGCAAATGTTAAATCTCTAAGATAATAAAGTATGACTATAACTTGTAAAATTGTTATCCATCTTCAGTTATTCCCCGCTCAGTTCCCTCTCTCTCTTTCTTTCTCATTTCACTATTACCGCCGATATTTCTCTTGATCCCTCTAAGTCCATTACGATGACGCCTCTCCCTCTTGCATAATTTTATTCCCCCCAGCATAATGCCACCATTCCTCCTTGTGATATTGCCGCCCATATCAAACAACATACTCCCCTCCTACACGATACCATTTGGCCTCAGTACGCTGCCACACTTGTGATCTTCATTAAAAGAAAATAGATTTGGGATTACTGCATGGTATCTTTATTAGATATTTTGGCCCTTTGCTTCTAACCTTTTACTTTCTTTAGCTTGCTATCTTATTTTTGAGATGAAATTTGATCAATTACATAATTAAATGTGTCGTACCCATCTAAGAAGCAATAAGAATTACTTCAATTCCTTTCATTTTTAAAATTCTATACATTTTTTATTCAAACCTTGACCTTAGCATACAAATATCTAAGGATGGGGTTTACCATACGAAGGTCGGAGATCGAGGGTTCCCATTGGCATAACACAAGTGTTCGACGACACTTGAAAGAGCAGAGCTGCAACATCCTACGTAGGAGCGTGGGACCCACTGATGATGTTGCATGACGACATGTCGTGCTTATGTGACACACGACTTGGCATGCTAACTGAGTGGGCGACGTGGTGTCGATTGTAGAAGACGAAGGGATTGCACGGAAGATGAAGAGTCGAGGCACGCGAAGAGTCATCTCGGAAGACGAAGGATCTTCGTAGAAGACGAAGCGTCCTCGTTTTCATTGTACATGTAATAATGGTGTCCTTTCGTATACCCCCGATTT
This sequence comes from Ottelia alismoides, assembly GCA_037367405.1. NCBI lineage: Eukaryota > Viridiplantae > Streptophyta > Magnoliopsida > Alismatales > Hydrocharitaceae > Ottelia > Ottelia alismoides. The sequence continues at coordinate 379,566 of JAZKJV010010132.1, read as the reverse complement.
GTGTATATAAGGAGGGGTAGAACGCATTTGTAAAAAACACACTCAGAGTGGGTCTCTTGCTAATACAAAGAGGGTTTAGAGTGCTTGTATTCGAGTATTCTAGCGTCGTGGTTACTCAACATGCTGGTGTACGTCTACAGACTCTACACGTAAAGGGAAAGGCTGGTTAACTTCTGAGAAGCTAACGACGCACAAGTTAGTCTCAAAAATCGATGTTGAGAATTACCCCTATGGCAGGATGTATAATAGGGAGGGAGGAGGTTGCGTGGGCGATAACATGATATTTCCGGAGAATCAACAGGTGGTTGGGGCTTGAGGTGAACTCAATCTCTCAAGAGTTGGTTTTGTTGACAAGACCCTTAAGCATGCATGCGGTTAGGGAGTTTGTGTTTGGTCTAGATACAGATGGTCGCCCTAGATCGGATGGATTTTTGGTTTTCTTCCCTAGAGAATTCTGGCATATGGTCAACGAGGAGATGATGGAGATGATGATGGAATTTACTGGGGGAAACTCTGGCTTTGAGCGGCTTAGCATATCGTTCATTTTCTTGATTCACAAAAAAGATGTCAGAACAAGGGTTGAGGATTATCACTCGATTACTCTTTCGAACGCGATGTATTTGATTGTGGCGAAGACTTTGGCAAATTGATTGCCGATGGTCCTGATGCAGCACGAAACAAATAAACATGTCTCTATTTTCTGTCTGTTAATTAATTTAGGGTCGAGTTAATTTTATTGAGTCCGTTGCAATTTTATTTTAGATAAAGAGATCACATGTGATCTCAAATCAAATTAGTTAGTCGGTTATAGTAAGTAGTTAATCAGTTAGAGATATTTAAAGTATATTTAGAGTCAATTAGGACATTTTAGGATTTGAAAATTTATTCGCTTTCTATTTTTGTAATCTCTCCCCTCGTATATAAAAGGGATGGTAGTTTAGTGTTTAATTCAATTCAAGAGTCAATTAAAAATTTAGTTTTATCTCATATCTCTCTCCCTCTCTCTTCTACCGCGTCGTGGTCTCCACGCTTCTTCTCCAAATCCGTCGCATCCGACGAGCCTTCTCTTCTCCTTTCCCATTCGATTTCTTTCGCCATTTATTTTTCAAGCATAAAAAAATATTTTTCCATTGAAATTTTTCGATTTGCATCAATTGGTATCAATGTATAACTTGCAGATCGTCCTCACGTTCTGACGATCCGTACAGATGCTCGCATAAACCCCTAACCAAAGAATCTCATTCAGCAGAACGCAAACGATGTGCTGAAGAGGCCTAGAATAATGAGTTGATGTCTATATTGCTCGACTTTCAATCAAGTCTACGAGAGTTGGCCGCAGATTTTCGGACCCTAATCAATGTCGGGTCGACTCCACCACCACATGTGACGTTACGGCCACCCGAAGTTGCTGTCCAAGAGGTTTCCGATCCCCCGCTGCCATCTCCAATTGTTGTCATTAGGTCGGCCCTCGTCCAAGGCGAGTTTGAAAGTCACACGGGAAAAGAAAGTGAAGAAACGAAAGAAAAAGAGCCATACGGAGTTGCTGTCCAGCACATTTCAGATATGTAGTCGTCAGGGAAATCGACTCCAGCACCCGCTCCGACCATTCCATTCCTTCCGCCAACTCCTCTAAACCCAGTGCAACCCTCTCCCACACCCCGACCATAGAGGCATTGACCCCAACCCCAACATCGCTGCCATGTATTCCCTTTGAAGGATATGAGAAGATCCTAAAGCGCATCACGGAAACGTGAGGATCGCATCGTATGCGATCGGGAGCGACTAGTCGCACAAGTTGCTCAGGGCAGCGAAATTTAGAAAAATTTCATGCGACGAAACCACATGATCCAAGAACAGTTCTCGGATCGTTTTGTCGAAACCACAGACAAGTATTAGGGTTATCTCTTGAAGCGTGGTTGCGATCAAGTCTCTAAACAAAGAGACCTCCTGTCTCAAGTCCGATCCGACGGAGGAGACGCTTGCGAGCGCATTTATGAGATGCGTGCTTCTCGCAATCCATGTTGATGATCCAAGCGGTGAATCTCCTGATCTCATAACACGAGATCCGACATCTTCTTCACGAGCGAGGCGTACCGAAGGAGACAGAGATCCACGAACAAACAATCCAACAGCATAACGACATTGCTGCGACGATGACGACTCTCTCTAGGGCTCCATGGTGGACAGCCACATTGAGAGAGGGAGAGAGAGGGTTGACGTATAGAGAGAGAACCTTCTTCTTATTATATCTCTTCAAGCATGGGGTGCCCTTCTATTTATAATATTTTGGGACTCCGTGGATCCTAATCCATGTGCACACAAATCCAATGGATGAGATTGATTTGTGTTTCTTTCAATCAATGGACATGATTTGTTGCTCCAATAGTTCCACCAACAACTATTAATTTAAATAAATTAAAATGTATGCAATATAATTTTGATTTGATATAAATCAATTGTGGAGAAAATAAAGGAAGGAGTTCCACCCCATACCATTTATGGAATGGACGGCCATGGAGTCCCACTCCATGTTCCGCCCACCCTATGTATGGAAAGGGGGAGATTCTCCTCATTCATATTGGACCAAATCTTGGAGATTTCCAATATTAATTATGCAACAACAATTGTTACATATTTAATCACCAAAAATAATTCTAAATTAATTTTGTGACAATTTCAATCATGCCATTGAAAGAATGTGAATCGCATTCACAACCCAAAATAAAATGTAAATTACATTTTCAGTTTAATGTCTAATGTGAATTCAATTCACATCAACATTTAATTAACAAACGTAAATTACAAATAGCTCTATTTTATATATTATAAATCACATTTATAATACATATGATTAATATGGATAGTGCTATCGACATTATTCATATCCATGATAATTGAATCACATTTAATCATCTTGGATTTCTATTCGCATGCGTCCAGATAATATGAATCCCATTCACATTATTCACATCTTTGATAATTAAATCACATTTAATTATCTAAGATAACTTTCATTATAATATGAATCAAATTCACATTATTCATGATAATTTAATCACATTTAATTATCAATTTTCTCAATGCTTGTATACATATATCAACAATGAAATTATCCTTAAACTCTTTCAAGGATAATGCGCTTTCTCCGCGGATACTTGGAGATGGACATGACGATTGTATTGTTCCATGTATAGTGACTTGTATATTGAGATCGCATCACAAATCCGGATCGTGCGGACTTCTCATAGATGCTCGATTAATTAAAGACTGCAAATCTAATCTTTTCATTGCATCTAAATCACATTCAAATCAATGTCCAATATTTGGACCAAGATCAAATCACTTCTCTACTGATAGGAGTCGTTAAAATCTAGACCCGTTTCATCACTCCCTAGGAATGGAAGCATCTTGGTTATACAATCGTTTATGATCATATCACCTTCAGGTATTCATAATACTTGTACATCATGCATACTGGAAGACCTAGATTAAACCTAAAGTATTAGATCAATTTTACACTGTCTACTTCAGGGTTTTATCATTAAGTTTTTCATTTGATCATTGGGAGTCGGTATCGATCATATGCTTTCCAAAAGCACATATCATACCTGGCTGTTGATCATATACTTTCCAAAAACATATATCAAACCTACAAATTCAGTCAAGCTTCCAAAGCGACACGACCGTGCACGGAATTTGATTCTTCCCAATATTTCATGAGTGAGCTCATGTCTTCCGGTTCAGTAAATGAACCTGTACGATCTCTTTTTTTGACTATAAAAAAGGGGAGCCCTCCCAAGGAGTCACCACACCAAAATATTCATTAATCAAAAGCAAAGTACATCAGATGGAGATCCGGAAATTGTACACCGCATTACAATGAGCAACAACATTTTCCCAGTAGAACCGCTACCCCTTGAAAACAATATCGTTCCTGCCAAGCCATATCATGCATACTGGAAGACCTAGATTAAACCTAAAGTATTAGATCAATTTTACACTGTCTACTTCAGGGTTTTATCATTAAGTTTTTCATTTGATCATTGGGAGTCGGTATCGATCATATGCTTTCCAAAAGCACATATCATACCTGGCTGTTGATCATATACTTTCCAAAAACATATATCAAACCTACAAATTCAGTCAAGCTTCCAAAGCGACACGACCGTGCACGGAATTTGATTCTTCCCAATATTTCATGAGTGAGCTCATGTCTTCCGGTTCAGTAAATGAACCTGTACGATCTCTTTTTTTGACTATAAAAAAGGGGAGCCCTTCCAAGGAGTCACCACACCAAAATATTCATTAATCAAAAGCAAAGTACATCAGATGGAGATCCGGAAATTGTACACCGCATTACAATGAGCAACAACATTTTCCCAGTAGAACCGCTACCCCTTGAAAACAATATCGTTCCTGCCAAGCCATATCACCTACATAACAACGAAGGGCCTCAAGACGTCCCCCGTGGAGCCAAGCCCCACCGAACGAACCGCCCGCCAAAAAGGGCCCAGACCGGAAGTCCGGACCCACGGAATATCCTCCGCGTCCCAGACCTGCGCCGAGGTCGTGCAACCGAAGAAGAGATGATCCGCATCTTCCACCCCCTCCTCACCGTATCACAAAGACGGTTTCTCCTGAGGCACCAGAGGAAGACCTTGACCCGATTAGGAATTTTTGCCGCCCAAATCACCTTCATGTCCGCAGAAAGATCATCATCACCATTTGTCGCACTAGCTGCCAACATCCGGTATGCCACCTTCACCGAGAACTTACCCTCCGCCCAAAAGAAGTGATCAGGGTCACCAGACATCTCCTCAACTGCAGGAATCTCATTGATAAGCCGCAAAAAATCCTCCGCCGTCTGATCGGAGAGATCGGAGAGAAACCTAGGAGCCCACACACCCGAGTCAGCCACCTCGGCCACACGCGCGCCCCTGTCAGCTGCCAGGGCGGCCAGCCTCGGGAATCTAGAGGCCAACACCCCATCCCCAGTCCAATCATCCAACCAGAACCGGAAGAAGAGACCACTCCCCAACCTCAGACGTAGAAAGGGCACGATCCCTGGAAGCACCGCGCGGATACCCAGCCATAAGGGAGACTCATGACGGATCCGCTTGGCCACCAAATCTCCAGCCACCCCATAGATCAACCTCAGCAAACGCAGGACCAAAGCGTCGGAAGAGCCCCAGATTCGCACCACCCACTTCGCCAGCAAAGCACTGTTTATCAGCTCCACATCACGAACGCCAAGTCCCCCATCTGAAACCGTCACCACAACATCCTTCCAGGCAACCAGGTGTAACCCCTGTCTAGACTGCTTCCCGTTCGACTAGAAGAAAGACTTCACTTGGCCTCCACCTTCCTTCTCACCCCGACCGGCATGAGTCTCGTGGAGTAGAAGAACACTGGGATTGCCGACAAAACATGCTTCAGCAGGGTAAGCTTCCCACCCTTGGAAAGGGTGACGGCCTTCCAGCCCTCCAGCCGCTCCTCCAGTCTTCGCAAGACGCAATCCCAATCCGTCAGCCTCAATCTGCCCGCAACAAGAGGCAAACCCAGATATGTAATCGACAGCTCGCCCCGTGGACACCCGACCCACTCCGAAATTCTGGTACCCTCCTCGTCACTCATCGTAAACGGGACCAACACCGACTTTTGCCCGTTGATCCTCAAACCAAACAAGCACCCAAAAAGGTCAACCAAAGTGACAACATTGTAATTTTGCTTTTCCGTCCCTCCCAGAAAAACCAACGTGTCATCAACATACTGCAGAACCGGAATGCGGATGTCCCCATACCTGAATCCATCACACCTCCCAGCGTCAACCGCCTATTGAAACAAAACGGCCAAACAGTCCGCCACCAGCACAAACATCAAGGGGGACAACGGGCATCCTTGGCGCACGCCCACCTGCGGCTGGAACCACCCACCCTCCGGCCTCCCGTTGACCAACACAGAACACGAACAGGTAGTGACGCATCTTTTGATCCACCCAATCCACTCCGTCGGAAAGCCGCGTCTCTGCAGTGAGGTCCACAGAAACTTCTAGCTAACACAATCGTAGGCCTTGGCATAATCAATCTTCCACACAGCTCCTTTCTTTGCAGACCTCTTCCACTCTAGACAAGCCTCAGACGCGGCAACAATCCAATCCGCCATACACCGACCATGAATGAAAGCAGATTGGGCATGTAATATCAGAGAGGCCAAGACCGCCCTGAGCCTGGTAGCAAGCACCTTGGATACGATGGGATAAATGCCATTGGAAATAGATATATGCCAAAAGTCCCCAACATCCACCGGGTTCCCCTTCTTGGGTAACAGGAAGATCAAGGCCCTGTTAACCTTCTCGAAACCCTTGTTAGCACATCTGAACTCCTCCATCACCTCCAGAATGTCACCCTTCAGCGTCTCCCAAAACTCCTGGTAAAAGCAGACCGGGAAGCCATCGGGACCAGGAGCCCCGTCCCCATTCAAATCCCAAACTGCTCTGCGAACCTCCGCCTCAGAGAAAGCAGCCACCAACGAGTCAGACTGAGCAGCCGATAAAGACCGCGCACCCAGACCAGTCCAACCCCAAGCCTCCTCCCCCCTCTCTCTCCTCGAAGCCCTCACGAAGTGCTCCCGCAACGCGACCCCTATGTTCTTCTCGCCCGACACCGGTCGCCCCCCCACCACCACTTCATGCAAGAAGCCCCTTCTCCTTCTCCCAGACACCACAGAGTGAAAGAAGCGAGTGTTCGCGTCCCCTTCCCTAAGCCACTTCTGCCTCGATCTCTGACACCAGTGAACCTCCTCCTTCCTTTCTTCCAGGTGCACGGCCTCCAGCCACGCGACCCTCTCCTCCACCTCAGCCGAAGACAAACCCCTCTCATCGTCTAGCCTGTCCAACCTGGAAATCCCTGCCTCAGCCTCGACCTTGTCCGCCCTACGACGCCGAGCGACATCTCTCCCGAAAGACAACAACAACCGATGAAGGGACGCCAACTTAGTCGTAAAACGCGACACCGCCGACCCCTCTCCCACGCAGCTCCTCCAGTGCTCAGGGACCAAGTCCCGGAAGCCATCCTCAAGCAGCCACTTCCTCTCGAATCGGAAAAAGGAACGGCCCAGGCGCAGCTCGCCAGAGCTCCAGAGGATGGGAGTGTGATCGGATAACGTCCTCGGAAGTGCCCAAGCCCTAGCCAACGGGAAGGCCTCCCCAGCCTCAACGGACATCAGAAATCTGTCAAGTCTGGACCTGGATCTCGAATTCCTCCACGTGAATCTGCATTCAGCCGCATCCACAATAGATAGACCTAGGGAGTTAACCTCCTCCCTCAACTCCTCAGATCCTGGATCAGCTCCCCCAGCCTCCCCCAGTCTGTCACCCGAAAGCAGGGTAACATTCAAGTCGCCACCAATAAGCCAGATAGCATCCCCCACCTCAAGCCCAACGGTAGCCAAATCCGCTGCCAAAGAAAGCTCCTCTCGCTTACGCGAGCCATAGATATTGGTGATCCAGAGATAGCATCCATCCTCTCTCCGCCGCAGCTAGACCGATAGAGAGAACACCGACTCGTACGATCTGAGCAGGTCAAAGGAATCGACACGCCACCTGGAGATCATTCCCCCTGACGCACCGACAACCCCTTTCGCCGCCCAATCGAAAGCACCTCCCCTGTTGAGCTCCCGACGCGTCGCATCATCCAACACCTGCAACTTGGACTCCTGCAGCAGAACAACATCTGCCCCCGCATCCCTCATCAGGTTCACCACCCCAAGCCTCTTGTCGGGTCGGCCCAAACCCCTAACGTTAAGGGATAGCATCTTCATAAAGAACCAGGAACCTTCTTCGAGGGGGGAGGGACAAGCCCAACCTCCGAACCAGACCTCGATCAAGAGCGGCAAAATCTGTTCCGCATGGGAACAACGTCAAAATCGCCCTGACCGGTTGTCAGCGGCGAAGAGCCCGCAACCAAGGACGCCCAAATCGCAGCCCTCGCCCCCTTTCCAAAACTCCGCCGATCGCCTCCTCCCCTTCGATAGGCCACGCCGAATCGCCCCCGCCGCAATCTGCCCTCCCCCTCCACACGGGCCAGGCTGGAGACCCCCAAAAGCCCCCCGGCATCAGCAGGCGAGCAAGCCACCCCCACAGCAGGGCACCCATCTCCACTCGCCTCCCCTACAGCTATGGAGCCGCCGTGCACCTCCCCTCCAACAACCACTCCAACCGGCGACCCCCGCTCCCCAAGTCTAGCCCCAGGCTCCACATACCCGCCCGCACCTGAAGCCTCCATCCGTCGAACTCCCCATCGGCCGACTCGAAGACCCCCGCTCACAAGGTCGCGACGACGAACCAAAAACCCCAGCCCCTGGCGCCGATCCCGCCTGTCCAGGCGACACGCGAACCCCACGAGGCGAATCGCAAAGGCCCCTGCCAGGTCCCGCTACCGAACTCGGACCCGCCAGGCGAACCGGAGCAACCCCACCCGCCCGCAACACCAGCGCCCGAGTACCAGCGCCAGGAGAAGATTCCGGTCCATTCGGAGCAGCCTCCCCCGCCCGACAACCCGACATGGATCCGAACATCACTGCCCGTGAAACCCCAGGGTCCGACCGACCCGGAAAGCAAGCGCCCTGCCCACCTCTGCAGCGGGCCCCACCATCTTCCTCGAGAACCGCAACCGGCACCTCCGCGATACGCCAAGGCAGGGAAAAGGCCGCCTGCTCCGCCTCTCCAACCTCGCGAAACGCACCGAAACGGAGACATTCCCTCGGGAAGGCCGCCGACGCCGCCACAACACCACTTGGAGACGAGCTCCCCTGCCCCGTGGCGGACCAACAGAGACAGGAGCATCGTCGCCTGAAATACGGCCACCGCCCGAGGAAAGACCAGCAACACCAACACTACCGGGCGCCCGCGACCCCTCGCCCTCCCATCGCCTGAGGCTTGCGTCCGGGACGACCTTTACCAAAGCGCCATCGAGCAACTCCAACAACAACGGCTTGCCGGCAGAGGAGACCTCCCACCAACCAAGCACGGCCGCCCCCACCGGGCGAACCCGAAGAATCACGTCCAGCCCCTGCCCAGGAAGGCACCCATTGGACTCGACGGAGATAACTTCCACTATGCCCCACAGCAGCGTGACGATGGCCCTCACTGACCGCGCCCTCAACGGGATTCCTCTCACGACGATTCTAACCAGCAAGTCGGCCTCACGGCGACATCCGCATCCGCCGGAGGGCACCACTGCAGCTGCAGAACCCGATCCGCTGAACCCTCCAGCAGAGCCCGCGCCTCGGACTCAAGCAACCCCCGCGCCATAGCCCGCCACTGAGACAAACATGCAACGTCACCCTTGAATGCTGCCCTTGAGACGCGAGCCACGTTGGAGGATGCCGGGAATAGCGCTCCCGGCCCGCCACCCTCGCCGATCAGCACCGAAGGAAACGACCTAACCTCAGGACAGCGCCTCCGCGTGTGGCCAGAGCGACGACACCCGAAGCAACGAAGCGGCTCGCGGCAGCACCGCGCCCAATGATCCAAAGCGCTGCAGCGGTAGCAGCCACGACCAAAAGGCGACTTCAGAGGAACTGCGCGAGGCGCACACGCCCTCCGAGAACCACCCCGCGAAGAAGAGGACCAGTGACCTACCACCATCCGCCACACCCCTTCGGCTCCCCCGGTTCCCCCCCTCGTCACAGTGCTCCATCACCAAAACATCCACCTATTAATCCTTACCAATGCTTCTCCGGAACACACATCGTCTTATTTGGCCCTTTTAACCTGTACGATCTCTATGAGAGATCGTATTACTCATATGCCCCTGCATGCACAACAGCCCGCCGATGTACAGACCTTGATCAAGTCATCAACCTATTGGTCTGCTAAATGTACATACTCAAACATATAGCAACACATCTGTCTCCGATTAGAGGATGCGTGCCTATATCATGACAAAATATGACATAAGACTTTGGTTTCAATATCGTTAAGTGAAATCTTTGACTTAACTTATCTAACACCTCCGAATATCTATTCTTATGCAGGGGACCTGCATCAAGAGGTCGGTTAGATATCAGCCTTTAGAGAAAGGATTTCCATCTCCTTCTCAGGTTGGAGATCATCTCTTAGTAATCATTTGACAGTGCTTGACGAGTCCTCAATCTAACTCTTTAGATTTTCATCCAAGCACCAACCTCTATGATTCAATAATTGAATCAACAGTTGTATGATCATTATGATGGCCATGGTATATAACTCTAATTGTACAAAGGGACCTATTATGCAATTTAATTATTCTTTACTTCAGATTAGGAAATGATATTTGCAATAATATTTATTGCATAATGGCTCGCAGTGAGCTCACATGTCCAACAATCTCCCACTAGCCCAAAGAGCCTTTAATGGGCTAATCTTTAAACCCAAACTCATGTGACAATCATAGGCTATTTAATATAGCTAGTTAAGCTGATCAGTCACTCTGTTTCCGAGAGACTACGCCAAGTCCTTTTACGTCACTTGCATATCTCCTAGTAACAATGCTCGCATTCAATGCGAATGTTGCATCTTATGCAACCAATACTCAATTTTATCGGTTATAGTGTTCTTGACACCATGGCCTCAAATTTCAGCGAAATTCGGTCGAATTTGTGTCGAATATCGATATCCAGTCGAAATCGAAATTCGACTGAAATGACCGAAATATGGGGGTCCTAGTATAAAAAATGACCGAAATGACCGAAATTCTGGCCGAAATTCCATCGAAATTCTGTTTTGGTCGTACCATAATGGTGACCGAAACCGGCATTTAGGGCCTTGCTTAACACTAAAACTTAATAATTATTATAACTAGTATTTTCATAATCCTTATCAGAATACCTTTTTTTTCTGGAGATCTCTATCTCTTAAGGTATCTGCAGTTAGGACCTTTTATATCACTATCTATAAAGTCTTAAGTTCTTGTATATAAGACTTTGAGATCACTATCTCGAAAGTCTTGTCATCTTTGAAGATAATGTTATTATTGCAATCAAGTATTTCATTTCTATAGTAGAATTAGTAACAATTTACTACTCCCACTGCATGGTAGACATCAGGCTTTTGTACACATTTAGCATACACTCGGCTTCTCATAACTGATGCACTATGGCAAACAGTTCTAGCATTCACTTCCTCAACTCCTTGCGGTGTTATCCCTTCAGACAGGTCATTACTATATCTTAAGAGATGGAAGCCTTTCTTGGAATTCTCCAGAAAATGGAACATATCCAAGGTGTATCACTAATGTAACGGTCCCAATACCCTCTTCTCTTTGCTTCTAAATAACTTCAGAATTAAGATCTTAAAAGGTTTCGATTAACTAGATTATAAAACACTTGTCATCGTCCTTATATCATTCCAAATGATTCGGATATCATCTACATTTAGCACGATGAACACATTGACACTCTCACTAAACTTCAAATGGTACATCAAGATTCTATCTGAAATATTAACCTTTATAATTTCATCAATCTTATGTTCCAACTACAAGAAGCTTATTTGAGTCCGTAGATGGAGTTTCTTAAGCTTGTACTCCTTGCTTTCCTCAACCATGAAGCCCTGGTTCTACTCCATGTGAATATCCTCAAACAGGTATTCATAGAGGAATGCAGTATTGACTTCCATCTTGAAGATGTCATAGTCAAATTGTATAGCTATAGTTAGCAATAATATGATGAGTTTAAGCATGGTCACTGAAGAGAAAGTCTCACCCCTAGCGATGTCTTCTCTTAGGTACGTGTCTTGTGGATACGAGCCGTGCTTTGAAGATCTGTACCTTCTCATCATGTTCCCTCTTTCTCTTGAAGATCCATTTGCAACTTAACGGGTCTAACCCATATAGATGGATCCTCGAGGGTCCATATACAACACTTGTATATGAAGTCTACTTTAGATTTTATTGCTAAAATCCATCTTTCCATGCCATGATCTTCAGGAGCTTCATCACATGAAGTCCGATCATTTTCAGACTCAACTGACAGATGTTCATTTTCAGACTCATCCTCAAACTCATTTGAAGAGGTATTAGTGTTTAATCTTTAATTGTCCTTTTAGTTTTCGATTTCAGGAGACTCATTATCTTCTCAAGATTAAATACGTCCTTCACTTCATTTTCATCTTGATTCTCAAGCGAGTCATCATCTAAGAGTCACATTCTCAGATATAAAATCTTTTACGAATCTCAAGGTCATAAAGTAGGTATCAAATACCATCCTTTATTTTCCTAATGAAGTAGCACTCTCTGGTGCTAGATTCCAGCACTTGCATGGAACCATATTAAGGATATATATATTATAGTCTCTACTATATATATACCTTGAAAACTAAGAGGTAATTATGCTAAGATTAAATAAGTTCCTTCACTTCATTTTCATCTTGATTCTCAAGCCAGTCATCATCTAAGAGTCACATTCTCAGAGATAAGATATTTTAAGAATCTCAAGGTCATAAAGTAGGTATCCAATACCATCCTTTATTTTCCTAATGAAGTAGCACTCTCTGGTGCTAGATTCCAGCACTTGCATGGAACCTTATTAAGGATATATATATTGTATTCACTACTATATATATACCTTGAAAACTAAGAGGTAATTATGCTAAGATTAATCATTGATCAAATCATGTCATACATGATCCAATTGTATTTCCCTACAACTCTATTGAGTTTAGGTGTATTAGGAGGAGTGAGATAGACATGCTATTCCTTTCTCCATAAGATATTCCATGAATTCATCTAATAGGTACTTGCTACCTAGGTTAGATTAAATTGATTTCATTCCTTCAAAATTTGGTTGTAAACCAAAATTGTGAAATCTTTGAACATTTCAAAGGTTTTTAAGGTGAAGTGAAGAAATCTCATATCACACATAATCATTAATAGATATCACATATCTTTGGGAAAAATCTGTGATCTATTATTCAAAGGAACCCTAGGCTCTCTTATATAGGGAGAGACCTCAAGGGTAAAATACATAATAGTCCAGAGAGAAACAAAAAATTACGAAGAGGTACATAGCATATAATAATATCTATCTCTACACTCCCCCTCAAGGTAGAGCATAGATGTCTATCATGCTCAGCTTGGAAGAACATCTCTGAAAAGGTCCTATGAGCAGCGGCTTGGTGAATACATCAGCAGTCTGATCCCCTGAGCTCACGTAAGCTGTAGATATCAATCCTCTCTGAATCAAGTCTCTAGTGTAGTGGCAGACTGGCAGTCGACTTCAATATGCTTTGTTCTTTCATGAAAAGCTGGATTGTTGGCAATAAATAAGGCTGCCTGATTGTCACACTGAAGCTGCATGGGTAGAGATACTTCTACATGTAGATCCTTTAGTACAGATCGAACCCACATCATCTCCGTGCTTGCTTGCGCCATGGCCCTATATTCGGATTCAGTATTGGACCTTGCCACAACAGTTTGTTTCTTGCTTTTCCAAGAAACCAGAGAGCTCCCAACGAAAACTGCAAATCTTGAGGTTAATTTTCGATCCTCAGGGCATCCTGCATAATCGGCATCTACGTATGCTGAGATAGATAAATCTGTGCCCTTTTGAAACAGCAACCCTGAACCTGGAGAGGACTTCAGATGCCTCAGTATCATGTATATAGCATCCATATGAACTTGTCTTGGCTGCTCCATAAATTGACTCACCCTGTTTAGTGCAAAGGCAATATCGGGACGAGTTATGGTAATATAAAGGAGCTTACCCACCATTTCTCTCTATCTCCTCTTGTCCACTTCAGCTGTGTCATCATCATACAGCTTCATGCTTGGATCCATGGGAATACTTGATGGTTTGCATTCATCCATGCCTGTTTCGGTCAAGAAATCTGTAATGTACTTCCTTTGGGTCATTACCCGACCCTGTGCATTCCTGGCAAATTCCAACCCCAGAAAGTATCTTAGGGTTCCAAGATCCTTTGTGACGAACTGATGGCCTAGGAATGCCTTCTCCCTTTCTATGCCCTGAATATTATCTCGTGTAAACAGAATGTCATCAACGTAGACCATGATAACAACCGTACCTGCTGATGACTTCTGAACAAACAACGAGTGGTCTGCATTCGACCTCTTGAATCCCTGTCGTTCTATCAGATTGGAAAGCTTCTGGAACCACGCTCTTGGACTCTGTTTGAGGCCATAAATTGCCTTGTGGAGTCTACACATCATATGCTTCTCCCCCTCAGCAGTAAACCATGGTGGCTGCTGCATGAGGAAGAGACGGCTAGGCTCAAGGAGGCAGGAGGTACCGCCCTAGCGGTGCCGCTAGAGCAAATGGGGCGACGGTGCCGTTAGCGGTGCCGGCGGGGCTGGGTGCCGGCTAGACTTGGGGCCGACGGCGATGGAGGCCGGCGGCGCTGGGGGCTGGCGGCGAAAGCTAGAGTCGGCGGCGAAAAGAAGGGGAGGGGGCGAGAGGAGCGGCGGGAGGCTGGGGGCCCGGTGTGGTAGCGGCGACGGCGGAGAGACGAAGAGGTGGGGTGGGCGGCGAGTGGGGGTGGGCGGCAGGTGTAGAGGGGAGCCCTAGGGCTTGGGCTCTGATACCATGTTGGGAAAAATCTGTGATCTATTATTCAAAGGAACCCTAGGCTCTCTTATATAGGGAGAGACCTCAAGGGTAAAATACATAGTAGTCCAGAGAGAAACAAAAAAATTACGAATAGGTACATAGCATATAATAATATCTATCTCTACAATATCCATAATATTTATTATGATATAGATGATCCACATTCATCAATATGTATGAGATCCTGAATACTTCGGCATCTTACACCATTTCCAGAGAAGGATGCATTGGACATTTTTACTTTGAATACAATATTCACAAGTATGTAAGATTTGAAATTTTAGATATTCTAAAGCTTCATCTATTACTAGTCTATTGATCTCATTAATAGACATATGTCCAAGCCTTGATGCCAGATCATTGTTAAATGATCTTCATCCTCCTATTAATATTTTAAGGCTTAATTTTCAGTCTCAAAAATGTTAATGAATCATTCATTAATATTCTAATTTAGTATAGTCCTTCAAATGTCAAATTACTATCTGAAATATATCCATCATAACTCTTTATGATAAGTTTATTCCATAATTCATGTTTATTTCCAACATTTATAAATAAACAAAGAGTGTATTCTGATATCTAGTTCGTAGAAACATTCTCTAAGACTAAGGGGCTCTCTCACTGAAAATTAGGAAGTCTATCTATCCAATAGAAATTGTTGCAACCATTGCATCAATATCCATGGATGACTATGCAACCTTAAGATCAAATTTGCCCGTCTTCTAAAACATATGCAACCAATTACAAATGTTATCAGAAGAATGAGATACAATTATTAGACTTTCATCATATCAAATAAGAAAGTCAATTTCAATGATCAAATGTAGATTATTCCGATGCACTATCCGAGTCTTCTCTAAGGAGCTTGGATAGTCCATATAGTCACACTATCAGTACATCGGTTTATTATAGTATTGACATTTATCCAACTCTTTGGATGTTATATTGGAAGTTATGGAAGCACATTTAACTCTTTGACTTTCCTTCTCACTTGGGTAAGACCCGTGCTTCTACTACGCTCCCTTCATCTATAAGCAACCATTGCTTAAAACAAAGGATCTCTTATGTTGAATTCAAAAGAATTCTTGTAAGAGTATTTCAACATTTAATTCATACTATATGAATCTTATGAAATTTCATGAATGACTTGAGTATAGACAGTAAAATGATGACACTCATCATATATACATATATCTTAACTCTTAAAGACTTAGGTTCAGGTAAGTACTTAAACATTTTGAATATATTATCTCTTATATGGCAACCAATCTGCACGATGCAGTGAACCATATCATTTATGGTTAAATGTTGAGAGCATATATGTATGCCAGAAACATCTTCCTAGATTTTAGGGATATTTACACCCATAACCCTGAGTAATTTCGCAATAACATTCATAACCCTGCATAATCGCGAATTACACGAGGAACCTCGAATAGTCACTCCATCTCACACCCAAAGCCCTCCGTTAATTTAATACGTTAACTCAACCTAAGGGTGAGTTAATCTAACCAATCTGCCATCGAACGGTTCCGATTTGTCCAAATAAAAAAGGGAAAAACTGCTGCGTTCATCGGCTGCGTGTGCGTTCATTGGCTGCGTGTGCTTCCACGAGGGGGAGCTCAAGCAGGGGGGAGAATCTGGACGCACGCGGGGTGCGGGGCTCCATCGGCTGCGAGGGGGTGGGGGCTTCGAGCAGGGCGAGCGGCTTCGACGGGGGCTTAAAGGCAGGGGAGGGGGGCGGGGGGGCTTTTTCTCGGCTTCGGCGAGCAGAGAGGGAGGAGCAAGTCGCCGAGGGGGGGGGGGCTTTTTCTCGGCGTTGACAAGTAGAGAGGGAGGAGCAAGTCGTCGGGGGGGGGGGGGGGGCTATCAGCACAGGAGGGAGGGGGCTGATCGGGGGAGCGGTTTTGAGCAGGCGAGGGGGGGAGCTTCTCCGCGGCGGTGAGGAGGGAGGAGCTACTCAGGGAGGGGGGGCTCGAGAGAGTCGGCTCGGGGGTGGGAGGGGGGCTGAGGAGCTGCTCGGAGAGGGGGGGCTCGAGAGAGTCAGCGCGGGGGTGGAAGGGGGACTGAGGAGCTGCTCGACGGCGGCGAGCAGGGAGGGAGGAGCTTCTTAGGGGGGGGGTGCTGTCGGCACAGGAGGGAGGGGGCTGCTAGGAGGGGAGGTTCTCGGTGGCGGTGAGCAGGGAGGGAGGAGCTGCTCGGGGAGGGGGGCTTCGAGAGTCGGCACGGGGAGGGGGGGGGGGAGCTGCTCGGCGGCGGCGAGCAGGGAGGGAGGACCGGCTCGGGGGAGGAGGGAGGAGCTGCTTGGGGGAGGAGGGGGGAGAATGACATCTTTTATAAATAATAATAACCTTTAGGGGTAATTTTATCTTTGTAAACAGAAACCGTCAAATATAACGTGTATCCCAAACGGATTATAACACAGGGTTATGCCATGTAGGAGTTAAGCATTAGTCGGGGTTCCTCGTGTAATTCGCGATTATGCAGGGTTATGAATGTTATTGTGAAATTACTCAGGGTTATGGGTGCAAATATCCCTAGATTTTATAAGGATTATTTGACAATTACGATCATGATCGATATGCCACTTCCAAAGTACATTCGATGAGAAATCAAGACTACAGAAACACACAGACTTTAGGTTATTGTCCTATTGTCTCTTTAATTGTCATTTCTCATTATCACGAGGAAACTTGCACATCACAACTATGCACATTATGTGTCCAACTGCAAGTACAATATCTTGATCATGATCCAATCCATGATATTTTACCGGTTATTATCGAGTATAGTAGTGAGTGGGTCTAAGGAAGGATTATCTGGAATAAGAAATTTGCATAAATATATATTACTTTGATTTAAGAATTTTTATATCAAAGTTGTCTCTCATTGTCAATAGTGAAAGTTCATTCCCTTAATCACTTTCAATGTAAGAGATATACTTAACATTATATCTCAGCAAGATCTGGGATCTCCTTCCGTATCATTGTCACATCCCAATAATATGAGAACCTGTAACTCAGATAAAAAGAAGCGAGAATACATTCCACCTTGCAAGTCCAACTTGTATTTCCAATTCGATCTTTAACACCCAAGCCCACTACCCGTAAGGTGATGTTGACCCGTCGTTAATTGAACCAACTGATAACATAATTAGTACTCACTATGCGCAATCCAATATTGCCTCAATAATATAAGGACTTGATATTGGGGTCACTACGCATACAGCCTTACTCTTTCGAGAAGCAAGGAGCCCGATCCAGATATGCTTGTATGCAGGATCTGTCACTTCGGACATGCGTCTCCTGCATACAATCCCTGGCGATGGAACTCTTCGCCTTAACGGGAGACCTTAGATGTCACTTATGTGATCCTCCATATCATGTTCAGAGTCTAATTAATTATTACGAATCATATTCACATAATTAATTCTTCCAAGCAAAATACACATCTATTCATAATATATGGTTTTAATTGGATATAATTAATTTAATCACATTAAATTAATTATCAATCCAATTCAATCTACATACTTGACTGTTACTTGAAAGGATGGTATTATCTCAAGGTACGTACTATTCAATTTTAATTGTAGAGATAGTTAGTTTCTATTATTATTATATGTTGATGTACCCAGTTTCTATTTCTCTATTCTACTTAGACATCCGTGTAATTTATCCCTACGGCCTCTCCCTATATAAGAGAGCCTAGGGTTTTCTCATTACAATAACGAAGACTCTTTTCTTCTAACATGGTATCAGAGCCGCCCTAGGGCTCTCCACCCTTCCCCACCCGCCGCCCCTCCCCTCCCCTTCTCTCTCGCCAAAGCCGCTGCTACTCCGAGCGGCTCCCAGCCGCCTTGCCGATCCTGCGCCCCTGCAGCCCAGCGTTCCAGCCGCCCTCCAGCCGCCCCAGCGTTGCAGCGCTCCAGCGGCACCCTCCAGCCGCACCTGCAGCCGCTCCTGCGGCCCTAGTCCCGTGGAATCCAGCGGCACCTAGTCCCTCCAGCGGCACCGTCCTCGGTCGCTGTAGGGCTTCCAGAATCTCCAGCAGTCCAGAAGCACTTCGGTTTATGGATTTGAGTACGTAAAAGTCTACACACGTACTCAAATCCAATGCAGTTTGTGTAGACATTCATCGCAGTGTCTATTATCCCTTCGTCTTCTTCGAGCAGCAGTATGTCGGAATCGAAAGTCGATTCGCCCTCCATCGGCGCGTTCAAGGGTCCGGCGCCAATCGTGAAGATGGACGGGTCTAACTATGAGTTATGGGCCATGCAGTTCATGAGCCTCATGAAATCAAACGGTAAGAAACACATTCTTACCGAAGATGAGCCTGCGGAGAAGACAGGGATCTATGCCTCGTGGGAGGCCGATGATGCTTATGCGAAAGTATGGTTGTCCGGCACGCTGACGATGGAGATAGCAAATGATGTTCTCCATCAGCCCACTGCTAAGGCAATGTGGGACATTCTTGCTACTACGTATTCGCAGGTGCGGAATGAGACAAAGATGTTACAGCTTCAGCATGACATCTTTACGATGAAGCAAGCCGGCAGACCGCTTCATTCTCTATACACTCCCTAAGAGGGATGTTCGAGAAGCTCTACAGTACCATTCCTCTGACTGCTACTCCAGAGCAGCAGAAGACGTTCCGGAACGCCACCATGGTGGGTGTTCTACTTGCTGCCCTCGATCCTGAGTACGATGCTGCACGGTCACAGATCTTAGCAGATGCAGTTATTCCTCCGGTGGAGGATGTCTACAGGAGACTCAGTCGTATCCCAGTTTCCTCCAGCTCATCTACTCCACCCCCATCTGCGATGGCAGCCTCGCGTGGGAGAGGTGGACCACCTTCTTGGCGTGGTCGTGGACGTGGCCGTGGCTCTCATGGGAGAGGCGGTCGTGTTAGTCAGACATGCTCGTATTGTCACAGACCTGGACACTCGGAGGAGACATGCTACTCAAAGCATGGGTTCCCAGCATCAGCACGGGTTGCGGAGCACTCACAGTCTCCATTACCGTCTACTGCAGATCATAGATTTGATGAACTCGTGGCTCGTCTTCGTGATATTATGCCACAGTCTTCTGGTGATTCATCTGGTGGCTCGTCAGACATTGCTGCCACAGCCTCAGCCAGTTCATCCGCTGCAGCCAGTTTCTCAGGTAGCTCTTCAGCCTTCATATCTTCACATGATATATCTGACTGGGTTATAGATTCCGGAGCTACACATCATCTGTGTCGAGATAGAGGAAGACTACAAGACTACAGGGCTATTCCTCCAGGTCGCTCAGTACAGATAGCAGATGGTTCCTACTCACCCCTTGTTGGTCAGGGGGAGGTTTTCTTATCCTCCACCATGCAGCTACAGAATGTTTTATATGTCCCTGAGTTCTCCCTGAATTTATTATCTATTAGTCAGATTACAAAGGACTTGAATTGTCGCGCTATATTTGACCCGTCTTCTCTTATTTTTCAGGACATACTCACGGGCAAGGTGATTGGCTGTGGCTCTGAGCAGAACGGTCTATATCGGCTGGTCCGGGATTCCTATGCTAGCATCTCCACTCACTCTGCTGGACCAGTGTCACCATACATTTGGCATCTTCGTTTTGGTCACCTTCCGCTCCAGAAGATGCGCCACCTTCTACCCCAGATCTCTCCAAGTTCGTCGTTTCGTTGTGAAACATGTCAGTTGGGAAAGCATCACAGGTCGAGCTTCCCAGGTCGTCAGAGTCGGAGCAGTAGCTCCCCTTTTGAGTTGTTGCATATAGATATATGGGGTCCGAGTCGTGTGCCCGATCATCAGGGGCACAGGTTCTATCTTGTGGTAGTTGATGATTTTTCCCGTGTCTCTTGGGTTTTTCTTCTGAAGAATAAGTCTGAAGCAGGCGATGTTATTCAAAACTTGATTAATGAAATACAGAATGTTTTTTCGTCTTCTGTAAAATATGTTCGAACTGATAATGCCCTGGAATTTTGTACACGTGTTCTTTCTCAGTTTCTGTCATCGAAGGGTATTATTCATCAAACCACCTGCCCATATACATCCCAACAGAATGGGGTGGCAGAAAGAAAGCATCGTCATCTCTTGGATATCACTCGTACCTTATTGATTCAGAGTTGTGCTCCTATTTCCTTCTGGGGGGATGCTGTCCTCACTGCATGCTATCTGGTCAATAGAATGCCATCCTCTGTCCTTGGAGAGAAGATCCCCATTTCGCTTATTTTTCCTGACAAGGAGATATTCTCACTACCACCTCGTGTTTTTGGTGCTGTGGCTTTTGTCCATCGTCTTTCTCCTGGACTTGACAAGCTCTCTCCAAGAGCAGTCAAGTGTGTCTTCGTTGGGTATTCCAGAACACAGAAGGGATACCGGTGTTATGATCCTACTACCAAAAGGTACTTTGTTAGTGCGGATGTCACTTTCTTCGAGTCGGTCATGTACTTCTCACCAGCTGGAGATAGAATGGTACCATCCACCACCGCTGATGATATTTTGGTTCCACCACCACCTACTTGTCCTTTACCTAACACATCTCCTGTGTCCGTTCCTATGCCAGCACCACCACCACCTCCACCACCACCTCCACCTCCACCCAGTCCAAGGCAAATCGTCTCACCATTTCCTCATCACTATACGCGTCGCTCAGGTCCTGCTCAGCCGACAGCTCCGCCAATCACTAAGCCTCAGGTATGTTCGGATAATATCACTAATGACGGGTCAGATTCGGTTCATATGCAGGATGACTCCTTACAGGTGGACACAGATGGTGATCTGAATGTTCCGATTGCTCTTCGGAAACAGAGACGACAGTGTGTATCATATCCACTTGCTTCTCAGGTTTCCTTTCACCGACTCACAGGTGATTTCCAGCAGTTTGCCATGGCTTTGTCTTCTGTGGACATACCACGGACATACCAGGAAGCCCTGAAAACTGCATGCTGGAGACGAGCTATGGAGGAAGAAATGGAGGCCCTGCAGTCCCGTGGCACATGGTCTTTGGTTCCTGCACCACCTGATGCATCAGTTGTCAGCTGCAAATGGGTCTTCACAGCCAAGTATCATGCGGATGGCACATTGGATAGGTACAAAGCACGCTTGGTTGCCCGAGGATTTACACAGACATATGGCGTTGATTACATGGATACATTCTCTCCAGTAGCGAGACACACGACTCTCCGTATCCTTCTGTCTGTTGCAGTGGTTCGCGACTGGAGTATTTATCAGCTAGACGTCAAGAATGCCTTTCTGTACGGGGACTTACAGGAGGAAGTCTACATGCAGCAGCCACCTGGGTTTACTGCTGAGGGGGAGAAGCATATGGTATGTAGACTTCACAAGGCAATATATGGACTTAAACAGAGTCCACGGGCGTGGTTCCAGAAACTATCCAATATAATTGAGCACCAGGGATTTAAGAGGTCCAATGCTGACCATTCGTTATTTGTCCAGAAGTCCTCGGCAGGTACGGTTGTCATAATGGTCTATGTGGATGATATTCTTGTTACAGGAGATGATACTCAGGGCATAGCAAGGGCAAAGGCATTCCTAGGTAGTCAGTTTGTTACAAAGGATCTTGGAACCCTAAGATATTTTCTGGGGTTGGAATTTGCAAGGAATGCATATGGTTTGGTGATGACACAACGGAAGTACATTACTGACTTCCTGGTTGAGACTGGTATGGATGGGTGCAAACCATCTAGCATCCCCATGGATCCCAGCATGAAGATATATGATGATGATACTGATGAAGTGGATAAGAGGAGATATAGAGAGATGGTGGGAAAACTCCTCTACATCACCATAACTCGCCCAGACATCCAGTTTGCAGTTAGCAGGGTGAGTCAGTTTATGGAGCAGCCAAGACAGGTTCACATGGATGCTATACACATGATACTGAGGTATCTAAAGACTTCTCCAGGCTCAGGGCTGCTATTTAGAAAGGGCACGGACTTTTCTGTATCAGCATGTGCAGATGCAGATTACGCAGGTTGTCCTAAGGACCGAAAATCAACCTCAGGGTTTGCAGTGTTTGTTGGTGGCTCCTTGGTTTCTTGGAAAAGCAAGAAACAAACTGTTGTGGCCAGGTCCAGTGCTGAATCTGAGTATAGGGCCATGGCTCAAGTCAGTACGGAAATGATGTGGGTTCGCTCAGTGCTAGAAGATCTACATGTGGCCGTATCTCTACCGATGATGCTCCAGTGTGACAATCAGGCAGCGTTGTTCATTGCCAACAATCCAGCCTTCCATGAGAGGACCAAGCATATTGAAGTTGACTGCCATTACACCAGGGACCTAATCCAGAGAGGATTGATATCCACGGCCCATGTTAGCTCAGGGGATCAGACTGCCGATATATTCACCAAGCCATTGCTCAGAGGACCTTTCCAGAGATGTTCATCCAAGCTGAGCATGATCGACATCTATGCTCCACCTTGAGGGGGAGTGTAGAGATAGTTAGTTTCTATTATTATTATATGTTGATGTACCCAGTTTCTATTTCTCTATTCTACTTAGACATCCGTGTAATTTATCCCTACGGCCTCTCCCTATATAAGAGAGCCTAGGGTTTTCTCATTACAATAACGAAGACTCTTTTCTTCTAACATTAATAATTAGAAAAATATATCATGATCCCTCATGCACTATCCCTTCCCTATCAGCTGTCATGGCCAGTATCGACTGGAGTGGGACAGACCGCTCACGGAGTAACCTACTATCCCAACGCTCCCTGACTACAAACCATATCCATCCCAGGTTAGGATAATGCTGATTGATCACTTTGTACTTGAGATGATAATCGATTTTTCAATCGAAGTTATACCATATAATAATAATCAAAACCATTTTTATTTATATTATAAAGAAATTTGCCAAACAAATTCTCAATCCTATTCAAGCAAGTTTGTTTGTTGGAAAGAAGATCGAGTAACCAATTTATGATCTAGATCATATCTAATCAATTATTGGTTAAGGAAATGTCAATTAAGGAAATAATCATCGTCAAATATGTCACAAATATTTATTCGTAATTATTGCAGGAAATTAAACCATTTAATTTCACTAATTGATTAATTGACAATCACATAGTTCTTGATTAGAAAAGTAATTTGCAACAGTGACCCTCACTTACTAAAATTAGCATATCTCAATCAATTTAAATCCAAATCATGCAAAATAAGTTTTCAAAGTTTGCTAATTTGATTTACAACACTATCCAAGTGATTTTCACGCATTTCTAGGCATTTCAAAACATCACTCCTTAATTACGCCAAGAACTGCAGTCCCCGAAACAGTGGATACATATTCACTAAAATGATCACAACTTAAGCAAAAAGATTCCAAATCACGCAAACTCAAATCTCACGGTTTCCTTATTTAATGGGGAACACAAGTAATGATTTGGTTTTTAAACATTTTAAACATGGTCGAAAAGATTCATGAAATAGGTCTGCGTGAGCCGAATGCAATAAAATTTTCATAGACCCTAATGAGTCAAGTCATCCTAGGTTTATGGATCGTATCCGAAACCTTCGACCTAAGGCTCTGATACTACTTGAAGGATATAAGAAGATCCTTAAGCGCATCTCGGAAGCATGGGGATCGCGTTGTTTGCGATCGGGAATGACTATTTGCACTAGTTGCTCGAGGCAACGAAATTTAAAATATTTTCATGCGACGAAACCACATGTTCCAAAAATACTTCTCGGATGGTTTCTAAACCACAAACAAGTATTAGTGTTATCTCTTGAAGCGTAGTTGCGATCAAATCTCTAAACGGAGAGACCTCCTGTCTCAAATCCGATTCGACGTAGGAGACGCTCGCGAGCGCGTTGATGAGACGTGTGCTTCTCGCGATCCATGTTGATGATCCAAGCGACAAATCTCCTAATCTCGTCACACGGGATCCGACGTCTTCTTCACGAGCGAGGTGCACTGAAGGAGACAGAGATCTACGAACAAACAATCAGGCAATGTAACGGTGATGCTGCGATGATGATGACTCTCTTTAGGGTTCCATGGTTGACGGTTACAATGAAAGAGGGAGAGAGAGGGTTGATGTGTAGAGAGAGAGCCTTCTTATTATCTCTTGTTGGCCTTCTATTTAAATATTTTGAGAGTCCATGGAACGCAATCCTTGTGCATACAAATCCAATGGATTAGATTGATTTGTGTTTCTTTCAATCAATGGCCATGATTTATTGCTTCAATATTGTCACCAACAACTATCAATTAAAACAAATCGAAATGTATGCAATATAATTTTGATTTGATTTTTTTAGGCCAAAAAAGAGGGAGACACTCATAGGTGTTCACCCTAGTGTTTTATTAATAATTAGAATAAAAAGAGGAAATAACACTCAAAGGTTACATGATTATCAAAGGAGAAATCCCGCATACAACCAAGACTCCAGAACCCAGGGCACCTGACAGTAGACATTTTCATTGTAAAATCTGTCCGGTGAAAATCAGCGCATTCCTGGCCAGCCAAATCACCCACACTACTGCAATTGGGAGAAGTAGCTCCCTACGTGAGTGGCCCCTAGCCGCCACTAGACACCCACAGAAGGAAGCAACGTTATCGTATTTACCCACTCCAAACCTGCATTGGCCCACATTGGCCTCGTAATGTTACATCTGAAGAAGAGGTGCCCCGCGGATTCTATCTCCATATCACAGAGGAGGCATCTGTCGGACACCGATCCCAAAAGCCTCGAGCATCTATCCCGCGTCATGAGTCGCTCTCTCCGAAACAACCACATGAAGAAGCCAATCCTCAGGAAGCCCAAGTCCCCAAATGAATCCGCATTTCCTTGTTTCTCAACAAGCATGTTTGTGACATACTTCCTTTGGGTCATCACAAGACCCTGCTCATTCATGGAAAATTCCAACACTAAGAAATACCTTAGGGTACAAAGATTTTTGGTAACAAACTGACTATCCAGAAATTCTTTTACCATCTTGACTCCCTGCACATCATCTCCTGTAACAAGTATATCATCCACATAGACCATAATGACAACTGTACCTCTAGATGTTCTCTGCACAAAGAGTGAATGGTCTGCATTTGACCTCTTGAAACCTTGCCTTTCAATCAGATCCGAGAGTTTCTGAAACAATGCCATTAGACTTTACTTAAGGCCATATATTGCCTTATGGAGTCTAGAAACCTGCTGACACTCCCCCTCAACAGCAAGCCCCGGAGGCTGCTGCATGTAAACTTTCTCCTATAGATCTCCATACAAAAATGCATTTTTAACATCCAACTGACGCAAAGGCCAATTGCGAACCCCTACTACTGAAAGTAGGACACACGGAGTAGAGTGGCGAGCCACTAGAGAAAAGGTGTCCAAGTAATCCACACCGTACAACAACAACAAAGCCTTTTCCCACAATTAAGTAGGGTCGGCTACATGGATTCTTTGCCTCCATTCAGATCTATTTTGGGCCAATCCCGGGCTTATATCGACGAAACTAAGGTCCCTTCGTATGGTCTCTTTCCAACACTTCTTGCGCCGTCCTCGCCCTCTCTTAGCCGGCTCAACATCCCAACACTCGCATCTTCTAACTGGTGCATCAGCTGATCTTCTTTACAAATGTCCAAACCATCTTAAGCGGTTTTCTTGCATCTTATCCTCGATCGGAGCTACACCAACTTTCTTTCTGATTGCATCATTCCGAATCCGATCTTTACGTGTGTCTCCACACATTCACCTTAGCATTTTCATTTCTGCTACATTCATTCTCTGCACATGTCTATGGTTCACAGGCCAACATTCAGATCCATAAAGCATAGCAGGTCTCACGGCTGCTTTGTAAAACTTTCCTTTAATCTTTAAAGGAATTTTCTTATCACAGAGAACAACAGAGGCTCCTCTCCACTTTAGCCAGCCTGCATTTATTTTATTAGTAACATCTCCATCAATTTCCCCATCATGTTGCAGAATAGATCCCAAATATCTAAAGGAATCTCTCTTCTGAATGTTATCGTCACCAATCTTCACCTCGATTCCTTCACCATTGCTTCCATCAAAGGTGCACTCCATGTATTCCATCTTAGCCCTACTTATACGAAATCCTTTAGTCTCCAACTCATGTCTCCAGACCTCAAGCTTCTCTTTTACTCTATCTCTAGTCTCGTCAATTAACACAATATCATCAGCAAATAACATACACAAAGGTAACTCATCCTGAATGTGACTGGTCAACTCGTCCATAATCAAAGTAAAAAAAATGGACTCAAAGCAGAACCTTGATGTAAACCAATGTTGATGTCAAAATATCCAGTCTTCCCAGACGGGGTCCTTACAGAAGATAAAGCCTTATGATACATGTCCTTTATGAGGTTAATGTATAGGACATGTATTTGTCTCTTCTCCAACACTCTCCACAATATCTCTTGTGGGACAGAATTATAAGCCTTTTCCAAATCAATAAAGATCATGTGGAGGTTCTTCCTTTTAGCTCTATAAATCTCCATTATAAGCCTATGTATTTGTCTCTTCTCCAACACTCTCCACAATATCTCTTTGGTTTTTCTTTCTCTTGCTTTGGCCAACCTGAATATATCCTTCTGTCCCTCCTTAGAGTCGAGCTTTTTATACAAAACTTCATAAGCTTTTGACTTAGCTTCGCTTACGGCCTTCTTTGCTTCCTTCTTCGCTATTTTGTACTTTGTGACAGTTTCCTCTGTTCTATCCTTAGACATAGCTTTAAAGCAAGCTCTTTTTATTTTTAACTTCTCTTGCACCCCTTCACTCCACCACCAAACCTCCTTTTGACCTGGAGCTCCTCCCTTTGACTCGCCTAGCATCTCTTTGGCTACCTTTCGAATACAAGATGCTACTGCCTCCCACATCTCGTTTGCACTATCGCTACAATCCCAAGATAAGTCTTCTAAAACCTTCTCCCTGAAGCTCTCTTGCTTCAGTGGAAGAATCCACCATATAGTTCTAGTTATCTTAGAAATCCTCCTTTTAACTCAGCCATGGTCGGTCCCAAGCCCGGGTAAATGAGGAGGCTTGCATTAGGTAGCCGACATCCAACGTAAAATAGTCAGAGACAGCTTCCTAAATAATACTTTTTTTCTGAAAAAAATACTATTTAAGAAGTTGCCTCATGACAGTCGGATCTTTTCACCATAGATTTAAACACCGTAGGTCTGAGTAAATCCTCATGCCACTAATCTTGCATTGTAGCGATCAAGGCTCCCATCTGTATGATGTTTAACAGTAAACACCTATTTGCAACTGACAGTAGACATCCCAGGAGGAGCGGACACCACACTCCAAGTGCCATGGGATTGCAATGTAGCCATTTGTTCCTCCATAGCCAAGCGCCAGCGATTATACTAAAAGGTCTCCTGATAATTCTGTGGAACGTACATGGCATATAGAGCACTACAAATATTTGAAATTCCCCTATTAAACGATGAAAGGAGACTTGAGAAGCAAGATGGTAGGAAGTACAAGACCGCTTCTGCTTCCGAACTGCAATAGGTATATCCAGGTCATTGGGAATGTCCTCCATCTGTCGGCTATTCTCCTGCAAGGAGCTGTAGTGGTGGCGGTGGTGAAACTGTAGGCACATGAGGCGGTGACTGACATATAGGAGGGGGTGGCATGTAAACCTCATCATCTGAGTCTGATAAAGCCAACCTGTCACCTGTAAGAGAGAAATACACCGCATACTTAAAAAATGTGACATCGACACTGATATACTATTTCCTGCGCTATGGATCATAACATCGGTATCCCTTCTAAGTCTTGGAATACCCAACGAACACACATTTATAGCTCTAGGAGAGAGCCTGTCATGACCTGGAATCAACCGGTGAACAAAAGCAATAGAGCCAAACACACAAGGAGTAAGTGAGAACAACTCCTTCTCAGGGAAAGCTATGGAGAAAGGATTTTTCTCACCCAAGACAGACGAAGGAATGCGATTCATCAAGTAGCATGCTGTAAGAACTGCATCATCAAATACAAATGTGGGGCACGACTCTGAATGAAGAATCCGAGTAATATCAAGTAGATGACGATGCTTTCTCTCTGCAACGCCATTCTGTTAAGAAGTGTAAGCATAAGATGTTTGATGAATAATTCCATGGGATGACAGAAAGTGGGATAGAGCACGAGTATAGAATTCCAAAGCATTATCTGTGCACACAAATTTCACAGAGGTAGAGAATATTCTGCACTTCATTAATAAAAGTTTTGATCACATCCCCTGCTTCTGAGTTATTTTTCAAAAGAAACACACATTATAAATGAGAAAAATCATTCACAACAAGAAGATAAAATCGTTGTCCCTAGTGATCAGAAACACGACTCGGACCCCAAGGCAACATAAAATAACTCAAAAAGGGAGCTACTGCTTCGACTCTGACGACTATGAAAAGCAGACCGATGATGCTTTCCCAACTGACATACCTCGCACTTGAATGAAGAACGTAGAGAAATTTGTGGCAATATATGTCACGTCTTCTGGAGAGATGGTGGCCAAAGCGTAGGTGCCAGGTATAAAGAGAATCTGATCTTGTTTTTTTTTGAGGCTCAAAGAAAGATGATAAAATGAAACTGATCTTGTTGCATAAGAGGATACACCAACACAAGGAGTTTGGACCAAGCAATAAAGATCACCCTGTTCACGATCACATCCAATCACTCTACCCGTAAATGTAACCTGAAAACCAAGAGATGATGGGTCAAAAATAGATCTACAATGCAAATCCTTTGTGATCTGACTTATGGATTACAAATTCATGAGAAATCAGGAGCATGCAATACATTCTGCAGAAGCATTGAAGGCGTCAAATAATTCTCCCCATGTCCAGTGATCGGGGAATGCGTGTAATGCTCGTTTTAAATAGTTGTGAGTTTTGTAGAATATCACTATATATACTATGTTTCTGATTGTAAGCGGTATTATTCAAAGAAATATTGGATGGATAGTGTTCACACATTACATTTGACAAAATCAATAGTATCACCTTGATGAAACGATTACATTGAAAATTATTTCGTGTAAATCAGAGACCATCTTGAATTATAATGACTTTAAAAAGTTCTCTTGATTTTGTAACACGCCAAACATAGTACAACGTCTAGTAATTTGGAAGATGGTAGCTACTTATAAATAGTAGAAGCTACTACTAGTGAACCAGAGATTAAGAATTTTGGGCTGTGATTGAGGGGTCCAGTTGAGCCCAAGCCCAACATGTTGAACATGCCAATAATCCCCAATAAAGGACCGGTCTAAACCCGAGACGTTACAGATTTGTGCTCATTAGACCATAATCATACCATTAAGACTAATTAAGCATGATTAGTATTAATTACCCGTGATTAGCGATAATTAAGTGTCATTAGCAAAAGTCGGACTCATGGTGGTCTAATCATGGACACGTGTCGTTATACATACATGACATGCGTCAATACACAAGAGTATCATGTGTCATCATTCAAGAATAACATGTGTCCTAGTGCATGTAAGGCATGTGGTGTTATGCATGTGCACCAAGTGCCCACATGCATGTACAACATGTTCCCTTATGCATATGAGTCATGTATCATGGTGCATGGATGGCAAGTGTTGCCATGTGTCTTCATGCATGATAGGAAGGCGACATGTGTCTTAAAGACTCCCTTAGATGCTGACACATGTCACACATGCAAAGGGGTTGGAGGCCTATATATATATCCATGAGCTCCTTATTTCTACTCATTCCATCCCATACCACTTTCACCACCTTAGAGCCAGAAAGTCGAAGAGAGTGCCGAGGGAGCACGGTAGAAGCTGCAGCGAAGCACTGCCAGCTATCAGGCGCACGATAAAAACTGTAGCGAAGTGCTGTCAGCTATCGACTGTAGTAGAATTCTAAACAAAGTGGTGCAACAGTCAGAGACAAATATAGGGGGTACTGACTAGAGGAGGTGACCCTGACTCGAGTTAGATAAAAGAATAAGGTGAGGGATTCTCAGGTGCTACTTTAAGCAATAATCTTTGGCCTTTATGCGCGGTTTTGACAAGTAATTACATAACAAGTATGCAATTGTGTTTCTAAAGCTTTTACATATAAATTGCAAGTACCATATAGTAGATATGAAATCCGATCTTTAGAAAGTATTTCAAATGTCGTTTCAAGTGTTTTGTCTTGATAGCACTTTTTCAAGCATATAATTCTTTGTGGAACACAAAACATAGGTTTCACTACTCAGATTTAAGCTTTAAAGAAATATGTTTTGCACAGTTACTGTGTATTATGTATTACTTTTCAAGCTCCTAATAGTTTCCAGTTGCAAGAATATGCATGCTATATCAGATTTTCTTTTCAGTTCATGAATTATCTACTATAAGCACATGTTAGCTAATATAGATTATTAGTGACAATAACAGAATCAGAATAAAAAAGTAAGCACCACAATAGCTATTTTGTAGAAGTCATGAACTAGCCATTAGATATGGTGATGTCATTAGATATGACCCTGAAACAACCATTAGATATGTCAAATCATCAGATATGTTATCAAGAGGTCTTTGGGTTCGCATTCTGTATACATATCTGCTTTGAGACGTATGTAGGGTGTTTTTGGTCTTTGGGACCGTCTGCGCGTATGACGCAGCTTTGTTTTAGCATTCATGGGCCGATAACTTAGCCACAGTGGTGATTAATGCAAACAGCTTAATAGTGATAATCATGTTTCAGTTTATTTCTTTTGAAGTGATATTAGTATTTGAGTGCAAACTAGCATGCTTTTATATGATTACTGTCATAAAGTCTCTTTCAAGTTATTTTAAAGCATTCAACACAAATTTTGGCATGATACTCATATTTAACTTACAAGTATGTTAAATCATTTTATGCAAGTTATTTCAACATTTGGCTATATAAAAAGCTTGAGATCCATTCACTGAGTCTAAGCTCATAAATGGGTTTAGTCTCATCCCTCTATATTTTTATTATGTACAGATCAACCGAATAACGACAAGTAGGAGGAAGGATTGTTTATACACTAGTAGGAGGTGGTTTTTTTGTACGATCTATTGTTTTGTAAGGAGATGTAATAGAACTTGTATATGACACTTCTTTGAAATTCGAACTTTAAATACAATGATGATACATTTGATGAGATTTGCCACATGTGTACTTTGAGGAGAAAGGCGAAGAAAGATCTCTGTCGCGACACGTTCTGGTTAGCGGGACAGGTGGTGACAATGTGTTCCATCTGCAATCACAACAGTTCTGCCTAGTGGAACTTGTCTATATGCTGCAAGCTGATCTCCGTCCCCACATATATGGTTCGTTGCCCCAGAATCCATAATCCATTCAGTAATCTCAGATATGTGACAAGAAGTAAAAGCAAAAGCACTACCTGAGATGCTTGTCGTGGCGGATATACTGGCAGATGCGGAGGCTGCTACATCTGAATGACCTCCTGGAATGGTATAGAAGCATGAGGCATGATATCCCGTAGTCTAGCTACGAAGGCATCAAACCTCTGATCAGAAGTAGGAGCAGCAGGAGACTCAACCTGCTCTGCTACACGGGATGAAGCCAGAAAGCCATGCTTGGAATAACGTGTATCCTCGGTATGTCTTAGACTGTGACAACACGTGCATGACTGACGAATGCAACCTCCTCTACTACGAGGTCCGCGTCTACGGAAAGAAGAGCCTCCTCTTCATCGCGAGTCTGCCATAGCCGAGGAAGTCGGGCTAGTGGCTATGGATGGAATAGTAATCCTGTTGAGCCTGCAGAATGCTTCCAGCATGGGAGGAATACTGGCATCTGCTAGAATCTGGGAGCGGGCGGCATCATATTCTGGGTCAAGGGCTGATAGGAATACACCAACCGTGGTAGCATTCCTATATGTTTTCTGCTGCTCTGGAGTCGCCAATAGAGGCATGAAGTTGTGGAGCTTCTCAAACATCTCACGCGAGGATGTATACATTGAATGGAGGGGGTGTCCGTTCTGCTTGATAGTTAATATGTCATGCTGGAGTTGGAGGATCTTCGTCTTGTTCCTCGCTTGTGAATATGTTGTTGCGAGGGTATCCCACATTACCTTAGCAGTAGACTGCTGTAACACAAAATTGACGATCTCAATCGTCAATGTACCAGAAAGCTAAACTTTGTCATATGCGTCGTCCGCCTCCCACGAGGCGTTTACCCCAATTTTCTCCAACGGTAAGAACGTGCTTCTTACCATTTGACTTCATAAGGCTTATGAACTGCATAGCCCATAGCTTATAGTTTGTCCCGTCCATTTTGACAATAGGCACTGGACCTCTGAAAGTGCCTGTGACGGGTACATCGACGTTGTTCTCAGAACTATTACCGGATGTAGAAAACTAGGGTTCTGTAGACCAAAGGGTGAATGTCTACTCAAACATACGTGGATTGAATGCATATGTAGACTTATGCACCCAAATCCATCAAACGAACTGAGGAACCGACACCGGTGGTGGTTAGAGAGCAAGCGACGCGTAGAGTAGTCGCACATGGAGTGGCTGCATGCGGGGGCGCGACACGTGGAGAAGCTGCACACGAAGGGGCGATGCGCGGGGCGCATGGTGCGGAGGCGCGAGGGGGCGACATCGCACGGAGGTGGGCGGCGGCCGTGCGGAGGTGAGGGCGGAAGGTGGGTGTAGGGTTAGGGTTTTGGGTAGTACGAGAGCTTTCGGTATAGGACCGCCGTTCTGATACTATGTTGGGAAAAATAAGAGAGTTGTTTATTCCTCGGAAACCTAGGCTCTCTTATATAGAGGAGAGACCTATGGATAAATTACATAAGATAGACATAAAGAATTAAAGTAATAGAAAAGGTACATACGAAGATAAAAATATCTCTACATAAATTTCAGACGGTCTCTTGATCTTTATAATTTATCTTGCCGTTAGCATTTCACTTGTAGTTCTATGAATAGATGCCGAAGTTTTTCCAGCGATCACCTTATTGGTGAATTGTCCTTATTCCTTCAATTTTTTTCATCGAGAGTAAGAAACATGTGAACATTGTGAAGTTGATTACCATTATAGCAGAACTATTATTCAGAAAGCTTCATCTCGAGATCCTGCTGCTGATTTGTTCACCAAGGTTTTTACCAGATCAACATTTTGTTCGTTGTCTCCTTGTTTGAGAGTGATAGATAGTTATTCTCCAACATTAGGGGATGGTTAGAGAAGCTTTCTTAATGCATCATAACTTATTCCTGGGTTGTCTTGTTATTTGATATAATATGCAGTCATGGTTACAATTTCCTATTGTAAAGAGGCACAATGCTCCATAATGAAGGACGTTAGGTATTTTTTCTTGACACGGAGAAGAGTGAAAATGCATTATTAGTACAAGTTTTGTTTGCACCATAATTGTTTTATTAGATTTTATTTGAAGGAGCACGGTGTGTGGTCCCAGGGCTAAGCACACCCAAGAAAATTTATAAAATAAGAATTTTAGAGAGAATCAATACTATAGTTGTTTTTAGAGGCAATTAAATAGAGAAAAACGGTGACCATCCCTGGATGTAGGACTGGCAAATGTATATAGCTAATTGACAGACAGATTTATGGTAACGTTGCTGTATTTTATCCTCTATCTCACCACGAGTTCTGGAGTGGTAAGATGTATGTGCCACGAGTCCTTGCAAATTTATTTCTTTTTAGAGTTATTAACTCCTCTTTATTTGTGGATACTAATTAGATAAAATTCTATGCAGAAACAATCTGAAACTACTGAAATCAGTCGAATTTCTGATAAGACTGATGCTGATAAAGTTTCTAATATTCAGATAGGGCAAGGTAGGTTTGGTTAGCTGTATTTCTTGTGGCTTCTCCGTAATACACAATGGATTTAATTTTTGTATTTCTCTTGAATATATGATTTGCAGTGTTATCTGAATCTGGGGAACATGGATTGCTGTGGCGTTCGTCAGAATATTTGCAGATGTCAAATGATAGACATGAAACTGGTTTAGGGTCTCTCTCATTTGATGAGACTAATGACAATTGTAATCAACCCAATTCTTCAGAATCATTTTACAATGGCCGTTATAACATGTCAGAAGAAAGTACTTTTAAAGATGAACCCTGTGATCTATTAGAATATTTTGGTCAGTCAACATTAGAGAATGGAGTGAATCATTTTCCTGTAGTTGCTACTGCTACTCCACTTGAAACAGGTTCTGATCAGAAGCCTGTTATTGCGACTTTTAAATATGATGGTAATCCTTGTGGAATTGGTGGAAATGATGGTAATTATGGAATAGAAGATGGGAATTTCTCTCAGGGACTAACACGTGGTGAGTCTTTCTTTTGAATTAATCCCGAGCTGTAATTTATTAATCTTAGCTGCATCATAAATGGACAATGTTAGTAATATGCCTCTCATTCAAATTGAAGACCAATAATTTACGTTTCTTTTATTTTACAGGCTCTTTGGGTTCATTGGACCATGCTCATCTTTTTGGTATCCAAGATAATTTCAGTGAAGTTGGGTTCCGAAACCTTACAGCATTTGGAGAAAACCTCTTTGCCTCAAAACCTTGCATGGTTCCTGATTTGGCGTCCTCAAATGGTCTTATTAGTTTGATGAACTGTGATGGGAATTCTGGTATTAATATTGACACTGGGATGTGCAGTTTAGCAATGAGAGATTCTTGTGACAGGACATGTAAAGGCACTTTGCCTGAGACTGCCGATTCCTTGCCTTGCTTATCATGTACTATGGGAGAACCTATTTTTTCTGAGGATAAAAGGGCTGAACAACTGTTCAGCTCTCATAATTTATCTATTGAGAGCAAAGTATGGTCAGTTGAGACAGAGAAAAGAACCAGCAATTCTTGCTCTCCATTGTCTGTTATAGATTTAGATGCATCTCCTCTGAATGTAAGTTATCCTCATCAAATGAGCTTGGATGTGTCTAGTGCAGAATCTTCTTCTGTTCCTCTTACTCAAAATAGTTCTGTCCCAAGCTATATTGGGTTCAAGAATATTCTACTGAGTGCAAACCCCAATGGTGAAGTGAAGAATTCATTGCTTTCTACTTTTGGAGAGCATATTCATTCTGTATCTGAAGTGATCCATAGCAGTCCATCCACTGTGGAACCAGCCATTTCAAATGATATTGACATATGCGTTCTAGAAGAAACTAATTCTCCGAGCGTACTTTCTTCGACTATTCACTCAACATTGCATGCTGGTACTATATCTGGGTATTCTCGTTCTTATGAAGAGATGTCTGTTTGGCCCAAGGCAGATGATGAAAGGCTCACATTACAAATGGCATTAATGGTTATGTTTTTTCCCACTGGTTAAATCCGATCAGATTTACATTTATGTATTCTTCTATTTAACTATATGTTTTGCATAAATAATGTGGCGCCCGTGGATCTGGGTATCCATTTACACGACACTCGCAACATTAGATTCTTAATTGATTGCATTAGTTCGAAATCGAGGGGAAATTTTTCGCATTTTGCATTAACATTCACAATCTATATAAATAACCACGGAGTCAACAAGAAGTACCACCAACTTTTCATTCCATTAATTTCCACACAGTTCATGTACAAAAGAAATATTACATTATATCCTGTTGGAGTATTTGGTTGTGCGTCAATAAGTTGTAGCAGGGTAAATGGATCCTGGAGAAGATCTATTTACCCCATCTAGTGTTTAGTCCCACATCTTCTAGTGGTGGGACTTGGAGGCTCTGGAGAGGCTATATAAGGAGCCCCAGACCTCCTGCATCAGATGAGAAAAGCAATAGAAGCATATGCCCCTTTGAGGGCTTCTCCCGTGGTTTCATCCCGCTCCTCACGTAGTAGGGTTCCACGTTAAATCCCGTTGTTCCTATTTTCTTTATCTTTTTCCATGTTCGCTTCCGCATGTTTATTTCTTAACATGGTATCAGAGCGGGTCGATTCTCAAGGTTTTTAAGTTCTTTGTTGTTATTCGGGATTCGATTGTTGTTTATTCCTTAAGATTATTGAAGATTATTATTGGTCAAAAGTTCTTGTTCTAGGGTTTTTTGAAACCCTAGATTTGTGCGATAAATATCTGCTCTGCGCCATCTTCCAGCGAAACCGCAGGCGGCGGCATCCCTCTCAGATCCCTCCATGCCGCAGAGCCTCCCAAGGGGGAATACTAAGATCTATTCCAGGAGCGCTACTCCAAGATAGATCAAAGTCCTGGCGCATAGGCGCATATTCCAGGGCTGTTGGCGGCAGCCCTGGTTAATCTCGCCCCGATCTTCGCTAGGTTCATGGCGGTGCCCTAGCTTCTGTCCCAGTAGAAGATCCTCCAGCCGTGCTGGCGATCCAGGCGCCCTATTGCGCAAGCGGAGCTGCCCTATCGCGCAGTCCCTTTGATCGATCCAGGCGCCTCAATGAATTCAGCATCCTCCAGACATAGAGCAAACTCCCAGGCAGCGCCCTCCCTTCGCGTTGGCCTACAGAGAGGCTAGCACCCATCAATGTCAACGGCGAGCAGATGCTCCAGGGGGTTGGGGCGAGCCATATTGCGCCTCCCTTAAAGATCTACAGAAGCCCCGTAGCAGCGCTCCTCCCTGCGCCTTCAGGAGCCCCGCGGCCCTTTCCCCGCAGATTCCCAGTTCACCGCGCCCAGGCGGTAATCCAGACCATCGCAGCTCCCTTTCTTCTTCCGGCGCGACACCTCCTCGCGCGCACCAGGCGAGCTTCCCCTTCGCACGCTTCGCGCAGGCCCTTCGACTCCCGGCGGCACATCGCAAAACCTCCAAGTCGTGACTCCATCTCTCCCCAAGCTATGGCGGAAGAATCTCCTGCCACAGCTCCTCCCATC
The DNA here is from genome assembly GCA_037367405.1 of Ottelia alismoides. Taxonomy (NCBI): domain Eukaryota; kingdom Viridiplantae; phylum Streptophyta; class Magnoliopsida; order Alismatales; family Hydrocharitaceae; genus Ottelia; species Ottelia alismoides. The sequence continues at coordinate 342,139 of JAZKJV010010132.1, read as the reverse complement.
CCTCCTCCCCTCTGGCGGCGCCCCTATCGCGCGCTGGTGGCGAGATGCACAGGCGAAGACTTTCTTCAGACCGCCCCTCCTCTGCGCGGGCTTCGTGCGCCTCCAGCGGGGGGATTTGGCGATAAGAGAAAGGGGTTTTCGTGAGAAACCTTAAATAAAAGAGCCTCGGCTATTTTGTTGGGCTCAAATTGAGCCCTAATTAAAATATATATATATATATATATATATATATATATATCGGAGGAGGAAGTGCAGAGAGGTCCAGTTGAGAAAAAAGGAGCTTTGAGAGAGAGCAAGCCCAATGGGCGGAAAAAAATAGCTCCGGTATTTACAAAAAAAGGGGAGAAATATATAAAAAAAGAAAAAAAGAGGGATAAAAAATGCAAATAAAAGAGAGAAGGGAAATTTCGAAAAAAGGAGAAAAGAAAAGTCGAAAAAAATTGATTACAATGGCGTTAAAAAAATAAATGAAAATGACGGCTTAAAAAAATTGAAGAAAAGCCGCAAGTTTTGGGATGTTCATGTTTTATGTACCCCTATTTATCATTGTCTTCTCCCAACTTTGTCGATGATCATTTTCCGACAATAATGAGAGAAAGGGGGAGTATATGTGGAGTCACAGGTATTATTCAGATGATCCAGATTTAGATGTAGGTTTCCAGACCTTCCAGATTTTCAGACTCTAAATTTTCAGATGAAGATTTTCCATGCGCAATTCCAGACTCGACAAGTGCCAGTTTGATGCGCAGATTCAGAGTCGACAGATTAGTCAGAGTCCAAGATCGAGACACTCCATGACGAGTGACCATTTTCGAGTTCTCCAGAGAGAGACTCATTTTCTGACACGCATATGATTGCGGTCATTTTCAGATGAGCACAAGTATGCCATCATTTCAATGGTCCCCATCTTTTCATGTTGTTCGGCCAGAGTTTTCATGTGAGCCATAGGGACTCCAGAGTAGAGGACCATTCCCTATGCCACCATGGCAAGGGTTTTCATGTGGTATCATAGGTACACCAGAGCAGTGTACAATTCTCTGAGCCAGATGGGAGAGACCCAGTTCTCCAAAGAGAAGACTATTTTTTTAGACTCCATTCTCCAGCGACCGTGGACTCCGAAGAGGATTGCACAGCCACGACCCTTTTTCAGTTCGGCCCTTTTCAGAGATGGAGTAGTTGTCCACATTATTGTGGCGGGCCAGAGTACTCCGACGAGGAGACTCATTTCAGTTGCAGTGACTCTGACAGGCGCAGTTCAAAGCACATGCTCTCCGAAGAGGAGATTCAGAAGACTCACACTCCAGCGCGTTCGTCCTCCTCACCTGCACGGCATGAGAAGCAACGTCCTCGACTGCAGCAACGTGCGCGTTGGGTTGATATTATCCGTAGTGTCCTGTAGCGTTGAGTTGAGTTTCTTTCTGTTTATCCAAGCTGAGCATTGCATGCTCCAGCTTGAGGGGGAATGTTGGAGTATTTGGCTGTGCGTCAATAAGTTGTAGCAGGGTAAATGGATTCTGGAGAAGATCCATTTACCCCATCTAGTGTTTAGTCCCACATCGTCTAGTGGTGGGACTTGGAGGCTCTGGAGAGGCTATATAAGGAGCCCCAGACCTCCTGTATCAGATGAGAAATGCAATAGAAGCATATGCCCCTTTGAGGGCTTCTCCCGTGGTTTCATCCCGCTCCTCACGGAGTAGGGTTCCACGTTAAATCCCGCTGTTCCTATTTTCTTTTTCTTTTTCCATGTTCGCTTCCGCATGTTTATTTCTTAACATATACATGTCTCCCAAAGGTGACATAAGAGAAACAAAAGCAATATATGTAAACTGAACCAAAACTAAAACAATTGTACCATCGGTATAGCAGCCGATGTTCGGGATCATCAATTATCTACTGAGACGCAGGAGATTTTCCTGGCAAGCATGCAAGGAACAAAAGAATGTTAATAATTGTTGTGTACATTCCACCATATAACAATTATCCTGCAATATAATGTTTCCAAAAGAAAGCAAGTAGAAAGGCATTGATATTCAAATTTTATAAGCTACTTGCGTGGAAAATGGTTTTCAAACTGCTCTGTATGTATGCCTCATAATTACCCATCATCTCATAATTTTTCATATGTATACATTTCATATATTAGTTGATGGCCTACGTGTATGTTATTAACTTTTTGTCATCTAGAGATCATGTTTATGGATCTTGATAGTGAGAATGATGAGTTTCTGATCTGATTCTTGATTTTATCTAATTTCTCAAGTGTAGAGGATATCTGTGGTCTTAGTCTGAGTGTGATCTCACACTATTACTCTAAGACATGAAGAATACCTTAGGGTTGTGGTATCTCCACAGGCATGCGATGTAGTGTAATGCATCCTAACTAAGTTTTCAATACGTTCATTGGCTTATCTATCACCCATAGTAGTAGTTTTAGATCCAATTACTTGTTGATGATTAGTGATTATGATAAATGTATTTCGTATCAATCTCAACTGTAGTCAACTCAATTATAACTGATCTTAACTCTAACCAAACTCAATTGTGATTGTTCTCAACACTAGCCAAACTCAATTGTAATTGATCTTATCTTTTAGCCAACCTCAACTGCAATTGATTCAGTTATAGCCATAGAGAATTCAGATGTAGCCATCTCCAAGCCTATTAACAGAATGGTAACCAAAAACTCAAGCGGTGAGGTAGCCTCATAAGAGATCCTTCAGTCTCACCCTCTAGGTGGAAGTGCGGTCCAGTAGAGGGATAGGTCTGCTCCAAAGATACACCACTAAGCCGGGTGAGAGACTCTCCGGAAGAGTCACTCTAAAAATGACCCAACTGGTACGGACAAACGAGCTCATGAGAAAAACTAAAACCGAGGGGTCCCCAGCCTAGGTACCGTAAAATAGAGGGTCAATGAAACTGGTCAAAAGTTGGAATCCCAACGAGGCGTAAAAACACTGCGAGCTCGCGTAAAAACCGAAAAGAGGATTGGGATCCTAGACCTACGCACTTGACGGCCACTGCCCTAACTAGGCTTCTTATTTTCCGCCTAGTTGAAGGTCATCGCACCCTCGTACGGTCAGGTGTAAAGGTCACCATGACCGACACTAATATTTGTCAATCGTCACTGATTCTCAATATTTTCACTTGATCACTGATTTCCAACTGTATGGATGCATGGTGAAAATATTACTTATTACATGTATGACAAGAAATATTGGACCAAAAGAATTTACACTACCTCTTCTTTGGATGATTATCTAATGGGGTTATAGTATACACTAACTCATGATCAGAGTTCACAGAATCACAATTTCTAATCTCAGACAAACTATTATGAATCCAAAAATATGGACGATGATCTCTTTAGTGGTGCAACAATGTTTAATATGCCACCGTAGATGCTGGGGATTCTTCAAGGTTATGATCTTTTGGCACAAATTTTGGTGTCATGTATCAGAAGTCTCTTATGAATGATCTTAACCACAACCATAAAGACTTACTGCAAATCTCAATAAACAACATGGCTCATCGAACATGATATACCCACTAGTATAGTTTTGATCTTAACAATTGAAATGCCCAGAAGATTACCCATAGTAAATTATACAAACAGGACGTTTTATGAAGATTATCTGTCCTATTCATAGATTTAGTCATGCATTTGGAGTGATTTCATTAAGGAAATGTGATGCTATTCAAACTATATTATTTTATTAATACTATTCTTGGCCTACTTAAACCTGTAAGCCTTTAAGTGACATACTAGATTTTGAGTAGGTCTGATTCCAATCAGTTCACCTAATCAATTAATTCGAATTAAAAGAATATGAGAAAAATGGAATAAGACTGCGCAACTTTAGTGAAAGACTAAATCTAACTGCAATACCAAAAAATAATTTGTTTAGTAATGAGTTGTAATATTTGTCCGCGTAGCTATCGATGGTGAAAGACGAAGAGAGCCTACTAGCGTTGCTGTTCCTCGAAGTAAAAAAAAACACCACATAAGGGTAGTCTCTTTATTGTTACCATAGTAATCTTAGAAGAATATTTTCATGAGTAACAACAACAATTAGCAACAATTACTGTAACGTTAAAATACAACAGTCGGTTTAAAGTAGTTGTTATTGTTGTAATAACAAAGCAATTCTTCAATTTAACATAATGGACTCCTGTGGTATCTTTAATGTTCTCTTAATAACCAAATATAAAAAATGGATTTACTTGTCATTTTTTGTAAAAAAATTTCAATCAGAAGCTTAGGAATGCACTTCGGTGCGCACAGGAAAAGAAAACAGTAGCAATGTGCCTTAATGTCCCTAATATATGCCTAGGCGACCTTCTCAGCGCACCGATTACCTGAAGCACTGCTTTGTGCGCCCTTTGCGCATATATGGCCCGCACATGCAGGCTGTGCGGGCACGTATGTGCTCCGTCCACCCGTTTAAGATCCAGTTGCGTCATCGAATCCGGATCTTAAGATCTTGATCTTGTATTATTTTGATTCTATATATTAAATTAGATTATGTAATACTATCTTTGCTGACTTTGATATTTAGTTGTACTATTTTGAGCTCTACATGAAAAACATTTTTCATAGATCTTCTGTTGGACCACATTTATAATTCAGTTTAGTTGTAGTCACTTTTGTAGATATGTATTTATTTTTAAATAAAAAATAGAAAACTGCTTAGAATCGCATATACCCCGCATATGCCTCCGCATACCGCTTAATCGTTATTCCGTGACCTGTCCGAACGCATACACATACCGCTTTCCTGAACCTTGGATAGAATTGCATGCTAAGTTTCAGAAGATACTACCTGAGATTACAGTTTATCAAGTCTAACATAAAATATACATTTAGCATAAAATGAGGAGAATAGCCCAAATTTGTCATATATACCTTTTCCAGACTGAAGACCTTTTCAGTAAAAAAATTTGAACTATAATTTCATGAACTCCAATAATGAAGTGCCCACCAAACAACACCCTAATATTGCACTCAAATCTTCAATCTAATACATGTTTTGAAACTTAGTTGTTGGATAATGGAAATACATGGAAGACAACAATGGGGAGCAAAACTTATACATGCATGGCAGAAAAGAGGAGGGAAGATAGGATTGTACCTTTTGAATATCCAAAACTTGGTGATTCAACAAGCATGTAGGAGCAGGTCTAATGGGTGCAATAGAGTGTTTGCATAGAAGAGGGGAGCAACAACAATATGCTGCTTTGGTGTAACTCCAAGAAAAGAAAAGCAACTTCTACTGCTCTTATCTCGGCTCCAACAGATCCTGGACATAGTTGGGGCTGCTGCAGCTTGACGTAGCAACTCCTCCAATTGTGCAATGGTCTTGGTTGGAGAAGATGCAATAGATTTTACTGTTCTTCCAAGCAGTAGGGCTTTAATCGGTACATGGATTTGGAGGATTTGGGGGGTAAAAATTGGATAAAAGAAAGAAGAGAGAAAAGCCCTTACATTGGCAAAAAGAAATAGGACCTTTGCCCTACTTAGAATGACTTCAGCAAGCTGTTGTCAGCTTGCTGATGTCACACTTCATATTAATATTTTTTAAAGAAACCCCAAAGTTGTCCGTATTTGAACCTCGAGTCTCCGATGTGGGTGCGCAATGGCTCATTTCGATTGTCTCTGAATGATGATCAAAATGGATATAATTGTGATTTTTAAAATATCAAACGATCTTCGATTGACAAACTGTCGATTCCATTGATTTTATTTCATCGAATCAGATTTTTAGGTGGTCTCAGTTTGTTTTGCAATTTCCCATTTGCATCGCTGCTTTTCCGTTGATAAGTATTACGATGCGCTCGACTTTTGGCCGATTACGACTGAACGACTTTTGATTTACGATCAATTGATCAATTTAGGTTATTTACTATCGATTGATAATTTTATTGAATCAAATGGACCCTAATCGGGTCAAGTTCGGGTTTAATCGAATCTGTATATTACAAATATAAAACCTCAAAAGGAGTTTCGTCCTTGGATCATGATTTCTACGTGGCTTGTTTTGATTCCATCCGGCCATAAAAACCTCAAAGAATTTTGGTACCCATGAAGACCTCAAAGGAAGAACAAGCAACATTCTTTCAGCATGTATATGATTAAATGAGCTTGTTACGATGATTACATGAAAAGAGCTATGTGTATCGAGCCCACATGTCTGCTTCGGTTTCTCATGTCACCTCTTCGACTCCATGTCGGTGCCATAGTACTTTGATCAAGGGAATCTGTTTGCTGTGAAGGTTCTCATAGTAGTGTCAAGGATCTGTAATGACCCTTCCTCATATGTCAAATCTGGCTCCATGTCAAGATTCTCGTAGCTGATGACGTGTCAAGGGTCGTGCACTTACTTCCTCAGGTTGGATTTCTGGAAGACATCATGAATGGTTGAAATGTATGGAGGAAGGGCTACTCGATAGGCCACCTTTCCCCCTCTAGCAAGATTCTCAAACGGTCCCACATACTGTGGGACCAACTTGCCACAAATATCGAATCTTTGTACTTCCTTCATGGGAGATACTTGGAGAAATACCCAATCTCCTACCTGAAACTCCAAATCTCTTCTCCAACGGTTTGCATAGCTCTTGTGGCGGCTTTATGCAATCAGAAGTTTTCAACTCACAAGATCAACAACCCTCACAGTCTCCTCCAAAAGATCTACGAAATAAAGAGCATGATCACCTACCTTACGCTAACTGAGAGGTGTGAGGCATCTCTGCCCGTATAGGGCTTCGAATGATGCCATGCCGATACTGGAATGATAGCTATTGTTGTATGCGAATTCCACCAATGGTAGACGGTCCTTCCAGGACCCTTTCCACTCCAAAGTGCACGCGCATAGCAAATTCTCGAGCGTTTATATGGTGCGTTTGCTCTGACCATCAGTCTGCAGATGATATGCCAACTCATCTTCAGATCTGTCTGTAGTGCTGACATGAACTGATGCCAATAGTTTGACGTAAACCTCGAGACTCTGCCAGACATCACCTCTCGTGGTATACCATGTAGCCTTGTAATGTTCTACACATATAACTTTGCCAATTTGGATGGAGTGTAAATCGTGCTGACAGGTATAAAATGGGCTGACTTGGTCAACCTGTCAACAACGACCTAAGTAGAATAATGGCCACCTGTTGTCTTCGGCAAACCTGTGACAAAATCCATAAAGATACTATCCCATTTTCACTCGTGAATGGGGAGAGACTGCAATAACCTCGGTGGTCTCTTGTGTTCTGCCTTGACCATCTGACAAATCATGCATCTGCTAACATGATGTGTCACATCGCGCTTCATCCCGTCTCACCAGAAATATCGGCGTAGATCACAATACATCTTGATGCTTCCAGGTTGAATAGACATTTGTGAATTGTGTGCCTTGTTAAGAATATCTCTGCATATGATCATCGTTGGGTACAACGACCCAACCGTTTTTTCACAAAATAGACTCTGTAACCACAAAATCATCAAATTCATCCTTAATAGCACGCATATATCTGTCTCGAATCCAAGGATCTGTTTTCTGGCCTTTTACTATGCGATCCCAAAGACTGCTGAATCGTGGAGGCACTACAGTAAATATGGATGCACTCTCTTGAGGATGCCAATCAGTTAAAGTTGCGAGCATATTTACGTGTATAGCCAGTTTGCCGTTCCCTCTGCATGGGCTCTCCTGCTAAACGCATCTGCTACCACGTTTCCCTTACCGGGATGGTGAGAGGTCGTGCAATCGTAATCCTTTAGTAGCTCAAGCCATATGCGATGTCTCATGTTCACCTCCTTCTAATCAAGAATATACTTCATGCTCTTCTGATTCGTAAAAATCTCGAAATTCACTTCATTAAGATAGTGGCGCCAAATCTTGAAGGCGAAGGCAACTACTGCCAACTCCAAGTCATGGGTGGGGTAATTCCTCTCATACGACCTCAACTGACGTGATGCATAAGCAATTACGTAACCTCTCTGCATCAACACCACTCCTAAACCTTCTTCTGAAGCATCTGTATAAACTGTGTAATCCGAGTGCCTGAAGGACTTGCTAGAATATTCATTGTAGTCAATCTCTCCTTCAATGTCCTTAAGGCACGTTTGCATGAATCATTCCAAATGAAAGGAACTCCCTTCTATGTTAACCGTGTCAAGGGAATAACATTGCGTGAAAATCCACTGACGAAGTGCCTGTAATAGCCTGCTAATCTTAGGAAACTTCGAATCTGAGTGACTGTCTTGGGTTGTTCCCAAGACATGACATCCTCAATCTTTGCAGGATCTACTGCAATAACTGCTCCTGAAATAACATACCCAATAAATGAGATCTAGGATAATCAGAAGTTGCACTTGCTCAGCTTAGCATGCAGCTTGTGCTCTCGCAATGTGCAAGACAATCTTTAGATCATTCGCATGATCCTATTCATTCAGAGAATATATCAGGACATCATCAATGAATACCAACACAAACTTGTCCAAGTATAGACGGAAGATCATGTTCTTCATATCCACAAATGCTGCAAGGGCATTGATGAGCCCAAACGCATAACTACAAACTCATAGTGACCATAACGAGTCCTGAAAGCCATCTTTCGAATATCGGACTAGCGAATCCTCCGCTGATGGTAGCCAGATCGAAGGTCGATCTTCAAGAACTCCGAAGATTGCTGAAGCTGATAAAAAAATTCATCGATGCATGGCAAATGATAATGGTTCTTCACCGTCCTCTTGTTCATCTATCTGTAATCAATGCACCATCTCATCGATTCGTCCTTCTTCATGACAAATAGAACTGGAGCACCCCAAGATGAAGAGCTCGGCCTCACGAAAACCAAGTCAAGTAAATTCTGCAACTGCACCTTCTGCTCTCTCAACTCAGTAGGGGCCATGCGATATGCACCTTAGGATGCAATTGGATGTGGTTACATTCGTTCGTATTTGTATTCGTTTTTAAGAGGATATGATTCTTGTTTTTTAAATCGGACGAATGAGAATACGAATATTCTAAACGATTTTTTGCGGATACGAATTCGAATACGAATCTTGAGTTAACGAATACGAATGCAAATATGAATACGAATGCAAATACGAATACGAATATTCAAATTATATATAATAAAATTTTAATCCTAAATCCTAAACCCAAAGAATCAAAATAATCCCTTTCCCCCTACTTCCCCCCCAACCCACCCGCCCGACGCCCTAGACCTATCTCCCTTGCCAGCCCAACCTCCGCCTCCCACGCTAGGGCAATCGACCCGCCGCGTTGTAAAGTCTTGAACTTGGCATATCTCGGATCCTATATAATAAGATCCGGCTCGTCAAGAGAAAACTAGCGAAATTTGTTTCGTGTGAATCGGACTTCGTTTCGAATTGTTATGATTTTTCGAAGAAAGAGAGGTCATTAATCCATAATGACTGTCATTAAGACTAATTAAACATGATTAAAGAAATTAATGATGATTGAAAGCCGCTAATGATCATTAGTAAACACTAATCAATAGTTAACAAAAGATAAGCGTAAGCCGCAAAAGTTAAATCGCGATTAGTGAAAGTTAATCACGATTAGTGTTAATTAAGTGTCATTAGCGAATCTAGAATCCTCTAGAATGTTCTAACTTAGGCTCCAAGTTTGGGATAAGTTTTGGCTAAAACCATGGGCCAAAATCATGGGTCGCTAAACCATGGTTAAGGTCTACACCATGGTTTTCTAACCATGGTTAGTGGTTTTCTGGGGCCTATAAATAAACCCCCCTACCCATTCATTCTCTACAACTTCCATTACCACCACCACCCCAAGGGCTAGGGTCGAGAGGTTGGGAGGAGGGGTGGGAGGCGAGGGAGGAGCGTTAGCGAAGCGCTGCCGGGAAAACGAGGAGGAGAAAGGTATGATCCTCTCTTAGTTGCTTCGTAAGCTAGGCTTTCAATTCATATTCCTGTTCTTCCAAGTTTTGTTTTTGATTCATATTTCTTTCCGATTCGTTTTCCTGTTGTAGTTCGAGGAGAAATCTGTGTAACACCTACTTAGGTGCGGGCGGCTATGCACGTCAGTGACCCTGTGATTCGTCACACGTTCACTCATCTAAGACGCGTGGTGTCTACCGATTCTCCATCGTTTGTGTTTCTATTCTTCATATTATGCTTTTATAGTTATTTTGATGAAGAAATCTGTGTAATACCCTACTTAGGTGCGGGCGGCTATGCACGTCAGTGATCCTGTGATTCGTCACACGTTCACTCACCTAAGAAGTGTGGTGTCTACTGGTTCTTCATCTCTTGTTGTTGAGTATATTCTTTCAGTTTCGTTGTTATTTTCCTCTCGATTGATTTTATAGAGGAAACTCTTTTCGTTTTTTATTTTGAAATATTTCCCGATATAAGGGGAAACTCTGCTGAAATTTTCTGAGAAATATGTCCCGATATAAGGGGAAACTCTGCCGAAATTTTCCGAGAAATATGTCCCGATATAACGGGAAACTCTGCCGAAATTTGAAGAGAAAATATGTTCTTGACGTTCTTCGTGTTCTTCGCGTTCTTCGTTCGTTCTTCACATGTTCTTAGCGTTTTGATACGAAAAATGAAATTCGATCTTTTCAGGAGTCTTAAAATAGCCTTTCTAAAAACAAAACTCAATAAAGCCTTGCATACACGAGAGAGAGCTCGATTAGGTAACGAAATCCTTTCTTTTGCTGTTGGGTTTTCATACGAAATTATTGAAATTCTTGATTTTGTGTTCTTTGCTACGAAGAATCCTAATTTTGGTTATTTTTGAAAAAGTCTGAAGAATTGCTTTGTGATTCCCACTAAAATAAGATTTACGCATCAAATTAATGCGTTGGCTCTGAAAGTTAGGGTTTGGGAGTTAAAATAGGCATAAATACGAGTATACATATGGTTATGAATAATATATATGTGAGTCGATACCAAGTATTGTGGTTTATGTAAATCAAAGACTTAACGAAAGAATTACATCATGTGAATTGGTGTGATTTGAGATGGATCCTGAAAAGGATCACGTGTCACGTTAAGGATGACTGGGAGTAGAACTACAGGTCGGGCATGCAACCTGTAGGTTTGTCGGAAGGAACCCGTATTGGCGTTTCCCTACCTAGGTGGTACACGATTGCCCTGTTATGATAAGTGCGCACGAAATGAATATTTTGCAACGCGTGGTACCGGGAGCCATTATATTCGGGTTGGAACGACGGAAGATGTGGTCGTGTCATGTGGAGGCACGGGTGGTTCAATAGCGGCTGGGTCACGATAACATGTATTTAAAGCCGCTAGGTTATATGATTAAATATTAGCCTGAGGTTGTAAGCAACCGAGTCCTCGAGGATGGTGTGCTCTTTTGTTTTTCCAGGCTAAGGGTTGAGACCCTGTTTAATAAATGAAAAGGAAATTGTCAGGGTAGTATTGGAGGATTGGTTGAGGCGACGTGTGGCAGCATAAGCTTACCAAGATCAACACAATCTCCAATCCTGAAGCATCCACAGCTTTGGAGTACAAGAATGGTGGGGTTCCCCTGTACTAATCCCTGATGTAGAATAGAAAGGAATATGACTTAAATTAATGAAAAGGAATGAAATTTTTGTGATATCAATGAATTTTGAAAAATTACACAATTTGTTTGCTTTTCTCTTCTTCGTTACTTAGCATTCGCTAATTTTTATCCTATGATTTATGGAAAACCCAACAGGTATCGGTGAGCCATCGCAAAGACTCTAAAAAAATCATCCAGCTTACATACTAGACATCCAGCCATCCACAGTAGCTTTACTTTCTTTAAGGTAGTTAGTAATCTTTTGTATATTTCCCCTTCAAGCTGATGTACATGTAAATGGTTATAGTGGAACAGTGTATCATTTGAACTTTATTTTGTGAATGGAAAAGTGTTGAAATACTTTCTTCTGAGTATTTTTATTTGCAGTCTATTTCTGAATGTTAGTTGTGATTGCTGAATAAATTATTACTGAGTAACCAGATCCGGATATGGGAGGATCCGACGACCCGGGAAACGGGGTCGTTACACGCGTCCTCCTCGCCCTCCCCCACAAGGGCAACCCTTGCCGGCCCACCGCTTCCTCCTCGACAGGGCCGCCGACGCGCCCCTCTTCCTCCCCATCTCCCCCTCCCCTACATGCCTGCGGCCAACCGCAACCCCTAACCTCCGTATCCCATGCTGCCATCTGCCTTCCCCGACCTCCACCTCCCATGCTACGATCTGCCTTCCTTGACCTCCAACTGCCTTCGCCGCCCTCCGCCTCATTGACCTCCCTCCGCCTCGACGTGACCTTTTCCTCCCCAAGCTGCCCTCCGTCTCCCCTATAGCACTTCGCCTCCCCCTGACCTCCGGACCCACGTCGCCCTTTGCCTTCCCCTGACCTCTGCCTGCACTCACCGTCCTCCGTCTCCCACGCAGGTGACACCGCCCTCCACCTCCCTCGCAGCCGTTGCCCAACCTCTGCTCAACCTCCGTTCACCGGTTGCCGTTTAGGAGATTCGTCATTCATTACGGTTAGTTTTTTCTATGGTTGTTTTCATTCTAATTTTTATGGGATGTTTTCGTCTGACTGGTGCATCTTAAATTCTTTATTACAACCAACTTCGCTCTGCCACAACTGCAACCTCCTTCTCAGCTGGCATCCGGTATAACATCTTAACTTTTATGACATCTTAAAAGTTAACATTTGTTTGGATATTCGTATTCGTTCGTAAAAGATTTGTATTCGTATTTGTATTCGTATTTCGAGGATATGAATCTTGATTTTTTTACATTCATGTAATATTCATATTCGTATTCATATTCGTATTCTTAAAATAATATAGATATGGTTATGGTATGACATAAATTCGCATTCGTATTTGTTCGTTTGCATCCCTAGATATGGTGCCATCAAGATCAGTTGTGTATCCTGGTAGCAATGTGATCTTGAACTCGATCTCTCAGGAGGTAACCGTAGTAACTCATCAGGAAATACATCTGGGTAGTTTGATACTACCTTGATATCCCGTGTCATCGATTCATGGTCTGATGTCTCTTAGACAAATGCTATATATGAATCGCATCCCTGGTCAACAAAAATCTCTGAGCTCGCAACACTGAAATGTACTCCATTTTGGAGTCATGTATTGTACCCTCAAAGGTGTACTCAGGCGAGTCTGGAATCCTGAAGACAACTGTCTTCCTAAAGCAGTCAACAAGAGCGTGATGAGCTGATAACCAGTCCATGCCTATAATCAAGTCAAACTCATTAAGCTGAAGTAAGAGACATTTTTCTATCATCTCGTGTCCCCCAATCAATACTGGCAAGCCTCTAACTATCAGGGAAATGATGAATAGCTGGCCACCTGGCCTATGTATGTGATATGGAGGATGTAGAGTCTCTGCAACTATACCTATGGCTGTGGCTGTGAAAGAATGTATTGCTCTAGAATCTCAACGCAACTATACCTAATGCAGCTAATAATCTCAATGCAATGAAAGATTGTATTGCTCTAGAATCAAACAAAATAGGAAAAGGTTGGCCCAAGACTGAGACCATACCTTTCACCACAGTAGCTGCTGAGCGGGCCTGCTCCTCGGTCACTACATGTAACTGTCCCTGTCTACCTGGTACGACACTAGAACCAACCATGCTCTATGTTTGTCTCCGCGACCTCCTGGAGTTGGAGTTCCTACCACGGAAACTCCCAGTACGTTGTGCCTATGGCTGTGAAGGTTGTGACTGTGGTTGAGGCTCACCAGAAAGCTGTGGGCACTGAGATCGGTAATGTCCCCACTCATTGCATAAGTAGCATCTCACAAATGGGGTAGGCGTGGTAGTTGTGCCCAAGGTTTGAAAAAATGAAAGGCGGAACGAGGCGTTTTCCCTGGAAGCGAGGTGAGGCGTAGCCTCGAGGCGGTCGAGGCGTAAGCCTCAGTTTTGTATAGAAAAATAAATATTAAATATATAATACATATATTATTTGATGAAATAATATAATCTGACAAACATATAGTATATAACAATGTAATATATAATGATATTATGAAGATAAGAACATGAAAAAAGGATATATCAATGACTCAATGCCATAAACCTTTTTATATTTCTACCTAATCAAAAGAAAATCATTGGTTATAACTTATAACTATCACTAAACGATTATCTAAAAGGGATTGGCTATAGTTGTCATTATAAATATCCAAGGTGTTGATATGAATCATATGATTTGAATCCTAACTATATGTTCTACTATACCCAGGTGAAGAACGGTTGTATGCATCCCGCTTGTTGCACCATACCCTTGCGGGGGTGCAGGGGGCAGCGCCCCCGTCCCAAATTTTTTTCTTTTATGAGGATTCGAATTCGTATACACATTTTTATATGTTTAAGGACGTAATAGTAAGCGTTCACTAAAATAATTTGGCTTGTTAATGGTAAATATGAATATGAAATAGGTCAAATTCAAGCATATGAATATGAAAGAGGTCAAATTTAAGCATACATTTTGCATAAATTAATAGTTAGATATAATTAATAGTAAATATGAAGTAGTTTGCTGAAATAGTTACACATAATTAATAGTAAATGTGGAGTTATGGGTACGAAAGAAACATGAGATTTAGGCATTTAACTTGTATAATCATTATCCTAAACAAGTATATATTTATAAGCTTCTCAAACCACCATGTAACTATCAAAATCATACAAGAAATCTTCAAAAAAAAAAAAGAAAAACACCTCGGAAAACGCCTCGACCGCCTCGAGGCGGAACGCCTCGAGGCTACGCCTCAGCCAGTCGAGGCACGCGCCTCACTGGACAAGGCCGAGGCGCACGCCTCGAGGCTAAAAAGGCCCGCCTCGCCTCGAGGCGTACGCCTCGTCCGCCTCGAGGCGCGCCTTTTAAAACCATGGTTGTGCCTATGCTATGAGTCGGTCCTGCTGGAGGTCTGTCAGGTGTCAGCTTTCTGCATCCCAGATGGTCATGCTGAACTCGTGCCATGTCTAGCGAGTGCTCCTTCTAAAGTAGTCGTTGGAGACAAGCGAGCTCTGCCTGAAAACATCGAACCTGTAGGTAGAAACCGCCTAACTGACTTCTACTGCTGAAGTTGTCATCGAATCAGTCCAAAAGATCTATGTGACGTGGGTGCTGTTCCAGATGAACCCTCAAAGCATCTCTCTCTGATGTCCTTAAACTTCTCCGCTGCGTCAGTAGCTCAGAGATAAAAGTGATACACAATCTGACCAACTTCTCTTTTACCTCTTCTCAAATCCCTCTGATGAACTTCTCCAGATTTTCATCTGGAAACACAACTGATGATGAGTGGCGAGACAACTCGGTGTATCAGATGAAGTACTCTCTAGCTGTCATCCTCTCCTGTCTGAACTCTGTAACAATCGACGCTGGGACTCCTTCCCCTTCCTAGAAAAGAATTGGGATCTGAATCTTGTCTCGAGATCATCCCACATGGGCTCGTGTCTTAATTCAGAATCTGTCGCCTCCCACCATCTCTTTGCGAAATCTGTCAATGAATACTTCATGAAAGATAGCCACGAGTCTCGTGGTGCGCGTATCATCCATAGTACCTTCATCACCCTCTTCAGTCACTACTCAACCTCGTATGACGTCCCGATGCCCTCGAATATGGGTACATTGGCTCTTTGATAGGACGTGAAAATCGATTGATGCCTGCGAATGACATAGTACTCAGGTACGTCCTCATCTGCAGAGTATACATTGCCCTATTCCTTGTCTTAGTCTTCATCCTATGCTCCATGTGCTAACATCTCCTCATGTAAATCATCAAAATGAGGCTGCTGAATCTCTACGGATTGTGGCTGCTCATATCGTGTTTCATCCTGAGATGGATGGTAGGTGGAATCAGACAACTCCTCGAACCTCATCTCCATGTCTGTCTGCTTGTCAGCGATCTCTGTCTACTAAGATAGGATCTGGTTCTGTTGACCTCTCATGGCTGTCTGTTGCTGCTGAGGTCGGTGAGTACGGTCATGATGCGCTTCAAACGATTGGCCATCTCCTGATCAGCTCTGGACGTCATGATTTTGCATGAGAACCATTATCATTAATCATAGTTGTTAACATTTGCTGATTCCGTCTGTACTTTTCTCATCTTGGAATACAATATAAAAATTAAATGCAATTGGTGGCATTTATAGTTATTGAAATTGAATGTCATATTTCCCTCTCGGACTCGCGACAAGTTGGAAGACTATCGTTATCGAGAACTTAATGCGATTGGAATCATAACACTGCCAATACGTGTAGTGAGGTACCCCTGCTCTGATACCAAATTGTGGCGCTCACAAATCCGAGTACTCGTTTACACGACACTTACAATGTTAGATTCTTAATTGATCGCATTAATTCAATTGAAATTGAGGGGAAATTTGTAATGACATTCACAATCAATATTGTTGGAGCAAAGGATGCTCTGATGTATTATTCCATAGAGCCCTCGGGTCTCTTATATAGGGAGAAAACCCTTGGGTAAATTACATAGACGTACATGAGATAAATAGAAAATACGCACAGTACATCATGACATAACGTGAACCTCTACACTCCCCCTCAAGATGGAGCATAGATATCAATCATGCTCAGCTTGGAAGAACATCTCTGGAAAGGTCCTCTGAGCAATGGTTTTGTAAATATATCAGCAGTCTGACCCTCTGAGCTGACGTGTGAGGTGGAAATCAAGCCCTTCTGGATCATGTCTCTAGTATAGTGACAATCTACCTCTATGTGCTTCGTTCTTTCATGAAAGGCTGGATTATTGGCAATGAATAATGCTTCCTGGTTGTCACATTGAAGATTCATGGGTAAGGAGACATTCACATTCAGATCTTCTAATACCGCTCGAACCCACATCATTTCTGTGCTTGCTTGTGCCATAGCTCTGTATTCGGACTCAACACTGGATCCAATATGCCACATCATTTCTGTGCTTGCTTGTGCCATAGCTTGTCCAATGAGCTCCCTATGAAGATAGCGAATCCAGAAGTAGATTTGCGATGCTTTGGACACCCTGCATAGTCAACATCTGCACAAGCTGAAACAGAGAAATCTGTATCTTTTCTAAATGGCAATCCTGTGCCTGGGGAAGTCTTCAGATATCTCAATATCATATACAAGGCATCCATATGAACTTGCCTAGGTTGCTCCATAAACTGACTCACCCGGTTTACTGCAAAGGCAATATATGGTCGAGTTATGGTAATGTATAGAAGCTTACCCACCATCTCTCTGTATCTTCTTTTATCCACCTCTTCGGTATCATTGTCGTACAACTTCATGCTTGGGTCCATAGGCGTACTTGACGGTCTGATTCATCCATTCCTGTTTCGACCAGCAGGTCTGTGACATATTTCCTTTGAGTCATTACCATTCCTTGTGCATTTCTTGCAAACTCTATCCCCAAAAAGTATCGTATTGTGTCTAGATCCTTCGTAATAAACTGACTCCCCAACAGAGATTTGGTCATCTCGATTCCCTGAGCATCATCTCCTGTAACCAGAATGTCATCAACATATACCATGACTACAACTGTACCTCTAGGAGTCTTCTGAATGAATAATGAATGATCTGCATTGGATCTCTTGAACCCCTGGCATTCAATCAGCTGGGAGAGCTTCTGGAACCATGCCCGTGGACTCTGTTTAAGGCCATAGATAGCCTTATGAAGTCTGCACACCATCTGAGTCTCCCCCTCAGCAGCAAACCCTGGTGGCTGCTGCATGTAGACTTCCTCCTGTAGATCACCATACAAGAATGCATTCTTGACATCAAGTTGAAAAATGGTCCAATCACGTACCACAGCAACAACTAGAAGAATGCGAAGAGTGGAGTGTCGTGCCACCGGTGAAAATGTATCCAAATAATCAACCCCATAGGTTTGGGTAAATCCACGTGCTACCAGTCTGGCCTTGTACCTGTTAAGACGCCCATCGGCATGATACTTAACCGTAAACACCCACTTGCTACTCACCACAGAGGCACCAGGAGGAATGGGAACAAGAGACCAAGTCCCGCGAGACTGTAATGCACGCATCTCCTCTTCCATAGCTAGACGCCAACAATCAATCTTCATGGCTTCCTGGTAGGTCCGCGGAATCTCGACCGAGGAGACAGCTGCTGCAAATCTCTGGAAATCACCAGTGAGACGATGGAAAGACACATGAGACGCGAGAGGATATGATGCACAGTGTCTTTTCTGCTTCCTATGAGCAATAGGACGATCAAGATCATCTATCACCGTGTGCACTGGCGGATCTTCCTGCTGTAGTAAAGGCTCCTGTACCGATGCATTATCTAATCCATCAGTGGTGATAACATCGGAACATACCTGAGGCGTGCTGGATGGTTGATATGTAGCTTGAGCAGGCGACGACCGTCTTGTGTAGAACTTAGGGAAGGGTTCAATCGGAGGTGGTGGTGGTGGTGGAGGTAGTGGTGATGATGATGTACTAGACTCGGATTGACCCATGCTTGGAGGTGGAGGCACATAAATAGTAGTATCCGTGGGTGTAGAGGAATCTAACCGATCACCTGCAGGGGAGAAGTACATGACAGGTTCGAAAAAGGTAACATCAGCACTCACATAATACTTGTTATGAATGGGGTCATAACAACGATAACCTTTCTGTGTCCTTGAGTAGCCCACAAAAACACACTTGATAGCTCTAGGAGAGAGCTTGTCAAGTCCTGGAGACAAGCGGTGAACAAAAGCGACTGTGCCAAACACACGAGGTGTAAGTGGAAACAGGTCCTTGTTGGGAAAGAGAACAAAGATAGGAGCCTTTTCCCCAAGAACAGTAGATGGCATGCGATTGACCAGATAGCATGCCGTAAGGACAACATCCCCCCAAGAAGATAAGGGGGCACAACTCTGAATAAGTAGTGTGCGAGCAATATCAAGAAGGTGTCGATGTTTTCGTTCTGCAACTCCATTTTGTTGAGATGTGTACGCACATGTAGTTTGGTGGATAATGCCCTTAGATGAAAGGAATCGAGCAAGAGACCGAGTGCAGAATTCCAATGCATTATCAGTACGCACATACTTAACAGTAGACGAAAAAACATGTTGCACTTCTTTTATAAGATTTTGGATAACACTTCCTGCTTCTGACTTATTTTTAAGAAGAAAAGTCCCAGACACACGAGAAAAATCATCAACCACAATTAAATAAAACCTATGCCCCTGATGGTCTGGGACACGACTCGGACCTCCAAATGTCGATATGTAGTAACTCAAATGAGGAGCCACTGCTCCGACTCTGACGACTCGGAAAGCTAGACCGGTGGTGCTTTCCTAACTGACATGCTTCACAACGAAAGGACGAATTCAGAGATATCTGAGGCAGGAGGTGACACATTTTCTGTAGCGGCATGTGACCAAAGCGAAGATGCCATGTATATGGAGAGACGGAACCCTGAGCGTGTAGGGAGACGCCTGCGTAGGAGTTCCGTACAAGACGATAGAGGTAATTGTGCTCACAACCACAGCCAATCACCCTGCCCATGAGTATGTCCTGAAAAATGACAGACGATGGATCAAATATAGCCCGACAGTGCAAATCTTTTGTAAGTTGACTAATTGATAATAAATTCATGGAGAATTCTGGTGCATGTAGAACATCTTGCAAGTGCATAGAGGGCAATAGAACTGTCTCCCCATGGCCGATAATAGGGGAATGAGTGCCATCAGCGATGAGTACTGAGCGACCAGACGGAATAGCTCTGTAAGACTGCAGAGCATCTCGATCACGGCACAGATGATGTGTGGCTCCAGAGTCAACAATCCAACCTGATAGGTCATGACTAGTATAGGAAGCAGAAGTACTACCTGAGGTACTCGCAGGAGTAGACGTACTGGCTGAGGCAGAGGCTGCAATATCGGATGTATCAGCCCCCTCTGATGCTGACTGGGGCATAATATCATGAAGCCGTGCTACAAGCTCCTCGAACCTATGATCTGAGGTAGCTGCTGGTGGACCCTGATCAGCAACACGTGCAGAAGGAGGAAATCCATGCTTTGAGTAGCATGTATCCTCAGAATGGCCAGTACGATGACAAAAAGAGCACGCCAAACGCGCTCTACCTCCACATCCATGGCCTCCACTTCCTCTGCCACGAAAGGAATACGAACTACCTCTCCCTCTGGAGACCGCCATTGCCGAAGGCGGTGGGGTCACTGCACTGGAGGGAACGGAGATACGACTGAGCCTCCTGTAGACTTCCTCCATTGGAGGATTAGTGGCATCTGCGAGGATCTGAGAGCGGCCTGCCTCGTACTCTGGATCAAGGGCAGCGAGTAAAACGCCCACCATAGTGGCGTTGCGGAACGTCTTCTGCTGTTCTGGCGTGGCTGTGAGCGGGATGGTGCTATATAACTTCTCGAACATTCCACGAAGAGACGTGTACAGAGAATGAAGAGGCCTCCCATTTTGCTTCGTGGTAAAAATATCATGTTGCAACTGCAACATTTTTGTCTCGTTCCGCACCCGAGAATATGTCGTGGCCAGAATATCCCACATCGCCTTGGCGGTGGGCTGATGGAGTACGTCGTTTGCTTTCTCCATCGTGAGCGTTCCTGACAACCGAACTTTGGCATACGCATCATCAGCCTCCCATGAGGCATAAATCCCTGTCTTCTCTGCCGGCTCCTCTTCGGTAAGAATGTGTTTCTTACCACACGACTTCATAAGACTCAGGAACTGCATAGCCCAGAGTTCGTAGTTAGTCCCGTCCATTTTGACAATTGGTGCCGAACCTTTGAAGGCACCTATGGCGGGCATATCAAGCTTTTGGTCTGACATAGCGCCGGAGAGGAAGACCAAGGGATGATAGACAACAGAACGTGTGTCTACAAAGAGACGTTAGGATCCAAGTGCATATGTAGACTTATGCACTTGTATCCATCATCGGTTTTGGGACCCGGCGGTGAGAGAGTGGGCCCCAAATGCAAGGCGGGGTACCCGGCGGCAAGAGGGGGTACCCGCGGCTGTAGAGAGACGGCGGGGAGAGAGTCCCACGGCTGGAGAGGGGGCCCACGGCTGGAGGGGGCCCGCGGGTGGAGAGCTGCGGTGACGGCTGGAGGGTAGGAGGTGGCGGCGGTGGCTGCTGGAGAGAAGGAGAGGGTCGGCGACGCCTGGAGGGAGGGAGGGGGGGTTCGGCGGCTGCTGGAGAGAGAGGGGGGGGGGAAGCGGGTGGGCAAAACCCTAGGCTAGGGTTTTGGCTCTGATACCATGTTGGAGCAAAGGATGCTCTGATGTATTATTCCATAGAGCCCTCAGGTCTCTTATATAGGGAGAAAACCCTTGGGTAAATTACATAGACGTACATGAGATAAATAGAAAATACGCACAGTACATCATGACATAACGTGAACCTCTACAAATATAAATAACCACGTAGTCAACAAAAATGCCACCAACTTTTTATTGTATTAATTTTCATATAGTTTACATGTACAAAAGAAATATTACATTATATACATGTCTCCAAAAGTGATAGAAGAGAAAAAAAGCAATATACATAAACTGAACCAAAAACTCAAACAACTGTACCGTCGGGTATAGCAACGGATGCTTCGGATCATCAATCAACTATTGAGACGCTGACGATTTGCCTGCCAAGCATGCAAGGGACAAAAGAACGCCAATAATTATTTTATACATTCTAACAGATAACAATTAGCAGACAATTTAATGTTTCCAAAAGATAGCTAGTAGAAAGGCATTGATATTTAAATTTAGCAAACTACTTGAGCGGAAAATGATTTTCAAACTGTTCTTTATGTATGCCTAATGATTACCCATCACCCCATAATTTTTCATATATATATATATGTATATACACATACACACATTTCATATATCAATTATTGGCCTGCGTTTATGTTATTAACTTTTTATCATCTAGAGATCGAATACATATAGCCATATAGGTGTTGCAAATGATCACTACATATAAAGATATATGTGCTATTGTATTCTTATATGTTTTCAAATATGAATATGGGCGTGAATATGAATATTTATCGATATGGACCTATGTTGCAATATTGTTGAAAAGTGAATACAGATGTACAATTGTTAATATTAGAAATACTCTACAATTAACTTAAATATAAATGTGTTAGATGGAATACACATGATATAAATATACTAAATGCACTTAGAAATGGCGAAACCTTCTCCTACTTTTAGGAGGTTTGGCTACATGGACCTCAAATTCATGTCAAAAAATCCAACTATTTTTTATACAAGGTGTCGGCTATCTAACATACCTTCACAAGGTAGGATTTGAACCGTGGTCTTTCGGGTGTAGGCATATTGCACTACCACCCAACCATTGAAGTGGGTGTAAATACACTAAATGTACTTATATTATATTAATTATACCAAATATCGTGAGAGGTCTAAGACTGTTATATAGTGTTAAAAATAAATCTTCAACTATTTTATATGTGAAAACATATACCGATACATATATTTACGGATATCAAAGTGATCTATATCTCTATATATTTTAAAATGGACATAGATACCCATGTCAAAATCTATATAAAACGGATACAGTGGAGGATTGGATACATATATATATGTTTGCATCTATTAATTGGAGACACTCAGGTGATTGGGCTTGCTATACGCGTCCTCTTAAGTAAGTGAACATTGTAAGTTCTCAAGGAGCCACCTTTTACAGGTGTAGTCTGTAGACATGCCTCAGAGAGTTGTACTTGTCTCTCATCACTTGTAGTTGGTGGTGTGGAGAAAGATGAGAAGTCGTAAGGTGTTGATTTTATTTAAGAGGTCTAGGGGTTCTTATATAGACCGGAACCCTAGAGCACTCGCTAACGGGAAATTACTTAAAAGTACCCGTAGGGGTTACAACTAAATATAATAAAACAAAGCCGTCTCTGACACTTCCTCTCAAGTTGGAGCATATCTGTTGATCACGCTCAACTTGGAGATTATCCATGGGAGGAATTTCTTTGATAGTGCCTTCGTGAATACATCTGCAAGCTGAAAATCGGTGGAGATGTGCGGAGTAGTGATCTTCCCTCGTACAACATCACGAACAAGATGGCAGTCAATCTCAATGTGGGCGGTCCGCTCATGAAAAACATGGTTCGTTGCAATGTTTGTAGAGGACTTGTCGTCACAGTACGGAGGAACAGGGGTAGTGACAACGGTACCAAGTTACTGTAGTAAAGAGTAATCAAGTAATCTCAACAGTAGCGGCAATGCTCGGTAGCAGCGATGCATTGCACGATAGGGTTGGTGGCGGCGATGTTGTGGCAACGAGATCTAGGTCAGAACTCTTGTCTAGGACCGTTGCTCTGATACCATGTAGAGAAAGTTGAGACAACGTAATGTGTTGATTTTATTTAAGAGTTCTAGGGGTTCTTATTTTGACCAGGAGCCCTAAACCACTCTTTAGCTGGAAATTCCATAAAAGCACCCCGATGGGTTACAACTAAATATAATAAAACAAAGTCGTCTCTAACTGGGAGTAATTTTAGTCAAGATGCTTCCTTATCTGAAATATGTCATCTCTTGATTTCTCTGGAACACATGGCTCACATTCTTCTCGTGAGAGTGAGAGTTCCTCAGATTATTCTAGACCTCATAAGCAATGTCGCAATGGGGCACCTTATATGCAATCTGAGGAATGGCACCACTCAAGAACTAGACATAGTACCATGCAATTGTCTTTATCATAGGTGGCATTCATGCCGATCTTCACATACAGACGCAACTTTGTCTTCAGGAGAATTTGTATCTTTCTCTGTCCTCAAGTGTAGCAGTTATCATTTTATTTGTCGATTTGACAATAGAATGAGTTACTCATGCTATCCTTCAGGGTTCTGGATGAGCCTTTGCATTCTGTCTCCTATTGCTGTGCTACAAACACAAGCATAGATCTCAACTTTCCTAATCACGATGGAAATCATTGCAATTGAGAATATAGGCATCGGGTTCACACAATGGGCTGACCTGCATCATCATCAGGAAATGTGCATGATTGTAGCATACAACGAAGGACCTCTGCAGCAGTGCAACAATGCTAGGAGGCTATCATCGTGCAGTGGGAGGGGGTTTGTTGGGGTGCCGCTTACATCTACTAGTTGCCAATATTGTGGTGTGGTGAATCTGGTGATGGCCTCGGTGTGAGGTGACACTGTAGTTTTGGTAAAGATATCGTGGTATGTGAAGAGGGAGCTGGTTGAGAACCATTGCTTAGATACCATATAAAAAATGTATCTTCATTGATACTTTACCAATATTTACAAGTACAGAGAGGTCAGAGTACCAATATATAGAAAATGGAATAAAATCAATGTGGTGTTTCAGAATATCCTGTGTAATATCCCAATGATCAAGGACCTTGATTGTATATTTTAGGGTAAATTACAATTTGGGTCCCCATCTATGGGTCCAATCCCAGAATGGCTCCTAATCTTTAAATTGTAACGATTCGGGTCCCATGGCCATTAATGTAATGAACTTTTTGGGGCTAATGACGAGTATGCCCTTGTTTAACAATTGAAACCCAATCCCCATTCCCATTCCAACAAGGGCATATTCGTCATGAACCCCAAAATTTCCATTTCCTAAATGGTCTTGGGACCCGAATCGTTACAATTTAAAGATCGGAACCCATTGGGATCAGACCCATAGATTGGGCCCAAATTGTAATTTACCCTATATTCTAAAGATTTAAGAATTTGTAGGGAATCTATCATCTATAGAAGTAACTCTAAAATACACCTTAACAAGAATAATGAAGAGTTGAGTTAATTCGATAATTGGATATTGTGAATACATTGATTATTGGGATATTACCTAGGATATTTTGAAACATTACCCCCCATTGATTTTATTCCATTTTTTATATATTGTTGAGCTAATTCGATAATTGGATATTGTGAATATATTGATCTATTATTAGTTTTAGGCCTACGTTGCCTATTGTGAGAGTTGGATGTAATTGGAGCCTATATATAAGGCATCACACTACTGATTTCGGTAAGATTTTTTTTTGAGACAAAAAAGGGGGAAACACACTATGGTGTCCGCCCTATTTAAATTTCTATTCAGAAGAGAGGATACAGAAAGATTTGCACCCACGACTCAACCTGGAGTGAAAAATAACATTGTTATAATAAAAACACGCATTGGAAAAAAGTGAACCATTTTTGCCCAGCCAAATAGCCCAGATTGTTGCTAGCAGCCGAAGGACGTCACTCCTAAAATGATTTTTAGCAAGGAACAAGGATTTTCAAAAAAGGTCTCTCTCATTAGCCATATCCCAAATTGGGGCCGTCTTTGCACACTTGAAGAAGATGTGATCCATCGATTCAATTTTTGTCTCACAAAGATGGTACATGTTAGAAATGTTTGGAAGAAGTCTTGCACAATGGTCCCTAGTCATAACGTGTCTTCTCTTTAATATCCACATAAAGAAACCTACTCTGGATGGTAGGCGAAGCTCTCAGATGAGGTTGCAATCACGAATCAAAGGGTTTGTTTGGTTACTGGGTCGGGGTACCCTCATGTGAATAATAGCTGTTTGGATAGTTATGAGGGTTGGGAGAGGGTTGGAATAAAGAATATGATGTGATGTCACCTTGACTTGTGATGGAATTCCAATCCAGAAATGCTTTGGGGTACACCAGGTTACCCCGGGTTAACCTGGTAACCAAACGGACCGAAAGGGTGCGTTTGGTTGCAGGGTTGGGCAGGGTTGGGTTGGGGTACCCCCGTGGATAGTAAATTGTGAGGAGGATTGGGATGTTTGGAAGGAGGGGTACCCCGGGTTGGGCCAATCCAACCATGCACCCAAACAAACCCAAAGAGTCCGTTTTAGGAGGAGGCCTGGAGATTGCCCGATAGGCCCTCTTGACACTGAAAGCGTTATCTTGCTACACCCAGTGATTTCTACATGTAGAGGGTCTACCACTGAGTCTCAGAGAATCTAGCAAAATGAGGAATTATTCTAATTGTTGATACGAGAAATCAGCTACGATTATAGGCATCCAGTTCCCATAAATCCAGCAATCCGAGACCATCGCATCCTGGTCAGAAAATAAAGTGTAGACCTGCGAGAATGTGGATAACAACGTTCCCTTGCCAGTCCAGTTGACTTCCTAGAAAGAGTTCCCGTCCCCAAACACTGCACAAAAAAGCTCTTGAAAGTGAGGTAACATCGATTTGATTCCCTTCCAAAAAACCAAGGAGTGTACTTGCTGGTGCTGTGGCATGTTGATGGGATCCTCGATACTGTAGATCCTATGAAACACACGACAACATATTCCATCACCACTGCCCCATAGACGGCTTAACAATTTAAGGAACAAAGCCTTTTTTATGGTCTTCAATTTCCTGATGCCAAGACCGTCGTCCAACTTCGGTAAGCAAACAATGTACAATCCACCAAATGAATCCCAACCGCATCATGCTCAGTCTTGCCCCATAGAAATCTACGCATTATCTTCTCAAGTTTGGTTTTGATACTACCTGGCAGAAGGCAGGAAGACATAAAGAAAACCGGAATGGAAGTGAGGATTACTTTGACAAGAACAAGTCACCACCTCTAGATAAAATAACTGCTTTCCAGTTCCACAATTTTCCCTCCATTTTCTTGCAATGGTAGTCAGATATTTTAATTCTCTCGTGAGTGAGAGGAACCCCAATGTAACTGATCGGCAACGGACCGCAACTCGTTCCCAGATTCACAACACAATCCCTTGCAGCCTCCCCAGAAGCCCAAAAGGGACGAAAGTAGATTTCCCATGGTTGAGAACAAGCCCGAACATCTCACAATAAATCTCCAAAATTGTTGCCATTCCTTTTGCCTCCTTGCCATCGTCTACAAAGAAGATAGTATTGTCCGCGTACTGCAAGAGGGGAATAGATATCTCACCACTAGAATAGCCAGAGGTAATGCCATTGCTACCAACCCGGGTCATGATCAAGGTTTGAAAAAACTAAAAACGGAACGAGGCGGTTACTCTGGAATCGAGGTAAGGCATAACCTCGAGGTGGTCGAGGCGTAAGCCTCAATTTACAAGGATAAATATCTATAAAAACTACAATAAATAAATAGTGTTGAAATTATATATATTCCGACGAACATATTGTTAGAAAATAAACATGCGGAAGTGAAAATGGAAAAAGATAAAGAAGAATAAGAACAGTAGGATTTTAACGTGGAACCCTACTCCCTAAGGAGCGGGATGAAACCACGGGAGAAGCCTTCAAAGGGGCGGATATTCTATTCCTTTTTCTCAATGGACTACAGGGGTGTGGGGCTCTATATATAGCACCCACGGAGTCTCCACATCCCACAGTTGGTAGATGTGGTTCTAAATCCTGGATGGGGTAAATGGATCCTCTCCAAGATCCATTTACCCATCTCCCATACATATGGCGCACAACCAAATACTCCAGCACTCCCCCTCAAGCTGGAGCATGCAATGCTCCGCTTGGACAAACAGAAAGAAACTCAACTCAACGCTACAGGACACTACGGACAATATCAACCCAACGCGCACAACTGCTGTTGTCGAGAACGTTGCTTCTCATGTCGTGCAGGTGAGGAAGATGAATGGGCTGGAGTGTGAGTCTGCTGAATCTCCTCGTCGGAGAGCATGTGCTTTGAACTGCGCCTGTCAGAGTTACTGCAACTGGAAATGAGTCTCCTCATCGGAGTACTCAGGCCCGCCACAACATGTGGACAACTGCTCCATCTCTGAAAAGGGCCGAACTGAAAGGGCCGTGGAAGTGCAATCCTCGTTGGAGTCCTTGGTCGCTGGAGAATGGAGTCTGAAAGAAGTCTCCTCGTCGGAGAACTGGGTCTCTCCTATTTGGCACAGAGAATGGTGGACTACTCTGGTGTACCTATGATACCACATGAAAATCATTGCCCACATGGCATAGGGAATGGTCCTCTGCTCTGGAGTCCCTATGGCTCACATGAAAAATCAGACCGAAACAACAAGAAGAAACATGGGGACCACTACAATGGATGGCAAACACATGCTCATCTGAAAATGACCGCAAACATTTGCTTGTCTGAAAATGAGTCTCTCTCTAAAAACTCGAAAATGGACCACTCAAACATGGAGTGCTTCGAACGTGGACTCTGATCAATCTGTCGACTCTGAACAACTGTGCATGTTGAATCTTCATCTGAAAAACTGTAGAGTCTGAAAGTGGCTGGTCTAGAGAATCTGATATCAGAAGAAGACCTGTGACTCTACATATACTCCCCCTTTCTCCCATACTTGTCGGGAAACGGAGACATCGATAAAGTTGGGAGAAGACAAGATAATGTAGTTATAAAATAAAAGAGCAATAAGCCGTACACACATTTGTCGGCTTTTCAAATCATTCATCATTTTTTTATAAGCCAATCTTTTTTTCCGGCTTTCTTCTCTCACATTTTTTTGCAAATATGCGTTCGGCCCTTTTTTTCTCTTTTTCTTTAACTTTTCAGCCTTTTTAACCAACAATTGTGACCCATTTGGGCCCAATGAAACCTTAGCCCATTTGGGCTTTACAAAATACATATCCTTGCCCCCCTCTCTCTTTTTAAATGAACCGTCGGCCCATTTGATACATTTACGATACATTTTTTTAAATAGTGGGCCATCGGGCCTTTTCTTTATGCACTAGGGTTCTCAGGGGGACATTTTTCCCTTTTAAGCCCTAACGCCCGTACGATTGGGGCATCATCTTCATGCCGTCTCCGCCGCCGCTTCTTCTTGGGCGCGGCTGGAAGAGCCTTAAGGGGAGCGTCGTCACCTCGCATAACTGGGAATGAAGAGGGTAGGCGCTGCTGCCTGTGCCTCAGTTTCATGGGAGTTGCACAAGGAGAGGAGCGCATGATCTGCTTGCGTCGTCGTCTGGGTGCCGACTTCGCTTGGACTGCGCACGAAGGAGGCGTTGTCTGCCCGTGCGCGATGCATCAATGGTTAGGGCTCGCTGCTCGGAGCACTTGGACTCGAGGATGCTGCCTGGAGTCGGTATCTGATGTCGATGATGAACGGGGCGACTTCACTGGAGGGGAGCGCGGTAGATAGCCTGCGCGCCAGGGGGCTTGCGACGGTACTCCGAGATGGGTAGGCGAGATGGGGCATCGCGCCTGGGTGAGAAGCAGAAGCAGATATGCGTGTGGCAGGGGCTGGAGATCGCTCAAAGAAGCCCGAAGCAGTTGGAGGGCTCGTGCACAATCGTGAGTTGCGGCTAGGGAATTGGCGCTACTAGCAAATACTTGCAGGAATCGGAATCTTTGGTTGAAGAATGATTCAAGAGATTGAACCCTAGAATCGAGTCTGGACTTTCATTGGATCTGACACTAAAATCGATTCTCGTACAGAAAAAAGGAATCTCAAACAAATATCGAATTTAAAATCCCCAACAAGCGAACCCGCTCTGATACCATGTTAGAAAATAAACATGCGGAAGCGAACATGGAAAAAGATAAAGAAGAATAAGAACAACATGATTTTACCGTGGAACCCTACTCCCTAAGGAGCGAGATGAAACCACGGGAGAAGCCCTCAAAGGGGCGGATATTCTATTCCTTTTTCTCAATGGACTACAGGGGTGTGGGGCTCTATATATAGCACCTACGGAGTCTCCACATCCCACAGTTGGTAGATATGGTACTAAACCCTGGATGGGGTAAATGGATCCTCTCTAAGATCCATTTACCCATCTCTCATACATATGGCACACAACCGAATACTCCAACACATATGATATATATCACTATAAGATATGATAAAATTATAAAGATAAGAACACTGAAATAAAGATATACAAATGTATGAGAATGCATCTGTTGATATTCACCAGAATCCTAACTATCTAACCCAAGTTGAAGAACCGTTATATGCATCCCTCCTGTCATACCATACCCCTGACGAAATTTTTTATTGAAGATTTCATTTCTATTCGGATATATGGATCTATGGGAATAGTACATGAACTCCTTTTGAATTCTATCTTGTTTGTCCTTCTCGGCAAATTGCATAGCTTATTGTGTAATAACTCCTTAAAATTAAGTTTAGAAGTAATGTTTTATATGTTATTTGTGGACCCTTATTTTAAGGGTATAACTTAAGAGTTTTTGACATAATTGGACATGTTTAATGGTAAATATGAATATGAAAATGAGCAAATTTAAGCATTCATCTCGTATATTTATATCCTAAACAACTAGACTTTTATAAACATATGAAATTGCTAATAGGACAAATGATTAACATAAAAAATAATTTGAAAATAAAAAAACACCTCATGGACAACCTCGACCAATTGAGGCTGTCGCCTCTCAGAGACCCCTTAAGGCGGTCGTTCTGGGGCAGTTTCAGGCTGTCTCGCCTCGAGGCGCGTTTTTTTGAACCATGATCACGATACATGATAGTACATCAGCCACAATGACAGACAACAAAGGCGCTAGAGGACATCCCTATCGGACCCCTCTCTGTGTCTGAAAAAAAAATCCTCCCTCAGGGAGGCCATTGACCAGTACCACATAAGAGACAATAGTAACACAACGCTTCATCCAACTGATCCAACGAGTAGGAAAGCCTGTTTGCTCAACGTCGTCCATAAAAATGCTAGTCAACTGTTCAGTAGGAATTAATGAAGCAATATGATTGTGTGGTTGCTTCCCCCATGGAGATGGCAGTTGCTTTAACCGTCTCGAACCTTGTGAATCTCAATATTTCGATATCGTGGCTGCACTTTGTTTCCAGATATTCATTTTCAAAATTGAGCTGTGAGGTTTTTTATTGCTCATCAGTTTTTTCTGTCATTTCTTCTTGACTAATGTTTTTGTTTTTTAATCAATATAATTACATTATGTTACCGAGATTTAAGATAGAAGTTAAACTTTGCTATTAGTGTTTTGTTTGTGCCCTGAATCGGTATGCTCAATAATTAGAAGCTATACAGATGTTCTAATTGAATTACAAACTGATGCTATGTTAATCATGTAGGATTTATCTCAAGCTAAATCCGAAGCTAGTCCGCCGGATGGGGTTTTGACTGTTCCGCTACTGCGACACCAGGTAGTTTTTTCATATTCATTTATTTTTCTTTTCTGTTCTTAGAGACACGGTTATGAAATAGTGTTATGACTTCCAACAGAGAATTGCTTTGTCATGGATGGTACACAAGGAGACTTCTGGTTTTAACTGTTCTGGTGGAATCCTAGCAGATGATCAGGTTTGTTCTTAGATACTGATTGTACTAACAATGGATTACATACGGTCCATCTCTCTTGCATGTGAAAATGTTTTGCCTGGAAAGTGGAAATAAATAAGTGGCTTTTGTCTTTGCTTTTACAGGGTCTTGGAAAAACGATTTCTACAATTGCACTTATTCTGACGGAACGGCCCCCATCATTAAAAAAGTGCACTGAGGTGACCAATCAAGTTGAGATCGAGACACTGAACTTGGATGATGATGAGGATGTTGTGGTTCAACCTGATGGATTGAGTCATGGAAATTCTGATTCTCAGAAAATGAGAAAGCTCACAGAAAATGACAAAGGCTGTAGATCTGTAAGGGGTAGGCCAGCTGCTGGAACATTAGTGGTGTGCCCCACAAGTGTACTTCGGCAATGGGCCGAGGAACTTAAAAATAAAGTTACCAAGGATGGGAATTTATCATTTCTCATCTATCATGGAGGCAACAGAACAAGAGATCCGGATGAGCTGTCTAAATATGATGTTGTCCTCACTACTTATTCTATTGTCACCATGGAAGTTCCAAAGCTTCTGGTTTCTGAGAGAGATGATGAGGAAAAAGTCAAGTCTGAATCCCATGCAGGTTTATCTACCAACAAAAAGAGGAAAGCCCTCAATACTTCAAAATTGAAAAATATTATAGACAATTCTATAAGTGAATCAACTGCTCGCCCACTTGCAAGGGTTGCATGGTTCCGGGTAGTTTTGGATGAAGCGCAGACAATCAAGAATTACCGGACTCAAGTTGCAAGGGCATGTTGTGGTCTCCGGGCTAAAAGACGGTGGTGCTTGTCTGGGACTCCCATCCAGAATGCTATTGATGACCTCTACAGCTACTTCAGATTTCTCCGATATGATCCATATGCTGCATATCGGTCATTCTGTTCCACAATAAAGATTCCAATTAGTAAAAACCCCGCTAAGGGATATAAAAAGCTCCAACTTGTTCTGAAGACGATCATGCTTCGTCGCACAAAAGGTGAACTGGGAAGGGATAATGTGTGACGTTCAGTCTTTGCATTATGTTCTCTTGTTATGGTTTGAAATGGTAAAATGTGATACACATTCCAACAATGGGATTTTTCTGAACACACCCCTGTATACTTTCATAATTACATCCTGATCCTAACATATTCGTAATTACACCACGGCCCCTTAGTTACTCCATTTTACATCCTATTCTCTGCCATTATTTTGGTGACCAGCCTAACCAACCCTTTAGGTCGATCTAGCCCGATATAGATCATCCAATGGTTTAAGTTTTTAATTAATTTATTAACCCATCTCCCCCTCCGTCTTTCTCGTTCTCTCTCTTCTCTTCTCTTGATGTTGTGCTACAATATCCCAAAGGAAGCAACTACGATGTGGCACACAGTTGGCCATTTCGATTAGAAGAGCTATTAGTAGTCGATGTACCTGTCGTCCACTCCGTCTGCCTTTGCTTGAGTTCGGATTTTTTGTCTTCTGTCTAGAGATGGTGGAAGTTATTGCGTGACATCAACGACTTGCTACTCTCGTGTGTGCTGAGAGATGGTCTTAGAAGGCGAACCTAGGTAGTGAGGGAAGGTAGATCCCCTCCCAGTTCTAGGCGAATGAAGTTCACGACATGGTGGAAGAAAAGGTAGATTGCTCTGAAAATGCTTTTGGAATGGCAGACGGGGACAAGGGAGAATGGGGGCGACAACAAGGGAGGTAGCGAGGTGGGGATGACAGAGGATGACTATGGTGGAGGTGGCTGGAGCCCGAAGGAGGACAATAAGGGCCTTGTTGGAGATGGAGAGGGGAAGGAAGGAGGCGACACGGGAGAGCGTGGCTTTAAGAGAGGAGGTGGTTGTAGTGGGAGGCTATGAGGTGGTGGTGAGAGAACAACCTTCATAAGGTGGCATCAATCCTTTTGGTGACGCACGACATCCTCGTTGGCCACCTGTTTAAGAGAGCTTACATACTCTGCGCTAGTGAGCGGAGGTGATAGGATAAGTTGGTGGCGGGAACGAACACAAAGGACGGATTTCTCTTTAGCTTTAGCATAGGAGGATCTCGGCCCCATCTGCTACATCTTCCCTCTCTACCAGGAGGGGTGATGCGCGGTGGTGGTGTGACTTGCTGTGATGGCAAGGAGGGGTGGACATTGACGGTTGTCACCAACATGGGGATTTGCATGTGAGGACATGAAAGGAGGAGACAGTTTGGCAACAGGGGATGGGAGAATACCATTCCATGCGATCTTCTCCATGAGGTGTTTCACAGTGTCGGGGGAGGGTAAAGGATAGGGGATATGCTTGAAGGAGAAAGGATGGTATCATCTAAAGTTTTTTTTGAAGCCCAAAAAAAGGGGGATACACTCAGCGGTGTTCACCCCAATATATTAAAAATTAAAAAAGGTTGTACATAACAAAAGAAAAACTTTACAAAGAGGCAAAAAAGACTTCAACAAGGCAAAGGAAGAAGCAAGAACTAGCCGCCACCCCAGTCCTCCATCAATCTGGCATTACGGATAAGCACGTTCTCCTTGTAAAAGCATTGGTTAGAGAAGAGTGCCTCATTCCGCCCCAGATATGCCACCGGAATTAACAAATCTCTTGTACCTTTATTCCTGTTAAGAAACAACGAGTCACATAAAGCCACCATGTCATTCGTTCTCACCCAATTCACAAGCGGATCGTCCCACACCCCCTCACCGTGGGGCATTCGAAGAACAGGTGGTCAAGAGTTTCCACCCCCAAATCGCACAACAAGCGAAGGTTGGAAACATTCGGCAAAAACCTAGAGCATCGGTCTCTCGTCAAAAGCCTCCTCCTGCGGAAGAGCCATAAGAAAAAGCCAATGCGCAAAGGTAAATTAAGCTCCCAGAAAAAGCCGCTATCCCGGATCAGGAGGTCAGATCGCTCTGGCGGCGCGTAAGCCAACGCCTCATAGGCCCTACGCGTTGAGAATAAGCCATCCCCCCAGACCCAATGGTCCCGCGCAGCGGAAGGCCCATTAGCATCACCGAGGATGTCAAGCAGGGAAATAAAGTCACCAAGCCTCTGCTCCGAGAAGTTCGCCCCGAATCGCGGGCACCAACACCCATTCTCCCAGCAAGAGGCAACAGACGCATCCTTGTCATTTGCCAACGCAAACAATCTCGGGAAACGAACACTCAAGGGATCCCCACCCAGCCAATTGTCCCTCCAGAATAAGAATGATTCGCCATTCCCCAGCACCGGCTTGAAACACGCCTGATACCTCACGAAGACCTCCTGCACACCACGCCAGAAAGGAGTTCGAGCACCCAACAACCCCACCCTCTCCCCCCTGCCCTACCCGCCCCATGGATCGCCCGCAACACATCAATAAAGAAATTTCCACCCTGACCCCAGACCCTACTCCCCCACTTGAGAAGGAAAGCATCATTAACAATCTCCAGCCGCCTTACACCCAAACCCCCCTCGAGCTTCCCCCGGGTTACCTCCTCCCACGCCACAAGGTGAAAGCCACCCCCCGAATCACCACTTTTTCCCCCACAGAAATCTATGCATACAAGCATCCAACCTCCTACGAACCCCGACCGGCAACCGACGACTCGCCAAGAACACCGGGATAGAGGAGAGAACAGCCTTGAGAAGAACAAGCCTCCCACCCTTGAAGAGAAGCGCCGCACGCCAACTCGCCAGACGCGCCTCCACCCTCTCGACAACCGGGATCCAATCCCTAGCTCTAGCCCTCCCAACAACCAACAGAAGACCAAGGTACACCAAAGGAAGCTCGCTCGGGGGAGACCCTAGGATCCGACCACACTCAAGCGCCATCTCCTCCGACATACGAAAGGGAATGACCTTAGACATGGTCCCATTCATAAACAACCCCGACATCTCGCTAAATAGATAAAGGGTCGCCACCATACCAGCAACCTCAGAAGGAACGCCCTCAATGAAGCAAATGGTGTCATCAACGAATTGAAGCAAGGGCACAGAGAGGCCCCCTTTAGAAAAGCCCTTCGTCAACCCAACCTCGATGATCCTATCAGCCATACGAGGCAGAACGTCCGCAGCCACGACAAAGAGGAGAGGGGCCAGGGGGCACCCCTGGCACAACCCCCTCCTAGGCTGGAAGAATCCCCTCTCCAAACCACCATTAACCAACACCGAAAAGGACACCGTGGTCACACAACGCCTCAACCAAGAAATCCAAAGCTCAGGGAACCCGCGCCTCCTGAGAACTGATCATAAGAAGCTCCAATCAAGGCTATCATAAGCTTTGGCAAAATCAATCTTCCAAAGCACACCTTGCCTCCCCGAGTTTCTCCAATCGGCCACTACCTTCGAAGCCACCGCTATACAATCAGAAATTTGCCTGCCCCGAATAAAAGCGGCCTGGATTGGAGGAACAATCGAATCAAGAACCTGAGCAAGCCTCCTAGCCAACGCCTTAGCCATAATTAAGTAAATGGCATTTGATATCGAGATGGGACGGAAGTCCCCAATATCCTCCGCCGCAGGCGACTTCGGAATCAGTAACAACATGGCCCTGTTGATTCGATCGAAACCCGCATTCCCATTGCTGAACTCGGTAACCACCTCAACAACATCCTCGCCCACCACCTCCTAGAAATCACGGTAGAATGCAACAGAGAAGCCGTCTGGCCCCAGGGATCCATCATCATTTAGCTCCCACACAGCAGCCTTGGTTTCTTCCAAGGATATTGGCCTAGTCAACATCGCGCAGTCCTCCTCCAAAACAGTCAGAGCCCCAAGCCCCAGCCACCTCCAAGTCCTCTGGGGGCGTCCCGCCATGAAGTCCCTGAAGTGCTCCACAATTGCACGCCCCATTTCTCTGTCCCCCTCAAACCTCGCTCCACCAATGGAGATAGACCGCAACATATTGTTACGCCTCCTACCACTAGCCACATGGTGAAAGAAAGCCGTGTTCGCATCACCATCTTTGAGCCACTTCAATCTCGACTGCTGCCGCCATTCCGTAGAACGCTTATTGTCTTCCTCCATGACACGCTTCTGCGCACTAGACCGCATACGGAGCTCATCAGGCGTCAGCTTCCGATCATTCTCCAACACATCAAGCTTCGCAATAACATCTTCCGCCTCCGCCCGAACCGCCACCCCGTCGACCTGGAATCCCGCTTGAACAGAGCCAGCCTCTTCCGCAAGGACACAAGTTTCTGACATAACCTGGCAGCCGCCGAGCCCATAAAGCATGATTGAGCCCAATGCTCCGCCACAACCTCCTTGAAGCACGCCTCCTGCAGCCAACACCTCTCGTATCTAAAAAGGCCCCTCGCCAAAGGGGCCTCGCCAGAGTCCCAAAGAATTGGCGAATGGTCCGACAAGGATCTGGGTCTAGAAGAAACCGAGCAACAAGGAAACAATTCCATCATCCTCTTAGAAGCCAAAAAGCGATCAAGCCTAGAGCGGGAATTATTGTTCCTCCAAGTGTAATTAATATCCCTTGCCACCAGGTTTTCCAAAGCCAACGAGTCCACAATCTCCGCAAAAAGGGGGGAGCCCGGATCACGGCCACCCCTCGACTTGGGACGATCCGAAGAGTGGAGCGTAACGTTGAAATCACCCCCAATGATCCAAGGGAGCCCCCCAAAAGCACGGCTCGCATCACGCAAATCATTCCAATGCTCGCGCCTCTTAATGTGACAGCAAGGCCCGTAAATGCAGGAGAAGGCGAAAGGCGAGGCAGACGAGCCCCTCACCAACACCACCGAGATCATATGCCTGCCCATAAGGCACGAACTGAAAGAAAACGCCGCGGATCTCCACGCAATAAGCAAGCCCCCCGCAACCCCTTTCGCAGCCAATGATCTAAACTCATCCACTGCACCCGCACCAAAGGATCGCCAAAGAGTATCGTCAATCCCCCTCAGCTTCGTCTCTTGAATAAGAGCAATATCACATCCCCATTTGGTTAATCTGGAACCCAACACCCTTCTCTTATCAGCGTCCCCAAGCCCCCTCACATTCCAGGATAGAACCTTCATTAAGACAAATGTCGACGTTCCCCAATAAGGCAGAGACCAGCCGCCTCCGCCACAACATCTCTCAAAGTTGCACAGGAGTGAAGTCGCGAGGACCCCGCCCGTGATCTGCTCCTTCTTCGATATCTTTTCCCCGACCGCTTGTCAGGAAGGCTCCCCAGATCGCCAGCAACGTCCACAGCCAGGTTAATCCCCGCAGAGCTCGGAGAGGCGTCAAGAGACGAGCCAGCATTGTCGAGCAGCAGAGGGGCCAGAAAAGACACGCTGCTCGCACCCATCACCTTGCTCGAGTCTCCACCGAAGAAATCAGGCAAAGCCAAAAAAGGTTGATTGCAGTCAGAGCGGTGAATCACATCCAAGACTGAACCAGGCTCGTCTGAGGGGGCACAGAAAGCCGAGGTCGGGTCCAAGACTGAGAACGCCACTGACCCGCGGGTTACTTCCGCACCACACCAAGATCCGATTTCCCGAAACCCACAACCGTTCAACACAGAGTGACCCGACAACTGACTCGAGTACCGAATACGAAGCGCACGGTCCACCTTCCACTTACGTGAGCCGAAGAGTGAATCAATCTCGGGAACCACCCCCTCAGACAAACCATCCCTTATCGAAAAGTTGCACGAAA
This sequence comes from Ottelia alismoides, assembly GCA_037367405.1. Classification (NCBI taxonomy): domain Eukaryota; kingdom Viridiplantae; phylum Streptophyta; class Magnoliopsida; order Alismatales; family Hydrocharitaceae; genus Ottelia; species Ottelia alismoides. The sequence goes on along the minus strand of JAZKJV010010132.1, from coordinate 304,242 downwards.
CCCGAGAGAAACCCCCGAAGGGGCGCGAGCACTCCACCACAGGGGGCGACGCTTCAGAGGAATCCCCATGCAGCGCCACCTATCCACCAGAAGTCGAGGCGACTTCACCAACCGACGGGATCTCCGTTCATGCAGGCCCGACCACCGGAAGAAGTGTCACCCGCGGTAGCGCCGGAGGCTCCAAGAAAGACAGCTCCACCGGGAAGCGGAACCGACCAACCTTCAGCGACTCGAAGAAGACCTTGCCCAGAGCTTCGTCAAGGAGGCTCCTGCTACATGCCAACAGAACCCTTGTGATCCTCCAATCCAAACCAGGCTTGAGACCATCCTCCACGTCCGTCAGAACCTCCCCCCAACGCCGAAGAGCCTTGGCCAGTCCGTGAATCTTCCGAGAGAGGAAAGGAACCCCTCGCACCTCCACAACACAAACTTCAACGTTCGAGCAAGCTCCATCCGAAAACCGCAAAGGCCTCCAAAGGACGTCTTCAGTAGCACCATGTATCAACAGCCTTTCCCGCTGCTCCGGGGAGAGGCCACGAACACAGTATCGAGATTCATTCAAGACAACAACGTCCCCAACGAAGAGAGGACCCAAGAGCCCATGCAAGCGAGATACGCCATCGTTCCATGCAATTCCTTTACGCAAGCCAATCCCCATAGCCGCTCCGCCAAAATCGACATCCTTCACAACCTTCCCATGCAAGGCACCCTCGTCGGGCCTCCCCCTCCCATGCAAAACCTCATCAGAATGGTCGATCCCCCCAACCTCCCCCAACTTCACAGGCCCAACAGGAAACTGGGACCCTTCCACGACCTACGCAAAAGATCACACCCCCACCCTTACAACAGGTGCCGACCACAGTGACGTAGCTCCCCTCCCCCCCCTTCGTTTGGCCGGATGATCTTCCTTGCGATAGGAAGAGTCGCCCCTACCAAACCCGAACCAACAAGAATCCCTTCTGTGACCAACTCTTCCACACCCAAAGCATCTCATAGGGAGCTCGCAAGCCGACACGACATGCCCTCGCTCGCCGCATCGAAAGCATTGCTTACCAGGCTTCCTGTGAGAAACAAACACCCAATCTTCACGCCCACCTTCACGACCCTTTGCTCCGACGTCAACCTCAGCGCTTCCCCGCTGCACATCCTTACCTTTGACAGCGGCAAAACCCACACGACTACCTTCCGCCGCGCTAGCCGAGCTCTCCATTCGGAAGCGATGAGACTCGAAACCTTCCCCCGCAGATGCCTTCGGTCTCCAAGTCACCTTCGTATTCCTCGTCGCGTTCGATGTCCTCCCACCAGCACTTTCGATCGCCCAGTCGCCCACGGGTGCTTCACCAGTCGCGCTCCGTCTCCACCAGCGCTCATCATCTAAAAGTTGACGGCCTTAAAGGGGAATTTGTCATTATTTAATGGACCCCATTAACATTAACAGAGATGTTGATGGAAGATAATACGAGGGCATGCTATGCAATGGTTATCCAGTATCCAATGGTCTGAAAGTAATTACGAATTATGGTAGCATTATAATCTAATTGTAAGTGCAAAAAGTCCTTTGAAAAATTTCATCAAAACACAATTTTCATTGAGTATATGGAATGCAGATGTTCTGCTTACTTGAAAAGGTGTCCCTTAACTTGGGAATTTATGTCTAATTGCCAGTGAAACATCTATAAGATAGATATTATAGAGTAATCTCCTCTTAATAGTATAAGATAACCAACTAAAGTGTCCTTTTCTATTGTAAGTTAACATAGAGTTGAGCCTAAAAAAAGTTAACATAGAGTTGCTAAAGAATAAAAAATCTAATTTTTATTGGCATGATGCTAAAAGAAATTACATCATAGGAATGACATCATAGTGTATTCGTATTACCATGCTGGTTGGCCATTTTGATACTACATAGCATATACTTCAGGCTATGTAGGGATGGTATGAATGGCAACTAGGTACTAGGACAATGTTACATGGTGGTGTTGAATGCGTAAAACGTGGATGCAGGTAGTCGAGCTAAATATAAATTATAATTCATTTTTTTAGAGGAAAAATGGTGTGATCGTGAGGTGAATCACACCCAAATATAAATGATAGTTTGCGATTTTTTTAAAAGCAAAGAGGGTGTGTAAAGGTTTGTGGGGGTCGCAAGGGTTGGGAAAGAGAGGGGAACCAAGGGTTATAGCGAGGTTTTTGCATCCTATTGGCCAACATGTGCCTCACCTTGAGGCCCTAGGAATTGAGTGGAAAATACGTATGATGAGGATTCGAGGAGAGAGAGGGACACCAACAAGAAAGAGGAGGGAGTGGAGGATGTGTGGTACGTCATGAGCCATCACAATTTTGGTGGCAAAAGGGAGGTGTGCTTCAGATCTGGATGCTGGGAAGGGTTATAGCGAGGTTTTGGCATCCTATTGGCCAACATGGGCCTCACTTTGAGGCCCTGGGAAATTGAGGGGGAAATATGTATGATGAGGATTCGAGTAGAGTGAGGGACACCAATAAGAAAGAGGAGGGAGTGGAGGATGTGTGGTAAATCGTGAGCCATCACAATCTTGGTGGCAAAAGGGAGGTGTACTTCAGATCTGGATCCTGGGGTCATTGAACGATGCTATGCAATGTTGCGACACGATGTTTTTTTTGTGAGGAGATTGATCATCATGAGAATCATGCGTAAGGTTGCTCTGGTGGCTCAACACGACTGGGAAGACCGTTCACTTGGATGAAAACATTCCTTCAGGAGTGAGTTAATCAATCTTTGAGGATCTGAGGAAGCCTTCAACGATGAAACTGGCAGTCATTGGGAGGACCTTTATTGAAGTTTTGTCGAGAGTTTCATCAGTCCAAGTAACGACTTTTAAGGTAACATCGCCATTGATGTGTTTAGAACCAACAACAAATGTCAATGTTGAATATTCGCATATCTCAGATGCTTTCGATGAAGGGTTTGTAGGAGATGTCACGGTTAGACTACACATCCATGTGTGTGAGGGGCCTATCTGTCACTGAAAGACCTTGCTTACCACAATGGAAGCAACTATGTGCAATGTTAGAAAATAAACACGCGGAAGCGTAACATGAAAAAAGATAAAGAACAATAAGAACAACAGGATTTTAATGTGGAACTCTACTCCCTAAGGAGCGGGATGAAATCACGGGAGAAGCCTTCAAAGGGGTTTACGCTTTATTGCTCTTTCTCTCAATGGACTACAGGGGTGTGGGGCTCTATATATAGCACCCACAGAGTCTCCACATCCCATAGGTGGTAGATGTAGTACTAAACCCTGGATGGGGTAAATGGATCTCTCCAGGATCCATTTACCCATCCCCCTCATATATGACGCATACAATGAATACTCCAACACTCCCCCTCAAACTGGAGCATGCAATGCTCAGCTTGGACAAATAGAAAGAAACTCAACTCAACGCTACATGACACTATGGACAATATCAACTCAACGCGCACAACTGTTGCTGTCGAGGACGTTGCTTCTCATGCCGTGCAGGTGAGGAGGACGAACGGGCTGGAGTGTGAGTCTGCTGAATCTCCTCGTCGGAGAGCATGCGCTCTGAACTGCGGCTGCCAGAGTCACTGCAACTGGAAATGAGTCTCCTCGTCGGAGTACTCTGGCCCTCCACAATATGTGGACAACTGCTCCATCTCTGAAAAGGGGCCGAACTGAAGGCTATGGAAGTGCAATCCTTGTCGGAGTCCACAATCGCTGGAGAATGGAGTCTGAAAGAAGTCTCCTTGTCGGAGAACTGGGTCTCCCATCTGGCACAGAGAATGGTACACTACTCTGGAGTACCTATGATACCATATGAAAACCCTTGCCCACATGGCATAGGGAATGGTCCTCTACTCTGGAGTCCCTATGGCTCACATGAAAACTCTGGCTGAGACAACAAGAAAAATGATGGGGACCATGACAAAAGATGGCAAACATGTGTTCATCTGAAAAGACCGTATACATGTGCGTATCTGAAACTGGGGACTTCGAAACATCTGACGTCGAGTCTGAACAACTGTAGAGTCTGAACAATCCGACTGGTTTGGAATATCTATCTCTGGAAAATACCTGTGACTCTACATATACTCCCCCTTTCTCCCACACTTGTCAGAAAATGACAATCGTCAACCAAGTTGGGAGAAGACAATAACATGGGAGAAAACATAAGCCCTGACAATTTTTTTTTGGCTTTTCAAAAAGAATCTTCTCTTTTTTCAGCTATTTCAATTCTTCCTTTCTTTTTTTATAGCCGTCATTTTTTTCTTCTTCTTTTTTTAAAATAAGCTGTTCGCATTTTTTTATACAGCTTAATAATAAATTTTTTAAAGCCATTTCTCATTTTTTTCTGGCTTTTCCTTCTCACATTTTTTTGATTTTTTTCTTGGGCTTTAACATAGCCCTCCACAGATTCCCTTTTTGTATAAAAAAACCATCAGCCCGCATGGTCCCTTAAACAAATAACATTTTTTTAAAAATCTCGATTGGGCCCGGGCGCCCCGTAGACATAGATGGGGATGGAGCGCCATCTGCGGCTCCTTGAGGGCGCCGCCGCCTCTTGGGGCATCGCAGCCTGGAGTTGTCGTCGCCAAGATCGGAAAGGAGGGCGCGCCGTGCATGACCTGTCAGCTTTGGGTGGAGGGAAAAAGCGAGTCGCACGGAGGTACGCCTCCTGCGGATTGGGTCTTGGAGTGGGGTCGCCGCTGCATTTGTTTGACCACGCATCGCCTACACCTGCGATAGGGGGGTTCCGCGCGGGCTTCGCGCAAGGATGAGTTTGCCTGTGGACCGGGTGCTACCTGGGGGATCGTGTCGCCTGGAGAAGCAGCTCTTGGGGAAGGAGCTCCGCCTGAAGGTATATAACACGATGGAGGGAGAGAGGGCGGTGCCACTTTGGTCAGCGCGAGATGCTTGTGTATAGGAGACCACGCGAGGAGGTTTGTTGTTCGCTCGTGTCGCTTGGAGCCGCCTGGAGGTCGAGCACGGTTCCTGTGCTGGAATGGCGCCGCCGAGATGGGGATGCAGGAGGTACTGCTGCATGATGCGAAGGGCGCCACAACCTGGATGCTTGGAGGAGATGTCGTTGGACGTTGGATCCACGCTGACAAAAAGAGGAAGATACACGAGAACCTCCTGGAGAACTGGAGCTTCCAGGAACCGATGAAGGAGCCGTGAGGGTTTCTTTTAGAAACCCTAGAAATTCTCGAAGATGAATAGATCTTAAACGACGAACATTAACAATCTTCAAACATCAATCTTCAAGAATGAAAAAACTGGATCTTCTCAATCGAATCTCGAATAAATAAATAAACATGAACTCCTCGAGAATCGAACCTGCTCTGATACCATGTTAGAAAATGAACATACAGAAGCGTAACATGAAAAAAGATAAAGAACAATAAGAACAATGGGATTTTAACGTGGAACCCTACTCCCTAAGGAACGGGATGAAACCACGGGAGATGCCCTCAAAGCGGTGTATGCTTTATTGCTTTTTATCTCAATGGACTACAGGGTTGTAGGGCTCTATATATAGCACCCACGGAGTCTCCACATCCCACATGTGGTAGATGTGGTACTAAACCCTGGATGGGGTAAATGGATTTCTCCAGGATCCATTTACCCATCTCCCTCATATGACTCATACAATGAATTCTCCAACAGTTTCATGGAGAAGTCCCCTTTATTTAGATGGGGTGAAAGGTTGGTTAACATTTTGTGTTGTTGATGATGGTTTTCGCTTTTCTTGAGGAGCTTCATTTCTTTGAGTAGCGCTCTCAAGGAGTTTGGAGAAGTGGTGCATATCCTCACTCATGGCATCTCGTTGGGTGTGGACATCATCACCATGATTATTGAGGTTCTGGGCCGATTACTGTCGGTGAGTGGTTTGAAGTGCTCATACATGTGGGTCGGTGAAGATTTTCTTTATGTGTCTATATATGGAATCTTTCTCAGTCTTTCTTGTCACCAATTGGAATTTGAGGGGACATCTCTGAGTCCAACTAATGGACTTGGGGACTCGTCTCTTACTGTCCGAGACCCCATCGAAAAGTGCATCAATTTTGGGGCTCTGTTGGGTTGACTCTTTGAGTACCATCCCAACTGATGGGCCTCGCATAACATCCCGAGCTTGCTTAGTAGCGGATGATATGATGGCAACACATGTCTATTCAGAAGAAATTAGAATGGGTTGATTGTTACACGAAAGCTCCTTCGACTTCAATCTCAAGGTACTAGTGGACTGATGTTGACTGCCTACGTTGAGATGAACCCCTTTCGTGTACGCATCATTAAGGTTGTTGGAGTGTTGGGGACCACATGGTGGTCAACATCCCCTTGTCGTATCTAATTTGGAGAGTCCACCTAAAATCACATTGGGTCATCGTTTTTGCTTCCATTTATCTTGGTCCGAGTTGCCGGGGTTAGACCATTTCCTCATAGTATCAATGCTTATTATGGGTGAGGGATTTTATTGAAGTAAGTTGAGAAAGGAAAGTACCATGAACAATCCAAAGCCTCGTTTTCTGGTGGACGATTCAGTGGCAACAAATGTCTATAAAAGGAAGAGATTACGAATGGGTTGACTGGCGCTCCAAGGCTCCTTCAACTTTGACTCTAGGTGCTATTGTATTGACACTGATGATCTACGTTGTGATGAACCCTGTGGAAAGAATTGAAATAAAAGAGATGCATTCACCGTAGCCGTAGAGCTCTCTTATATAGGAGAAAATCTCTAGGAAAATCATATAGATAGACAAAAGAAATAGAAAATTACAAGATATCAATATAGAGATTAATATCTCAACACTGCCCCGCAAGTTGGAGCATATCTATCTATCGTGCTTTGCTTGGAACAATAATGGTGAAACGACCCCTTTGCAAGAGCTTTGGTGAAAATGTCAGCAATCTAATTGCCTGAAGCAACATGAGAAGTGAATATAAACATTTTTTGAATCAAATCACGGGTGTAGTGGCAATCAACCTCAATGTGCTTTGTTCATTCATGGAAAGCTGGATTATTAGCTATGAATAGTGCAGCTTGATTATCACATTTAAGATGCATAGGAAGATGCACCTCAATAGTAAGATCAGTTAGAACGGACTTGACTTGCATCATTTATGTGCTTCCTTGGGCCATGGCGCTATACTCTGATTCAACGCTGGATCTGGTCACAACCGTCTGTTTCTTGCTCTTCCATGAAACCAATAAACTGCCCACAAACACAGTGAAGTATTAAGTAGACTTCCTGTCCTTGGGACGCCCAGCATAGTCTGCATCCACACATCCTGAAACTGCAAGGGTCGTGTCTCTTTTGAATAGAAGCCTTGCACCTGGAGGAAACTTGATATACCTAAAGATAATGTTGATTGCATCTATGTGAGCCTGCCTAGGCTGCTCCATAAACTGATTGACCCTGCTGACAGCAAATGATATATCGGGCCTAGTAATAGTGGCATAGAATAGCTTCCCTACTAGCTCTCTGTGCTGTCTCTTATCTACCAACACAAAGTCATCATCATATAGCCTAGCATTGGGATCCATCGGTGTAGTAGCAGGTATACATCCTGTCATACCCATCTCAAATATAAGATCAATGATGTATTTCCTTTGCGTTAGTACCATTCCCTGTTGATTTCTTGCAAATTATAGTCTAAGAAAATACCACAGCTTACCAAGATCCTTGGTAGCAAACCAAGATCCTTGTCCAAGGAAATCCGTAGCTGCATGAATACCCTGGTTATCACTTCATGTAACAACAATATCATCCACATAGACCAAAATAGAAACAATACCTCTCTGGGTTCTCTTAACAAAAAGGGAATGATCTGCAGTAGATCTGACAAAACCTTGTCGTTTAATCAACTCCAAGAGCTTTTGGAACCAAGCCCTCGGGCTCTGCTTAAGGCTATATATGGCCTTGTGGAGTTTACACACCACACTGGACTCCCTCTCAGCAACAAATCCTGGTGGTTGTTGCATATACACTTCTTCCTGCAAATCGTCATACAAGACAACATTCTTGACATCTAATTGGAAAAGTGGCCAGCCCTTTACCACAACAACGACAATAAGAATGCGCATTGTAGAGTGACACGCAAGAGAAGAAAAGGTGTCCTGATAATCCACCCCATATGTTTGGGTGAACCCACGAACAACCAACCTGACCTTCTATCTGTCCACGGAACCATCTACTCGGTGTTTAACTGGAAACACCCATTAACTGCCAACAATAGAAGCACCTGAGGGAGCGGTGACGATACTCCACGTAGCATGAGACTGTAAAGCGACCGTCTCCTCTTCCATAGCCAGACGCCACAGACCACTCTGCAAAGCCTCCTGATAGGATCACGTTTTCTACACAACTGATAAGGCAACAATAAACTTTTGAAAATCCCCCGAGAGTCGTGCTAGGGAAACATGAGACTAAAGAGGATGCATAGTACATGCATGCCTCTTCCTTCGTAGAGCAATAGTCATGTCCAAGTCCACAGTATCCTCAGAAGGAGCATCATCTATGACATCCTGCACACTCAAATCACCGGTGCAATTAGTGGAACTCAAATGCTCAGAACATACCTTGGGCTTGTTGGATGATGGGGAGGCACATGAGCATGAGGCCAGTGCTGGTAAACCTGCGGAAAGATAGTAGGTATGACACGAGGTGGAGGAGGTGGTGGTGTAGGAGAGGACAGTGGTTGTGGTGGTGTCGTAGTGTCATCTCGAGTAGGTGAGATCGAAGGTAGAGGCATGTAAACCTCTTCTCCACTTTCTGAAGGAATGAGCTTGTCACCTATAAGAGTGAAATATAGATTCAAAGAAGGTGATATCTGCACTAACATAGTACCTTTGTCGAGCAGGGTCAAAGCAACGGTACCCTTTTTGGATCTTGGAATACCTAACAAACACACACTTGACCGCTCTAGGAGAGAGCTTGTCAAGACATGGAGATATCTGATGAACAAAAGCATCAGAGCCAAAAACACGAGGTGTGAGAGAGAAAAGATCCGTCTCAGGAAACACAATCAAGAACGGGATCTTCTCTCCAAGAACCGATGAAAGCATACGATTCACCAAATAACACGCAGTGAGAACCGTGCCCCCCAGTAAGAATGGGGAGCACGACTCTAAATCACACGTCCTGGTAACATCCAAAAGATGGCGATGTTTCCTCTCAACCACCCCATTCTGTTGAGAAGTATACGCACAAGATGTCTGATGCACAATACCATAGGATCTAAGAAACTGAGAACGTTTTGTACTGCAGAATTCAAGTGCATTATCAGAACTTATATACTTGATATTTGCATAAAACACATTCCTTATTTCATGAATAAAGGACTGGATAACATGACTAGCATCAGACTTGTTCTTAAGATGAAAAACCCATGACAATCTAGAGAACTCATCAATAGCAACAAGATAAAGCCTATGCCCCTGAAGATCTGGGACAAGATTGGGACCCCAAATATCAAAATGAATCAACTCAAAAAGACTATGACTACTTTGACCCTGACGGCTTTGGATGTGGACCTATGATGCTTTCCATGCTGGTAGGCCTCACACTGAAAAGTTGAACGAGGAGAGATCTGATGAAGAACGTGACACACCTTTTGCAGCGGAAAATGACCAATCCAAAGATGCCACATATAGGGAGAAACATATCCAGTGCGAAGAGAGGAGGCACCAACATAAGGGGATTGCACCATTCTGTAGAGGCTTCCTTGCTCACGGCCAGAACTAATCACCCTGCCCGTTAAAATGTCTTGAAACACAAGAGTAAAAGGGTCAAATATGACATGACAATGTAAATCCTTGGTGATTTGACTAACCAAGGCCCTAATCGTCGGTTTCGGTCACCATTTCGGTATCGACCAAAACAGAATTTCGGTAGATTTTTGGTGGAATTTCGATCAGAATTTCGGTCATTTTTTGTTCTAGGACCCCCATATTTCGGTCATTTCGGTCGAATTTCGATTTCGACTGGATATCGATAATTGACAAAAATTCAACCGAATTTCGCTGAAATTTGAGGCCATGTGACTAATAAGTAGTAAGTTCATAGAGAATTCATGAGCATAAAAAATGTTCTGAAGCCACATTGCAGGGGTTAACTGCACCTCTCCCTGACAAGTAATGGGAGAGCGTGTCCCATCCGCAATCACAACTGATCTGCCTGACTGAGTTGGGCTATTGGTACTAAAATGCCTTCTGTCACCACAGAGATGATGGGAAGCTCCTGAATCCATGATCCACTCCGACAAGTATGCTCTGTAACAACTAGTAAAAGCATATGATATACCTGATCTAGATGCTGAGACTGAGGCTGCTACCTCTGATGATCCTGATAGATAGCTAGTTGACCCAGGAGAAGGCATAATCTTCCGAAGCTGGGCTACTAACTCATCAAACCTCTGATCAGATGTAATTGAAGAACTGCTACCTTGCTGGACCTGTTCTGCCACACGTGTTAAAACGGGAAATCCATTCTTAGAATATCATGTTTCCTCGGAATGACTTGGACTGTTGCAGTAAGTGCAAGGCTGGCGAGGGGGTCGAGTGCCTCCTTTTCCACGGCCACCTCAGCCACGGAACTGTATAGGGATCCCTCTACCACGAGATCCTAGCATGACTGAAGAACAAGGCCTTAAATGTCGGTTTCGGTCACCATTTCGGTATCGACCAAAACAGAATTTCGATGGAATTTCGGTGGAATTTCGATCAAAATTTCGGTCATTTCGGTCATTTTTTGTACTAGGACCCCCATATTTCGACCATTTCGGTCATTTCGGTCGAATTTCGATTTCGACTGGATATCGATATTCGACAGAAATTCGACCGAATTTCGCTGAAATTTGAGGCCATGCTGAAGAAGTCTCAGATAGCTGAGTACCGCCAGAGGATATGGAGAGCCTGCTCAGCCTGCGATATGCCTCCTCCATTCGAGGTATAGTTGCATCAGTAAGAATCTGTGCTCTGGCAGCATCATACTCAGAATCAAGTGTCGCTAGAAAAACTCCAGCCATCACCGAATCCCTATATGCATTGAGCTGCTCTGGTGTGGCAGTCAAGGGAATGTAATCATGTAACTTCTCAAACATACCCTTTAAAGAAGTATAAAGGGTATAGAGAGGTCGATCATTCTGCTTATATGTAAAGATGTGATGAAGTTGCAAAATCTTCGCCTCATTCTTTGCTGGAGAGTATGTAGCAGCGAGAATGTCTCACGCAGCCTTGGCTGTGGGCTGACTCTATATATATTTGGCTATTTCCATAGACACCGTCTCTGAAAGCCATACACATGCATAAGTGTCATCTGCCTCCCATGAGGCGTGTAGAGATAATTTTATGTACTATGAGTTTTAGTTTCTTATTTTTATTTCTTCATGTCTATCTTATGCAATTTACCCATAGGGCTCCTTTCTATATAAGAGAGCCTAGTGTTCCATGGAATAAACATTATTTCTATTTTTCCCAACATGGTATCAGAGTGGCGGTCCTAGACCGGAGCTCTCGTACCCAAAACCCTAACCCTAACCTCGCCCTACGCCCTCATCTCCACACTCACGCCACCCACCACCGCACGTCGCCCCGTGCATCGTTGCCCCACGCATGTCGCCCCTGCGCACCACGACGCATCATCGGGTGCCGTCCCACGTGCCACTGCGCATCCTCGGGCGCAACCCGCATGCCCTCGCGCGCCATCTCGCATGCCACTATTCACCGCGCAGCATGCTGCCCTTGCGTGTGCAACACCTCCATACACGACTTGCTTTCTAGACGCTCCATCGTCGACGTTGGTCTTTCCATCTACTTGATGGATTTGGGTGCATAAGTCTGCATATGCATTCAAATCTACGTATGTTTGTGTAGACATTCACTATTTGATCTACAAAACCCTAGATTTCTACATCCGACAATATGTCCGAGAACAAAGTCGATGTACTCGCCACTTGCGCTTTCAGAGGTCCAGCACTTATTGTCAAAATGGACGAGACAAACTATGAGGTATGGGCTATGCCGTTCATGAGCTGTATGAAGTCGAATGGTAAGAAGCACATTCTTACTGAGGAGGAACCGGTGGAGAAGACTGGGGCTAACGCCTCGTGGGAGGTGGATATGTCAAAGTCTGGCTTTCAGGCACATTGACGATAGAGTTCGCCAATGATGTGTTACATCAGCCCACTGCTAAAGCTATGTGGGACATCCTCGCAGCTACTACTCTTAGACGAGGAACTAAACCAAGATCCTTCAACTTTAGTACAACATATTCACTATCAAGCAGAACTATCGACCTCTCCATTCGTTGTATACATCCTTGTTAACGCATATAGTAGTAGTATCTGTACCTCTTCTCTATTTTATTTTTCCATTGTATGCTTTATGTAATTTACCCATAGGCTACTCTCCTATATAAGAGAGCCTAGGGCTTATGGAATAAACAAGTCGTTTTGTTTTTTCCCAACATGGTATCAGAGCGACGGTCCTAGACCGGAGTTCTCGAAACCCTAACCCTACCCCACCCCACCGCCGGCCTCTCCCTTGGTGCCGCACGCACGGCGCCTCCTCTCGGCGCCGCCCTCTCTCACTCAGCGCCGCCTCCTGCGCTCGCGGTCCATCTCCTTGTGCGCTCGCGGTGCTCCCTCGTGCGCTCGCGGTGCGCCATCTCTTTGTGCCATCGTTCGCAATGCTTCCTCATCTTTGCCGCCTGAAGCATCGTGCGCTCGCCCTCCCTTCGCGGTATCGCGCATCATCGTGCGCTGGCTTCTCCCTTCGTCAGCGCGCAGTAGCGTGCAGGTCCTGTGCTCCTGTGCCTCGGCTGCACAGTATCGTGTAGCGCACCGCCCCTGTTCTTTTGTGCACCCTTTGAGCACCAGCGCATATCAGTGCATACCAGCGGTACCCTAGCGCACATCGGCGCCACCCCAACGCGCTAACCAGTGCGCGCATCGCGCCCAGTGCACCAGTGCGCCTACTCCTCCCAGTCGCCTGTTCGGGGGCACGTGTTAGGCCCTAAAGCGAGCACCTTCGTCTACATGGGTTTAGTTGCTTGAGGTCTACACGTGCAACTAAACCCGTCTATGTCATTGTAGACAAATCACATATTTTTGTCAATTGTTCCAGTCTTCAGTATCCAGTATGTCAGAAAGCAAGGCAGATATCCCATCTATTGACGCATTTCGTGGTCCAGCGCCTATTGTAAAGATGGACGGTACCAACTATGAATTGTGGGCAATGCAGTTCATGAGCATGATGAAGTCAACGGATAAGAAGCACATTCTTACCGAACCAGAGCCTGCTGAGAAGACTGGAACCAATGCCTCTTGGGAGGCTGATGACACATATGCCAAGGTTTGGCTATCTGGCACGTTAGCAATTGAGATTGCCAATGACATTCTCCATCAACCCACAACGAAGGATATGTGGGACATTCTGGCGGCTACATATTCACAGGCGAAGAACGAGACAAAGATTCTGCAACTCCAACATGATATATTCACTATCAAGCAGAATGATCGCCCTCTACATTCTCTCTATACATCACTGAGAGGAATGTTCGAGAAGCTCTACAGCTTCATGCCCTTGACAGCCACGCAAGAGCAACAGAAGACATACAGAAATGCAACTATGGTGGGCGTGTTCTTAGCTGCACTTGATCCAGAATATGAGGCTGCGCGATCACAGGTTCTGGTTGACTCTACTATTCCTCCCATGGAGGAAGCTTTCCATAGACTAAGTCGGATCACAGTTCCTTCCACAGCCTCGAGTTAGAATTCTTCAGCCATGGCAGCTAACAGGGGGCGTGGATTTCATCACCAGGGCCGTGGACGTGGACCTCGTGGAAGAGGTGGCCGCACTAGGCCAACATGTACCTACTGTCACCGGGTTGGACACAATGAAGACACATGCTACTCGAAACATGGATTTCCTGCATCCGCACGTGCTGCTGAGCAAATAGAGCCTCCATCTGCAGCTACCTTGGATCAACGGTTTGACGATCTTCTTGCCCGTCTGAGGGGCATTATTCCACCATCTGGTCCAGCACCGACTACAGAGCCTCAGTCTGATGCCGCTGCCTCTGCCTCTGCGTCTACTAGTGCCTCAAGTAGTATACTTGCACTCAACAGTAGTAGATCAGATACATTACCATGGATTATGGACTCGGGCGCTACACATCACCTATGTGGCGACCAGAGTCTGCTTTCAGGATACACTCAGATCCCTCCAGGACGGACAGTAGTAATTGCCAATGGCACTCATTCCCCCATCACTGGTCAGGGGGAGATTAGATTGGCATCTTCTATGCAGCTAAAGAATGTGCTACATGCACCTGATTTTTCAATGAATTTGTTGTCAATTAGTCAGATTACGAAGGATCTACATTGTCGGGCAATTTTTTATCCATCTTCTTTGATTTTTCAGGACATCCATACGGGCAACGTGATTGGTCGTGGCTATGAGCAAGGAGGCCTCTACCGCCTGAATCAGACTCCATTTGCTGGATCCTCATCCTCTCCTTCTGGACAAGTATCAACTTTATTGTGGCATCTGCGTTTTGGTCATTTACCGCTTCAGAAATTGCGTCAAGTTTTACCCTATGGTCTCCCTCACACACCTATTCATTGTGAGGCGTGTCAGTTGGGAAAGCATCACAGGTCGTCCTTTCCCAGTCGTCCAGGTCGGAGTAGTACCTCCAAGTTTGAGTTAATTCATATTGATGTCTGGGGTCCGAGTCGTGTACCCGATCATCAGGGACACATATTTTATATAGTATTTGTGGATGATTTTTGTAGAGTGTCATGGGTGTTCCTGATGAAAAATAAATCTGAAGCAGGAAATATCATTATCCATTTTCTGAATTAAATACAAAATGTTTTCTCCACATCTGTGAAGTTTGTGAGAAGTGATAATGCTTTAGAGTTGTACACCAATGTTCTTGCCAATTATTACTCCTCAAAAGGGATTATTCACCAAACATCTTGTGCTCATACATCTCAACAGAATGGGATTGCTGAAAGAAAACACCGTCACCTTCTTGATGTCAAAGGATCACTCCTTATACAGAGTCATGTTCCCTACTCCTACTGGGGTGATGCAGTTCTCACTGCATGTTACCTAATCAACCGTATGCCTTCTTCTGTCTTGAATGACCAGATTCCGTTTTCACTCATTCATCCTGGCAAGGATCTGTTCACTCTTACTCCTCGTGTGTTTGGGTTGGTTGCATTTGTCCATCAGTTGTCGCCTGGTACTGACAAGCTCTCTCCTAGGGCTGTCAAGTGTGTCTTTGTTGGGTACTCCAGAACTCAAAAGGGGTACAAGTGCTTTGATCCTCTGCGTCGGCGGTATATGATCAGTGCAGATGTTATATTTTTTGAATCTGTTATGTATTTTTCAGCCTTAGGAGATCGACAGCTAGCACATATACCTCCTGATGCCATATACATGACACCACCACCTCAGATGCCGCCACCACCACCACCACCACCTCATATGCCGTCACCACCACCACCACCACCACTTATCTCACCGCTACCGTTCCACTATACCCGCAGGCCTCCTCCCGCTCATGGTCATGACTCGTCCACTAGCTCGCCTATGGTATGTAATGAAAATATTACTGTTGATGGATCTGACGATATGTCTGAGCAGGATAGGGTGCAGGGGCCAGATGAGACTACAACTGATTTGGATGTTCCCATTGCTCTACGCAAGTCGAAGAGGAGCTGTGCTAAATATCCATTATCAGCATCCGTGTCTTTTGAGAGGCTATCTGGAGATTTCAGGTCATTTGTTGTGGCACTTTCAGCTATAGATATTCCACGGAATCATCATGATGCTATGCAGGATAGCAGATGGCGGCTAGCAATGGAGGAAGAAATGGCGGCACTTCAGTCCAGAGGAACTTGGAGTTTGGTTCCTATACCTCCTGATGTGAACCCAGTAAGCTGCAAGTGGGTGTTTACAGTGAAGCACAATGCAGATGGCTCTATTGACAGGTACAAGGCGCGTCTGGTTGCACGTGGCTTGACACAGACATACGGGGTGGATTACCTTGACACTTTCTCGCCTGTGGCACGTCATTCCACTCTACGGATCTTGTTGTCAGTTGCAGTTGCTCGAGACTGGCCGCTTCATCAGTTGGACGTGAAGAATGCATTCCTATATGGAGATTTGTAGGAAGAAGTTTATATGCAACATCCACCTGGTTTTGCTGTTGAGGGGGATTGTTCCAAGGTATGCAGGTTACATAAGGCTATCTATGGCCTTAAGCAGAGCCCCAGAGCATGGTTTCAGAAGCTCTCAGATCTCTTCGAGAAACAAGGATACAAACGCTCCAATGCTGATCATTCCTTGTTTGTACAAAAGACTGCTAGAGGTATCATTGTGATTATGGTTTATGTTGATGACATCTTGATTACAGGAGATGATGAGCAGGGCATAAAGCAGGCGAAAGAAATGCTGGGTAGTGAATTTGTCACTAAGGATCTTGGTGTCCTTAGATATTTTCTGGGGCTTGAATTTGCTAGAAATTCATATGGGTTAGTAATGTCACAAAGGAAATATGTTACGGATCTGTTGAGTGAAACAGGTATGCTTGGGTGTCGACCTGCTACGACACCAATGGATCCTAGCATGAAGCTTTATGAAGATAACACAGAGGAGGTGGACATGAGAAGATACAGAGAACTGGTAGGCAAACTGTTGTATGTCACGATCACTAGACCCGATATATTATTTGCAGTGAGTCGTGTGAGCCAGTTCATGGAGCAATCACTCCAGGTGCATATGGATGCAATACATATGATTCTTAGATATCTCAAATCTTCTCCAGGTGCAGGTCTGCTATTCAAGAAAGGAAAGGGGATTTCTATCTCAGCATGTGTAGATGCAGACTATGCAGGATGTCCTAAGGACAGGAAGTCCACCTCAGGGTATGCCGTTTATGTTGGAGATGCCCTAGACTCATGGAGAAGCAAGAAACAGACGGTGGTAGCTAGATCTAGTGTTGAATCTGAATATAGGGCTATGGCCCAGGCTACTACAGAAATGATGTGTGTGAAAGCTGTGCTTACAGACCTATGTTTAGATGTACCACTTCCTATGAACTTGGAATGTGATAATCAAGCTGCCTTATTCATTGCAAACAACCCAGCATTCCATGAGCGGACCAGGCACATTGGGGTGGACTGTCACTTCATACGTGACATGATTCAGAAAGGATTCATTGCTACGTCTCATGTTACCTCAGAGAATCAGACTGCGGATATATTCACAAAAGCATTGCTACGAGGCCCATTTCAGAAGTGTGCTTCCAAGCTGAGCATGATTGATATCTATGCTCCATCTTGAGGGGGAGTGTTAACGCATATAGTAGTAGTATCTGTACCTCTTCTCTATTTTATTTTTCCATTGTATGCTTTATGTAATTTACCCATAGGCTACTCTCCTATATAAGAGAGCCTAGGGCTTATGGAATAAACAAGTCGTTTTGTTTTTTTCCAACAATCCTTGCGTGGGATGTTTGAGAAGCTCCACAGCTTTATGCCACTCACGACTACCCCGAAGCAGCAGAAGACATATAGGAATGATACTATGGTTGGTGTATTCCTAGCAGTCATAGTCTCATAGATCCTGAATATGATGCTTCTCGCCCTCAGATTCTTATGGATACCACTATTCCTCCTATGGAGGAAGCTTTCTGTCGGCTCAACATGATCATTGTTCCGTCCACCGCCACTAGTCAGACCTCTTCGGCGATAGTAGCCTCCTGAGGCAGAGGAGACTCTTCTTCTTCTTCTTGTGGCCAAGGATCTCGTGGTAGAGGAGGTCACATTCGTCTGCCCTGCATGTTTTGCCATTGCACAGGTCATATCAAGAAGACATGCTACTCCAAGCATGGTTTCCCAGCATTAGCCTGTGTAGCGGAACATGTTGAGTCTCTCGTTGCTCCTACTTTAGATCAAAGATTTGATGACCTCGTGGCCATACGGAGATATCATGCCTCCTTTACCACCTCCAGGAGGCCATTCCGATGTCGCGGCTTTAGCCTCCGCCAATACTTCTGCTACGACGAGCATCTCAAGTAGTAATTATACCTTTGCATCCTGTTATGGATCTGAGATTACAGAGGTGGATTATGGACTCTGGGGCAACACACCATTTATGTGGAGACAAAGGTACAACACACAGACAGGTTCCCTCAAGAAGAACTGTGGTGATAGCTGACGGGACTCATTCCCCAATCACAGGACAAGGGAGATTACTTTGACACCTTCAATGCGTATGCAGAACGCATTACATGCCCTTGATTTTTCTATGAATTTGTTATCTATCAATCAGATTACGGAGCATTTCCATTGTCGTGCTACCTTTGACCCATCGTCTCTTGTTTTTTAGGACATTTTTACGGGCATGGTGATTGGTTGTGGCCCTGAGCAGGGTGGTCTTTATCGACTGGTCCGAACTCCCTATGCAAGCGCGTCCACTATTTCAACTACACAAGTTTCTCTCTTCACTTAGCGTCTATGTTTTGGTCATTTCCCTCTCCAGAAGATGTGTCATATCTTGCCACATATCTCACCAGGTTCTTCCTTCCAGTGTGAAGCTTGTCAGTTGGGGAAGCATCATCGGTCGACTTTCCCTACTTGTCAGAGTCAGAGTAGTAGCTCCTCTTTTGAATTATTTCATGTTGACATTGGGGTCCGAGTCATGTTCCTGGTCATCAGGGACGCATGTTTTATCTTGTTGCTATTGATGTTTACTCTCATTTGTCATGGGTTTTCTTATTGAAAAATAAATCTGAAGCAGGGAATATGATCGAAATCTTTATCAGTAAAGTGCAAAATGTTTTCTCTTCTTCTGTAAAATTTATGAGAAGAGATGATGCTTTGGAATTCTGTACACGTACTTTATCCCATTTCTTTTCATCCCGTGGCATTATTCATCAAATAACACGTCCTTATACTTCTCTACAAAATGGTGTTGCAGAGCGAAAGAATCACCATTTACTTGATATCACTCTGACACTTCTTATTTCGACCCGTGCCCCATATTCATTTTGGGGTGATGTCTTTACGGCTTGTTACCTGGATCGCATGCCTTCATCTGTTTTGGGTGAGAAAACTCCTTTCTCTATTATTTTTTTGATAAGTAGTTATTCTCACTTACTCCTCGTGTCTTTGGTTCTGTTGCATCTGTACACCAGTTGGCTTCAGGTCTTGACAAGCTCTCTCCTAGGGCTGTCAAATGTGTGTTTCTTGGGTATTTTATAACCCAGAAGAGATATCGGTGTTATGATCCTTTGCGCAGGAAATATTATATCAGTGCCGATGTCACATTTTTTGAGTCTGTGATGTTTTTCTCCCCTACAAGAGACAAGTTGGCGCCATCAGACTTTGATGATGAAGTTTACATGCCACCTCCTCCCGCGTCTTTGTCTTCTCCTCCACTTGTGCATGTTGTACGAACACCACTACCACCACCTTCTACCCAATCCCACATTGTTCCACCATTACCAAAATTCTATACACGTAGACCTGTCTCTACTCATGGTAATCGCTCGTCTTTCGTCACGCCTCAGGTTTGTTCTGATAGCATGATTTCTAATGATGGGTCTGGAGATATATATGTGCTGGGTTCTTTGAAGGAGACTAGCCCTCACATGGTTGATGCTATCGATGACCTGGATGTACCCATCACTTTATAGAAGTAAATACGTACTTGTGCCTTTTATCCCCTTACGATCCAAGTATCCTTTCATCGTCTGAAAGGAGACTTTCAGAGATTTACAGTTGCTCTATCTGCCGTGGATATTCCAGGGAATTACCAGGAGGCTCTGAACGATAGTTGTTGGTGACTAGCGATGGAGGAAAAGATGGCTACCCTACAATCACGTGGTACCTGGAGTTTGGTGTCTGCTCCTCCTGGAGTCTCTGTCGTCAGTTGCAAGTGGGTGGTTACTGTTAAACACCATGCGGATGGGAGCGTTGATCCTTACAGTGCAAGATTAGTAGCTCGTGGATTTACTCGGACCTACGACGTGGACTATATGAACACATTCTCTCCCATTGTGTGCCACTCCACTTTACAAGTCAATTCAGTTGGTATGGTACGTGATTGGCCTTTGTTTCAGCTAGATGTTAAAAATACATTTTTGTATGGAGATCTATAAGAGGAAGTCTACATGTAGCATCCTCAGGGGTTTGCTGCTGAGAGGGAGTGTCACCAGATTTGTAGACTCCATAAGCAATATATGGCCTTAAGTAAAGTCCAAGAGCTTAGTTCAGAAGATCTCGGAAGCAAAAGCAGGGTTCAAGAGATCAAATGCAGACCACTCATTGTTTGTGCAGAAGACACCTAGAGGTACTGTTATCATGGTTTACGTAGATGATATTCTCGTTACAAGAGATGATGTGTTGGGGATAAAAATGACAAAAGAATTTCTAGGTCTTCAGTTTGTTACAAAGTATTTGGGCACCCTACGGTATTTCCTAGGGTTGGAATTTGCTTGGAATGAGCAGAGTCTTGTGATGACCTAAAGGACTTACAGATATGCTTGCTGAGACATGCATGATTGGTTGTCGACCATCCACTACTCCTATGGATCCTAGCATGAAACTACATGATGATGATACATAAGAGGTTGACAAGAGGAGATACAGAGAGATGGTGGAGAAGCTCCTATATCTTACTATTACTAGACCTGATATCTCATTTGCAATGAGTCGAGTGAGCCAGTTCATGGAGCAACCCCGACAGGTACATATGGGTGCTATATACATGATACTACGATATCCAAAGTCTTTTCAGGTGCATGATTATTGATCAGGAAAGGAGCAACTCTTTTTGTTTCTGCATGTGCTGATGCATACTATGCAAGGTGTCCAAAGGACAGGAAGTTTACGTCTGGCTATGCAATATTCGTTGGCAGTTCTCTTGTTTCTTGGAAAATTAAGAAACAAACAACGGTATCTACATCGAGTGCAGAATCTGAGTATAGGGCTATGGCACGAGCAAGTACAGAAATGATGTGGGTTCGAGCAGTGCTGGCAGACTTGTATATAAATGTACCTCTACCCATGCAGTTATAATGTGATAATCATGTTGCCATGTTCATTGCAAACAATCCTGCATTCCATGAAAGAACGAAGCATAGTGAAGTAGACTGCCATTATACTAGAGACATGATTCAGAAGGGCTTAATTTCTACCTCCCATATCAGCACAAGAGAGCAAACGCCGACACATCTTTACCGAGGCACTACTCAGAGGGCCATTTTAGAAGTTTTCTTCCAATCTGAGCATGATTGACATCTATGCTCCATCTCGAGGGGAAGTGTAGAGATAATTATATGTACTATAAGTATTAGTTTCTTATTTTTATTTCTTCATGTCTATCTTATGTAATTTACCCACATGCCTCTGCTCTATATAAGAAAGCCTAGGGTTCCATGGAATAAAAATCGTTTTATTTTTCCCAACAAAACGTTAACCCCAATTTGTCCACAAGCTCCTCCTGTGTGAGAATATGCGCTTTGTTATTACATTGTATTAGACTCATGAACTGCATGGCCTGCAGTTCATAGTTCATTTCATCCATCTTCACGATGGGTGCCGGACCTTTGTAGGCACCCAAAGATGGAACATTTGCTTTGTTGTCTGACATGATGACACCGATCTTCAAGACTGAGGTTGCAAACTGGAATAACTATGTCTACACAGACTATAGGAAGATGGTTGTGGGTGTAGACTCATACCACATCCTCTTCCATAAACAACAAGTCTCTTTAGGTACCTAGGATGGTTTAGAAGATCAAAAACCACAACCTAGGAACCAAATCAGACCTATTCGAGCTCCCAAGGTCCAAAATAGAGCGACCCTTCCATACTCGAACCCTCGCGGGAACTGCGATGGCACCCCTTGCGCTTGAGGGCCAGCGATGGACTGCAAGAGTGGTGGCAGCGGACTGCAGGGTTGGCGGCGGTGGTAGCCTGCGGGCAGCGGCAGTGGTGAGTTGCTGCTGCCTGCGGGCAGGTACTTCTGGGGTTTTGGTGGGGTTTGGAGTCTAGGGTACAGGATCCGGTCTAGGACGGTCGCTCTGATACTATGTGGAAAGGATTGAAATGAATGAGATGCATTCACCGTATCCCTAGAGCTCTCTTATATAGGAGAAAAGATCCAAGGAAAAATTACATTGATAGGCAAAAGAAATAGAAAATTACAAGATAACAATAAAAAAATATCTCAAAAAATCCCTTTCATGTATACATCGCAAAGATGCTGGAGTGTTGCGTACAACATGCCCATGAAGGTTATCTCATGGAATGCAAGGGGCCTGACACGGAGAAAAAGGACTATGAAGTTGGTTTTATCAAACTAGGATGAGGATGTGATTTTGCTTTGGGAAACCAAGATTCAATCTTGGTTCGGCCAATTAAGTCACTCTATTGGGAGCAATATGTTTTTTGATTTGAGGGTTATTTATAGTGGGTTTTGTTGGAGGTTTGCTCGTGGTCTAGAATGGCTATACGTTCGACCTAGAGTCTTATTTGCTCGGAGGGATTTGGCGTTTGTTTTGCTTGAGGACTAGCGTAACAGGGTCCGCACGACCTTTTCTTATTTTTATGGCCCAAATGATGTTGCACTCTGACCTCTGGTATGGGAGGATCTGTAAAAGGCCAGTGCCCTGATTGATTGTGTTGACTTTGATGTCACTATGTTCCCTTTGTATCATATGCATTTCTGTGGGGCTAGGATTATGGGTCATCCGATTTTGGTGAGGTGGCGAATGATCTTTAGTTGGAGGTGTTGCATGTCACTGACATCGATATACTTGGTGGAACTCCGGATTTAGTTATAGGTTGGACCCCTTTCTCGGATTGACGGACTTGATATCTACATTCCCCTTAGCTTATGTATATGCATTACCCAATCCAAGTCAAATAACACACCCTTGTTATGAACCTCCAGAGAGGGCGAGATGCCTCTGTGTCTTTCTTTTGAGTTGAGATGGCTTGGCTTCTCAAGGACAGTTTCAAAGAGATGGTTAGGGATTTCTAGACATCCTTCCAATGCAAGGACACTACCACGATGAAGATATTTCATAAATTGGAGGCATTAGAGAAGAAACCACATTTTAAAAAGCTAGAGTTTTGTGCGACTCAAGGCACCCGATACCGGTAAGGCACATGCTGGTATGGAATGACTTCAGTTGGAAGAGGAAACCTAAGAGATTCTTCTAAGTTGGTCGAAAGGGCGGGTCTCTAATGATCTTTCCATGAAGATGATAAGAAATAGGAAGTTAATTGGCAGCAACACTCCATATAGCTTTGGGTGAAAGATGGAGATGCCAACATCAAGGTGTTCCATTCAGTTATCAACGATAGGCGATGTTGCAAATTCACTCGCTCTATATTAGAGGCCAATGAACATGTTGAAGGAGATAAGGAAGTGGGGAAGATTGTAGTGGACTTCTATCGTCATACTAGTCATTGCCCCATCAATGGTTGTAGATGGTTGTGGCGTGTGACACCCTCGGATCCGAGAGCCCGTTTACACTGCATTCGCACTATTATATTTGTAACGATCTCATCAAGTATTGAAAATCGAGGATAAATTTTGCACGCTACTGTTGCTCTGACATTCTATCCACATTCACAATGGACATGAGCCACCAAAATTTTATTCCATTCATTTTCATAATATACATATACATGTACAAGAGAAGCCGACAGTTCATACATATGTCCCAAAATATATGTACGGAAGAGAGAAACATTTACATCATAACTGGCCAAAAGCTGCAACAAAAGTGGCAAAAGAAACCATACCGTCCGGTATATACACGATCACCTGAAGTCATCAACAGCTATTATAGTACTGCAGGCTCCTTGCTTGCCAAAACATGGTAGGAAGAAGAGGCGTCAGCGAGCGCTTATACTTCCCACAATCATATTTAAATAAGCATGCATTTAATATGGATACAAAAGAAACAAGTAGAAAGGTAGAAACATCTAAAATTTACTTCTACTTGCAATGTAAAAAGGTTTTCAAGCGGCTTGTATGTACCTCCTTCTGTTTGCCCTTTATTCCAACATTTTCCATATAAAATATTTTTATATTGTAATTGATTGCTCATAAGTGTTTGTGTGTATACATATATTCTCGTATAATTCAGATATTATGTTTGCAGATTTTGAAGATGGGAAAGGTGAGATTGGAAATGTTTATTGATTTATTTAATTCTCAAGTCTAGTGGATAGTATGTGGTCTTGGTCAGTGTGCGACCTCACACTATGACTTTAGGACGTGGGGAGTGCCTTAGGGTTGGGGTGCCTCCGTAAGCATGTGGTGTTGTATATTGCACCCTAACTAAGTTCCCAACACGTCCACTAGCTTATAAGGATTTCGAATCAAACTTTATTATAGTCACTTCCAACCAATTCAACTTTGATTGTAACTCTTCCAAACCTCAACTGCACCTGTCTCAGTTGTAACCCTAGATGACCTAGATGTAGACATGGATGATTTGGATGTAGCGTCGCCAAGTCTACCGGCGGAAAAGTAACTAAAACTCAAGCGGTGAGGTACTCTCATAAGGACTCTTCCATCTCGCCCTCCAATCAGAAGTGTGGTCCGAGAAAGAGAAATGTCTACTCCAAAACTACGCCCCAGAGACGGGTGAGAGAGACTCCCTGAAAAACCGACAACTTGGGTGTTCTATGCAACTGAGCTTAGTAAATGATAGGACTATGTAGATTTTTAACATGCAGTTTCATTTTTAAATGACCATTAATTCTGAAGCTCATGTCTCTTGTTTCCATTCTCAAAGTCTCATGTACAATTTACACAGTTTACTACCTGGAGCATCCTAGATATGTGGGTTATTTCTGCCTAATGGATACATGTGCTAATTATAGTTTTAAATAATTAAAGAATTATGTCCTGGCTCGTAAGGTTGCTGAATGGGTTAATTTTTATTCCTAATTAGTTATGGATTGGTCGGTTACTTGTTAAAACTATTAAATTGCAAACATAGCTCTTAATATACAGTCCACAATTTGATGTTTGTTTATCATATTTTGTCTGGAAATACCATTTCATATTATCAATTTGCCCAGATTCCAACGACACAGGACATGCTATAAGTCTTTGAGGAATGTTAAAAGAACCACAAAATACTTCTTTACTTAATGGTACCGTGGGAATATAAAATTACTTGGAGACAACAAATGGAAAATGTTTGATTTTACATGCAAGGCAGCAAAAGATAGGGAGGGAGTGTACCTTAGTTCCTAAGTTTTGGGATGCATATTAGGCTCAAATCTGTAGCATGCAGTGGCTGATCTCTAGGAGCAAGGCGCAGTACCTCCTTTGGATAAAAATGGAGGTTGCAGCTCCAACAATTGTTGTTCTTGAAGCAGCACAACCACAAGAGGAGAGAGAGGAGAGGGCTGTAGCAGTGGCCCTAAGGAAGAAGGCTGGAGCTCTTTCTGGAAATTGGAAGATGGAATTGGGGGAGGTTGGAATGTAATAAAGGAGAGAGATTCTTACGGTTGGAATTGGGCTTCATAAATGTGATAATTGGAGAGGATTTGATGTGTGTGTGTGTATATAACAAGAAGAGAGTGTTGTTGTTTGCTAAATGGAAAATAAGATAGAGCCATAGAGCCATTTGGAGAAATATAAGGCCGAGTGGAGAAGAAGTACACGAGCTATTTGTAGCTGTTAACGTCTGCTACAGTAGACAATCATTCTAATTTTTTTTAAAAAAGATAGCAGAATTTAAATATTTGTTAATTATTATTATTTCCTTTTATTTGATATACAAAAGTTGATCGTATTCTCACCTCGGGCTTCGGATTTCGACACACAATATCTCGTTTCGATCATCTCTAAACGACGATCAATATGAGTATAATATTGATATACTTTCGATCGGGTTTGAATACCCGAATTTTCGAGATACGGTTTCGATTTCGGTTTATATTTTACGAAATTAAAATATCAAACGACCTCCGATTGACGAACGGTCGATTCTGTTGGTCTTGTTTCGTCGAATCGGATTTTATGACGGTCTCGATTTGTTTCGT
Organism: Ottelia alismoides; assembly: GCA_037367405.1. NCBI lineage: Eukaryota > Viridiplantae > Streptophyta > Magnoliopsida > Alismatales > Hydrocharitaceae > Ottelia > Ottelia alismoides. The sequence continues at coordinate 278,143 of JAZKJV010010132.1, read as the reverse complement.
GGTTTCCGAATTTACATTGCAGCTTTTTCGGGCACGCATTGCAATGTGACTGATTTTTGGTCGATTTCGCCCGAACGACTTTTAATTCGCGATCTATTGATCGATCTAGGTTGTTTAGCATTGACAAACAACTTTATTGGGTTAATTGGACCCAAATCGGATCAGATTTGGTTTTTTGCAGATCCGGATGTTACATGACGTGGGCATACTCTCTCTTGATCCTGATCATTGGGAAACATCAACGTGGCTTCTTTTAGCACAATGGGGAGTTTGACTTGGCTGTCCACTTGCATAGTTACCTTTTCCCTTGGGGCCGATGTTCTTGCAATCATGGTGAGGCAAATAATCCAAACGGAAGGCACCTTTGGATATGTTGTGAATGACAATTCCAATCTTCTGTCGTAGTACGTCGACAATCCTATGTTCTTTGTTGAAGAAGGGGTCTCAGAGGTCAGAGGAATGAGCTCATCTCTTGACATTTTTAGGAGCTCTTGGGAATGGCTATTAACAAATCTAATCCACTGTATTCCTTTTGTTCTTTCTGATCTTAAGATTGAGAAGTGTACGATGATCATCACAACCCATCGTGACTGCCACCTAATCAGTTACCTGGGTTTACCGCTGATCAGTTGTAATCTTCGGCATACAGACTTGCTCTCTATCATTGAATGCTTGGAGCGGAATGTTTCTGGTTGGAAGGCCTCCTGTCTTTTCGGAGGTGGGAATTTCATTATTCTGAAGCCTTATGTTGGATGCATTTTTAGCCTTCTTTATCTTCACCCGCTTATTTTCGGTGGGGATATGTTATTGTATTGAATATTGCATAAGCTATTTTTTCGGAGTTGTTCTAGTGGTAACTCTAAACGAATGCATTTGGTGAACTGGGACATGATCACCCTCTAATTGGATCATGTGGCCCTCGATTTCCACAAACTGGAAGAGATTATTAAAAACTCTTGATTAAGTGGATGGCCTAGGTGTAGGGTAAAGGGGAGGACCTGGCATGTCACTTGATATAAATTATTAAGGATAGACACACCTGCCCCTCCCATCCCTTCTTGGACATAGAGCACTCATCGTACACCTCTTGGAAGGGGATTTATTCAATGGTACACGAATTGTCTACTCATGCGTTCAAGGTTGCAAAAAGCGGTATGCAGTATTCAGTCGGTAGGGTCACTGATTATTGTTTAAACGGTATGCGAGAGTTTAAATGGAAATTAAATGAGTTATGCGGTTTTGTATTTTTAATTAATAAAAACTATTTACATATATATAATTAATAAGAGACATAAATAATATTACATTTGTAATCAAGATGTGAGTTATTTTAATTAGAATCCAAGGTTAATTAATATTGTAAATTAGTAACCCCTAATTATTAACTTCTTAATTTACTAGTTAGTTAACAATTTATACATAGTTGACATATCATATGTACTAGTTTTAGTAGTATAGGAATGTAGGGCAGTAAACTATAATGAGAAGAAAAGTCTCACTTTTGACCATAGTATGAATGGCGTATCAAGATTTGAACACCACAATCTATGCTAATACTAATGTCCTACATAAATTTGTGTGTGCCTAAACTGTGTTTATAAAAATCCTAAACCAGATCCATCTCTAGAAAAAGGTTGATGTAAAAAACAGTTTTTAATCGGTGTTTAAATGGTCGTTTAACATCGATTAAGCGGCCTGATCGCATATGTGCCCGATTGGGCATAGTCGGTGCGGTCCAGGACCGCATACGTGTAAACGGTTGTTTAAACGACCGTTTTGGCCGTTTTTTACATCCCTGCATGCGTTGATTGTGGGGAAAGAGTCGAATTATGGTTCTTTTAGATTCTAAATAGATGATTAGATGGGTGAGCGACCCCTGAGTGTTAGGTTCCCTTAGTTGTTTGGTTGTTCGTCTTGGCTACAGATCGAGATCTGTCAATACCTTATGATTGGGTCAATGATCAGTGGATGCTAACTTTTTCATCTTGTTTTTATGAAAAATACTTGTTGCATTTTATGTAGCTATCTGATATGATTTCTAGATATGCCCCTCTATGGGTCGAGAAAACTGGGTTTGGCTTGATGGCCACTAATCTGTCAAGAAGGCTTACTGCGCTCTCACTTCCAACATGAACCCCTTAGTCAAGAGTTAGTGAGCGAGAATACAAGTTCGTTAGGGATTCACGAATCCCCATGAAGATAAAAATGTTTCTCTGGAGTCATTGTTTGGGAAGGATGTTGACCAAACTGTGCATGATATGCGGCCAAGGATTGCACTTGTTCCCTAGGTGGAGAGATACTTGAGGATCTCGATCACCTTTTCTACTCCTGCATTTGATCTAGGCTGATTTGGGATGCCACTGGTTTTGGCTGGGTTGATATCTCTTCACATGTTAACTTCTGGAATTGATTGTAGCCACTCAATTCAGATTTGTGGTCGAGTCGCTATGGGCAATTTGGTTGACACGTAATGGTGTCATCTTTAGAGTATGCCGAGAATGTAATCCACTTGGCTAGTTCTCTCCTTGAGACGTGGATTTTTTATATTTACGCATTTGGCGCTTTAATATATTTTGAGATGCACACCATCGCTAGTGTTTCCCCTTTTTTGATTAAAAATCAATTACTATAAGTGTATCGATACTCACTTCAAGTGTGGCTATATCCATCAAAGATGCTAAAATTGGATGAAAATAGAGAGATATGCTTCCTCGGATGCTCTTTGGTGAAGATATTTGTTAATTGGTAGTGCTCATTAGAAATATAAGGATTTATAATATATCTGTTGGGAAAAGAGTATTCGATAATGATTCAGAAAACCCTAGGCTCTCTTATATAGGGAGAGACCTTAAGGGTAAATTACAGAGAGATCTATCAAAGATAATGAAATAACAAATAGATACATAAAGAGATAATAATGCTACGAACTATCTCTACACTCCCCCTCAAGGTGGAGCATAGATGTCTATCATGCTCAGCTTGGATGAACATATCTGAAACGCTCCTCTGAGCAGTGGCTTGGTGAACACATCTGCAGTCTGATCTCCTGAGCTCACGTGTGTAGTAGATATCAATCCTCTCTGGATCAGGTCCCTAGTATAATGACAGTCAACTTCAATATGCTTGGTCCTTTCATGGAAAGCTGGATTATTGGCAATGAACAATGCTGCCTGATTGTCACACTGAAGCTTCATAGGTAGGGGCACCGCTACATGTATATCTTCTAGTACTGAACGAACCCTCATCATTTCTGTGCTAGCTTGAGCCATGGCCCTATATTCGGATTCGGCACTGGACCTTGCCACAACAGTTTGTTTCTTGCTTTTCCAAGAAACCAAAGAGCCTCCAACAAAGACTGCAAACCCTGAGGTTGATTTCCGATCCTTAGGACATCCTGCATAATCTGCATCTGCACATGCTGAGACAGCTAAGTCCGTGCCCTTTCTGAATAGCAGCCCTGAACCTGGAGAAGACTTTAGATACCTCAGTATCATGTGTATAGCATCCATGTGAACCTGTCTTGGCTGCTCCATAAATTGACTCACCCTGCTAACTGCAAATTGAATGTCTGGGCGAGTTATGGTGATGTAGAGGAGTTTGCCCACCATCTCTCTATATCTCCTCTTATCTACTTCATCAGTATCACCATCATACAGCCTCACGCTGGGATCCATAGGAATACTTGATGGTTTGCAACCATCCATGCCAGTCTCAGTCAGGAAGTCTGTAATATACTTCCGTTGGGTCATTACCAAACCCTGTGCATTCCTTGCAAATTCTAACCCCAGAAAGTATCTCAGGGTCCCAAGATCTTTTGTAACAAACTGACGGCCAAGGAATGCCTTCGCCTTTTCTATGCCCTGTGCATCATCTCCTGTAACAAGAATATCATCCACATAGACCATAATAACAACCGTACCTGCCGATGACTTCTGGACAAACAATGAGTGATCGGCATTTGACCTCTTGAATTCTTGTTGCTCAATCAGGTTGGACAACTTCTGGAACCATGCTCTGGGGCTCTGTTTGAGGCCATATATCGCTTTGTGAAGTCTACAGACCATATGCTTCTCCCCCTCAGCAGTAAACCCAGGTGGCTGCTGCATGTAGACTTCCTCCTGCAAGTCTCCATACAGAAATGCATTCTTGACATCTAGTTGAGATATACTCCAATCACGGACCACAACAACAGATAAGAGAATACGAAGGGTAGAATGTCTCGCCACTGGAGAGAATGTATCCATGTAATCCACATCGTAGGTTTGCGTAAACCCACGAGCGACCAAGCGTGCTTTGTACCTATCCAACGTGCCATCTACATGATATTTGACTGTGAAGACCCATTTACAGCTCACAACTGATGCATCAGAAGGTGCAGGGACCAAAGACCATGTGCCACGAGACTGTAAGGCCCTCATCTCCTCTTCCATTGCTAATCTCCAGCAATCATTCTTCAAAGCTTCCTGGTATGTCCGTGGTATATCCACGGAATACAAGGCTCTGGCAAACCTCTGAAAATCACCAGTGAGACGGTGAAAAGATACCTGTGACGCAAATGGATAAGAGGCACATTACCTCTTCTGCTTCTGAATGGCAATCGGAACATCAAGATCATCATCTGTCATACTGGATGGGCTAGTGTCTGCCTGTACTGAAGGATCCTGCACATGTACCAAACCTGACCCGTCAGTAGTAATGCCATCTGAACATACCTGAGGCGTGATGATTGGCTGCTGTGTAGTCTGAGCAGGACCTGAACGGCGTGTATAGAACTTAGGTAACAGTGATACGATAGGTCGTGGAATGGGTGGAGGTGGAGGTGGTGGTGGTGGTGGTGCTGGCGTGGAGACGGGCACATGAGACAACTCAGGAGTATTCAATGTGGGTGGTGGAGGAACATAGATATCATCAGTGGTAGTGGATGGTACCATTCTGTCACCTGTAGGAGAAAAATACATGACTGACTCAAAGAAAGTGACATCAGCACTCACAAAGTACCGCTTAGTCACAAGATCATAACACCGGTAGCCCTTCTGAGTTCTGGAATAACCAACAAAGACGCACTTGACTTGCTCTATGAGAGAGTTTGTCAAGTCCGGGAGATAGACGATGAACGAAAGCCACAGTACCAAAAACACGTGGAGTCAGTGAAAATAACTCCTTGTCTGGGAAAATAAGAGAGATAGGTATCTTATCACCAAGAACTGAGGATGGCATTCGGTTAACCAAATAACATGCAGTAAGAACAGCATCGCCCCAGAATGAAATAGGAGCACAACTTTGAATCAACAGTGTTCGAGTAATATCCAAGAGATGGCGATGCTTTCTTTCCGCCACACCATTTTGTTGTGAGGTATACGCACAAGTGGTTTGATGAATAATACCCTTTGACGAAAGGAATAGAGAAAGTGAGTGTGTACAAAATTCAAGGGCATTATCCGTTCTAACATATTTGACAGAGGGAGAAAAAACATTGTGCACTTCATTAAGCAAATTCTTGATCACATCTCCTGCTTCAGATTTATTTTTCAAAAGGAAGACCCATGACACACGCGAGAAATCATCCACTACCACAAGATAAAACCTGTGCCCCTGATGATCGGGAACACGACTCGGACCCCATATATCAATATGTAACAACTCAAAAGGGGAGCTACTGCCCCGACTCGGACGACGTGGAAAGCTCGACCTGTGATGCTTTCCCAACTGACACGCTTCGCATCTGAAGGACGAACTAGGAGAGATCTGGGGCAGAAGATGACGCATTTTCTGGAGCGGAAGATGACCAAACCGGAGATGCCAAATGTACGGAGAGACTGGTCCAGCAGAAAGAGATGAGACGCCAGCATAGGAATCCCGAACCAGTCGATATAAACCATTTTGTTCAGAGCCACAGCCAATCACCTTGCCCGTGAGTATGTCCTGAAAAATGAGAGAAGACGGGTCAAATATAGCACGACAATTCAAATCCTTCGTAATCTGACTAATAGATAGCAAATTCATTGAGAACTCAGGAGCATGTAGGACGTTCTGTAGCTTCATAGTGGAGGATAGAAAAACCTCCCCCTGTCCAACCAGGGGCGAATATGTACCATCTGCTATCTGCACTGAATGGCCGGGAGGAATATCCCTGTAGGCCTGTAACCTGCCTCTGTCTCGACAGAGATGATGTGTGGCTCCGAAATCTATAACCCAGTCAGATATATCATGAGGTGTTGTGAATGCAGGAGATCTACCTGAGGTGCTCGCAGCAGCGGATGAACTGGCAGAGGCAGTGGCGGCAATATCTGAAGAGCCACCAGACGAGTCAGCAGATGATTGTGGCATAATATCTTGGAGACGGGCCACAAGTTCGTCAAATCGACTACCTGCAGTAGAGGGTAAAGGAGTCTGAGAGTGCTCTGCAACACGTGCCGATGCAGGGAATATGTAGCGGCATTTCGCACCTGCGAATATGTAGCGGCAAGAATGTCCCACATGGCCTTGGCAGTGGGCTGATGGAGGACGTCGTTCGCAATCTCCATCGTCAATGTACCGAACAACCAGACCTTCGCGTAGGCGTCATTAGCCTCCCATGAGGCATAGATCCCTGTCTTCTCTGCAGGCTCATCCTTGGTAAGAATGTGTTTCTTACCATTAGACTTCATGAGACTCATGAACTGCATAGCCCAGAGCTCATAGTTAGACCCGTCCATCTTCACTATTGGCGCAGGACCTTTAAATGCGCCGATGGAGGGCATATCGGCTTTCGATTCTGACATACCGCCTGTTGGAGAAGAACACGGGTATATAGACACAATGATGAATGTCTACACCAACTGCATCGGATTTGAGTGCATAGGTAGATGTTACGTACTCAAACCCATATATCGGATAAGTAGAGTTCTAGGGTACGCCTTTGAGAAGGCTTATAGCCCTACGGCGACTGGTTGGGACCTACAACAACAAGTAGCAGCCGCAGGCAGTGGCTGGGACCCGCAGGCGGAGGGCTGGGACCGTTAGGAGCCGCAGGCGGTGGCCTGAAGACCTGGCGGCTGTCGGCGGCGAGCCTGGGAGGCGGTGGGCTGGGGCTAGGCGCGCGGAGATGCGCCGAGAGGAGGGGGGCGGTGGGCTGGGGCTAGGCGCGCGGAGATGCGCCGAGAGGAGGGAGGCGATCAAAGATAATGAAATAACAAACAGATATATAAAGAGATAATAATGCTACGAACTATCTCTACAATATCCATTTCGCATAGCATCCGCGATAAAATGACAACCAACTTAAAAATACTTGGTGTGCTTCGCATTGGAGGCGATGCAAGTAGTTGATTTACTGCCACGATAAAGAGGAATTGGAGTTTTTATATAAAATCCACTGTCCGTAAGATCCTACTAAGACAACTAATCTGATAAATGGCTTGGGCCTTAGCCCTATAATCCATCTTTGCAGTAAATCTGGAGACAACACCTTGCTTCTAACTTCTCCTTGTAACGCGATTTCCACAAACAAACATAGCAAAATCAGTGGTGGAATAATTGCCCTTAATGGAGCTATTATAATTGCAAGTATGTAAGAAATAACATTAGTATGACCGTTGGAGTCATAGAAATGACTAATTCCATGTTAACTTTTCATGTGTCTAAGGATAAGGACCTTGTGCAAGTGATTGTATCTAGGACTCGCCATATGTTGGCTAACTTGCTCATGAAATATTATATATCTAGTTTTGTGATTGTGAGCTACATGAGTTTGCCAACATTCATTGTCTTCAAAGATACTATCATCAATAACAGAATGTCACTAAAACTCTATTGATATGAGTGTTGGCTTACAACTAAGTAAGCTTGCCTCCTCAAAGATACTAAAATAATTTTGGCTTTGTGCAATAAGTCCTCCAGAGTTACTTTACTGCCTAGAATGTAAGTCCAAGATCCTTGGTAACAAATATTTTTTAAAGGAACGCCTTGGTCTCTGGAATCCATGTGTAGTCTTTGTTGAGATATATGTATCTCGCATTATATTTTTCTCATTTCTATTTTCTTTATGTAATTAAACCTGGGCTTTTCTCCTATATAAGAGAGCCCTAGGGTCTCATCTAATTCATTCTCTTTTTTTCTCCTAACATGGTATCGGAGTATCGGTCTTAGACTGGGGTTCTCGTATCCCATCAATCCTAACCCAAACCCTAATGCCCCCCACTCCTGTCACAGTCGTCGGTACCCCCTTGCTGTCATCGGTGCTCCGCACACAGCCCACTTCATGTGGGACATCTTAGCAGACACATATGAGCAGGCAAAGAATGAGAGCAAGATTCTTCACTTGTAGTATGATATTTTCTCGACCATGCAGAATGGTCGACCACTTCATGCCCACTTCTCACATCTTAGAGGCATATCTGAGCGGTTGCACAGCTTCATGCCTATTACTACCAACATTGAGTAGCAACAGACATATCGTAATGCTACTATGACAGGGGTCTTTCTGTCATCTCTTGACTCTGAGTATGATGCAACATGTACTCAACTACTTACTTGAGAGATGATACCTCCAATGGAGGAGGTTTACAAGAGACTGAGCAGGATCACTACCTCATCTACTACTACGACCCATACTCCCTCTGCTATGGCAGCTTCTCGTGACAGAGGGGGGACTTTACAATTTTGCGGGCACGGACATCATGGTCGAGGAGGACGTCAGCGTGTCCCATGTTCACATTGCCATCGTTCCGGTCATTCTGAGGAGACATGCTATCTGAAGCATGGATATCCTGTGTCTGCCCGTGTTGCTGAGAAGATCGATCCTACTTCTGCACCTGCTCATGATGCGCGCTTTGATGATATTGTTTCCAGATTACGAGAGATGATGACCACTCCTACCACTTTAGTTGCAGGGTCTTTAGTTGTAGCGACTACTGCTAGAGCTTTGTCTAGTTCATCAGGTACTGCTTATGCGCTTACCAGTTATAGCAGTTTAGATTTGACTGATTGGATTATGGACTCTGGAGCATCACATCATATGTGTGGCGATCGGGCACCGTTAAGTTCTTACAGGTCTATCCCGCTTGGTAGATCCGTGGTGATTGCTAATGGGGTCCATCTACCCATTGTTGGTCAGGGGGAGATTATTCTAGCTCCTATGCATCTGCAGAATGTTTTATATGCTCCAAACTTTCAGATGAATCTTTTGTCTATTAGTTAAATTCCAAAAGATTTACATTGTCGTGCTAGATTTGATCCCTCTTCTCTTGTGTTTCAAGACATACTCATAGGCAAGGTGATTGGATGTGGTCGTGAGCATAGAGGACTATACAAACTTGTCCTACCATCGTGTGCTGGGGATGCTACTATTCTTCAGGATCTGTTTCTTCTTTCATGTGGCATCTTCGTTTTCGACACCTTCCTCTCCAGAAGATGTGTGATGGTCTACCTTAGATTCTACGCATGCTACCTTGTACTGTGAAGCCTTTTAGCTTGGGAAGCACCATCGTTCTTTCCGAGTAGTCAGAGTCGTCATAGTAGTCATTCATTTGAGTCGTTTCATTTTGATATATGGGTGTAACATCCGAGTTCGAATAAACCAAACCCGTCCCTTTTAGGAGTCTGAGAGGCCAATTATGTTCAATTAATATTGAATAAATCCTAAATCGATCAATTGATCGTATATCAAAAGTTGTAGGTCGCAATCGACTAAAAATCGGTCGCACCGTAATGCGTGCCACGGAAAAGCCGCATCACGAAGTTGGAAAATGCAAAACAAACCGAGACCACCTAAAAATCTGATTCGAGAAATAAGACCAGCGGAATCGACAGTTCGTCAATCGGAGATCGTTTGGTATTTTAAAATCAAAAAATGTAGCCCCAAACCAAAATCATGACTCGAAAATTTTGGGAGTTATACCTGATCTAAAGTATATCAATATTATACTTATATTGATCGTTGTTGAGAGGCGATCTCTTCGAGATATTGCGTGTTGAAATCGGAGGCTCAAGGTGCGAATATGGTCAATTGTAACACCTTAAATAAATGCAATAAAATGGTTTTAAAATGAAAAAAAATTAAGTTTTCTGATTGCAAATTTTAAAAAAATAAAAAAAAATTAACATCAACTGCATCAGCTTGATGTCATTCAGAAGGAAGCTTCCCCCCTCTTTCCTATTTCCCTCTTCTTTTTCCCTATTCCTCAATTCCAATGTGAGAAACCTCCCCATTTTTCTCTCATAAAAATTTCCAAACTCTCTTATCTAGTTTCTCCCCAGCCGAAGAGAGCATCCAGCCGTCTTTCCAATTGAAGCCTCCTCTTCCCAAGAGCTATTGTTTTCCCTCCATCTCCTTGCTGCACCCATTGTTGCTGCCACCTTCAAATCTGCAAGCTGCTGTCGAGCAGCAGATCTAGTTGCTAATGTTGCATGCAGCAGATATTTGAAGCAAGATTCCTTCAAATTTTGGAGATCTTTCTAATTTACAATTCTCTTCCCCTCCGCTTTACTGCCTTGCATGAAATCGAAGCTTCCTAATTATCGTTGAGTTAATAAAATGTTTCAATTCTTGATCAAAACGAAGATGTTGGAGACAATGAAATTAGAGATATGGTTGTTGTTGTTGTTGAAATTAGTTAAAAGACTGAATCTCAAGAACTTTTATTCTCTGATAAGTTGCTAAGCTGTTGTTTAAATTAGAAAAAAGAATGACTTTTGAGAAAATATTCATTTTCATGATCGTCACTTAGTAAAAATGAAATTAATAGGATTTCTTGTAGAAATGATAGAGAACATCTATTCGTGCTACGGAGGTTACATGGATCCATGGGATTAAATGTCACCAATATTTGCTGGAAATATGATTTCACCAGCTCACCAATATTGATACCTCCATGATTTTGATTTGTAGAATTTTACTCGAAATAGGTGATATCTAGGAATAAATGCAGCTTGCATCTTGTACTTCTATGTGCATTGGATCCATATAAGTGACATACTACGACATCTTTATGGCTGCATATATTCATTGTTTTGTGCATGTTAATGGTATGGTCCATGGTCAAATATAATGCAGGTAATTCCGACTTGCTTGTTATTATAGGCATGTTTTGTCTCATTATTACTTCTGTCGTTCTGTAGAAAACCATCCAAACTTGATATAGTCTCCAGGCCTAGTGAACTCACATATGGCTATTGTAATGTGATCGTTTTGATAGATTGGGTAGGAAGCACTTAGAATGAAAAGTTGAAAGTTTTGCGTTGATTTGGACTTAGATCCATCCCTAATAAATGATTTCGAATCCCATAATTTTAAAAATGAGAAAATCTGTGAACAATGATCGAAAATCTTCATTATCAATCTTTTTGGAACGAATCACTACTATGAATCATTATTGAATAAGGTTATTAACAAAGTACCTAGATATGTACAATCAATTAAAGAAAGGATTGAGAAAAAAATTGAGTAGTCAAGCACGTGACAAGTGTTGGAATCAGGGATGACTGATAATTAATTGTGCCGGTCACGGTGACCCTTACATCTGACCATATGAGGGTGCGGTGGCCCTCAGTTGTGCGAGACGTAAGAAGCCCAGTTAGGGCAGCTGTCGCTTAGTATGCGGGCCTAGGATCCCAGTCCTTTTTACGATTTTTACACGAGCTCGCAGTGTTTTTGCGCCTCGTTGGGATCCCGCCTTTGGACCAGTTTCGCTGATTCTCTGTTTTAGGGTACCTAATCTGGGAGGCTCTCGGTTTTAGTTTTTCTTACGAGCTTGTTAGCCCGTACTGGTCGGGCCGATTTCTAGAGTGACTTTTCCGAAGAGTCTCTCTCACCCGTCTCAGTGTCGTAGTTTTGGAGTAGACCTATCCTTCTACTGGACCGCACTTCCACTTAGAGGGTGAGACGGAAGGGTCTCTTAGGAGACTTCCTGATCGCTTGAGTTTTGGTTACTGTTCCGCCACTAGGTTTGGCGAGGGCTACATTTGAATCAGTTACAGTTGAATTTAAAGGAGTTACAATTAAACTTGGAATGAAGCATATTGGGGGTTTACTAGAAAAGAAGATCAGTTACGATCGAGTTGACTAATGTTGAGATCAGTCACAATTAAGTTTAGTTAGAGTTAAGACCACTCACAATTGAGTTGATTACAATTGAAATTGGTACGGAATCACCATTTATCATTAAACATCAATCATCAACAACTAATCAGATCTTAGAACTACTATTGCAGGTGATAATTAAGTTAGTGGACGTATTAGGAACTTAGTTTGGATGCATTACACTTCACTGCATGCCTACGGTTGCAACCCAACCCTAAGGCACTCTTCATGCCTTAGAATCATAGTGTGAGGTTACATTTAGACCAAGATCACAGACTATCCACTAGACTTGAGAATTTAGTTAGAATCAAGAATTAGATTAGAACCCTCATCATTCCCATTATCAATATCCATAATCATGATCTCTATATGACAAAAGAAAATAATATACCCTTATGGGTCATCATCTAATTTATGAAAATATTAGAATATTATGGGGTGATGGAAAATCATGGGGTATCTAAACAAAGCATCTTGAAAAACATTTTCTTACGCAAATAGTTTGTTAAATTTAAATATCAAAGCCTAAGGAAACTGGAGCGGATGATTTGGTGGAGTATAGGAGGAGCCTAAGGAAAGTGGGCGCGTTAAGTGTGGAGGATGAAGAAGAATTTATCACAGATTTTGATAGCGATGATGAAGAATTTCCTCTTGTTATTTTTGACGATTTAGCTTAGAAGGTTGATTATGTGTATTTGAACTTTTGTTTGCGCTGACATTCTTAGATATTTTGTTATGAATCTTATGATATATTGTTTTATCTACATGGATGACTTTTGGAAATACTTTAGTTGAAATCACATTGTACATTATAAAAATGTTTTCACTTCATATTTATTCCATGTTATTTTTTTGGTTGCAAAGGAACTTAGAAATAGATAGTTGGAATATTGACACTTTGACTGTCAAATTGATGGAGATTGTAGATACAATGGACAGAAGATTCAAATATTATGTCTCCAAGAGACAAAATGGGTTGGAGAGAAAGCAAGGGAGATTGAGAACACTTGCTTTAAACTTTGGTATTTATGTGAAGATAAGGGCAGAAATGATGTTGGAGTGGTTGTTCATAAGGATTTGAAGGATTGTGTGGTTGGGGTGTAAAGATTCGGGGATTGGATTATTTTGCTAAAATTGGTGCTTGAAGAAGAAATTCTGAATATCATCTTGGTTTATGCACCATAAATTGGTTTAGATGAAAGGATTAAATGAGATTTTTGGGAGGATTTGGATAAGATTATGCAAGGAATGCCACAAAGAGAGATGATTTTCCAAGATGGAGATCTTAATGGACATGTGGGAAAGGATGCTTTAGGATATGCTAGTGTTCCTTGAGGCCATGGCTTTTGGGGATAGAAATGAAAAGGGAAAAGTCATTCTGGATTTTGTAACGGCTTATTATCTTTTCATAGCAAACACTTTCTTCAAGAAGAAGGATGGGTATTTAACTACTTATAGGAGTGACCCGACTAGAACACAGATAGAGTACTTTGCATGGAGGAGAAGAAATCGGTTGTGTTACAAAGACTACACGGTAATCCCGGGAGTGAGTTTGACAACCCAAAATCGCTTGTTAGTCATGGATATGTAAATAAAAGAACTAGTAAAGAAATAGAAGATTCCAAGATCACTAGAAGTAGATGGTGTAATGTTCAATTGAAGAAATCAATCTTCAGGGAAAAGGTTTTATCTTGGGATTGTAAATGAAGTGCAAACGAGATGTGGGAGGCAGTAGCATCTTGTATCTGAAGGGTAGCCAAAGAGATGTTGGGCGAGTCAAAGGGAGGAGCTCCAGGTCAAAAGGAGGCTTGGTGGTAGAGTGGAGGTGTGCAAGAGAATCTCAAAATTAAAAGAGCATGCTTTAAAGCTATGTCTATGGATAAAACAAAGAAAACTGTAACAAACTACAAAATATCAAAGAAGGCTGTAAGCGAAGCTAAGTCAAAATCTTATGAAGTTTTGTATGAAAATCTCGATTTTAAGGAGGGCCAGAAGGATATATTCTGGTTGGCCAAAGCAAGAGAAAGAAAGTCCAAAGACCTTTCTGAAGTGTAGTGCATTAAGGATGAAGAATGTCGCGTGCTTGTTACTCATAAGGATATAAAGACTAGATGGAAGCAGTATTTCCATAAGTTTTTCATTGGGGATGGACATAGAAAGGTCACTTTGGGAGATCTAGCTAGTAGTAAAAGTTACTTGAATCGTGCAAGCTATAGACGAATACAAAGGAAGGAAGTAGAGGAAGCTTTGAAGGTTAGGAGACCTGGGAAAGGTGTAGGACCTGATGAGGTAATTTTATGCATTATATATTATTCTTTGGGTATCTTCCTTGATATAGTTTTTAATAATGGGAATTATAAAGTAAAATATTATAAATTGTATTGTTCTTATATATAAATAATTTATATAAGCTTTATAACGTAAGTGAACATTTCACATTCAAAATAAAATGAATCTGAATTCAAGTTTGCAAATTCGTTTTAAATTCGATTCGAGGTCGGATTCCAAATTTTCAAAATGAATTGAATCTGAAACTTGGTGGATTCGAAGAAATTTGATTCGATTAACACCCCTGCGTACAATTGTGCCTTTTGACATGCAACAAAAAAGTGATATACATTGAAACAAATGCTACAAAGGCAAATGACAAAATAGTAAGCTGCTACAAAGAACAAATATTATATATGTCAACAAGTAACTTGAAGTAGCAAACGTTGCACTTATAGAGTAACTTGATGTTTCAAATAAAAAATTTTCATGAATACCAAGTGAGAAAGTGAAGACAAATAACGATCTAGAAACTTGTACCGTGATTGTGATCCTTGATATCTGACAGTTTCGTTGTGTACTTGTCATTGATGCTTATCTAATGGTATGGTCTTCGGCTTTATTCATTGTTGAGTGTTCTGATGCAGCTTCACTTCTTGATGGACAACCAATAATTTCACTGCCTCCAAAATTAGTCACACTAAAGAAGGTGGATTTCTCAGAAGCAGAGCGAACTTTCTACCTGAGGCTTGAAGCTGAATCATGTGAACAGTTTAAGGCAAGTAGTGATAATTTTGCGTTAAATGGATATGGTGGTATTAAGGTCCATTGCCGATTCTTCTTGATGTTTGGTTGATCGAGATCCTTAGTGTTAAGGTGGAAAATGTTTAGTTCTATGCTTATATAATACCCTGACTTCATCCTTTCATCAACTAATTTGGCCAACATCAGGTTTACGCTGCTGCTGGAACAGTGAAGCAAAACTATGTTAACATCTTATTGATGTTATTGCGGCTTCGACAGGCCTGTGATCACCCACTTCTTGTTCAGGAAAGTGATACCGAGTCAGCATGGAAGTCTTCTATGGAAAGTGCAAGAAAGCTTCCCTGGAGCAAGAAAATGGAACTTTTGAACAATTTGGAGGCTTCTCTGGCTTTATGCACCATCTGTAATGTATGTGATTCAGTCGTTTCTTTGGCCTCTTTAATTAACTTATTTCAGTGATGCTTTGGAAAAGCCTATTACTGTAACTATGATAATGGGAGCGTCATTGACAAATAGGACTGTAATGAGATACAATAAGGAACACTCTTAAATAAGTTTACAATAGAAAGAGTAACTACGAAAGGCATGCGGAAAATAGCACCGAAAATATTTTAAAAATTTGAACACCAATAATTGAGAACTGTGGATTATGATGACATGGTGATGACCAACTAAACGGAATAAGGGATCCAATGTGATCATTATGTTGCATTATCCTTATCAAGTTCTTGTGTTAGTATGGGGGCAATATACGGATCATTAAACTTGCAGAAGGTTCCGTAACCAAATGATGTAAACAAAGTTGAGAATAATAGAGAATACACCGTGGGATTCTAAAGTAGAGAGGGGAACAAAGATGGGACCATATTCCTTTGAAAAGAAGGGATGAATTTTGTCGAATAGGTTGTCTTTTACAAAAGCTACCATCCCCTATAGAAAGTTGGAATTACAAAAAAGAAATAATAAATGACTCCTGATATAGTTGCAACTAACAATTTCAATACTTATATAAGGTTCTTTAATTTATCATACATTACCTATTAAATGAAAATGGGTAAATTATACGGAATCCTTGATCATTACACCCGATTTCAATGCCATACCCAAACTTCAAAAATTAACAATTTGGTATTAATTCAGTAAAAATATGATTAATAGAAATGAGTTAACATTGTTCCCTATTTGCTCCAGTTTAAAAGAAGACGATGGTGGCTAATTAATGGGACCATTCTTGAGTCGTGAGAACTGCTTTCGGCTCATCGGCCATTTGCACCATCACTAACAGGGAAAAAGTCAACATCATCAACAACCACCTTTATTGTTGGACCACATGCGCTCTCTCCTTCCAGCCCCTTGCCCATCGTGCATCCTCGATCGCCTCCTTTAATCTTCAACAAGTGGTCCCTCATCCACATCCTCCTCAACAACTCCCTTCCCACGGAATTCTAACACATCCGCGACATGAAGGACATGGTCTTTGTCGAATTGTGCTGCATCCCACTTCCTGTACTCCCATCTCGGGTTGAAGTTCAACGAGAAGTACCTCTTTGTTGTGCTCTGTGGGCGTGGGCATCACTGCCAAGGCATTGAAGTCCTCTGCGTGCTATTGGGAGTTTGCAAAGGAGAAGCTTGTGATATATGAGAGAGGAGGTGGTCGTGTTCTTCAGGGAGAGGATGGAGTGTGAGAAGGGGAGAAAGAATGAGAAGGATGGTAGTGGTGGGACGAAGCATGTTGTTGTGGAGAAATGACAGAAGGAAGTGAATGCAAAGAGGTTCAAGGCGATGGATGTTACATTTGTCCATGCGAATGATGAGGTCTATTTGTCAATCTTTATATTGTCAAAGAAAATGGCTGATGAGTTATTTGAAGGTATTTCTTCATTTGACATTTATGTGTATGTGGTTATTGAGTTTGGTACATTTGCTTATCATGATATGCAATTTTTTGGTTTGTTTTTTTGCTTGGCGTTTGCTTTGCTAATTCCTTGTGTTCATATCTTCACAAATCGGGTATTGAACGTTGACATAGGCACCTTCTTCACTCCTTTTATTTCTAACCACCTCCTCGGATCGAATTCCTCCACAGTCTTCCCCCACAGCTACATCTACCCCATCTCACGGAGGAAGTAGGCCACATTGTCCCCTGTTACCTCCTATGTCCCATTTGACAGCGTGTTATGCCATGTCATGTGCTTCGAGTCCCAAGCCACCAATATGTAGAGCTTCATGATTACAAGGATGCATGCGTCCATCATCGACATCTTTTTCAAGGATTTGTGAGCATTTGGTAGTGGATCACCTTTCTCACCACATCTCTAAGTAGGTTTTTGCATAGCACCTAGAAGAGCCACATCAAAGCTGCAAGAGTGGTATTCATCCCCACCACAACGAGAATTATCACCATGTTCTGCATGGCCTCCTTGTGCCCAGCGGGGTCCAACCGCAAGAGGAGGTCACCACTGTTGACACAACCATCGATCTCTTAGCTGTCTTTGTATTATAAGCTCAACAGAGTTTAAAGGTCTCCACCTTCTCCTCTAACACTATCCGGATCCGACACTATCTTGATCCGACATTGAGAGCTTGATCCAGCTTCTACGTTGCTTGCAGTATTATGGTTCCTCACCCCGCGATGATGATCCCTTAGACCTTTGTACAAAAATCTTGGATCTAGTTGATATGTTATTTGGGGCTATGCGTAATAGTGGCATCTCTGTCTCGTGTTGAAGATTGGAATTAGGGAACTCTGTGAACCCCTCAGGATCCGGGTACCCGTTTACGCGCAATTCGCAAGATATCATTCATGTTTAATCGCACAAGTCGCAAAAGTACAGGGAAAATTTTTCGCGCAACTATGACATTCATTCTCAATACATGACCACAAGTAAAAGAGAATATGGCACCAAAATTCTTTTCATTAATATTCATATCCATTTACAACATGTACAAGCATATTCCATGTTACAACATATATCCCAAAATGTGATACAAAAGAGATAACATTTACATCATTATCTGGACAAAAACTGAGACAAAGTAATTCATACCGTCGGGTATAAACTCTGTCTCCAGGAAGCATGCATAGTTACTGAGCTGCAGGCTGTTTGCCTGCCAAACATGTTAGGAAATAAAAGGCGTCAGCGGTTGCTGGTACCTCCCAAAAACTTATATAAAATAACAGGCATTTATTATTTACAAAAGAAAGCAAGTAGAGAGGCAAGAACAACTCAAATTAAATGTTAATTCTACTTTGCAATGAAAAAGGTTTTTCAGGCTACTTGTAAGCATCTCAAATGTTTGTCCCATACCCCGGCATTCCCACATGTGACATATTTTATAGTACTTGAGTATTCATGAGTATCTGAGTGTAAGCACATATCTATTCAGAGATTACGTTGTTGAGTGATAATGGAAAAGTTATGATTGGAAAGATCTATTAATTTATTTAAATCATTGGGTAGAGATAATGGTCATTTCCTACTAACCCTAACTTTTGATTGTAACTTCTCAACTCTTAATTCCAATGTCTCAGATATAACTCCAGATGGTGTAGATGTAGATATGGATGATTTAGATATAGAATTGCCAAGTCTGTTTGGCGAAGTAACTCAAGCGGTGAAGAAGCCTACAAATGGCTCTTCCGTCTCGCCCTCTAATTGGAAGCGCGGTCCAATAGAGGGATAGGTCTACTCCCCAACTACGCCACTGAGACGGGTGAGAGAGACTCCCTAGAAAAGTCGCTCTAGAAAAACAGCCCGACTAGTACGGGCAACCGAGCTCGTACGTAAAGCTGAAAAACCAGGATCCCCCGCCTGGGCATCCTAAAACAGGGTCAGCGGAACTGGTCTAAAGTCTGGATCCCAACGAGGCGTAAAAACACTGCGAGCTCACGTAAAAACCGAATTGGGACTGGGATCCTAGACCCGCGCACTTGGCGGCCGCTGCCCAAACTGGGCTTCCTATTCTCCCGCCCAGTTGAGGGTCACCGCGCCCTCGCACGGTCAGGTATAAAGGTTACCATGACTGGCACTAATAAATTTTTAGTCAATATTGATTCCCAACCGAAGATAAAATCTGATGTTGTTAACTTTGCAGCTTTGACGTGATTTGCATGAGTACTAAAGGTTTCAAATCCAAAGTGACCCCTTGCATTGGGCATTGCTACTATCTCAAGGATCCATGGTCATTGGTCTTTCACATTAGCTTTCACTACTTACCACCACTTTCTTGTAATGGCAAGGTTACTAAAATTGAAGTGAAAGATAATTTTATAAATGGGTAAGTCCTTATTTAAGTTATCAACTTGATTTTGGTAAGCAGAGAAGTTAAAAGATGCGATTCAAATGTTACCATAAGAGACCCTCAGTATGTTCTTCCTGCTTGATCCAATACATTTTTTTTTCATCGATAATGATTCTTTATCTTCAATCATATCTATCTTAATTCATTCTTAAGTTCAGACTAACTTATATAAAAGTTATTTCCTATTAACTAAAGCCAGGAGTCAATTACATGTATAACATAGACACATATAAAGATGATCATTAGTTTTATTAATAGAGTTGAGGATGCTAGGCTGATCCTGGTTAACCTAAGCCATGGGTTAAGAGGTTCTTTTCGTAAAGTTAAAAGATGTAAAGAATACATTAATGAATCAAAGGTGTTTAGCTTTCCACTTTTGAGGGCAATATAAAGTATGTGCATATAAAATTTTCAATGACATAATTCATCTCCAAATTTTTTAGGGAGTTTAGTTATATTGTATTCTACACTCCCCAAGTTGATGACATCTTAACAGGGAATATGGATGAGTAATGATAAAAGATGCAGTTGATCCCGAAGCTTCTGTTACTTTTAAATTTCTTGTTCAAGATCTTAAGTTGACAACTGTTGCTTGCCAATTTAAATTTTGTGATTTAAATACTGAAATTTGTTTTCGGCCTAATTCTATTTCTGACATTTTCTTCCCTAACACTCGTTTAACGTCCCTAAAAGAGTACCTCATGGTACCTTCCTTTTATGGAAATAAAGATTATTACATAAGCACCATATTGATCAGACTTACTAATATAAAAAAATGATAACAAAAAATTATGTAAAAATCACTATCAATCTGGAAACGGGAGTCCAGGAAGTAATAGAGGAATTGGGAGTTTGTAGCAAAGAGAATATAACCTGATTTGTATATCCTTATTAATATGATAAAATGATCTTTTGATCTCACGAATCTTATGGAATGGTGGAAACGAGAATATAAATCACTCCATTTGCATGTATCTCATATTTACACAGAAGCATTTTTTTATCAAGTATATAACGATAGTTTACTGGAAATCAGATCTCAATATTCCAGAACTTGAAATTTTCATTTATGGAACAAATTTAAAGTTTCCATTAAAACATGGATTTATTGTGTAAGGTACATGCATGGCAGCAAAGGATGGGGAATAGGATTGTACCTTGTTAGATATCTTCAAAATAGGGAGAGGATGGGTTGGATGGCAGCAACAAAGCTGGAATTGGGGCTCTCCAGGGGAGTTTCCAGCTGCTGGAGATGGCTGGATCTTTAAGGAAGAGGAGGCATCAGCTCCAGCTGCTTCTTGGAACCCAAAAGAAGAGGGCTGGATTTGTTCTCGGTAGAGATCGGAGGATTTGGGGGGAAAATATAAGGTCAATGGAGCTATAAATAAGAGGAGAGGGACCCCTTTTGTTTGCCAAATGGTATGGGAGAAAAGCCAAGTGGAAGAAATGGGGGAGGGCAAGTGGAACGAGTAGGAAATATTATAAAAACAACTCACGGTTGTTGCTGGACTGTGCACTGTTTGTGCACCGTTTATTTTTTTTTATTTCATTATTATTTTTAACTTGAGATATTAAAGTTTGCCATACACGTGCCTCGGGTTTCGGATATCGACGCGCAACGTCTCGATTTGATCGTCTCTGAACACCGATCAAAATGAGTATAATATTGATATACTTTTGATCGGGTTTTGAACCCCCGAAATTTTCAAATACGGTTTTTGTTTAAGATTAAATTTTTGCGATTTTAAAATATCAAACGACCTCCGATTGACGAACGGTCGATTCCGTTGGTCTTGTGTCGTCGAATCGGATCTAATGACGGTCTCGGTTTGTTTCGCGGTTTCCGAATTTTCGTTGCGGCTTTTCACGGCGCGCGTTACGGAGGGACCGATTTTTGGTCGATTTCGTCCGAACGACTTTTGATTCATGATTAGTTGGTCGTTTTAAGTTGTTTAGTATTGACCGACAACATTTTTGGATTCATTAGACCCAAAATCGGACGACTTCAGGTTTGATTGGAAACCGGATGCTACAAACTCTGAGAGTGGAAGGTGTCATATCTTTCTCATGGTCATCGACTAATTCTTGTGAAGACTGTCCTTGATGCTATCCCAGTTTTCTTCCTTTCCCCGAGGTTGTTGTCGATCAAGATTTTTCTATTGTTGGAGATGATTATGAAGAGATTTTTTTACGGATCTTCTTACCAGTGTTCTCGAGGATTCATTTGGTTGATACTCCTAAAGGAGCTTGGGGTCCTATGGTAGAGACAATGGTCTTATCTTTGCATTTGAAAAGGGTAGAGAGAATTAGGAAAGATGGTGAAGATTTGTGTTGCGGGTTGTTTCGAGGAATTTATGGAATGCATGCCCAACGTTCTATATATCCTCATTCTTAATTTAGTGATTTTGCTTTCTGGGAGGTGATATGCTTGGTATCGCCTCAGCTCCCAATACACTATCCCTTGGTCTTGGCAGACTATTTATCTTTTGCTTTCTAGATGGATGATTGGATTGACATTTGGCTTTAATAGAATATTTTCCGCGTTTGTTTGCACTGGCAATAGATATATATTTGTTGGTTTCGGAAGCTTGGAATAATAATATATGGCTTCTAACATTCCATCTAGATTTTTGGAGATGCGCTTCTAGGAGCACCTAGAGCTCTCAGAGACACTTAACATCTTTGAAGGCCCATGAGGGGTCCAGGAGCATTGGGTATGTATGTAATGTTCATAGTGAGACGAGCCTACACAACGTTACATATGCCCTTGATTCCCATGCCGGACGATTTGGTTTGTTATTGCAAACTCATTTGGCATATGCATATTCCTTTACGGATCAATGTATTCCTCTGGTTGTTACGAGTCTTATGACATGGTTGAGATACTATTCAGACAATGACAACAACTGCACACTTATTGGATGGAAGCGGAGATGGACGGAGTTAGGACTCGCTTGGGTTGATTCTCATAGTCTAGCCCTCTTGTGGAACTCTTTCTTCATTACACGATTCTGTTCCAACAGAGTATTACTATTACCAATTGTGGTTCTTTTAGCGTTTGGCTTTGTCGTAATGGTGTCATCCTTGTGTGGAGCGTTTTTATGTAGGGAATGTACTTCATCTTGATAAGAGTTTCCTCTAGTCTTGGTTCATGTAATGTAGTTTTCTTGATAATATTATGAATTCTTGGAAAATGGTTGTGTGGCTTGCTTATAAGTGTAACAATATTTCATCTTTGGTGGATGCCTAAAGGATCTTAGTTTATTAAGTGTGAAAGCCTCAAACCAAGTCACATGATAGGTTATTGTAGAGGTTTACGTTATGTCATGATGTACTGTTGCGTATTTTCTATTTATCTCATGTACGTCTATGTAATTTACCCAAGGGTTTTCTCTCTATATAAGAGACCCAAGGGCTCTATGTAATAAAACATCAGAGTATCATTTGCTCTAACATGGTATCAGAGCCAAAACCCTAGCCTAGGGTTTTGCCCACCCGCCCCCCCCCCTCCCTCTCTTGGCGTCGCCGACCCCCTCCCGCCCTCCAGGCGTCGCCGACCCCCTCCCTCCCTCCCTCTCTCCAGCAGCCGCCGCCGCCGACCCCTACCCTCCAGCCGCCGCTGCACCTCTCCAGCCGCGGGCCCCCTCCAGCCGCGGGTCCTCCTCCCGCTACCTCTCCGGCCGCAGGACTCTCTCCCCACCGTCTCTATACAGCCGCGGGTACCCCCCCCCCCCCTTGCCGCCGGGTACCCCGCCTTGCATTTGGGGCCCACTCTCTCGCCGTTGGGTCCCAAAACCGCTGATGGATACAAGTGCATAAGTCTACATATGCACTTGGATCCTAAGGTTTCTTTGTAGACACACGTTCTATTGTCTATCATCCCTTGGTCTTACTCTCCGGCGCTATGTCAGACCAAAAGCTTGATATGCCCGCCATAGGTGCCTTCAAAGGTTCGGCACCAATTGTCAAAATGGACGGGACTAACTACGAACTCTGGGCCATGCAGTTCCTGAGTCTTATGAAGTCGTGTGGTAAGAAACTTATTCTTACCGAAGAGGAGCCGGCAGAGAAGACAGGGATTTATGCCTCATGGGAGGCTGATGATGGGTATGCCAAAGTTTGGCTGTCAGGAACGCTCACGATGGAGATAGCAAACGACGTCCTCCATCAGCCCACCGCCAAGGCGATGTGGGATATTCTGGCCACGACATACTCTCAGGTGCGGAACGAGACAAAGATGCTGCAGTTGCAGCATGACATCTTTGCCACGAAGCAAAATGGGAGGCCTCTTCATTCTCTGTACACGTCTCTTCGTGGGATGTTCGAGAAGTTATATAGCACTATCCCGCTCACGGCCACGCCAGAACAGCAGAAGACGTTCCACAACGCCACTATGGTAGGCATTTTACTCGCTGCCCTTGATCCAGAGTACGAGGCAGCCCGCTCTCAGATCCTCGCAGATGCCACTATTCCTCCAATGGAGGAAGTCTACCGGAGGCTCAGTCGTATCTCAGTTCCCTCCAGTGCAGCGACCCCACCGCCTTCGGCAATGGCGGTCTCCAGAGGACGCGGTAGTTCATCTTCCTTTCGTGGCAGAGGAAGTGGTGGTCGTGGACGTGGAGGTCGGGTGCGTTTGACGTGCTCCTTTTGTCGTCGTACTGGCCATTCTGAGGATACATGCTACTCAAAGCATGGATTTCCTCCTTCTGCACGTGTTGTTGATCATGTTCAGAGTCCACCACCAGCTACCTCATATTACAGGTTCGAGGAGCTTGTAGCACGGCTTCGTGATATTATGCCCCAGTCATCATCAGAGGGGGCTGATACATCCGATATTGCAGCCTCTGCGTCAGCCAGTACGTCTGCTCCTGCGAGTACCTCAGGTAGTACTTCTGCTTCCTATACTAGTCATGACCTATCAGGTTGGATTGTTGACTCTGGAGCCACACATCATCTCTGCCGTGATCGAGATGTTCTGCAGTTTTATAGAGCTATTCCGTCTGGTCGCTCCGTACTCATCGTTGATGGCACTCATTCCCCTATTATAGGTCAGGGGGAGACAGTTCTATTGCCCTCTATGCACCTACAGGGTGTTACATGCACCAGAATTCTCCATGAATTTATTATCAATTAGTCAACTTACAAAAGATTTGCACTGTCAGGCTATATTTGATCCATCTTCTGTCATTTTTCAGGACATACTCACGGGCAGGGTGATTGGCTGTGGTTCTGAGCACAATGGCCTCTATCGTCTTGTCCGGAACTCCTACGTAGGCGTCTCACTACACTCTCAGGGTTTCGTCTCTCCATATACATGGCATCTTCGCTTTGGTCACCTGCCGCTACAGAAAATGCGTCACCTCCTGCCTCAGATCTCTCCGAATTTGTCCTTTCGTTGTGAAGCATGTCAGTTAGGAAAGCACCATCGGTCTAGCTTTCCGAGTCGTCAGGGTCGGAGCAGTGGCTCCTCATTTGAGTTACTACATATCGATATTTGGGGTCCGAGTCGTGTCCCAGACCATCAGGGGCATAGGTTTTATCTTGTTGTGGTTGATGATTTTTCTCGCGTGTCTTGGACTTTTCTTCTTAAAAATAAATCAGAAGCAGGAAGTGTTATCCAAAGTCTTATAAATGAAGTGCAAAATGTTTTTTCGTCTACTGTTAAGTATGTGCGTACTGATAATGCATTGGAATTCTGCACTCGGTAACCCAAGGGTTTTCTCTCTATATAAGAGACCCAAGGGCTCTATGGAATAAAATATCAGAGTATCATTTGCTTTAACAGTTATAGTCAGGTGGCATCGGTGGTGAGGCACAGAATAGGCATATATTGGTATAACATTTGATGTTATGGATAGAAGCTTCCACTTCTTTGTTTGTAAGGGTAGTGTAGCACCCTTGGGCGATAACAACAATAAGTATTTATAGACTTGATCAAAGATTTTACTACCATATTATCATTCTTGCAGGACAAGTACTTGTTTTTCTTCTCTTTAGGCTCATCCTTCAAGGGATGTTTCCTTGTTGTGCCCTTTTAACAAGTTGAGGATTCTCTGCGCCCATAAGTCATCCCATCAAAATCGATGTTTGGTGTGTAGAAGGGTATTTTTCATATCTTATTGTGATTTGTGGTTTACCACCTAAAGCGATATTTTAAAGGACATATCTATGGATAATCTTCCTATTGTTTACTTAAAGTGCTTGTAAAAATGCCTACTTCACTAAGATGAATAATTCTAAGCACACTTTAGCCACCTGAGCATGAGTATGGGCATAGAGTGGGCGCTTTAGGACATGTGGTATGTTGTAGGGAGGTTATACATTGGAGACATGCTAGTTACATTGGCATGCCCTAGCTCAGTGCATGCATAAAAAGGTTGGAGGCTTTGGATGATTGCCTATGCTCGTGCATTAAGAGAAGTGATGCGACCCTGTTGGGTCCCTAGTAGGCATTACCTTAAGACCTATAAAGTCAATGCAACAGGACCCTTTGATTGATGCCTAAGGGCTCGTAAAGTTGATTGGTTAACATTGTGTAGAGACTTTCACAAATGATGCTAATTGCTGAGGAGATTGTTATTGACTTTTGAGGGAGATGGTTGCTGGTGGCTTGCCTGAGTGAAGTTTAGGACCTTCTTAGTGAGGTATTTGATGATCTATTTAGGATGTTGCTTCGATGCCGTATAGGAGAAAAGATTTACTTATTAGTTTGTTTGGTTCCTTTTTATGTTGGGAAAGAGGGTGGAGAGATATTACAAGGATCCAAAAACATAAAAAGAACAACTAAAAACTGCAAGAAAATAAATATATGAAACCTCACTCCTAGTTATCTCGACATTATTAAATTCCAATTTTTACATCATGTTATTTTGTGGAGAGTACCCACTTCAATGGTCTGGTGGTAGTGCAGTGTGCCTTCTGCCTACCACCCAAAAGACCATGGTTCAAATCCCTTCTTATGGGGGTTGCATTAGGTAGCCGACATCCAACACAAAAAATTGTTGGATCTTTCAACATGGATTTGAGCAAGAATCCATGTAGCCGACCCTATTTAATAGTGGGAGAAGGCTTCACCATTTTTGTCGCCGACCCTACTTAATGAGGGAAAAGGCTTTGTTGTTGTTGTGATTTGTTTTCAAAGAACAATTCATTGACTCCAACGTTGACATATGTTGCCCTGGTGACTTGTGAGGTATTTACACATCATGTGGGTGGGTTGGAAGGTTTGGATAATTGATCAACAGAATATGGAGCGGGATGGACATATGTTTTATTACAATTATGAGAATGATCCTTTTCTTTGTAGAAGAATTTCCTAGTTGATACTTTATTCTGTTGGTTTTGCGCAACATAATCATTCTTGGGTTTTTAGAGTTGGAGATCAATTTAATTTATGATAGGAGTTTGTTCACGCCCAAGGGATGCGACAAAGAATTGAGCATTAGGGTTTTATTAATTTAGGGTTTGTTATAATTTTAATTTCCTTTGTCATCCAACTTGAGTCAATTTGATTTCATTTAAATAATGAAATCTTGTGTGATCTTTAATTAGTTACTAGGTTAAGTCAAATTTTTTTGAAGAAAAAGAGGGTGAGCTCTTGAGATGGGACTCACTCTAAAGTTCGCATTAAAAGTCAACCATAACGAACATACATGTGTCTATGCTGAAACAATGGATAGGTACTTAACAAGAATATTTTCTCGGTTATAGTGTTAACCTTGAAAGTTCGGCTCATTTCTAGCATGTCAAATAGCCAAAGGAAGGGCAAAAGCTAGAGATACGTCCTCTTGTCTTTCGCAAACCGATCTAACAAAGTTCTACAATGTTGTATTGTTGCTAGTCCTCATCCATCGTATATTTGCCCCCTCCCATACTGACTCGGAGGTTCTACATTTAAAGAATAAATGATCCAAGTCTTCTTGCTTCTCTTTACACTTGTCGCAGGTCAAATCACCCGTACGTATCATTCTGTCCCTTCTCAATTTTGTAAGCAGTCAGGCTTGCGTTTCAAGCGAAAGAAAGACTTTGATCATCTGTGGGATTCTAAAGTTCCAAATAACTATGCAGTCATGTATGAGATCATCTTGGATTGCAACCTGACTGCGTGCAAAAATCTGTAAGCCTTTTTAATAAAGAAGTTGCCAATGCTCCACCTATAATGGTCTCTACTTGTCGCATGCCCACCGACATTTGTTAAGTCGCCATGTAAGGCAATGTATTCATTTAATCTTTGATTTGAGAATGCCACGTCGAAGCAAGCGCTCCAAAACCCATCCGTCCACACCTGGAGCAAACATGCGTTCTTATTCTTAGCTAAAGCGAAGAGTCGGGGAATCGATCCCCAAAAGTCCCCGAACCCATCAACCAAAGGAAGACCAAGGTAGATGACGAGTTGCGCTCTGATCAGATAATAAAGGACTCTAGAAATTTCATTAATCTCCCCTTGCCTGAGTCCAAATTGAAAGAAAGTAGATTTCTCTCTATTGTGTTGAGGCCTCGATATGTCACCAAAAATATCTGTAATATAGGATGCACGACGCACATGATCCAAGTCGCCACCAAGGAAGATCATAGTGCCATTTGCTACTGAAGGATCAGAACCAATATGTCATGTTTGAGGTATCCCGTACATAGTCCCCCACCATCAGCCAACCTCATCATAGTCATCAAGGCATCAACAACTATCACAAACAAAAGATGTTCTAGAGGACACCCATGTCTTACTCCACGTTGGGGTTAAAAGAAACCCCCTTCCAGTTGGCCCTTCACCGGTACTACATAGGATGCCATCGTAACACACCTCTTCATCCAAGCAATCCACATGTCTGTGAAACTCCCCTTCTCCAACGACACCCAGAGAAAATGTCAGTCTACGTAGTCGTAAAGTTTAGAGAAATCTACCTTCCAAGCTAGACCCCTCTCTTGATTTCTCTTCCAGTCTAGCAAAATTTCATAGGTGAGTATCCCGACATCCACCTTGACCCTCACATGCATGAATGTAGACTTCCCATGCAAGATAATATCATCAAGAACAACTTGTAACCGATTTGCGAGGACTTTGGTGACAAAGAGATAAATCCCATTGGAGAGAACGATTTGCCTAAAGGCTTAAACCTAGTTGGCGTCTCCTTTTTTTGCTACAAAAAAAAATAGTGCCTTATTCAGACGGTTCAAACCCCTAATTGCTCGTGTAGTACCGCCACAATGTCCTCTTTTATAATATCCTAGAGTTCTCTATAGAAGGAATAGAGAATCTGTTCGGACTCGAAGCACCATCAACGTTCAACTGAAATACTACATGTCTGATCTCATTCTCCTTGAAAGAGCTCACCGGCATGTCATCCTGAGAAGTGGAGATAACATTGGTCCCCCTGCCATGTCAACCCCAACCCGCTCGTGTAATCCTTTTGTTAAACATGTAGAAATGTTTTCTAAGTGCTCTACCGATTTACAGGTTTCCTTGTATCTCCTCCCCATTAATCATGATGCGATGGATGCAATTACACCATCATCGCCCACCGGCCATGAAGTGAAAGAAGCGGGTGTTATTATAACCTTCATTAAGCAATTGTTACCTCTAAGTATATCTCCTGGAAATGTATGGTCCTCAATTGGGCCTCCTCGGCAGCTAGGTCTCGCTTATCTTCCAAAAGGTTAAGGCAAACAATCTCGTCCTACGGCATCGTCCTTTGGTTCTGTTGTTGTGCTCGAATATCTTTGTTATGCACCAAGTAAAAGTTTGTTACGCCTCCATGGATGTCAAAAAACAATCGATATGAGATATCGAGGGAGCTCTATGTATATCTACAACCACTAGCATCAATAATCTCCAACTCAGACTAAAAAAGGGAAAGCTCCACAGATCCACTATCAGCCCCACCACACAGCTGTGGACAATCCTTCAAACATAGTATAGTGTTAAGGTATCCCCCAATGATCCAGAGATTCGAGGGGCATCTTGCTCTCACCAAACGGAGTTCATAAAGCAAATCCATGAAGCTGCCACCATTACTCATGCCATATACGTTAGTCAAAACAAATATGGAGCCATCAGCTTACCGTTGGAACAAAATAGAAAAATGGAGTGATAGTCCCTGACTGCATCTCCCTTCGGACTGAATTTTACCACCATTCCAGCTAGTCACAAGACCCCCAGATGCCTCTGTTGAGTCAATAGCTCGAAACTTCAATAAACCCAGGCCACTCACAGATCCCTACAACCCATCCAACCCATGTGAGATTTAGTCTTTTGTAGCATGATAATATCCGCCTTAGCCTCCATAAGCAAATCACGAACTGCCATTCTCTTATTCGGTCTTCCAAGACCTCTTACATTCTAGGTGAGAAGGATCATTCGAAAATAATTTTGACTCCTCGAGGTGGTACCACACCCAAGCAGTCCACTAGCGCACATCCAATGCCACCATCATTTGCCTTAGCATCTGTGCCTGCTTCCCCCACATGCGCCCCATCCACAACTTCCAACATAAAAGCTTCTACCTCTAATTTCTCCTCCGACGTACGATGACCAACAATGAGTCTAGTATCTCCCCCATTCCCCCATTCGATGAACATTGCCTTCACACTATTCATCCGAAGGGGGTCCCATATTCACCAAACTGGAGATCAAGCGCATTATACACTGCAAGTCTCCACCTACATTGTCGTTCCTTTGCAGTCACTCGAGAGTTTCGCTTGCCAAATCGAGACTTGGTTGAGAGAGGCCCCCGTGTAACCCGTTCAACCCCACCTGTTGATCCATGAGGGCTCACAGATACAATGGGGGAACGAAGCCACCATACCATCTTGATCACAACTACATTGGGGGGCGAAGCCACATTCCATCTTTCTCTGGGACCACAACACCACCAGCTTCAATGCAAGTGTGAGGCCTTCCATCCAAGCGATTATCAAAGGGCAAGGTGACCTTCGCAACAAGGCTCGAAGCGAGGGGATCTTGATTGGTCACCTAGGACATGTGCCCCAAGAGGAACAAGTCTAGGGAATGGCGCTTCCGGGGGCTTATATGTGGGACAGACCTGACTTGAGATGTGATTGGCAATGGAAATGGATTCGAGAGTGGTGGATTCTAAATGCAAGGTCCAAAAAAAGGCTCCATCGAGGTGCCCGTTCAAGGCAGGAGACATCTACTACATCTGGAGCCTTCACTAATTTGAGTTGGTTCACCTTCCTGATATTTCAGCGGTGGAATAGGAACAGACACAACTCTACTGCTATCCATAATAACTGATAATGATGAAGCACCTCTTCTGTCGTTATTGCACATGGCGGTGTCGACATCAACCACCTTGATTCGAAAAATCCCCTTTCCAAGTTACAGGTGTATCTCAGATGGCAACAGCCTTGACCTATCCACCGCTTCAACCTTTACATGCAAGTCAGCGCTTTTTGAGAGCCTGCCATTGATAATGGAAATTACCTTGCCATGCTCCGACAACAGCTTCTCTACTATGTTGAGATCATGTGCACGTAACGGTAACCCCTTGAAGATTAGTACCTTGTAGAATGACTCTTGTGAATCTCCGTCTTGGAACGTTAGGCGACACCAAACCAATCCCCCTCTGATCGAAACTTCTTCCACACGTTGAGCAAAGATTGGACTTCAAGTTCAGATGGGCTACATGCGCATATTAGACTATTACGAGAAGGATGACGTTCTCTCAGAAGATGGCCCCATCTTGATGCTAATATCCTCCATTGTGCATGAAGGTAATGCTTAGTTTGAGAGCAAACACCAACAACGACTCCTTCAAGCAGACACAAAGGAACCATCGCCTTGTCTCGTCGAGACTGCTTAGAGATCGAGTGTTTGCATCCAACACCCTTCACACAATGTTGCACAGAAGACTGTGGACACCATCTACACCGATGGCCGACTCCAGATGAAACATGTAATCGCTTTACAACATATGCTAGCAACGTGTCTAGCCTCTCTACACTTAAAACAAGCCTACCACTTGTCCCATGAAGCCTACGCATGGTTGTCTTCGTCACCCACTTGAGTCGGTCGCCAGTCTGTCATAAAGAATCCACGAGTGTCGATCATCTTCCTCCTCTCCCTGGTGAATCTCATATCATGTCCCCACTGATTGGACGACACCCCATGCTATCCACCTCTTGTCGAGAACATCCACACCTTGCCCATGACCTTTCAATTCTCCACCTAGGTTAAGTCAAATTAGGGATTAGTTTCCTTTTTATTTTATTTTGTAATCCCCACCCTCCTATATAAAGGGGATGATAGTCATTGTGAAAGATAGTTCAAGTTATATAGAAAATTAGAGTTCCTCCTTGTCTCCTCTTCCCTTGCTCTACCCTTATGCATCTCCTCTTCTCCTAAATTCTGTGCAACCAACACGTTTGTCCTTCCTCTTTCCCTTTCCAAATTTCTTCTCCTCCAAAAACCTTATCTACATCAATTGGTATCCAATCATGGCACTTAAATTGTCCCTAGCGATCTTATTCAATAATATAGCACAAAGTTCAATACAAGTTATTTGCACCATGGCTCGTATTCACATTGATATGCGGAAGGTAAAGATTCATTTCCGATCGTGTTTGACAGTACAACCCTAGCTCGATTCGTGGTTCGACGAAGACATGTCATCCCCAACTAGAGCGTGCTACAACATCCCTACATGATGTCGTCAATAAAAAAATGAAGAAAATATGAGGTGATTCCAAGTTCTATCTATCGAAAAGTCCTTACAAGATGAGTTTGAAGAGCAAAAAACAAAGTAGAAAAGCATGTCTCCAACACCCCCAACCATGTCAAATTCTGTGATAGGATCATCTGAGGTCGTTGTTGTGGTAGACAAACTCACAAATCCCTAAGAACGAAGTCTATGGTTTCTCATGTTGTTCAACCACCTCCTATGCAATCAACCACTGACCCTCTCAAGTTATTGTCATTGCAAATACCCCAGGCTTAGGTCATCTTATAAGGATGGTTAACACATACATCTCCTTATGATACCAACATCTATCGAGAATAGCGAATGAAATTGCAGAAGCACCCCTTTACCGACATCAGGCATCACAACCCTGTCAAGATTGATTGGGAACTCTAAAAACACGCTACTAGACACCAACTCATTGCAACCCTACTTCCATTCTCACTTGACATCGCACTCATGTTAATGATGCACACAAGCGACATAGCTCTAGGGCTTGGAGACTCCAAACTGGCCCTTCGAGTGACCTTCACCATGATGTTCTGTGCACAAAGCACCAGCAATTGAGCTTTTCCGTCGACACTTCTTTCACCAATGCCATTGTGGTTGCTGTCGAGACCCTTTACCGTCACACCCATCTGTACGTGTGCCTTTGCCACCCTCCCCACAATCAATGTTGAAGCCATCGTGTACATGAAAGAGGAGAAACCCTAGTAACGACTCAAATGAGATCACTATCCCATGAGATTAGGGAGTTGGGATTTGCATGCGATTTTTGAGAAGCCTCTCAATTCTTTTTATCTACAAGTGAAAGTCGGGAGTCACATATGGAGGAGTAAATATCCAAGTGAGGTGTAGAAAAATTGCCATTTTGCCTCCATGTGCAAAAAAGTTACAAAAATAGTACTGAAAGCGATAAAAGTGGGCAACAACCAATTCCAATTAGGAGTAGGGGTGTTGGTTCTTCCTATATATGGACTTGGGGAAATGCATATTAAATACATCTCATTTCATCATATTCTTGTGCTATTTGCAACTCCATGGCTTCTCCAAACTCCATGCCCAATCGTTGAAGATGCCGCATCAATTATTCTTCCACGATCTTCTTCAAGTAGATGTCAACTCCATGAAGATCACATCAATGGCATGGACGCTTGCCTTTACACGTACCACACAAGTTCTTCAATCATGATCCTCTCCAAATTAATGACAACTTTAGGAGAGTTGCATCAACATGGGCCTTACCATACACACCTCTTCATCATGGGTTCAGATGCCTCACAATCAAGTGTCTATGATCAAAATCTGAAGATCAATCAACTCCTCAAGAGATGAGTATTTCGAAGTGGTGATAAGCTGATGAAACACGAAATTGAAAATTAGGATTTTGATTAATATAGGTTTTTTCATCTCGTCCAATTAGATTCTAATTATAGTTTTTCCAAGTCCAATTTGATTTCATTTAAATAATGAGATCTCATGTGTTTTCTAATTAGTTATTAGGTCGAGTTAAATTTAGGATTAGTTTCCCTTTAATTTTATTTTGTAATTCCATCCCTCATATATAGTGGATGATAGTCATTGTGAAAGACAGCTCAAGTTATATAGAAAATTTTGAGTTCCTCCATGTCTCTTCTTCCCTTCCTCCTCCCCTCGCGCTTCTCCGCAATTCTCCTATATCCCGCGCAACCGCCGCGTTTATTGTGAACCCCCTTGGATCCAGGTACCCGTATACACACGTTCGCACTACTACATTCGCATGTGATCGCACCAAGTATTATAAAATAGGGATTTTTTTTTTTGCTTTTGCATATGACATTCACATTCAATGAATAAACCACATAGACAAAAGAAGAAGTGCCGCCAATATTTCAATCATTTTCATATAACATTATATGTAACAAAAGAATGTATTACAATGTACATGTAGGTCCCCAAATATATGACTGAAGAGGAAGGAAGCATATTACATCATACGCTGAACTAAAAACTGAAACAAAAGAAATCATACCGTCTAGAGTATACACGATCCCCAGAAGACATCAACCTACTCCTGTGCAACAGGCTCCTTGCATGCCAAAACATGTTAGGAAGAAGAGATATCAGCGAGCGCTGGTACACCCATATATTATATTATTATATATAAAAAATGGTATTTAAAGTGGTTGCAAAAGATGCAAGTAGAAGGGTATAAATATCTAAAATTTATATCTACTTGCAATGTAAAAAGGTTTTCAAGTTGCTTGTATGTACCAGCCATGCTCACCCATTATCCCAACATTTCTCACACACACACACATATATATAACATACTTATATTGTAATTGATTGTTCATAAGTGTATGTGTGTGTGTATATTCTCATATTGTTCAGATATCCTGTTTGTGGATTTTGACGATGTGAAAGGTGAGATTGGAAAGGTTTATTGATTTATTTAATTCTCAAGTCTAGTGGATAGTCTGTGGTCTTGGTCAGTGTGCGTCATCACACTATTACTCTAAGACGTGAATAATGCCTTAAGGCTGGGATGCCTCCGTATGCATGCGGTGTTGTATAATGCATCCTAACTAAGTTCCCAACATGTCCACTATCTTATGGGGATTTCGAATCCAATTTTAGTCACTTTCTACCAATCTCAACTTTAATTGAAACTCCTTCAAACCTCAACTGTAACTGTCTCAGATGTAACTCTAGATGACTTAGAGGTAGACATGGATGATTTGGATGTAGAATCGCCAAGTCTACTGGCGAAAGTAAACAAAACTCAAGCGGTGAGTTAGCCTACAAAAGGGCTTTTCCGTCTCGCCCTCTAATTGGAAATGCGGTCCAATAGAAAGAAAGGTCTACTCGAAAACTATGCTCCGGAGACGGGTAAGAGAGACTTTCCAGAAAAGTCGCTCTAAAACTGGCCCGACTAGTATGGGAAAACGAGCTCGTACGAAAAACTGAAAATTGAGGATCCCCCGCATGGGTATCCTAAAACAAAGGGTCAGCGGAACTGATCAAAAGTCGGGATCCCAAAGAGGCGTAAAAACACTACGAGCTCGTGTAAGACCTTGAAAGTACTGAGATCTTAGACCCGCGCACTTGGTTGTCGCTGCTCAAACTGGGCTTCCTATTCTCCCGCCCAGTTGAGGGTCACCGCGCCCTCGTATAGTCAGGTGTAAGGGTCACCATGACCGGCACAATATTAACTGGTATCATTGATTCATCGATAGTTTCACGTATTTGTCTACTCAAACTTTTATGGATCTCTGATATAATAAACTTATAATTCTGATTCTTTTGGTCGAAGACCTTATTAAAATTAAAAGTGGTCATCAAATAAAATTAACTTGTAATATTAAGTATTTACCAACTGCATGTTTAAGAGGGCTTAAGGTCGAAGCTCTTAAGGTGGATCTCTTAAGCCTCCTCCAATAATATTCTAATATTTGAGTAAATTTAATTAAAAGAG
Source organism: Ottelia alismoides (assembly GCA_037367405.1). Lineage (NCBI taxonomy): Eukaryota > Viridiplantae > Streptophyta > Magnoliopsida > Alismatales > Hydrocharitaceae > Ottelia > Ottelia alismoides. Next base: position 242,598 of record JAZKJV010010132.1, on the reverse strand, counting down.
AGTCATAATCATAGGAAGGTACAAGGCTCAACGTCCTCCAAAGGAGTCATTCAATTGCAACAGGAATTATTGAATGATTTTTTTTAAATTTTACCAAAATGACAAAAAAAACTAGGTCACCTGTCAATAGATGGTCTCAATTAAATAATGCCACATGCAAGGAAATGCAAGACAATTACGTCATAAGTTAGATATGAGATAATCATTTAGCCTAAATATAAAGATTAGACAGTTTAAACTTTCAATCTCTCAAGTAGTAGGGCATTGATCCCTCAACATGTCATCTCGCAAACGGATCTCACAGATCAGAGGCACTGCAAGCTCCCATCGAGACCCATGGCAACACACCAAATTCCCAATCATCACCATCATCATTTAGCCATATTTATTATCTTCTCCATTAATGGGAGACGAGTAAAAGCAACCTTATGCAAGCATTACAGAGAAGAGACCTTAAAGGGATAATTAAAGATGCATGAATTATTTCATTTGGGCTTGATTTAGAGGTACACATCAAGGATCTGCTTATACTGTGAGTGAAGTACTATACAAATGAGGTGCCAATGATACAGATAGAAAATTTGTTGACATCATGCGGAATCCGAGATTCTATTCGCCTTTAGTTCTCAAATTTCATAGCACCGCCTAAATTCTTCAATATGTCCCAATATATGTAAATATCCTAAAAAGGAATAAGTATATTTTATAAAGATGGACACTACGTCACCATGACTTATTACCACTATATCAGAATATTCGTTCTCATGGTTGGGTCTCTTTATTTTCAGAAATTGTTATGCTTGAAAGCTTCTTTTGGATAAATTTTGGCGAGTCAAATTCCTAAGTAGTACCTGGGAATTACTTAAATACCAATGTACTACTTAATATTTTTTTACTCAAAAACTACAGGGGTGTCGCATGTTGAACATGCGACACCCCTTAAGTTTTTTTTTACCCAGGAAATACATATGTGTCGCATTTTGGATATGCGCTATAGATAACGCATATTCAATATGCGATATTGAGCCTAAATAAGGCCCGCGGCCAGCGGCCTTGCCATTTCCCAGCCCTTTCGTCGTTTTCCTTCACCCGTGCCGCCCCCGACGCCAACCTCACCACCCGCGTCTTGTGATCTCCTCCTCTCTCAAAAACGCCCGTTTTGGTCACTCCTAGCCCCGCGGAACACTCCTTTTCCGTGTTTTCACTGATTGGCACCGTCCTAGCCGTCCTCGCGTCTCATTAGGGCTAATCACTTGTTGCGAACAATTGGACTTGGTAAAACGTTTTCTTTAGTTATTGTTTGTATCATATGCATGTTATTTTCATTTCTCGAATGTATGACGTTTGCTTGTACGTTGTGTCACGTATTAGGTTAGAATGGAGCAGTTGTATTGTATGTGTCATTTGAGTAGTACACTCATGTGCGGATCGTCAACCAACGTAAGGGGGTTTGTGTTGACTGCTAATATGACGTTCGATGAGATGTTGAACTTGTTTTACCGTAAGTTCAACTTGGATGTTGACAGTCAAAAAATCCGATTATTACATTGCATCCCTCGAGGCCCAGGGGAGGAACCGTCATTTTCATCTATTGTCGATGATGATGATGTACAGGCAGTTCTTGTGTACGCTCGGACCATTGGGAAATCAATGCCTACCGATATTTATGTTGAAGATGTATCTGTGAGCGAAGTCCCCACTGTTATGACTAATAAGGGACCGTCTGGAGTCCCGAGCACACAAGCAGGAGTTGTCCGCAGCACGCCACCAAGAAATGTCCCAACCATGGGACCCTACTTTGACACGGATGCGCCTGTAACGCAGCCAAGCACGGTTCAGGATTTGGGCTTGAGTGAGCCGTTGCTGCGAGAGGTTAACCGGATGGATCAGGATTTCATCCCTTGGGGGACCGATGATGACCTGGAAGAAGGTAGCGAAGATGTCGAAGATGATCTGATGGACGAGGAGCTCCCAACTAATGAACAAACCACGCATACTATTACACCCCGTATACCCTTTTTTGGGGTTAGAGGGTCAAATATTCGTTCAACATATGAAGACGACATTCGAAGCAAGTCTAGACTTGATGGTGTTGCTGACGAAATCCGCAAGGGTAGGACGTTCAAATGTAGGGAGGATTTGGTTTACGCTGTGAAGAAGTTCCACATTCTATCACATTATGACTTCATTGTCAAGGAATCCACCAGCTTGATATGGTCGGTTTTTTTACGCAGAGATCAAATGGTTGCGTTTGGTATTTACGAGGACATTTCAGAAAATTTGATGGACTGTGGGTGATCTCCAAGGTTGTTGGGGCACACACTTGTATAAACCCAACAGTTAATCAGGATCACCCTCAGTTGGACTACAAATTCATGTCCAGATCATTGCTAACTCTTGTTAGGGATGACCCTAATGTTCGTGTATCAAGTTGTAGAGCTCACATCCACGAGATGTACAACTACTGGGTTTCAAGGAAAAGGGCTTGGGATGCTCGAAGGAAGGCCATCGGAATCGTATTTGGTGACTGGAAGAAGTCATACGCTGAAATGCCTTTTCTTTTGCATGCAATGAAGGCTGCTATTCTAGGGATTGAAATTGATATTGAATACAGCGACCATCCTGATCCTCGGAAACCTCTCTGCTGCAGATTTGAACGATGCTTTTGGGCATTCGGTCCTTCCATTGAAGCATTCAAATATTGTCGGCCTCTGATTAGTGTTGACGGGACACATTTGTACGGGAAGTACAAACAAAAACTGCTCATTGCTTGCGGTGTTGACAGGGATAAACATATTGTTCCCCTTGCATTCGGGATCGTCGACGAGGAATCCTTGTCGTCATGGAAGTGGTTTCTTTCGTTGGTACATGTAAGGGTAATCGGCATGCGAGCTGGACCAATATGTATCATCTCTGACAGGCATTCTGGTATAAAAGCCGCTATGAAAGATGCTGACGTGGATTTATTAGAACCCTTTGCATATTGGTGGTTTTGTACGAGGCACGTCGCGAGCAACTTCAAAATGAAAGCTCTGGTGCAAGCCGCAGCATTACAGACGACACCTAGGAAGTCTACCAGGGCTCGACGGACGTCTACTGGTATTCGCGGGCGCAAACAGTACACGGTAAATTTGCTACAAAGGAAATGCACTTGCAATAAGTGGCAAATATATCGTATCCCATGTTCCCACGCCATTGCAGTCATTACAAAGCGTCGGGCTGAAGTGGATTCCTATGTTGGAGAGTGGTACACCTGGGAGAAACAGTTGAAGGTTTATGGAGGGCAATTTTTTCCCATCGGTGACCGTGAAACATGGGCTCCCCTCGAATATCCTGAGTTATGTCCGGACCCAAAGCGTAAACGCGGTAAAGGTCGTCCACGAAAAACAAGAATATATAATGAAATGGATGTTAGAGATGTGATTCGGCAAAATACTTGTTCCTATTGTGGGATATTGGGTCACACACACCGTGGATGTCCCAACAAAACCGCAAGAGATTCTCAAGCATCCATATCAAATGCGCCGACGGCGACCAGGAATAAGAATAAATGTGGAAATTGTGGTGGTCAAGGTCACAACCGACGTAAATGTCCAAGTTCGAGTAAGTGTGCTTCCCTCGTATATTATTTATTTTCATTGTGGTAAATACTTGTTGCTTTTGTCGGATATTGTTGTTTTTAGATTGTATTGTGTAACATTGAATATTGTAATTTTCAGATGGATCCCGGCCCAGTTGATCCTTCAGCTCGCTTTGTGGAGCCGTGTCTACGACATTGGACACGAGGAATGCCGCGAGATTGCGGCACAAGCGAAGGCGGAAATGACGGAGTGGCTGTCATTACAATTTGCAGATGCGGTCACGTTACATGACGAGCGTGCTGATGTGCCTAGGGAGGAGGCAAGGCGAGGAAGGGCAAGAGGACGGGGAAGAGGAAGAGGTCGAGGTAGGGCGCGTGAACAAGTGGCGGAACCCATGGACTATGAAGAAGCCGCTGCGGAAGATGATAACATTGCGCAAGGAGACTACTTCACACCTGCCACCGAGCGACCACGAGAGGACTTGCCAACGCCTCAGGCACCGTTGAGGCATGGATTGGACGTCAGCCAGACACGACCAACTTACTGCACACTAACGCCACCGTCGATGCCAACCTTCGAGGAAGATGTCCCAGGGCCCTCTCAAATCCACATGATAGACGAAGCGAACCGTCTATTACCGTTCCATCCTCCTGATTCTACGATTACATACCAGCGGAGGAAAAAACGTTGACTTGTAATCATTGTAATTTTTAATATGATGCAAAAATGTAATGTATATTCGTGAACAAGTCTACTTATATTAAATATTTGGAATGTCTTCTTTGGATCATACATCTTTCATTAGAAACATTAGATGTTTGGAATGTCTGGAATGTTTGCAATGTCTGGAATGTTTGCAAAAAGATGTCTATTTACATTAGAAACATGCAATTGGCATGCTTTTTCAAGGGTTTTTAGAAACATGAAATTCCATAGCCCAGACCTGGCCAGTCATTTCCGAGGGAAATTCCCTGTAACGATGTCGCATATTGAAAATGTGTTATCTGTTGAAATTCCATAGCCCACACCTGGCCAGTCATTTTCGAGGGAAATTCCCTGTAAAGATGACGCATATTGAAAATGCATTATCTGTACTCTCTACAGGCTATCAGAACATTGGTCGAGACCAGTCATTTTCGAGGGAAATTCCCTGGAAAGATGTCCCATATGCAACATGCGTTACCTGTACAGAACATTTCGAGACCAGTCATTTTCGAGGGGAATTCCCTGGATATATGTCGCATATTGAATATGCGTTATCTATAGCGCATATCCAAAATGCGACACATATGTATTTCCTGCGTAAAAAAAACTTAAGAGTTGTCGCATGTTCAACATGCGACACCTCTGTAGTTTTAGAGTAAAAAAAAACATTAAGTAGTACCTGGGTTTTTAAGTAATTCCCAGGTACTACTTAGGAATTTCACTCAAGTCTTGCAATTTGGTCCCTTTTTTTAGAGATCTTCCTCCATGTACAAAAGAATTTGTTGCATATCAGTTTCCATCCCCCAATATTGTAATGTATAGAAATCTTAACCTGCTACAGGTTTGCCTAAAAAGGAACCCAGTGACAATCATTTGCGTAGGAACTGTATATGATTTTCCTGAATGTGATCAGCATTTTGTCAATTAATTGTCTATCATTTTTTTTACAGAATGATCAAAGCATAACAATCCAAATTGATATTTTAAATACAACAAGACTCGAGCCTCTAAATCAAAATTTGTGTGAGAGGAATTGAGTACACAAGACTAATGATAGATGAAGACAATGCAAGGACTTGGAAAGACAAATAGATTGAAGGTAGACTAGATGTTACAGCATAGATAACCAAGAAGAAGATGTTGAAGAGGAAATATCATGGATGGCAGCAAAAGAAAGGTCATGGATTGTAACTTGGTGAGCTGTTGGACAACAGCTTTGTGCTGCAGCTGTTGCTTTCCCAACTGCTTGGTCAGCAGCAATGAAGGTCTTCCAACAAGGGTTGGTATCTGCAGATTGGTGAGAGTGAGAGCAGGCGCTCTCCTCTTCTCTCGGCTGGAAATTATTGGAAGAAATGGGAAGTGTGTTGGGTGTTTATATAGAAAAAGGAGAGGTCTTAAATCCAGCCAAGTGTAAGGAAAAATTAGGCCAAATGGATATAAGATAGAGCCGTTTGGAGGATATAAGGCCAAGTGGACAAGAACTACAATAGCCGTTTGTAGTTAATGTCTGCTACAGCAGACAGTCATTTTAATAATTTTTTCTTTTACCGAGTCTGCTACAGTAGCAGAAATTAAAATTTTGTTAACTATTAATACATGTTTCTTTTTATTTAATATACAAAAGTTGGCCGAGTTCGCGCCTTTGGCCTCCGATTTTCAGGCTTAATATCTTGATTTGATCGTTTCTAAACAACGATCAAAATGAGTATAATATTGATATACTTTTGATTAGGTTTGAGACCCCGAAATTTTCGAGATACGGTTTCGATTTGGGGTTAAATTTTGCATTTTAAAAATATCAAATGACTTCTGATTGACAAACGGTCGATTCCGTTGGTCTTCTTTCGTCGAAACAGATTTTTAGGTGATCTTGGTTTGTTTTGTGGTTTCCGAATTTGTGTCGCGGCTTTTTTCGGGCACGCATTACGATACGACTGGTTTTTGATCGATTTCGCCCGAACGACTTTTGATTCACGATCAATTGATCGATTTGAGTCGTCTAATGTTGACTGACAACCTTATTGGGTTAACCGGACCCTAGTCAGGTCGGGTTCGGGTTTGTGCGGATTCGGATGTTACATTTATACTTCCTTATCCCCTCTTCAAATTTCTTCTCCACCAAAAACCTTTTTTTTTGCATCACTGAGGGTTGATGATGATCGACATGCCATGCTGTGCATTTTATCTGGTAATCAGGATGCCTGAATCTTGAGCTTTGGATGATCTCGGAGCTTTGGTTGATCTCGAGAGGTGGGCTATATTTTTATCTCTAGCTAAAAGGGAGGGAGGCCTATCTTACCTTACAGTACACCTTGGTTTGCATCTTTACTGTCAAGATCCTCAATCGTGATAGAATCCAAACTATATGCATACTGACCCCTGTGTTTGGCATGATAAGGTGTTGAGTGAGAAACACAACTTTCCAAGATATTTCGGTAGCATATTACGATAGAATGCACTTTATCTCTGACTTTTATGTCATGTTTCATTCCAAAATACATATTTGGTAGTATGTTATTCTCCTGATTTTATGTTGCACTTGCTGGAAATTTTGATGCATTTATTGGCACATTTTAGGATCCACCAGAAGATGCTGTTGTTTCACTTTGCGGCCATGTTTTCTGTAATCAATGTGTATCTGAACGTGTAAGTAGTGATGATAACCACTGTCCAGCATTCCGCTGCAAAGCTAAGTTGGATAATACTTCGATATTTCCCAAGTCTTCATTAAGTGGCTCACTTTCTTCTGTACAAAGAGATGACACTCCATCTGACTCGTGCCTGGAACACAAGGCATCCGAACCTTTGAATGATATTATCTCTCTTGATTCTTCTAAGATCAAAGCAGCCATGGAGATATTGCTATCACTTCCTAGATTGATAGACTCCACACCAACTACTTGCTCAAGGGAGGATCAAACTGTCCCCCTTTCAGTTGATGCAGTGTATTCTTGCCAAGAGAAGTGTATTGCTGATATCAGAACTGAGAAGGCTATTGTTTTTTCTCAGTGGACTAGGATGCTAGATTTGCTGGAATTACGCCTAAAGAATTCTGCCATACAATACAGGAGACTGGATGGAACTATGTCTGTGGCTTCTAGAGAGAAGGCTGTCAAAGATTTCAATACCATTCCAGAGGTCAGTTAATGAATTTTGTATAGAGCTATATATTTGTGTTATTAGTTTAACACTCTGAAGAGGTAAAAAATATGCATGTTGGCAAATGAAACAGCAAAAAAAAGGCTTCATGGAAAATAGGACTTGTGCAGAGGGTTCTGTAGATTGGTCAAAAGAGAATTGAAAAAGAATTTTTTGTTTTTTTTCAATTCTTTTTTAGCCTCTGTGAAAAAAATGCCATATTATTTAAAGAAAAAAATAAGTTTGCTTTTGTAAATATTTGCTAGTAAAAACTGTTCTTTCCTTTGTTTAACCAGGTCACTGTTATTATCATGTCCTTGAAAGCTGCTAGCCTTGGTCTGAATTTGATTGCAGCCTGCCATGTTCTTCTTCTAGACCTTTGGTGGAATCCGACAACAGAAGATCAAGCAATTGATAGAGCGCATAGGATTGGTCAGACTTCCCCGGTCACTGTCTCACGTTTGACAGTGAATAATACTGTTGAAGATCGCATTTTGCTCCTTCAGGTATGTTGTCAAATGGATTACCATGTTCTCTGTGATATTTGTACGTATGGGAAGGTCATCTTGAGTGTTGGTGGTTGCTGTGTATAAACTTCCATAGTCATCCCTAAAATAGAAGTGTGTCCCTGATGCCCATCCAATGGAATAATCGTAATCTCATTGTGTCGCAAATATGCTGAGTTTAACTATCGGTAGGCATGTACTGCATCAGGTGTTGAAGAAGCTTATCTGTAAAGTTTTCAGGTGTAACCTTCGTTAAAGTCAAGCCTTGTACTAGGGTCCCATCTGTTGAATACTTCACAGTGAATGTCTGCATGCATCTAACTAATCTTAATGCATCATGTGATGGCATGGCATTGTTCTCCATCCCGGATAACAAAATTGCTATCCCATTCTCCATTGTCTGTCTCCTACTCGAGCTGGCCATCTGCTCACTCATTTCGTCTGTATCTGCAGATGAGTGTCCATACATGGACAATCAATGCTAGAAATGGGCTGTGAATGACTTACCTTGTGGATATAACTAATGAATGGTGAGGAATTGGACAATATCGATGCACAAAAGAATGTCAACAATTGTTGCATACAATCCAGCATATTGAAAATAACAAGTAATTTAGTGGTTTCAAAAGAAAGCAATTAGATATGCGTTGATATTAAAAAAAATAAAAATCTAATTGCGTGGAAAATGATTTTCAAGCTGCTCAATATGTAAAACCCATGTTCACCCATCTCCCCATAACCTTCCATATATAATATTTTTACATATTAATTAATGACCCATAAGTAAGTTAATTATCTTTTTTATCATTTTAGAGAACATGTTGATGGATCTTGGTATTGGGAATGGTTAGTTTCTGATCTGATCCGTAAATCTGTCTAATTTTTCAAGTCTAGTGGATTGTCTGTGGTCTTGATCTGAGTGTGACCTCACGTTATGACTCTAAGGCATGATGATGTACCTTAGGGTTGGGATGCCTCCGTAGGCATGCGATGGAGTGTAATGCATCCTAACTAAGTTCCCAACATGTCCACTAACTTATCTTATCACAAGTAGTAGTAATTCTAAGATCCGATTAATTATCAATGATTGATGATAAATGATGATTAACCCACTCCAAGCTCCACTGTAACTCCTCGTCAAGACTTATTGATGGAATAGTATCAAACTCAAGTGGTGAGGAAGTCTCCTAAGTGACTCCCATCTCGCCACTTAAGTGGAAGTACAGTCCAGTAGAGGGCTAAGCCTACTCCAAAACTACGCCCCTAATATTGGTGGGAGAGACTCTCCAGAAAAGTCACTCCAAAAACTAGCCTGATCGGTACGGGCAAACGAGCTCGTAAAGAAAAAAAACTAAAACCGAGGGCCCCCCAGCCTAGGTACCCTAAAAAATAGAGGGTCAGTGGAACTAGTCAAAAGTCGAGATCCCAACGAGGCGTAAAAACACTGCGAGCTCACGTAAAACCGTAAACTGCGAGCTCGCATAAAACTGTAAAAGGATTGGGATCCTAGACCTGTGCATTAGGCGAGCGCTGCCCTAACTGGGCTTCTTATCTCCCGCCCAGTTGAGGGTCGCCGCACCCTTGCACGGTCATGTATAAGGGCCATTATGATTGGCACAATTAATTATTAATCATTAATGATTCCCATTATTTTTACTTGCTTAGCTATTCATTTCATTCTCAATTCTTGATGTGGTTGACTATGCAAATCTAGGTCTTTTGTCAATAGTGATCTATAGTTAGTAGAGTACACCTAAAGGGTTTATTTTATGGGGATGATTGGTCTTTAAGTGTTAATGCATACAATAATAGTAGTGTCTGTACCTTTCTTTATTTTGTTTTTCCTCTTAGTATGCTTTATGTAATTTACCCATAGGCTCCTCTCCTATATAAGAGAGCCTAGGGTTCATGGAATAAATAAGTCATTTTTGTTTTTCCCAACATGGTATCAGAGCGACGGTCCTAGATCGGAGTTCTCGAAACCCTAACCCTAGCCCACCCCACCCGCCGGCCTCTCTCTCTCCTCTCTCTCTACTCGGCGCCGCCCATCTCAGATCTGCTGTGGCGGTCTTCTTCTCCAGTCGCGTGTGCGCACTCCAGCCCCAGCGCCTGCGCGCATTCCAGCCCTAGAGCCTGTGCGCATCTGTGCGCATCGGTGCGCGAGTCCTGTGCGCAACATCTGTGCGCGAGACCTGCGCATCATCTGTGCGCATCGCATCAGCGCACTGCATAGCGCATCGCGTGCGCATGCCCATCTGCGCGTCTATTCGCCCCCGTTGCACACGTGAGTAGCGTGTTCTTGCCGCCCCTGCGCGTGAACTCTATGCGCCAGCCGCCAGCCCACAGTTTGCGTGCGTCATTGTGATTGATTGCGTGTGTCAAGACCGTAGCGTGCACATATACATGGGTTTAGTTGCTTGAGGTCTACACGAGCAACTAAACCCGTCTATGTCTTTGTAGACAAATCATATTCTCTATCAATCGTTCCAGTTTTCAGTATCAAGTATATCCGAAAGCAAGGCAGATATCACATCTAGTGGCGCATTCCGTGGTCCAGCGCCGATTGTAAAGATGGACGGTACCAACTATGAACTGTGGGCAATGCAGTTCATGAGTATGATGAAGTCTACGGGTAAGAAGCACATTCTTACCGAACCAGAGCCTGCTGAGAAGACTGGAACCTATGCCTCCTGGGAGGTTGATGACGCATACGCCAAAGTTTGGCTATCTGGCACGTTGGCAATTGAGATTGCCAATGACATCCTCCATCAACCCACAGCGAAGGATATGTGGGACATTCTGGCGGCTACATATTCCCAGGCAAAGAACGAGACAAAGATTCTGCAACTCCAGCATGATATCTTCACCATCAAGCAGAATGGTCGCCCTCTGCATTCTCTCTATACGTCACTGAGAGGGATGTTTGAGAAGCTATATAGCTTCATGCCCTTGACAGCCACGCCAGAGCAGCAGAAGACATATAGGAACGCCACTATGGTGGGAGTGTTCCTAGCTGCACTTGATCCTGAGTACGAGGCAGCACGATCACAGATTTTGGCCGACTCTACAATTCCTCCAATGGAGGAAGCCTTCCATAGACTGAGTCGGATTACAGTTCCCTCAACTGCTGCAAGTCAGAATTCTTCCGCCATGGCAGCAACCAGAGGTCGTGGCTCTTATTACCAGGGTCGTGGACGTGGACCCCGTGGGAGGAGTGGCCGCACTAGGCCAACATTCACCTATTGCCACCGAGTTGGACATAATGAAGATACATGCTATTCAAAGCATGGATTTCCTGCATCTGCACGAGCTGCTGAGCAGATAGAGCCCCCATCTGCTGCTACCTTAGATCAGCGATTTGAAGATCTAGTTGCCCGTTTGAGGGGCATTATCCCACCATCAGGTCCAGCACCGACTACAGAGAGTCATTCTGATGCGGCTGTTTCTGCCTCCACTTCTACCAGTGCTTCAGGTAGTATACTTGCACTTCACAGTAGTAGTCCTGATACATTGCCATGGATTATGGACTCAGGCGCTACACATCACCTATGTGGCGACCAGAGTCTACTTACATGTTATACCCAGATCCCTCCGGGACGGACAGTTGTCATTGCAAATGGCACACATTCCCCCATCACTGGTCAGGGGGAGATTAGATTGACACCGTCTATGCAGCTCAAGAATGTGCTACATGCACCTGATTTTTCAATGAACCTATTGTCAATTAGTCAGATTACGAAGGATCTTCATTGTCGGGCAATTTTTGATTCATCTTCTTTGATTTTTCAGGACATCCATACGGGCAACGTGATTGGTCGTGGCTATGAGCAAGGAGGCCTTTACCGCCTGAATCAGACCCCATTTGCTGGAACCACATCCTCTTCTTTTGGCCAAGTATCCCTTTTTCTGTGGCATCTGCGTTTAGGTCATTTACCGCTTCAGAAGTTGCGTCGAGTAGTGCCGTATAGTCTTCCTCACACATCTGTTCAGTGTGAGGCATGTCAGTTGGGAAAGCATCACAGGTCGTCCTTTCCCAGTCGTCCTGGTCGGAGTAGTACCTCCAAGTTTGAGTTATTTCATGTTGATGTCTGGGGTCCGAGTCGTGTACCTGATCATCAGGGACACAGATATTATATTGTATTTGTGGATGATTTTTCTAGAGTGTCGTGGGTGTTTCTGATGAAAAATAAATCTGAAGCCGGAAATATAATTATTCACTTTCTGAATGAAATCCAAAATGTTTTTTCTACGTCTGTGAAAAGTATAAGAAGTGACAATGCTTTAGAGTTGTGCACTAATTTTCTTGCTAATTACTACTCATCAAAAGGAATTGTTCACCAAACATCTTGTGCCCATACATCTCAACAGAATGGGATTGCTGAAAGAAAACACGGTCACCTCCTTGATGTCACTAGATCTCTACTTATACAGAGTCATGTTCCATATTCCTACTGGGGTGATGCAGTTCTTACTGCATGTTATCTAATCAGTCGGATGCCTTCGTCAGTCTTGAATGAACAGATTCCGTTCTCACTCATTTATCCTGACAAGGATCTGTTTACTCTCACTCATCGTGTGTTTGGGTCGGTTGCGTTTGTCCATCAGTTGTCACCGGGTACGGACAAGCTCTCTCCTAGGGCTGTCAAGTGTGTCTTTGTCGGGTATTCAAGAACTCAAAAGGGGTACAAGTGCTTTGATCCTGTGCGTCGGCGGTATATGATTAATGCAGATGTTACATTTTTTGAATCTAGTATGTATTTTTCAGCATCTGGAGACAATCAGCTTCCACCTACACCACATGATGCCATATACATGACACCACTACCACCTCAGATGCCATCATCAAGACCTCCACCACCACCACCACTACCACCACTACCACAACAGCCCATCTCACTATTCCCGTTCCATTATACCCGCAGGCCTCCTCCACCAGCTCAGGGTCATGATTCGTCTACTAGCTCGCCTATGGTATGTAATGAGAATATTAATGTTGATGGATCTGACGACATTTCTGAGCAGGATGTGTTGCAGGAGCCAGATGAGCCTACAACTGATTTGGATGTTCCCCTTGCTTTACGGAAGTCGACGAGGAGTTGCGCCAAATACCCATTATCAGCCTCTGTGTCTTTTGAGCGGCTATCTGGAGATTTCAGGACGTTTGCTATGGCACTTTCAGCCATAGATATTCCACGGAATCATCATGAGGCTCTGCAGGATAGTAGATGGAGGCTTGCAATGGAAGAAGAAATGGCCGCACTTCAGTCCAGAGGTACTTGGACTTTGGTTCCTATACCTCCAGATGTGAATCCGGTGAGCTGCAAGTGGGTGTTCACAGTGAAGCAAAATGCAGATGGATCCATTGACAGGTACAAGGCACGTCTGGTGGCACGTGGCTTCACACAAACATATGGGGTGGATTATCTTGACACCTTCTCGCCAGTGGCACGTCATTCCACCCTAAGGATCTTGTTGTCAGTTGCAGTTGCTCGAGACTGGCCGCTCCATCAGTTGGACGTGAAGAATGCAATTCTATATGGAGATTTGCAGGAGGAAGTATATATGCAACAGCCACCCGGTTTTGCTGTTGAGGGGGAGTGTTCCAAGGTATGCAGGTTGCATAAGGCTATATATGGCCTGAAGCAGAGTCCCAGAGCATGGTTTCAGAAGCTCTCGGATCTCTTCGAGAATAAGGATACAAATGCTCCAATGCTGATCATTCCTTGTTTGTACAGAAAACAGTGAGAGGTATCATTGTCATTATGGTTTATGTTGATGACATCTTGATTACAGGAGATGATGAGCAGGGCATAAGGCAGGCGAAAGAAATGCTGGGTAGTGAGTTTGTCACTAAGGATCTTGGGGTCCTTAGATACTTTCTGGGGCTTGAATTTGCCAGAAATTCCTATGGGCTACTCATGTCACAAAGGAAATATGTTACTGATCTGTTGAGTGAAACAGGTATGCTCGAGTGTCGACCTGCTACGACACCAATGGACCCCAGCATGAAGCTTTATGAAGATAACACAGAGGAGGTGGACAGGAGAAGATATAGAGAACTGGTAGGCAAACTGTTATATGTGACGATCACTAGGCCAGATATATTATTTGCAGTGAGCCGTGTGAGCCAGTTCATGGAGCAACCACGCCAGGTGCATATGGATGCAATACATATGATACTTAGATATCTCAAATCTTCTCCAAGTGCAGGTCTGCTATTCAAGAAAGGAGAGGGGATTTCTATCTCAGCATGCGCGGATGCAGACTATGCAGGATGTCCCAAGGATAGGAAGTCCACCTCAGGGTATGTTGTCTATGTTGGAGATGCCCTAGTCTCATGGAGGAGTAAGAAACAAACTGTGGTAGCTAGATCTAGTGCTGAATCCGAATATAGGGCTATGGCCCAGGCTACTACAGAGATGATGTGGGTGAAAGCGGTGCTGACAGATCTATGTTTAGATGTACCACTTCCTATGAACTTGGAATGTGATAATCAGGCTGCTTTGTTTATTGCAAACAATCCTGCATTCCATGAGCGGACCAAGCATATTGAGGTGGATTGTCACTTCATACGTGATATGATTCAGAAAGGATTCATTGCTACATCTCATGTTACTTCAGAGAACCAGACTGCAGACATATTCACTAAGGCATTGCTACGAGGTCCATTTCAGAAGTGTGCTTCCAAGCTGAGCATGATTGATATCTATGCTCCATCTTGAGGGGGAGTGTTAACGCATACAATAATAGTAGTGTTTGTACCTTTCTTTATTTTGTTTTTCCTCTTAGTATGCTTTATGTAATTTACCCATAGGCTCCTCTCCTATATAAGAGAGCCTAGGGTTCATGGAATAAATAAGTCATTTTTGTTTTTCCCAACATTAAGGTTTCAGATTTTTATTTCCAAAATCATGAGATTAAAAGCTGCTTAATGGTTCTGGATCTAAGTTTGAATAAATGTAAAATTCTATATCATAAGTCATCACTTGAGGTTTCTCAATCCGTCTATTTATGTCAACACTTATTAATGAGTTAAATGGTTATACAAAGTAGATGACTGATTGACAGTCTTTGATCCACGTTTCATGGTTTCGATGCAAGACATGATGGCGCAATCCTAACCTTATTCTATACAAGAATGGCCAACTCGTGAAGAAGTATTAGTAAATATTTAATTTAGTTAATGAGAGATCGTCTTGTCACTGTATGAATATTAGTCTTAGCATTTAAACAATCGTTTAATGAAGACAAAGTAGGTCTTACTCTGGAATGTCAAAAAGTCTAATTAGAATAGTAATCTTCTACTCTTTACCACACAATATGTGATTAAAAATTTATGGACTTTATATAGTAGATAATTAGATTTTAAAGGACAAACTTCATGATTACATTGCATATGATCCGAAATTAGATTAATATGGTAGATACTCTAATTTCTAATAATTTTTTAGTAGGTATTTTGGATTTGAATTTTTATAGTTGAAATTAATGCCAGAATTTCAATCGGAAATTTTGTCGAGATATTTCCATGTTTCTATGTACCTCTTCGGTTATTTTGTTTCTTTACATCTATCTTATGTAATTTACCCATAGGTCTCTCCTCTATATAAGAAATCCTAAGGTTCCTGGAATAAATCGTCTCTTCTATTTTTCCCAACATGGTATCAGAGCCACGATCCTAGACCAGTGCTCTGTACCCTAACCCTTCCACCTCCTGTTGTCGTCTCTCTCTCTCCTTCCAAGGTCATTGTCGGCCCCTTCAGCCTGCCGTTGCAGCCTAGCGGCCCTGCCGCCGTACTTCCTCCTCCTCTGTAGAGACTTATTTATGTTGCGGTGTATTGTACTGTTTCATCATTTCTTTTTATCTATTGTATGTCACTGTAATTTACCCAAGGGTTCTCTCCCTATATAAGAGACCCGAGGGCTCTATGGAATAGAATCATCTGAGTATTCTTTTACCCTAACATGGTATCAGAGCCCTAACCCTAACCTAGGATTTCTCTCCACCGCCGCCCCCCCCCCCCCCCCCCCCCCCGCCGAATCTCTCCCACCGCCGCTCCCAGGGTTCCGCCCAGCCCCCAGGGATCCGCCGCCGGAGCCCTCTAACCGTCCCGGCTGCACCGCACAGCCCCGGGGCCCTCTCCCCGTCCCGCACGCCCGCCGCCGGAGCCCCCACCTGCCGCCCGGGCTCCCTCCAGCCGCCGCCAGGGGTCTGTTTACACCGCCCAGCCCCCGCCCAGCCGCCGTCTTCCTTGGTAGAGGCTTCCGGAGCCTCTACTCGTCGCCGGGTGCCGCTCCTTCACTCGGTCTCGAATAGATAATGGATTCAAGTGCATAACGTCTACATGTGCACTTGAATCCTTCAAGTCTTGGTAGACAACATTTTCTTGGTCTATCAATAGTTGTTCTTCTCCGGCATTATGTCCGAACAGAAGCATCGACATTTTCTTGATATTGCTCGCACATTACTTATTCAAAGTTGTGCTCCATTATCTTTTTGGGGGGATGCTATACTTACAGCATGCTATCTAGTCAACCAAATGCCTACAACTGTTCTTGGGGAAAAGTCCCCAATCTCTGTTCTTTTCCCAGACAGAGACTTGTTTACACTTACACCTCGGGTCTTTGGCACTGTTGCGTTTGTCCACCGCCTATCTCCAGGACTTGATAAGCTTTCTCCTAGGGCTATCAAGTGTGTTTTTGTGGGTTACTCCAGGACACAGAAAGGATACCGTTGCTATGATCCTGTCCATGACAAGTACTATGTGTGTGCAGATGTTACTTTTTTCGAACATGTCATGTATTTATCCCCTGCAGGTGACAGATTGGTCTCCTCCACCTCACCAGATTCCAATGTCTTTGTTCCACCACCTCCAAGCCTGGGTCAATCCTCTACTCCACCAACACCACCACCACCACCACCACCACCTCCAGTTGTCCCTTTCACTAAGTTCTATACGAGGCGAACAGGCCCTGCTCAAGCTACATGTCAACCATCCAACACGCCTCAGGTTTGTTCTGAAATTAACACTAACGATGGCTTAGATAATGCACCTGTGCAGGAACCTTTACTACAGGAGGAAGATCAACCGGTCAGCACAGTCCTGGATGATTTGGACCGGCCCATTGCTCATAGGAAGCAGCGAAGACAGTGTGCCTCATATCCCCTTGCCTCTCAAGTCTCCTTTCATCGACTCACTGGGGATTTCCAGAAGTTTGCAGCTGCTGTATCGTTAGTTGAGATTCCACGGACATATCAGGATGCCATGAAGATTGACTGCTGGCGTCTCGCAATGGAAGAGGAAATGCGTGCCTTACAATCTAGGGGAACTTGGTCTCTTGTCCCCATTCCTCCAAGTGCCTCAGTGGTAAGTTGTAAGTGGGTATTTACGGTGAAATATCATGCGGATGGCCGTCTAGACAGATACAAGGCCAGGCTCGTAGCACGGGGATTTACCCAGACATATGGGGTAGATTATTTGGATACTTTTTCACCGGTGGCGAGACACTCCACTCTTCGCATCCTCATATCTGTTGCCGTGGTACGTAACTGGACAATTTTTCAGCTTGATGTCACGAATGCTTTCTTGTATGGTGAGCTACAGGAGGAAGTCTACATGCAGCAGCCACCCGGGTTTGCTGCTGAGGGGGAGACTCAGATGGTGTGCAGACTTCATAAGGCTATCTATGGCCTTAAACAGAGTCCTCGAGCATGGTTCCAGAAGCTTTCCCAGCTTATTGAACGACAGGGGTTCAGAAGATCAAATGCGGACCACTCACTGTTCGTCCGGAAGACCCCTAGAGGTACTATTGTTGTTATGATATATGTTGATGACATATTGGTTACAGGAGATGACACTCAGGGGATTGAGATAACCAAGTCCATGTTGGGAAGCCAGTTCGTTACAAAGGATCTAGGCACAATACGATATTTTCTGGGGATAGAGTTTGCAAGAAATGCACAAGGAATGGTGATGACTCAAAGAAAATATGTCACAGATTTGCTAGTTGAAACAGGAATGACTGGATGCAGACCTTCAAGTACACCTATGGACCCGAGCATGAAGTTGTACGATGATGATACCGAGGAGGTGGACAAGAGAAGGTACAGAGAAATGGTGGGTAAGCTCTTATACATTACTATAACTCGACCGGATATTGCCTTTGCAGTAAACCGGGTGAGTCAATTCATGGAGCAGCCGAGGCAAGTTCATATGGATGTTGTGTATATGATATTAAGATATCTGAAGTCTTCCCCAGGCACAGGGTTGCTATTCAAGAAAGATACAGATCTGTCTATTTCAGCCTGTGCAGATGCAGATTATGCAGGATGTCCAAGGGATCGTAAGTCTACTTCTGGATTTGCTATCTTCATAGGAAGCTCGTTAGTCTCTTGGAAAAGCAAGAAGCAGACTGTTGTGGCGGGATCCAGTGCCGAATCCGAGTACAGAGCCATGGCACAGGCCAGCACAGAAATGATGTGGGTTAAAGCAGTCTTAGAAGATCTGAATGTTGATGTCCCCTTGCCTATGAACCTTCAATGTGATAATCAGGCAGCATTATTTATTGCCAACAATCCAGCCTTCCATGAGAGAACAAAGCACATCGAGGTGGACTGTCATTATACCAGGGACATGATTCAGAAGGGCTTCATTTCCACGTCTCATGTCAGTTCAGAGGACCAAACTGCTGACATATTCACTAAGCCACTGCTCAGAGGACCGTTCCAGAGATGTTTTTCCAAGCTGAGCATGATAGATATCTATGCTCCATCTTGAGGGGGAGTGTAGAGACTTATTTATGTTGCGGTGTACTGTACTGTTTCATCATTTCTTTTTATCTATTGTATGTCACTGTAATTTACCCAAGGGTTCTCTCCCTATATAAGAGACCCGAGGGCTCTATGGAATAGAATCATCTGAGTATTCTTTTACCCTAACATCCTCGGTTGTCGGCCTTTGTAGCCACCGGCTACCCATCTTCCACCTCGTCGTAGGGTTTCGGCTAGCCTAATGGATTTGAGTACATAAGTCTGCATATGCATTCAAATCCACGCATGTCTGTATAGACACTCATTCATTGGTCTACATAACCCTAGTAATCTTCCATCGGCAATAAGTCAGAAAATAAGGTTGATGTGCCCGCCACAGGCGCTTTTCGAGGTTCAGTTCCTATTGTCAAGATGGACAGGACGAACTATAAGCTCTTGGCTATGCAGTTCATGAGTCTCATGAAGTCGAATAGTAAGAAGCATATTCTTACTGAGGAGGAACCTGTGGAGAAGACTGGGGTGAACGCCCTGTGGGAGGCGGATGATATATATGCCAAAGTCTGACTTTCAGGGACGTTGACGATAGAGATCACCAATGATGTATTACATTAGCCTATTGTTAAAGCTATGTGGGACATCATCGTAGTATCTTACTCACAAGCAAGGAACGAAACCAAGATCCTTCAACTTCAGCACAACATATTCACTATCAAGCAGAACGGACGACTTCTCCATTCGGTGTATACATCCTTGTGTGGGATGTTTGAAAAGCTCCACAGCTTCATGCCACTCACGGCTTCCCCAGAGCAGCATAAGACATATAGGAATGCTACCATGCTTGGTATATTCCTAGCAGCCCTAAATCGTGAATATGATGTTGAGCGCTCCCAGATTCTTGTGGATACTACTATTCCTCCTATGGAGGAAGTTTTCTGACGGCTCACTAGGATCATTGTTCTGTCCGCTGCCACTAGTCAGACCTCTTCGGCGATGACAGCCTCCCGAGGCAGGGGAGGCTCCTCTTTTTTCATGGTCGCGGACCTTGTGGTAGAGGAGATCGCATTCGTCAACCTTGCACATTTTGTCGTCATCCAGGTCATACCGAGGAGACATGCTACTCCAAGCATGGTTTCCCAGCATCAGCCCGTGTAGAGAAGCAGGCCGAGCCTCATGTTGCTTCTACTTCAGATCAGAGGTTTGATGACCTCGTGGGCAGATTGTGAGATATCATGCGTCCTTCACCATCTCCAGGAGGTCATTCCGATGTCGCAGTTTCCGCCTTCGCCAGTACTTATGCTATGGCCAACGCCTCATGTAGTATTTATGCCTTTTTATCCTGTTATGAATATGAGATTACCGAGTGGATTGTGGACTCTGGGGCGACGCACCATTTATGTGGACACAAAGGTCATCTTACAGCATACAAACCGGTTCCCCCCAGGAGGAACTGTGGTGATAGCTGATGGGACTCATTCCCTAATCACATGACAGGGGGAGGTTATTTTGATACCTTCAATACACCTGCAGAACGTGTTACATGCCCCTGATTTTTCTATGAATTTGTTATCTATCAGTTAGATTACAAAAGATTTGCATTGTGGAGCTATCTTTGACCCATTGTCTCTTGTTTTTCAGAACATTCTTACGAGCAGGGTGATTGGTTGTGGTCGTGAACAGGGTGGTCTTTATCGATCTGTCCAAACTTCCTATGCAGGCGCGTCCTCTATTTCAACAGGACCAGTCTCTCCCTTCACTTGGCATCTACGTTCCGGTCATCTCCCTTTCCAGACGATGTGTCATATCTTGTCGCAGATCTCACCAAGGTCTTCCTTCCCATGCGAAGCTTGTCAATTGGGGAAGCATCATCAGTCAACTTTCCCTAGTCGTTTGAGTCAGAGCAGTAGCTCCCCTTTTGAATTACTTCATGTTGACATTCGGGGTCCGAGTCATGTTCCTGATCATTAGGGACACAGGTTTTATCTTATTTCAGTTGATGATTACTTTCGTTTACCATGAGTTTTCTTATTGAAAAATAAATATAAAGCAGGGAATATGATCAAAATCTTTATCAAAGAAGTGCAGAATGTTTTCTCTTCGTCTGTGAAATTTGTCAGAACGGATAATGCTTTGGAATTCTATACATGTACTCTATCCCATTTCTTTTCATCCCATGGCATTATTCATCAAACAACATGTCCTTACACTTCTTAGCAAAATGGTGTTGCAGAGCGAAAGTATCACCATTTACTTGATATCACTCGGACACTTCTTATTCAGAGTCTTGCCCCACACTTATTTTGGGGTGATGTTGTCCTTACGGTGTGTTACCTGGTGAATCGCATGCCTTAGTCTGTTTTGGGTGAATCCTTTCTCCATTGTTTTTTCTGATATATTCTCACTTACTCCTAGTGTATTTGGTTCTATTGCATTCATACACCAGTTGGCTCCCGGTCTTGACAAGCTCTCTCCTGGGGTTGTCAAATGTGTGTTTGTTGGGTACTCCAGGACCCAGAAGGGATATCGGTGTTATGATCCTTTGCGCATGAAATATTATATCAGTGTCGATGTCACATTTTTTGAGTCTGTGATGTTTTTTTCTCCTATAGGAGACAGATTGGCTTCGTCTGATTCTGATGATGAGGTTTACATGGCGCCTCCTCCTACGAGTCAGACATCTCCTCCTCCCGTATCTGTGGTCCCACCACCTCCTCCGGCACCTCCTACCCACTCACATGTGCCTATCGTTCCACCCCTTATGTTCTATACCCGCTGGACTACTTCTGCTCATGGTCATTGTCCATCATCCAGTATACCCCAGGTTTGTTTTGATAACATGATTTCTAATGATGGGTCTGAAGATTTATCTGTACAAGAATCTTTGCAGGAGAATGGCCAACAGATGGAGGAGGTTTCCAATGACCTGAATGTTCTTATTGCAGTTCGCAAGCAGAAGTGGTTTTGTGCTTCGTACCCCCTTGTTTCTCAGGTTTCTTTTCATCATCTCACAGGGGACTTTCAGAGATTTGCAGTGGCTCTTTCTGCCATGGAAATTCCACAGAATTATCAGGAAGCATTGAAGGATAGTTGTTGGCGCTTGGTTATGGAGGAAGAGATGGTTGTGTTGCAGTCTCGTGGGACATGGAGCTTAGTGTCTGCTCCTCCTGGGGCGTTTGTCGTTAGTTGCAAATGAGTGTTTACTGTTAAACATCATGCAGATGGCAGCCTTGTTTGCTACAAGGCAAGGCTTGTGGCACTGGTTTTACTCTGACCTACGGCATGGACTAGTTGGACACTTTTTCTCCAGTGGCTCATTACTCTACACTCCGTATCCTATTTTCAGTAGCAGTAGTATGTGATTGACCATTATTTCAGTTGGATGTTAAAAATGTGTTTCTGTATAGAGATGTACAAGAAGAAGTTTATATGCAGCAACCTCCGAGGTTTGCTTCTTTGAGGGAGTGTTAGCAGGTCTGTAGACTACATAAGGCAATATATGGCCTTAACCAAAGTCAAAGGGCGCGGTTTTAGAAGCTCTCGGATTTGATTGAGAAACAGGGGTTTAAGAGGTCTAATGCAGACCATTCGCTTTTTGTGCGGAGGACACCTAGAGGTAATGTTGTCATAATGGTCTATGTTGATGATATTCTCGTTACAGGAGATGATATGCAGGGGATAAAATTGGCAAAAGAGTTTTTAGGTTGTCAGTTTGTTACTAAGGATCTAGGCAGTCTAAGGAAATCCTAGGGTTGGAATTTGCTAGGAATGCGCAGGGTCTTGTAATGACCCGAAGAAAATATGTTACAAACATGCTTGTTGCGACGGGCATGATTGAGTGTCGACCCTCTACTACTCCTATGGTTCCTAGCATGAAATTGTGTGATGATGATACCGATGAAGTGGATAAGAGGAGATATAGATAGATTGTGGGAAAGCTCTTGTATGCTACTATTACCAGATCGGATATCTCTTTTGCAGTGAGTCAAGTGAGCCAGTTCATGGAGCAACCTCGGCAAGTGCATATCGATGTGATTTTTATATCTAAAATTTTCTCCAGGTGCAGGATTACTTGTCAAGAAAGGAGAAACTCTCTCTGTATCTACGTGTGTTGATGTTGACTATGCAAGATGTCCTAAGGATAGGAAGTCCACTTCCGGCTTTGCAGTATTTGTTGCTAGTTCCTTTGTTTCTTGGAAAAGCAAGAAACAAACTGTTTTGACCTGATCAAGTACTGAATCTGAGTATAGGGTGCTGGCACAAACGAGTACAGAAATAATGTGGGTTCAAGCAGAGCAAATTTGCATGTAGATGTTCCTCTACCCATGCAGTTATTATGAGATAATCAAACTGCCTTATTCATTGCAAACAACCCTGCATTCCATGAGAGAACGAAACATATTGAGGTAGACTGCCACTATACGAGAGATATGATCCAGAAGGGATTGATTTCTACATCCCATGTTAGTTCAGGAGAGCAAACCGCAGATATCTCTACCAAGGCATTACTCAAGGGACCATTTCAGAAGTGTTCGTCCATGCTGAGCATGACTGACATCTATGCACCATCTTGAGGGGGAGTGTAGAGATATTTCCTTATTTCTATGTACCTCTTCATTTATTTTGTTTCTTTACATCTATCTTATTTAATTTACCAATAGGTCTCTCCTCTATATAAAAGAGCGGTTCCTGAAATAAATCTTTTCTTTTATCTTTCCCAATAAGTTTAATCTAAGTAATATCTCTAATTAGAGGACTAAATTTCTCAGTAAATGCTTTAATTTCAAAACCCAACAGTAGCAGAGATTTTCAGTTTGAAATTTTATAATTAATCAAAGGATTAATTTACAGCCATTACCTAAATTTTAAAGTTCAACACATGCACAACACATGCACAGTACAGACTTCAGTTTATTTTAGATTCTAAAATTTAATGGTAATTCATACAAGAACATGTAGCAATTGATTTATATTTGAAAATATAGTAAGAGACATAAATTTTCATTCAAGTAATGTCCTGGAGAGAGGGGATTAAATCTCAATTCAAATTTTTCCAAATTTCCTTCCAATTGCAGTGCAATTCCAGAGAATCCCTAAAAACTTACAGATATATATTCCGTTGGAACGATAACTTCAGAAATTGCTCAAATGCACTCTTAGATCACTATTTTTTTTACACAAATTCACTTCATGCTTACTAAATAGTAGCTTCATGCTTGGATCCATGGGTGTGGTAGCAGGTCGACATCCAAACATCCCCGTGTCGCTTAGCAAATCAGTGACGTATTTTCTTTGGGTCATCACAAGCCCTTGTTGATTTCTGGCAAACCCCAGTCCCATAAAGTATCGAAGAACTCCAAGATCCTTTGTGACAAATTCACGATACAGAAGTTCTTTCGCCCTTTTTATTCCTTGTTCGTCATCTCCTATAATAAGAATGTCATCAACATACAGCATAATAGCGATCATACCTCTGGATGTCTTTTGTATAAAGGGAATGATCTGCATTCGAGCGTTTGTACACATGTTTCTCAAACAAGTCTGAAAGCTTCTGGAACCAAGCTTTAGGGTTCTGCTTAAGGCCATATATCGCCTTATGAAGTCTACACACCGGTGAACACTCCCCCTCAACAGCAAATCTCGTTGACTGTTGCATGTAGACTTCCTCCTGAAGATCACCATACAAAAATGCATACTTGACATCCAACTGAAACAACGACCAATCTCGGATAACAGCAACAAAAAAGAATTCGTAAGGTGGAATGACGAGCCACTGGTGAGAATGTGCCGAGATAGTCCATCCCGTACGTCTGTGTAAATCCACGTGCTACCAAGCGCGCCTTGTATCTGTCGATGGTACCATATGCATTCCGGTTAACTGTAAACACCCATTTACAGCTAATTGTAGAGAAGTGGGGGCCGGGACAAGGCTCCAAGTACCTCTCGACCGAAGAGTAGCCATCTCTTCTTCCATGGCCAAACGCCATCTACTGTCATTCAAAGCATCTTTATAATTCCGTGGAATATCCACTGCTGTAAGGCAACCGCAAAATTCCTGAAATCGCTTGTTAAGCGGTCAAAGGATACCATGGATGTTATAGGATATGATGCACAGCTATGCTTCAGTTTCTGAAGTGCAATAGGTAGATCCAAATCTGCAGCCTCTGCATCTGCCTCCTGTAAAGAATCCTGCATCGGTGAACCATCAGACCCATCATCAGAAATAATATTATCAGAACATATCTCATGCGTGAGAAGCATGACTCTGATGAATAATTCCATTTAGCAAATGACGATGCTTCCTTTCTGCAATACCATTTTTTGTGAAGTATAATCACAAGACATTTGATGAATAATTCCCTTGGTCGAGAAAAAACTGTAGAGATAATGAGTGCAAAATTCCAATGCATTATCAGTTCTAATAATTTTTACTGAGGCAGAAAAGACATTTTGTACTTCTGTAAAGAAATTTGTTATAACATCTCCAGCTTCAGATTTATTCTTTAACAAAAAGACCCAAGACAGACGAGAGAAATCATCAACCGCGACTAGATAAAACACAGAGTTGCAATAGTCGGTCGACTATCCTGAATAGTCGGTTCGACTATGAGGTTCGGTGGGGTACCCGACTGAACAAACCTCCAGTCGGGCAATAGTCGGCCCGACCGAATAGTCGGCCGACTATGAGGCCGACTGGCCTGACTATGACGCCGACTGGAGTTTGACTCTTCATATTTTTATTTTTTATTTTCAATTTTCAATATTTATGGGTTACATTTTACCATGGTATCGCCACAAATGTCAAATTATATATGTCTATTATATTGATTGGTACTTTTATCTTGGATTCATGTTAAATAATGACCATATATGTATAAAAATATAAGAATATATGTATTATAAATAATTTTTATATTAAAAAATACAAAACCAAATAATTCTGAATAGTCGCCCGAATACCGATTATTCTCTATTTAGTGACACCTCCGACTGAATACCGAATACCGTCTTCTGCAACATTGATAAAACATGTGCCCCTATGATCAGGAACGCGACTGGGACCCAAATATCTATATGAAACAGCTCAAAATTGGAGCTATTGCTCCAACTCTGACGACTGGGAAAGGTAGAGCGATGGTGTTTTCCCAATTGACATGCCTCATACTGAAAGGACGCGTGAGGCGAGATCTGAGGCAGAACATGACATAATTTTTGGAGTGGGAGATGACCAAAGCGCAGGTGCCATGTAAATGGGGAGACAGGTCCAGCAGATAGAGAGGAGATTCCAGCATAGGGAATCGAACAGGGCGATACAGACCACCCTTCTCACGACCACATCCAATCACCTTGCCTATAAGGATGTCCTGAAAAACAAGAGAAGATGGGTCAAAAATGGCACGACAATGTAAATCTGACTACTGGACAACTAATTCATAGAGAAATCAAGCGCATGTAACACATTCTGCAGATGCATAGAGGGTGTCAAATTGATCTCCCCTTGTCCAGTAATTGGGGAATGAGTCTCATCTGCAATGATCATAGTTCATCCTGGAGGAACTTGTCTGTATGCTGTGAGTTGACCCTTATCGCCACACAAATGATGTGTGGCGTCGGAGCCCATAATCCATTCTCTAGCATCAGGTCTACTACTGGTAGTGAGTGCATAAGTACTACATGTGGTACTGGAGGAGTTTGAAGTAGGCAGCTACATCTGATTGACTCCCAGGGGCTAATGGAGATGTCACAGGACCAGAAGAAGGTATGATGCCCCTCAATCGTGTTACAAGATCCTCAAAACATTGATCCAGAGAGGAGGAGGTAGGAGGCTCAATCTGCTCAACTACTCGAGCAGAAGCGGGGAATCCATGCTTGGAGTAGCATGTATCCTCTATATGTCCAGGACGATAGCAAAAGGTACAGGGTTGATGGACTCGACCTCCTCTGTCGCGAGGTCCTCATCCGCGAAACTGAGAAGGGCCTCCTCGACCTCAGGAGGCTGCCATTGCGGAGGATGTCTGAGATGCAGTAGACGATGGAACAATGATCGGACTAAGTCTGCGAAAAGGTTCCTCCATAGGAGGAATCGTGGAGTCAGTCAGGATCTGGGAACGGGCCGCCTCATATTCAGGATCTAACGCTACCAGAAACACACTGACCATGGTGGCATTCCTGTAGGTCTTTTGCTGCTCAAGGGTCGATGTGAGAGGCATGAAGTTATAGAGCTTCTCGAACATTCCCCACAATGATGTATATAGCAAGTAGAGAGGTCGTCCATTCTGCTTGATTGTAAAGATATCATATTGAAGTTGTAGAATCTTCGTCTCGTTCTTTGCCTGTGAATAGGTAGCCGCAAGAATATCCCACATTGTTGTGGCACTGGGCTAATGGAAAATATCATTAGCAATTTCAATTGCTAATGTTCCTGATAGCCAGACTCTGGTGTATGCATTATCTGCCTCCCATGAGGCATTAACCCCAATCTTCTCAACAGGCTCTTCCTCGGTAAGAATGGGTTTCTTACCGGTAGACTTCATCATACTCGTGAATTGCATAGCCCACAGTTCATAGTTTGACCCATCCATCTTCACAATAGGTGCAGCACCTCTGAAGGCGTCTGCAGAAGGAATATCGGCCTTGCTTTCCGATATGATGATAATAGAAGACTAGAATTGTAAACTAGATAGACTGTTGTCTACACTGACATTCATGGGTTCGGTTTCATGTGTAGACTTAAGCAACCAAACCCATCAAGAAGAAGAGTCGACGAGAGCCTAGGCAGCGGTGAGGCCTAGATGAGCTAGGTTAAAGAAACCTAGTCGACACGTATTGGATCCAAGGCATCGGCGACCTTGGCAAGGGAAACAACCTAGGCGACAGTGGTCTAGGCACGATGCCCGAGGCCTAGGCACAGGGCACAGGAAATGGCGGTGGTGTCCTAGGCACAGGACACAGCGACAACGATGCCCTAGTCACAGGACACGAAGGCGGGGGCGGTGTCCTAGGCACAAGACTCGGTGGGGCCTGAGGCGCAGGGAGGCACGACGCAGGGAAGCGAAACACAGCATGTGGAGACCCGAGGCATGTGGAGGCGGTGCACGGGGCACGGCGTGTGAAGGAGAAGCTTGCGGTGGAGGTTAGGATTAGGGTTTAGCACAGGAGCTCTGATCTAGGATCGTCGCTCTGATACCATGTTGGGAAAATAGACAGAGTTATCTTACTCCATGAATCCTAGGCTCTCTTATATAGGAGAGTAGCCTATGGGTAAATTACAGAAGATGTTCACAAATATAGGGAATTAGAAAATAGTACTGAACCAGGAAATAACAACGGTAAAGAAACATATCTCTACATATGTATATATATTGGAGGCATATGGATTTCAGACATGATTGATAGCAGGTGGTTTGCATACATAGAGTTCCACTTCATGCAGATTATACCTCATTATGTAAAAGGGCAATTTATAGATGGGGACCCATTCTTGAATCGGACCCATATATGGGGACCCAAATTGTAATTTGCCCTATGTAAAATAGCCATTGGGATTTATTAGGTAAATTAGAAATTTTGAGATCATAACGGCTGATAACTCATGATTAAATCATGAGTTAATCAGGGCCTTCCAGAGTAGCAACTTCAATTTGGAGCCTCATATGCTTAGAGCTGCAGCTCCAATTGAAATCTTAGATGCAGCTTGAAACAGGGCTGGAACTATTATTCACGGCTGGAGTATTGGGGGGGAAAGAATGGTCGTAGGAAGCTATAAATAAGGGGAGGGAACTCTTGGGTTTTGACATGTGGAGAAAAGGAGGAAAAATGAATGTCAAATGGAGCAAGAAAAATAGGTGCCAAGTGGTTGAGAAAAAAACAAACGGTTGTACTCTAATGCATTGTGCATTGTCTAATGCACTGTGCATTGTCTGTAATAAAAAAATTAATTTAAAATTTTTTAAACCATTTTTTCTCTCTTTTATTTAAAAAACCGGTCATCTGTATTCACGCCTCGAGTCTCTGATCTGGGTGTACAATGGCTCGTTTTGATCGTCTCTGAATGACGATTAAAATGAGTATACTATTCATATACTAGATTGGGTATGATTTCCCGAAATTCTCGAGATACGGTCTTGATTTGTGACTAAATTTTATGATTTTAAATTATCAAACGACCTTTGATCGACGAACGGTCGATTCCGTTGATCTTATTTTGTCCAATCGGATTTTCGGGTGGTCTCGGTTTGTTTTTTGGTTTCCTAATTTCTTGCCGCTTTTCCGATGGTACACATTACGATGCGATCGACTTTTTGGTCGATTGCGATCGAACGAATTCCGATCTGCAATCAGTGGATCGATCTGGATTTATTTAATATTAATTGAACATTAATTTGTTATGAAGACTAATCGGGTCGGACGGATTCGAATTATTCGGATCTGGATGTTACATGCACTTCTTTACTACCTACCTCTTTCTCTTTCAACCTCTCAACCTTATAGCCCTAGAGGTGGAGTATGGAAAGGACGGGTAGAGAATGAAGTGGTAGAAGGGTATTTATAAGTACCAACTCCGCCTATATGTCCCCCACTCATCTCTCAGTTATCTGAACTGCTAAATCTCTATTTGCTTGTTGCGTAGGTTGGTCCTAATCATTGTTTTAAAAAGCGGCGCCTCGAGGCGCAAAGGCATACGCCTCGAGGCGAGGCATGCCAAAATCGCCTCGAGGCACACACCTCAGGTCCTTGGGTTGGGGTGTACGCCTTGACCCGACTTGCGGCGTTCGAGGCACGAGGCGGTTAAGGCAAGGCGGAGGTGTAGGCCTCAAGCTGGAGGCTTTTTTACTTTTTGATTATTTGCTTTGCACTCGATCCTATTTTTACCTATGCATTATTTTTTAAGGTTTGTGTTTATGTTTTCATGTTAAACCTTGCATAGTTGTATATTTTTATATATAGATACATGCAAAAAAGAAAAGATCGCTTGAAACAAAAGTAGCTCGAAGCTCAATGATCTTGTATACATCATGTTCAATTTATCATACTTCTACACATACTGGTTCTATTGCACATAAATTTGAGTTTGAATTGTAATAAATATTTATATTAGTTCAAGTTTGCAACTTAATGGTGTTATTTGGTTGTATGAGTTTTAAATCTTAGAATAGTTATCACATATATGAAGAAGCAAGGTTGAAAAATAAAACATGAAGTAAAATAATTATTACATTGTATTGTTAATAGCCAAATAGAATTGGAACCGTAAGTTAAAAATCGCCGGGGGCGCTGCCCTCATACCCTCGCAGGGAGGAGCACACCTGCTCCCCCTAGACCATCCATAGGCTCGCTGACCGGATAGCGAGACCCCCGTTTTGTTGGGGTATGATATGGCAGGAGGGGATGCATATGATGGTTCTCCAACTACGTCCAGCAAGACAAATGGTCAGTATTCAAGGCTTTTTTTTTACTTCGAACACTACAAATTATGGTTTCTATTGTACTCTAGTATTAAATATAGACTTTAGTTCAATACTCATATAGAATCATTGAAGTTGGAGTTGGAACTCGATTCCGTATAATATCACCTTAGTATCAGTTTTTTTAACTTTAATGCCTTCACCGCTTATGTATTGTATCTTTTACTAGTTTTAAGTTATTCTTGAATGTGTTTTTGGCAAAGTTTAATATTATTATATACTTTTTTCATTGAATTTTGCTTTAATGTTAATTTTTTTCCAAAAATTGAGGCTTACGCCTCAAATGCCTCGAGGCTTACGCCTCACCTCAATTTCATAGAAAATGCCTCGGACCGCCTCGCGCTTTTTTAAACCTTAGTCCTAATCATCAGCCATGCCATCATGAAAATCATGGACTATCCAGCCCACGGTTTCGCCTGTGTCGATCTTAAAACCTGTGGTTTTGCTAATAATGTTTAATTAGCAATAATCATGATCAATTAGCGCTAATCATTGATTCTCGTGGCTTCGCCGACAATAGGGACCGCTCTGGGTCGCTTGGGCCGGGTTTACGGGGTCGTCCTGAAGGTGTCAGGGGTTCTCGCTCCTTTGCGCTGGTGGTGCGTGGAGGCGACGTGAACGCGGTGGGTCTCGATGCTGGTCTTGCACCTGTGGGGGGTGTCACCGCCCTATATCGTGGTGGTCCCGCGGTGGGGTGCGGTTCGGGGGATGCTTCGTTTTCGTCGTTGGCTTTGTATGGGGAGCTGGTGGATGGGGGGGCGCAGCGTGGGGAGCCATTGCACGGGTCGGTGGTTCAGGCGGGGAGGCAACGTGCCGGTGCGGACCTCCTGGCGGCGGGGCTCCTGCAAAGGCCTGGCGTGGCATGGGAGACGATCCG
Source organism: Ottelia alismoides (assembly GCA_037367405.1). NCBI lineage: Eukaryota > Viridiplantae > Streptophyta > Magnoliopsida > Alismatales > Hydrocharitaceae > Ottelia > Ottelia alismoides. The sequence continues at coordinate 211,561 of JAZKJV010010132.1, read as the reverse complement.
CGCCACCACCCTGGATTTCTTGGGTCCTCAGTTCAGTGGGGACTTCATCATTTTGGACTCTTGTCGATGCTGCGTTCGTGGACTTTCCCCGGAGCAACGGGAAAGACCGCTACGTAATTCTGATGCTGACGACGTGGCGTGGCGGCGTTTGAGGGTCGCAGATGGTGCCTACTCCGACTCGGAGGTCTGTGTGGCGGAGGTGCGGGGAGTGCCCTTTCTTTCCCGCACGGTTCCCGCCCTTTCCAAGGTGGTGCGTGGCTGGGGGGAAGTCCTGGCTGTTCTCGACGATGGCCTCGCGTCGGGCGCCGATTGGAAGTGCGCTCGTCTTCTGCTCGAGTGCTCGCGGTCATTTCTCGCCAATGTTGTTGAGAAGGTTTTATTTGAAAGCATGAAGGTTGGTCGATGGACCTTCAAGTTGGAGTTCTCTATTCTATCGCCGGCGGCGGCGCCAGGGAGTCCGTCGTTCTCTCCGGGTGTCCGCGGTGGTGCCTCGGACTTGGGGCTTGGTGTCGACGCTTCGACTTCTTATTGCCACGTGTCCCCCGTGGGGGTGTTTCCAATGAGATGCCTGGAGAGTATATCTTCTCTGGCCCGCTTTTTCGGCCTTCTCGGGAGACGTGCGCGGATTCTGACAGGCGCGGTTTGGTGGCCCTGGGCTCATTCGAGGTCGATCCGCACTCTCTTCATTCCTTTGTTTTGTCGGCTGACTCCTTGCAATTGTCCATCTCGGGGCACGTCACAAGTCTTCCGTTGTGTCCTGTTATCGGATCTGTCCATTTCGGATCGCGGCATCCCATGCGGGCTTCAGCCGACCCGCTTCTATTGTCAGACCCTCTTTCTTTGGCATCCGAATATTCTCTTCCGCAGCCCGATGCTTCGTTGGCATTGCATTCGCGGATCCGCCTGGAGGAAATTGATTCTTCTGCTGCCATGGCTCCGATGCTCTCCCACTCGTCTCCTGCGACTCATTCGGTTATTTCTCCGCCAGATGTTGGAGGGCTTGCTCGCGATGGTGGTGATCTGGTTGGATCCTCGGGGTTGGGTGACGCTCCAATTGAGGGGGGGAGCTCATCCGCCTCCCGCTTTGGGAAGAGCTACAGTAGGCGTTTTCACTCCCGCCTTGGAGAACCCATGGTTTCTACTTGCCAGACGTTGCGCGATTCGGTGGCGGAGGCGGCAGGCCTCTCGCTAATCGGGGACGTTCAATGGGTTTTTAATGAAGATTTTATCTTGGAATGTTAGAGGGCTCGGCGACGCTGACAGGCGGCGCGCTCTAGGGATGCATCTCTTAGAATGGGATTGCGACATTGCATTTATCCAAGAATCGAAACTGACGGGTGTGGATGAACCCCTTTGGAGGTCTTTCGGTGCTGGGCCTATGGATGACTTTCGATCGTTGGATGCGGTTGGCGTGTCGGGCGGCATTATACTGGCTTGGCGCTCGGCGAAGTTTTCATTCTCCTCTATGCGCGTTGGGAGACACTCTTTGTCTGTGGTATTGTCTCGGGTCAACTCTAATGCATCTATTGCTCTCACATGTATTTACGCGTCTACGTGCCATGGGCTCCGGCGGGAGCTTTGGGAAGATTTACGTGAGGACGCCTCTGCCTATGCGGCCATCCCTTGGTTGCTAGGGGAGACTTTAACGTCACTGTGCTCTCTGATGATCGTCCTCGCGGCCACGGGGGGCATGACCCGGGCTCCAACGACTTTATTGATTTCATTCGTGATCTGGCCTTGGAGGGGCTGGTGCCCCATGACATTTCTTATACTTGGAGGAACAACATTTCTAAATCGAGGATTGATAGATTTTTGGCGAACATCAAACTTATGGAGGCTTTTCCTTTATGCGCGGTGTCATCTCGACCGCGCTCGTTCTTTGATCGTAGTCCAATTGTGTGGGATTCTGGGGAAGAGCTCCGTCCTCGGGGTCTTTTCCGGTATGAAAGGTGTTGGCTTTTGGAGCCAAATTTCAAAGATTTGGTGAAGAACCACTGGGATCAAACCACGTATGTGGGTTCCGCTGCCCGTCGATTCGATCACAAGCTTGCATCGCTGAGGAGATTCTTGGCGACGTTCAAGAAGGATTCTCGTCTGGCCCGTGTGGAGGCACGGAAGGCGGCGGATGATGTTATTCTGCGGCTGGATCGATTGGAGAACGTTAGAGATTTGATTTCAGAGGAGCTGGTGGAGCGTGTTGCTGCCATTGATATGGTCAAAGCGGAGGACAAGAAGAGGAGCACTGAATGGCGTCAGCGATCGTGATTGCGGTGGATCAAGGTAGGTGATGCGAATATTGCGTTCTTTCACAGGTAGCCAGCGGTCGAAGGCGCTTTAATTCTATCCATTCTCTCATGGTCAATGGGTCCCTCATCCATGGGGATAAGGACTTGGACGAGGCTTTGGGGGCTCATTTCAAGAATGCTTTTGGGTGTCAGTCGCAGCGTAGGTGGCGATGGTCGGGCGGGGGGGCTCCCTCAATCTTATCTTCGGATGTGGTGGCCCTGATTAGGCCGTTTTCTTTGGCGGAGCTCAAGGAGGCTGTTTGGGACCTCAACGCGGACGCTTCCCCGGGCCTTGATGGGTTCCTGGTGGCCTTCTATAGTGATTTCTGGGATGTGGTTGCTCATGACGTTCTGGAGGTTGCTCGTGAATTTTGTGAAGGTAACCGTGGGTTTGACAGAATTAATAGGGCCCTTATTGTTTTGATTCCAAAGTCCGCTGCGGCCAATCGCATCGAGGATTTTCGGCCAATCTCTATCTCTAATGGGATCTATTTAATCATTGCTAAGGTCTTGGCCAAGAGGCTGGCTCCCCTTCTCGACTCGCTGGTATCGCCCTCGCAGGCTGCCTTTATTCGTGGGCGGCAAATATCCGATTGCTTTGCGGTGGCCTCCGAGATGGTGGAGGCTTGGAGGAAGTCTTCTACGAAGGGGATTCTATGGAAGATCGATTTCGCTAAGGCCTATGACTGCGTTGATTGGCGTTTCCTATGGTTGGTCCTGAGGCGGAGGGGCTTCCCAGAGGCTTGGATCTCGTGGGTGCGGCGCTGTGTGTCCACGGCCTCCCTTTCCGTTCTTCTTAATGGTTGCCCGGTCGGGGGATTCTTCCAGCCAAGGAGGGGGGTGCGTCAGGGGTGTCCTCTCTCTCCCCTCCTATTTGTGTTGGCAGTTGACGTGTTGCCGCGTATGATTGATGGCGTGGCTGCTGCGGGTCTTACCCGTGGGTGCTCTATTGGGGACTTTCATGTCCCTCTTATTCAGTTCGCTGACGACACTATTTGCTTTATCGAGGATTCGAGGGTGGTCCCTCCGAGGTATCCGGTATGGCTACTACTCTTCAGCTTTTCAGCGAGGTATCGGGCCTTTTGATTAATGGGACAAAGTCTAAGGTGGTCCCATTCGGTATGTCTTGGAGTGTGGCCGGCTGTTGGGCTCCTCCCCCGGTGGGCTCCCCTTCGATTATCTTGGACTGCCTTTGGCTGTGGGTCGCGCTCGGCTTCGTGATTGGAAGGTGGTGGTGGAGAAGATGGAGGCTCTCCTGGCCGGGTGGCGAGCGGCTCTTTTATCCAGGGGAGGGCGGCTGGTTCTTCTCAAAGCGGTGCTGTCCTCTATTCCAGTTTACTTCTTCTCGGTTCGTGGTATGCCTAAGGGGATTCGGGCGCGTTTGGAGAAGTGTATGCGGGGTTTCTTGTGGGGAAGGAAGGGAGAGGGGAGAAGGGCGGTGCATTTGGTGGGGTGGGGTGTTGTTACGAGGCCCAAGCGGAAGGGGGGCTTGGGAGTAAGGCGGATGGATGCGGTTAATGACGCCCTGCTGCTTAAGTGGGCTTCACGGGTTTGGGGAAATGAGGAGAACTTCATGTTGAATATTCTGCGGGAGACGTTGGGAGTGGAGATGATGGACCTTACTCGGGGGAGCTCCTTCGATCACCTTTCTTCTTTTTGGCGTGGGGTGTTGAATGTTTTTAATCGTAATCGCTCCCTTTTTAAACCGATGTTGCGCAAGGGGAACTTATTTCATTTTTGGACCGATGATTGGTCTGGAAGGGGTGCTTTCAAGGATATGTTCCCTCGTTTGTATGCTTTGGTGGAAGACAAAGAGGCTTCGGTGGCCTCGTGCTGGGATGATGGCTGCTGGTGCCCTAGGATTTTTGCGAATCTTTCGGATCAGCGATTGGACGATTTTCTTTCGTTGACCGGTCTCCTTACGGATGTAATCAAGCCCTCTGACGGCCGGGACCATTGAGCGTGGCTGGATGGCTCTTTCTCTACGAGAAAGGCGTACTCTGCTCTCGTTCCTAGCATTCTTGGGGACGACGTTGTTCTTGTGCGCGACTGCAGATTCTTTTGGGGGCTAAAGCTTCCAGAGCGCGTTGGCATATTCCTATGGCTTCTCCGCAGGGGGAGACTCCTAACTCGTGATCGATGTGCAACTATGTTCCCCATCGTGGGGCCGAACTGCGGGCTTTGCAGCACGGAGCGGGAAACCATCAATCACCTGTTCTTCGCGTGCAGGTGTGTTCGTGATCTTTGGATTGACCTTGGCTGGATCAATACCGTGACCTCTGCTTCTTTCTGTAGAGCTTGGTGACCTCCAGGGGTAGGGCTAGGAGGGATCTGCTGGATCCGATTGCGCGCTTGTGGAGCATTTGGCTGGGGAGGAATGAGGCACTCTTTGCGGGCCAGCGTTTCTACAGGGAAAATATCTCTTTCCTTGCTACGCGTCTTGTGGCTAATTCGTCTTCTGGGTAGACCAGGAATAGGTTCTTGCGGGGGGGTGTTTTCGGACGCCTACTCGGGTCTTATTGTAGGTTTGACTTTTTCTTTTTTTCTGTAAAAACTCTTTACATCTTCTTTTTAATATATTGGGGTGAACACCGTCGAGTGTATCCCCTTTTTTTTAGCGTCAAAAAAAATTAGCGCTAATCATGATTTACTATTTTTTATTGTGATTAGCATTCACCAATCCATGATGAATGTTTCCTTATCACTTTTAGTAATTGTAATCATCATTAGCCTTCTTAATCGTGATTAATTTAATCCTAAGGACATTGGTTTAAGGGTTAATGGATATTGACGGCTTAACTGACATCAATCTTCCTTATTTCAAAATATTATAACAAGTCATGACGACCTTCGATTGACTCAAAACAAGTTTTGTTAATTCCATGCTATCGAGGTGGATCCGAAACTGTATGTAAGATAAGATTCGAGAAATTGAATTTAGAAGCTTACAATAGTATGGATTGTTTATTGGGAACTTCTCTATATGATAGTTACCAGGCTTGGTATTTTTATAGTTGTGAGTTAAATTAGCCAATTTTTTTCATAGATTGAGGCAATTACACTTGAATGGTTGTTTTAATGATACATATATTTTATTTAAATAGTCCCTAATACATGATATTTCCATTTATGCTAACGCAATCTATGCATGTCGATTAAGGACGTTATATGCACTATTGGCTTCTGTTTGTCCGTAGAGGATGATTTGATTACTTGGATAAGCAAGAAATGTACAATTGTGGCCCTGATTCAATGCAAGATTTGAGTACAGAGCGATGGTTCCTAATATACCATAAATATGATGCGGTCCTGTTTGTGAACAATCAGCCTTTTGGTAAAGGTGTCTCTTCCTATGCAGCTACATTATGATAACCAAAGTATATCATGTAGATAGGGTTCACACCTTATGATTAACACTAGTTATAGAGGAGAACAAAATTAGGATAGCTTCCTTGTTACGGGAGTCCCATGAGCATTTTTGACCTCCTTTCCAATATGCACTCATCGGTACTTTCTTTTAAAGAAAGAACTTATTGCAAACATTCCAATGTGATTTTTAGGTAGGATTAGAATATTTGGTTTGGAACGCTACAATTACATTTTCTCTCATACAGTTATGTAGCACTTTTCAATTATAATGAGGTAAATAGCCAATCTACCATAAGTGATACACGAATATTAACATGAAAGCCGTCCTGGAGAAATGCCATGATTTGGGTCTCCCTGATTATGGATTTCACGTAGCATGACATGTGGATCTCTCGACTAACCGTATTAGATATCACTGTACTCCCACTAAAATGAACTAAACTTCTGCATAAGGAAGACATGCTCTTACAAATTGGACACCTTTACAACTTGTACAACAATACAATGCTCCTAAGGAAATCTTTGTTAGTTCTCGTACCAATCTAATGTGGTTTTGATAATTCCGATATCTACATATATATGTTTTTGTGTGAAACTCCCGAGGAAACCATTATTGGTACCTAAGACTTATCTTCTCCTGTGAATTATATTGTGAATTGATCAAACAACACTAGCTTCAATGAAACTTATTGCAAAATCTATTATCCTATACATAATATTTTGTTATCAAAAGCATTTCTTATGCTAAAGTTTATCAGTTGTCGTAAGATAACGCGATGTTTTTAAATTTCTTCAATAGGATCAGCTTAAAAGTGCGTAAAGTTAGATTCTACTAATATTATGATTTACACTTCAAAAGGGTCACTCAATTGACTGACTTATCTACCCAATTGACTATCTTAAAGTCGAAAGTCGAACATCATCTAACTCGGGGCTTTACAAAACAAAAGGCAGGTCGAGGCGGTAACCTATAAATGAGGCAAGGTGTAAGCCTCAATTCTTATGAAGAGAAATTAAATTAATTATTTTATATGTTTATATGATTTGTAATTATAAGCAAAACACATTCATGAATTTTCAATCCATAAAAGGGTTCTAACTTTTTTCTCTAGTCATTCTTAAATCATGAGAGATTTGGATCAAAAGTTTAAAGTTACACTATAAAATTATTTATTTTCAATGTTATAATAATGACTCGGGTTGCATGTATAACTAAAAATCCAGAGCTAACTTGGAGGTTTAAGTACTTTATGTGATAAAGTAATAAATAACGATGTTCTAACTCGATTTTGGGAAAAAAAAGTTTAAGCTATATAAACTTAGTAACAAAAAACATTCGTTAAATATCTCGTCCTTAAACAATAAAAAAATCTCAATAATGTACATAACAGGTAAACAAGAGAATGATGCGGTCAAATCAAATTCTAACATGTAATCAAAGAAGGATCTTATAGATTATAAAATGTTATTAATATTCAAAAGATTTTTTTAGCAGTCTAATATTTCGAATATAATTATTTATTACTAAGTTTTCTAAATATAACTTATAGAAGATATAAACAAGTAGAGGGTTGATCCTATGAGAGCCCCAGACTGTGAGAGCATGAGAGCAGTAAGTTTGGACCGCTAATTTCTGCTCATCACACACTGGTTGATTGGAGGAGGAGAGAGATGAGCAGAATCTAGTGGTCCAGACTCACTGCTCTCATGCTCTCATAATCTCGGGCTCTCACAGGATCAACCCTCTAAACAAGTAATTTCTTCTTTTAAAACATCTTCATCCTACATAATGGAGCCGATGTTTCATTTCTGGCTCGAGATGGTTTTTTTAAAACCATCGTTGCAATAGTCACATGGATGAATCGATTAGTCGGTTCGACTACTTTATTTGGTGGCATGATCGAATAGAATAGAGTAGGCCGACTAGCCAACCGTCTAATAAAAATAATATTTATTGTTACAATTCTTTTGGTTTACCTTAATTTTCTTAAATGTAGGGTGAAAGTTAGATATGAATAGTTTGATTGTAATTCAATTAGTGCTTTTATCTAATTAATTAATTACTATACATTTATGAATGTATATGAGGTTATATACTATACACGTTTTCTATTTAAAATATTTAAAAAGACTTCACCGAATATTTTTGACTCGTCTTGCGAATATCGTTTATTCTCTATTCACTGATCATTCTGACATAACATCGAATATCTGACTTTTGCAATGTTGTTTATATCCATGATCTCACTCATGCTACCGTTGGAATCAAAACTTCCTCCAGTGTCTATTCTAATATCTAGTTGACTAAATTTATCCATTCGACTAATTTGTCCAGTCGATTACCTTGATAATCTGGCCGACTGCTCTTGATGAGTAGTTGTTGACATTTTCTAAACGTTGCATCAAATCAGTCGACTCTTCACTTGAGTCCAGTTGACTAAACCAAAATAATTGATTGCCAAATTTTTCCTACCAACTGATATTGTGTTTTATGCTTCCTTTGATATCCTAAAGTTACACTTGTATACTAAGAGCTGCCCTTTTGTACAAATGTGATTCTTTGTACCTGAGCAACCTCCTTATAGTAAGTATAAAAGGAAATCTACTCCTTTACGTTCAACGCACTCTTCTTTACATTTCTTTTCACTCTCTTTAAGATAAGAATACTTCCCATCTCCCTTGATTTCTCTAGACCTTGAAGCTACCATTTGTGATCAAGCCCTCAAGTGCTAAAACATTGCTTTGAGCTCATTTTAACTAACATTTAAAGCGTTATCGACAATTTCCAACTCTCTGCGCTTTCACTCTATATTCTTAGGTATGCATTTTATTACTTAACCTTTTTCATAATTGATTAATATTGTTAACAAAGGCTCTTTAGTGTTCTTTACACTGTATTATAGGTCAACGAGGTGTGGGTCACTTCCTTTGGTAAAAGTTAAAACTCTTTCTTGAGGTTATTTTACGAAAGTGGTACAATGGTTCCTGCTACACCCGATTTAAAGTGGTAAGGTAAAATAAAGCAGGAGTCCTCATTGAGAGTACAGAGGGAGTACTTAGAATGAGGTTCTAAGATGTGGTTTTTACCTACTTGGATTTCCATGTTAAGATACTCGTGTCTTTGTAAATTAGATTTTATTGCACATTTTACTCTCCTTGTGCTATTAAATCTCTTTTCCTTTGGTATTAGAGCCTTTTTAGGCGGGATACCAGATGGCACAAAGATTCAAGTTAGGTGGAAAGTTGGCAACATCTAAATAAGGAATGATCAGAATGTATTAAATTAATCAATTGAAAATTAAGTTAGTAGACTGAAAATGTCTCTCCAAGAAGTCCAAGGTTAATGTTCCAATTTCTAATCTTTGGAAAAATGGTAGTTGATTGAAATTTGAATTACTCCATTGAAAAAGTTTGAGTCAGAATGACGAGCTTGAATCAACTGAAAAAGTTCAGACATAAGTGTTTGATTTGGGATTTGAAGTTAGTTGACTGGAGCTTCATAGTAGTCAACTGAAAAGGTTTTAGCCGATTGGTATCTGAATTAGTTGAATAATTCGAAACTAAAACCTAGTCCTAAAAATGCATATTCGGGATGCATGATTCTCTTGAGGTACTTGTAGATAAAAAATCTGACTTGAATTGTTTTTTTGAAGTCCTTGGCTTAATTTTTGAGCAAGATTCTTTCTTCTTGAGCTTCCTTGAGCTTGAGGTCCATCATTGAGCTTAGCTACCATCTTTCTCCTTGAGCTTATACTTCTTAAGCTTATTCTTTCTTAATCTTTATTTTAGATCTTCCATGTTCTTAACTAGCTAAAAGCTAAAAGTACATATTTTCTTATCATCAAAACATGCATGCTTATGCATGACTTAACATCCTATCTTTCATGAGAGGACAACGCATAAGGACATGAACTGCTATCACAGGGTATGTTTCCACCTCGGTGTTTCTCAGATCAGACTGCATATATTTTTATAGAAGTTGTTCTCAGTATGAGCTTCAAAATATGTGTTTCCAATCAGAGCATAATCTACATCTATGCTTTAGATTGAGGGGAGTAGGGGTAAATATTTTTTCTGAACTTTCTCTTTTATGTTTTCATTGGTTATTCTCTCTGTACGTTTTCAAGTTGGTCTCTCTTATATGATGCTTCGGGTTATTTCAATAGATCAATTCTGTCTTTCCATCTTCATAAATGTCAAATTGAATGGATTATAATTGAATGAATCATAGAGGCTTAACCCGGATAAACTATCTCAGGATAGTGTTTCGTCCTCTTGAGATAATGAGACTTAACCTTGAATAAGGTATCCCAGGATAAAGTGGCCACTGCGTGATTACATCACCCATTATAAATGTCTGCGGTATTAATCCCTTGATCCATCAAACCAACCCACAAGAACGAGGGGTAAAGCACTTTTCCCTTATCCCTCCATTTTCCTTAGCCCTGGAAAGGGCGCCCTCTCTTTGTTCAGGAATTGACAGACAAGTTACAGAACTACTCGTGCTTGGGAAAGATGAACACAAAGCAAACATGATGGAAATATAAGCGGGATTCAGATACACCGATCAGCTGTCTCAAACACCTTATTTTCGACAATGCACAATTTTAATAGTGATGTATAAATATATTCTATTGTACCCACTTAATGGTCTAGTGATAGTGCAGTGTGTCTACCACAGAAAAGACCAGGGTTCAAATCCCACTCTTGCAGGGGTTGCGTTAGGTAGTCGACGGCCAGCGTAAAAAATAGCCGAATCTTTCAACATGGATTTGAGCATGTATCCATGTAGCCGACCCTACTTATAGTAGGAGAAGGCTTAGTACATTTGTATAAATCTATTCCATCACCTATTTTAAAAGTAGTTTTATGCGAAAAGATCCACGACAAATCTGAGAATTATCTGTGACCAAGCAAAACCCCACATGGTGATCAGTTGTGAGGACTTGGATGCTATACATTAACATGCAAAAAATCAAGCAACTTTGCATAGTAGGAATACGATATAGTTGGATGGATGTCCGGCAATGCTTTTCCAGTATATTCAATGTTGGGAATGAAGATACGAATTGGACAGGGGAAAATGACCTCAATGGAGATGCCACAAGAAGATTTGTTTGAAGCTGAAGTGAATTTGAGCAATTTAGGTGATTTCTTTCCTGATGCCCTCAATCAAATGTCTTTCTATAATTTGCTGTTACTAACAAGCTTAATGGAAAAGCGTGTGTTTAAAGAACATCCAGTAATTGCAGTTGGGAGCATCATGCACCATCATTGGCCTTATAATGAAGAATACTTTTAATTGCTGTGCATGCAGACCTCTAGCAATAGCGTCTATGCGAATATGTGCCATAGAGACCAGAATCCATTTTATGGTAATCACCATCAAGTATGTGTTGGGTGGCATTTTGCTGTCACAGGCTATGTAATTCAGTCCTCTTTATTACTGCGATATATATCTTTCTGCACCAAATAACCGTAAAAAGTATTATGATATGAACAGCTATCGTGCCCGATGATTTCATTTGAATTTATTCTAGTAGTAGCTTTGCTCTTTGTTCCCTTTTCCAAAAAAAAACCTTTTCTGCCTGAGTTTATTTGCACTGACTCATGGGTTCCTTTAAACTCATTCGTTACTGTAGGAGAAGAAACGGAAAATGGTTGCATCTGCATTTGGAGAAGATGAAACCGGCGATCGTCAAAGTCGTCTAACAATTGAGGATCTGAAGTATCTTTTTATGTTTGGCTCATAGTTCTTCCTTTGCCCAGTTTTGCTCATCAACTGACCAAATAACATCTACCATCATGGAGTTACCGCGAGGTACACAGGACGGAGAATCTTTGGGGTCATTTTTTTTGTTCTTTGATCCACTCTCCATATAGGTGTTCAGCAGTCTAAATTCACATATACATACCACATACCAAAGAGATCTGAAAGGGGAAGAACATTAGTCAATTGCATCTTGTTAGTCTCTGTGAATATAATTGATTTGTAGTTATTGATTTGTAGTTCATTAATCTCTGTGAATAGAATTGTTTCATTCAGGATTACATGGTGATGGACTATAAATATGTCAAGGCTTATTGGTTCCTTTATTATTATATTTATCATTTTCTACTGATGTAGATACTTGGCTGTTAACTTGCACATATTTTGAGTCCAAGTGTGTAAAAGTGTTTACCGAATTCACTGATAGTGATACACCATCATAATTGATAGCAATACCATGGTTAGTTGTTGCTTTTGTTGGTCTTTGTAAGCCCTTGGTAAGGAATTTTAGCGATCATGTTATTACGTTTATATCATTCCATATCTGAAATAAAGCATGTTTTAAGTTCGCATGATTAGAGTTGCGTACCTTGACCACTCTTTATGTCCTATATTTTAACTATTTGATTGGTAAAATCAGATTAATTGATGCATTATAATAGTCGATGATCTAAAGTTTTACATCGATGACATAATTGAAATCGGATGATGTTATCCTATAAAGTGATATTTAGTTTAAAAAGAGACGGCAATATTCTTCATAAAGATGTTCAATTGATACTTGCGATGCATATCTTCTGTGTAAGAATAAAGATTCGGAGTTGTCGAATTAATCAAGTCAAGAGTTAACTTGATGAGATCGAGATAGATGAAGTCTTGTATCGTAAACTGATGATGAATATGTGATTCATCTATGTTATACTAAAATTTTGTATCTTAATTCTTTAGCGAAAGCACATGAAAATCACATAAATTGAAATAATAATAATAATAATAGACACTCAATCAATAAAAATGGGCTAAATATATTGTTAACATATAAACAAGTCCAAGAAAGAAGTTCCATAAATTCTTAAAAAATGTGGTGTTCCCTTTATATATAGCCATTTGTGCTGTAAGTTTTCGATGAAATTTTTCACGGTTTAGGCTGCTCCCATTTCGCTCGCCGCCAGCGGATCACGAAATCTTGGCCATCTTCTCTATCTAATGAATCTTTCAGGACCTTGACTTGTCATATGAGTCTGTCATTATGTTAATAAAAAATGGCTCGGTGGTATATTGGTATTGGAAGTTTCCTTATAGGAGAGGGTCCCATTCTTCTACCCTTTCCGGGGAGTCGATGGACCCGAAATGAAAGGGATTGCCTCTTTCGACCCTCACTCTCGTGCTCCCCACCCGGGGATCACTCGGCTCGGTACCCTATAACTTGTACAAATCTTTCCATTTTCCAATTCGATTCGATCCATTCGTTCGTAGGGCTATTTACTCGATCGCAGACATTTCTGACCATAAAATCTTAAAAAATGTGGTGTTCCCTTTATATATAGCCATTTGTATATCTTACACAAACTTCCTTGTTTTATAAATAAATTCATCTTAAGTTCGATTGACATGAAATAAACTTCATTGTCTACATATAATTAACTTAATTCAATAAAAAATCTCAAAAGAATACATGTTTGTATTGCAAATAAACCTTAATCCTAGTTTGAGCAAACACGATCTTCAAAGTGGAAAGCCTAGCTTATACAATCTCATATTGAGCTTTGTCATCTTTAGAATAGTGTATACTTAGTTTTCTACAGAACAATAGTAATTTCAAAAGAATCGGGTCTTTTTTATGTGAAACTTGGGTTGTGGAATCATATCGTATATTGTGTAATTGTACAATCTTGCACCTATAATTTTATGTATATATTCTCACCCTTTTAATTTATTTCTTTTTTAGTTCTTTACTTTGTTTTTATTTAACCCTCTTTAGTCTGGAAATAGCTTTGTTATTATTGTTATTTACTTTGTGTTTTAACTAACTACAAAGAATTAAAAACTCACAAAAATAGATAACTAAAGAAGAAGATAAAAAATGAATCATGTATATAAAATTGTGTTCATACATAGAATGCCTTCCTTTTGTTTTTTTATTAATCAATAAATATCTAAAAAAGTTTAATATGTAAATAATATATTAGCATTTTTTAAAAAATGTAATTTGCATATGTTATTATTAGAAAAAAGTACAAAACCAAAAAAATAGGCATTTTATACCTATAAATTACCTTAGAATTTTATACTTTGTGTATATAACCTATTTTGATTGTGAAGTCTCCGTGAATGTTGTAGATCTTGTTGAGATCTAAACATTTCATGTTGACCCTTTTTTTACATTTAATCTGCTTGATTTTGATTTTTTGTTATTTCTCCTTTTTCTTGGGTATTTCCTCGCTTGACACTTGTTAGCTTTCTTTTGAGTCATACATTGGCACCTATCAACTCAACCCATCCACCTTGTGTTCAATCCTTGTGACTAGGGATGAAAACGAATGTGAATATATTCGTATCCGATCCGTTATCGTATTCGTTTTATACATATTTTGACATTTGTATTCATTTTAAAATGGATGCGGATATGGATATCACCTTGACATTCGCATTCGTATATTCATTTTCGAACATAACTATAGTAATAGACTTAATTATAAATATGTGAAACAATATTTTATGATTGCATTCATCATTGTTGATATAATTGTTATGAAATTACAATATCTGGTATATATATTTTATATTTGAATCATCTCAAACATGTATGTTAGTATATTATTTCTGTTAGTATTCGTATCTGACTCGTATTCGTTTTACATTCGAATTTGTTCTTATAGATATGATAACACATTCGTCAATATTCGTATCCGCATTCATAATCATATTTTAAAATAAATAAGGATATGATTATATTTATATTCGTATCCGCATCCGACCGTTTTCATCCTTATCGGTGACCAATCTGTACCATCACGGGATTGGAGCAAGTCAACCCCAGTCATTGACCCATTCGAGTCCATCACGTCGTATACACCCAACTGCTTCCCACGTCCACTTCCTCTACGATGCTTCACTGCAACCCACGTTGCCTCTTCGCCGGTTATTCACATAGCTTTTCACCTCCTCATGACTCAAGAAACTATCGTTCACTCTACTCGAGCCATCCCATGATCTCCCATCCTCCTCTCCTGTAACCAGCGATGGTATAAAACCAATCGAAGCACAACTGCCACATCCATTCACTATTTCAAGAGATAGAGAGAGAGAACCACCGGCTTCGAGTCTTCTCCGGACAGTGCAAAAGCTCATCTTACTCGAGCCCCCGGTGCTCATCACAAAACGTTGAGCAGCTGGAGCAGAGATCCAAGCTTTACCATAATCCACCTGTGAAGCATCATCATTCATCACAGTCATCGACGGAGCCAAGCCTCGACCAGCTCCTTCCAGCTCCTGAGTTGAAGAATACGAATGAGAAGGAGAAGGAGAAGGTGGTACAGCCACCGTTGGATCGCACCTTTCCTCCGCATCTCGACCTTCGGAAGCTCAAGCCACCTTTATGTTGATCTACATCATCCAACACCTACGGAGGCTTCACGTAGATCGATAGTCATCTTCTACTTGGACCACACGATCCAAACGACACCCACGCATCTCAACAAACGCCCATGCTAGCAGTTGGTCACGTGTTTTACTCATGAGAATGCGATATTTACAGCCTTACTCTCCATCCTTTGTCTAAATTACAAACGAGTCCGCCAGTTGTTGAGCACTGCATGCTTTTGGTGCAATTGCGAGAAGACCCCATAAGGCTTGTTTGGTTGCTAGGGTACCCCAGGCATATCCCTGTCTCCAACCCTGCATTCATGGGTTGGGAATACTTGTATTGATCCTACAATTTCTTTGGTATAATGGTTTTTAACCTTGTTCAAATACACTTATTAACATAAAAAAACATATTATAATCATCAAAAAAGTTAATATAACACATAATCAATGTCATACTACATCACAATTATCATTCCAACAAATACAACCCTCCAAACAACTACTAGGAGGATATCCCAACCCAACCTAGTAACCAAATAGGCCCATAGAGTCCATCTGATGCCGGATAAGCCCCTTTGCATTTATTTTTAAGTTTTTTATCTAATTTGCAATTAAATCCTTATATTGGGCACTTCATATCTTGCAACCTAGCCATCTTTTTCAAACAAATTTAATTTTTTGGGATGCTTGTTTAATTCTCTTGAATTTGAGCTGTGGGCTTTTTTCGAGCTTGTGTGAATTAGACATTAATTTTGAATGAAAAATTATTCTGTATATTGAAAAGTGAATACTAAATTGTAGGGATTAAATTAAGTTCTCATTTATGTTGTGTACTAAATATAAGCAAACTTTTGACATAGGTCTCACTCAAAAATATTCTCATGTGATTTGTAGAAATTGATAATTACTTGTGTGAATTCTACCGACTTTATTTTGAATGCATCTTGAAATAGAAAATATCCCTAGATAGCTCTTGATAAACTGTACCCTTCATGATTTATTAAAAATTAAAGAGATGAGCTGCTTTATTAGAAAATCAAAAGTAAACTTCAATGGTATGTTGTAATTTCATTTTTTTAAGAAGTGATTTTATAATTTTTTAGACTCCTTTTGACAAATAAATCCTATTTCTTTTAATAATTATGTTTGCCTTTAAATATTTTCAAAAACTTCATCTTTGTTTCCTTTTATTTTGACTGTATTTATTTTCAAAATACTCCCCAAAAAGATGCAAAAACTTTAAATATCCAAAAATATTTTATTCATGTTACATTTTTTATGTCCCTTTTTAGTGATTAAAATACATGTTTTCATCACTTTTTTGCATATATGTAAATGTTATTTCTTTTCTTTTATTTTTATTCATAAAAATCAATTAAATTTTAAAAAAATAGAAAAATAGGAAATACACCAAAATACTACATTCACCGCACATTGTGTTGATGCACATTCTTAGGATCCCTAAACTACAAAAATAATCGCATCTATTTGTTACACCATTTTCTTGTATTCGGCATTGGCCACAACCAAGTGAAAAAGGAAAACTCCACACACTCTTCACACAGTATAAAGCGACAATTTGACACGGTTAACCTATGTATAAATTGTTTGTGTGGATTTTCTAAAAATCGCTTCATATCGATGCGACAATTTGACACGGTTAACCTATGTATAAAGCGACTTTTTGAACTTTCTTTAGATGAACAATCATCATTTCATCGGATATATTTATTTATTTACATAAAAACACCCATACACATGAAAACTTCAAATGAAGTGGTGTCTTTCCTTGGATTAGGAAAGCCTTCTATCTTCCCCCACTTATTTTTAATCATATGGATGACATTAAAGGCATATTAGCATTTATTATTTTATTTATTGAAAACTTATTTGTTATTATACCATTTCTAAATATATAGTGTAAAGTCATTCTCTACAATTCTATTACATATCATCGTCGGTTCAATATTCAAGCCCATCATCTTCTCCCTTCATGCCATCGTCGACCCCCCCTCCATAACTAGTGTTGTTGCCATTAACATGATATGGCGCTCTTTCTCATTACATGCATCAACATATCCTTGTCGTCGACACCATGAAGCCATTATCATCACCTCACTGACTCCTTTCTCGATGTTGCCTCATGGATTCATACATGCGAAGAGGATGTTTGCTTCAAGAATTTGTACTAGAGGAGGTTTGTCTCATTGCAAATGTGATGTTTGGTAACCGAAGTATTCTTCCTAAACCATATCATTTTCTAGGACATGTATCTTTATGGATATTGCAAATATTGGTACCGTAATAAGTTGGGAGCATTCTAAGGTTGGTACAAAAATACAATCTTTTATGGTGCTATGTCGGTGTTGTAGAAGGTTTGTGAAGGACTTTTCACGTATAGTGTTGGATTTGACTAGGTTGACTCATAAAGAGGTATTGTTTGTTTGGTCTGATACTTGTGAAACCGGTCTTTAGACACTAAAGGAGCGTTTAACAACTGCACATGTCCTTACCTTACCCTTGTGTACCAAGGGCTTTACTATATATACATATGCATCTAAGGAAGCTCGGAGCAGTTTTAATGCAACATGGTAGGATAGTAGCATATGCATCATGACAACTAAAGACACATGAGCGTAACTACCCAATACATGAGTTTGAGCTTGCTGCAATGGAAATACTATATATATATATAGTTCACTTCTGAGATTTTCACTGATCATAAGAGTTTGAAATATCTGTTTGACCAAAAAGATATAAACATGAGACTGAGTAGATGGCTTAAGGAACTATTGTAAAATCTACGACCATCTAGGTAATGCAAACATGGTAGTAGATGCACTTAACAGAAGGACTTATTCCCCATGCATGGTGATTGTAATCCATATTTGGGGTATTCTATCAGTACTATAAGTATGAAAACCTCTTAATAGTAGTTAAAATATGTAGATATTCCTCATTATTATAGGCTTTGAGATCTTGGATAAAATATAAAAGGGCCAAGAAAATGGCACACTTCTAAAGGACTTAAGACAATGGGTAGAAAAGAATTAAATTGAGGAGATTCATTAAAGTGATAGTTTATCGTACAATTGAGAAAGTATATCATGCACGAAGCATACTGTTCAAGATTATCTATTCATCGAGCATTATGATGATGTATAAATATCTTCTTTTAACGTTTTTGGTGACCCATAATAAAGAAAGACACTGCTAAGTTTGTAAACTCTTGCTTTACATGTCAACATATAAAGGATTCCCACCGACGACCACCAAGATTTTTGCAACCTCCTTTCATCCCTCAATGGAAATGGAAAAGTATTTACATGCACTTCATAACCATCTTATGAGAAACCACAGGTGGAAAAAAGACAATATCTAGGTGATAATATATCATCTGATCAAGGTAGTACATTTTATTGCAATAAGCTTAACCTTTACTCAAGATCAACTCGTTGAATTATACATTACACATATGATCCATCCCCCGCGATATCCCAAAGGAAGTAGTTTCCGATTGAGATTCACAATCTGCATCACATTATTGGGATAACTTCACATAGGTGACATTATCGAGATTTATGATTTCGAGAACAACCATAAGAGTTATAAAAATGATATGTGCACAGGCCACAAATTCGAGGTAGGTGACAGTGTCTTCTTGGAGGTCTCTCCCATGAAGGAAATACAAAGATTTGGCTTGCGAGGACAATTGTCTCCTAGGTTTATGGACCCATTTGAAATGATTCAGCAAATCGGTAAGGTTGTGTATAGGCATGTTTTTCCTCATCTTTCTGCAGTACATGATATCTTCCATATATCAAAACTGACGAGGCATGTTAGGGATCCAGAGCATGTGTATAGGATATGATGATCTACAAATTGCGCCAGACCTAACATTAATCAGAAACTCTAGTGCAAATATTAGAAAATTTTCGAGAAATTAAGAACTAAAGAAGCATCTCTAATCAAGATTTTATGACATAGCAATATTTTGAAGAAGACAATATTTTGAAGAAGCTGCATGGGAAACTGAGGCAGACATGTGAGAGAAATATTATTACTTGTTTGAGTGGTAATATCATATATGATGTTGTATATACTTTACCATAAATGAAAATGAGTTTCATTCGATTTAAGGTTTTTATGTACTTCACCATCTTTAATGCTTTCATTCCTTTATTTTAAGTCTCGAGAGAGATATTTCCCTTGAGGTTGTTATAATTGAAGTCTTAAAATCTAATTCCCCCGGATCTTAACATGAATAGTCTCCTTGGATTCTAGCCAACGAGATGAATCAAATGGAACTTAGTCCATATTAATCCGAGATCGTTACCATTTGTTAGGAATTTTGGGACCAATAAAGGTTGACATCGGTTAAGTTGTAATTTCTCTTAACTACCATCATTAGCACTGTTAATATGATTAAGAATATTAATGATTAAAGATACTAATAATAATTGTTGAGTATTAGCCATAGACTAGTATATATTAATCGTAATTAAAAATAATTAATCATGATTATCTCTAATTAATTGTCACTAAAATTCACAGTTTTTGAGATAGACAAGGGCAACACCATGGGCTAGATAGTGCATGGTTTTGGTGATGACACGGTGGTTGACTAGGTCCATATTGCGCATAAGGGTAATATTGATTCGCTGGTCACGATTAGTGGGTATTGACTAGGATGTCCAATATATACCCCCCCCCTCATTCTCTACAATTACAATCCATTCACCACCCCACAGGGTTAGGATAGAGATGCTAGGAGGATGGGAGGGAGGCAAGGAAGAAGAGCTAACAAGCATTGTGGAAGAAGAGGAGAATGGAGACAGTTCACTCCTCTCCTTGACAACTACAGGTAGGAGGTAAGTGAGTCTATCTTGATGTAGGATTTCAAGTTCTTTGAAGTTATTTTCCTTTCCTATCTTATTATTAGCAAATAAGGGAGAAATTTGAACTGGCCCTACTTAGGTGCAGGCGGTTTTGCCCTATGTAAACATGCTTTACTCTCCCATATCATTATACTGGCCTATTATTTATTGTATGCTATAATGTTGTTATATGTTTTAGAAACTTGAGTAATACCCTACTTCAGTGCGGACGGATAGGCCATTGGTAAATGCATGCTTCACCCAACCATGATGCGAGGTATATTAGTTCTTTATTAATTCCTACTTTTGATTCTTATTTTCAAGTCTCATTTTATTTCCCTTCAAATATCGGTTTACAAGACAAAACTTCAATAAAAATTTCTTTAAAATATCGTTTGATGTGAAGGAAAATTCTGCCAAAATTTTACTTCAAATATCACATGAGGAAGACTCTATAGAAATTCTAAGAGACTATATTCATAGTGTTCTTCATTTTCTTAGTGTTCTTCGTTCGTTTTTTTGCATTCTTCATATTCTTGAATTGAAAATGGATTTCAATCAACTTATAAGCCATTATTCATCCAATTTGAACATGAATCAAAGAATGTTGCGACACATGCGAAAGTTAAGACGTTAGGTAATGTAATCATACCTCTTGCTATTAGATTTTCGAGTTAAATTAAATCAAATTCTTGATTATTGTGGTCTTCTTTACACATAATTTTACATGCTTATTTTTAGTTCATGATTTATACAAAAAAAATTGCTAAAATGGAATTGACGTAGAGAATCACACTCGTAGTTTTTATGGTTCATGCAAGTTGCGTGAAATTTAAGATTTTAGAAAGCAAAATCTTTTATAACAAAATAGTAAAGAAAATATTTGTAGAAATCACAACTATACACATATGTACTCGGATACTTAACGGAGAAGAAGGTTAAATATTTATGCATGGCATTATATCAATATTAGGTGAACATTGATATGTCTTAAATTAAATCCATTGATATATTATGTATCATCTTTCACGATAAGGATGACTTGGAATGGATATCATAGGTTGAACATGCAATCTACAAGCTTGTTGGAAGAAATCGGTATGGCAGGCCCAACCTAAGTGGTACACGTTTGACTTGATATGTTGAGCAAGTGGAATAAATTATTAGCAATGCATAGTACTCAATTTTCATCAGACAATTTGACTGACTGAAGTTGTGATCGTGCCATATGGAGGGATATTTGGCTTTTAAAACATATGGGTTAAGAAACATATATTTAAAACCCGATGATATAGATGATCCCGATGATATAGATGATTAAATGTTACGAGTTTGTGTTTTTAAGCTACTAGACCTCAAGGATGGTGTATTTCTTTGTTAGAATTGATGGTTTGGAAACACTGACTAATAAGATAAAAGAAAATTATCATGATAGTATTGAAGGATTGATTGAGGTGACATCCAACAACATAAGCTCATCAGATCAACGCAACCTCCAATCTCGAAGTGCCAACAGCTTTGGAGTGCATGATAAACGAGGTAAACTATGTTGATTAATCCAATATGTGAAATAGAATGAATAAAGCTTAATGAAATAAAGGTTCTTTATGAAGAAATGAAAATTTTCTATTGTTATAAGTTTTATTAAATTACCACACATGTTTACTTTTCTCTTATTCATTACTGAACGCTTGCTCATCCATGTCCTATGTTTTTTGAGAACCCAACAAGCATCAATGAAACATAGCCATAACATTAGTTTACTAGCCAGTCAATCAATAGTATTTGCTTCTAGTCTGAGGCAGTTAGTACTTCTTTTGTGTTTTTTCCTTTCAACTTAATGTACATGTAAAATAATATAGTGGAACATGTAGCTATATAAACTTTATTTTGTGAATGGAGAACCACAAGGTGTTTCCTTTTATAGATTATTATCGTATGAATCTGAATAGTAGTTGTTATTATTGAATAAAATTATTGTTGATTAACTAGATCTAGTAAAAGGGAGGATCCAATGACCTATAATCAAGGTCATGACACGTGTACAAGGATATGCAATGAGAATCTAAAAGCTCTGTCCTATCTTCGAGACCTTAAATATTTAGTTGTTGGAAAAATGGGAGAGGTAGGATTCGAACTTATGTAGAAAACCTTCAACATATTTACAGTCTGTTGCTTTTGATCACTCGACTGCTCTCCCCTTCCTAGAAGAAGCCTTCCAAAGCCCCTTCTCCCTTACTAGGTATCCATTCTTCTATAGAAGATCGAAGGAAACTCCACTCTCCTTTTACGACTTTGAAACCAGTTGAAAGTCTTGGCAGTCTTAAGAGGTTTAGGTGGGGAATAACTGAGGGTGATAAATAGCCAAATGTTTAGTTTGTCTTCTAGAATCTCGAGCAAGGGGTTCCCCTACCTCAAATATAGGAGTAGTTATGTAATTTCATCAAAATAGCTCGCATGTTTGGAAGGGATACCTATTTCCCCCTTAACTTATGATTGGGTCCTCTCACTCTCATCGTTCTCTCTTTCATTCAACACATGAAAACATCTCTCCAAATGAAGCAAAAATACTATATCATCATGTCTAGCTGTTTAAAAAATTAAACTAATCATAATTTAATCAGTTTTTAAACTCCAATAGAATCATATCACATCAAGCCATTTATGGACTCAAAAGGTAGCATGGAGGGTCATGCTCCATTGAATTTCTCATTTCATAATAAGAATTAAAAGTATTAGTATAAAACATTGCATCTTTTTCATGAATACACACGATGCATGTAAAATAGATGGGAGGACAAAGTAAAAGTTTACTACTATCATGTAAATTAAAGAATGAAATAATTGGATAGCTATATATGTTTCTTATAATATCTTTACCCATTCTTTAAATATGAAAACAATTACATATTTAGTTTTATTTATACTAACGGATATACAAATATGTTGTCATACCATAAAAATAGATACTAATCGTATATAAATAATTGCAGAAATATTTTGTATATTAACTTAAATATACATGTGTAGTAAGATTTGCTCATTAAATAAATGCATTTAAATGCATTCATTTAATAACAATTGTATGTATTACATTGAAAGAAGAAACACAATCTTGTTGAATATATCACACATAAATCTACAATTGTATTTATATATTAAATGGATACAAACATGGAAAAAAGTTACTCACTAATGTTAAAGTTATTCGCAAATGTTAAAGTGGTATCTACACTCGTATCAATTTTAAAATGAAAATAAATATATCAAAATCTATATAAAATGAAGGAGCATGTCAAATATAGATATATCCTCATTTCTTTTCATCCATGTATAAAAGAATTATTTATTTATCAATTGATGTGATTATTAATTCTTCATTTGATCTTTTGTCTTTATAATGTGACAATTACCGTATGACATTCCTTAATAAATTCATATATTAGAAAATACCAATAACAATCTCATTACCTTGGAGATTACTAACAAATTTATATTAAGAGTCCAACTTATACAAGTGCATTGATGAAATAGTTATAAAATTGATTGGACACCAAGAGCATGGAAATTGATCATTTTTTAGTTTAAAAGCATTAAGTTAATTATATATTATACCAACTTTACGAAAGTAAACTATATCTTATAAAACAACTTTCACAATGTATGAACTCTTCGTTACACATAATAATTAACGCTATTTATTCATTATTTGACATAGTAATTTATATTCATATTTATCTTAACTAATTAAGATGTAATATGTGAGTTTTTTTATGAAAGTAGTCATAATTTTCTCTTTCATCAAAATAAAAATTCCAACTTGTTGATATTGTGATGGTTGGTGCCTATTGTTATAACTTCACTATTATTTGTGCCCTTCCTTGTGTAATTTTCTGGCTTCATCCCAGCACCAAAAACTTTCATCAGTAGACTCATTAGATAAAACACCAAAATACATGATAAACCTATCCATCAATTTACTCTTGAAAAGGAGATAACTCTTAGGCAACCAAGTGACAAATTACATTTGCATCTAAAAGACTCTCCTGGGCTGTTTGGTTAGAGGGATGTCTCTTTATGTGGTGGGACATCCCTCAACCACCCCATAATTACCGATAGGGACGAGATAAGCTAGCAAGCTAACCCTCATACGCATTCTCCCTCTTTCTTTCCAATCGACTCACATCATTTCTTATCCTCCATACATCAACCATATTTCTCTCATTCCACCTAAAAAACAAATATATCTATTTCTTCAACAAATAAAAAATTATTGTGCTATCACATTCTCCTATTTATTAATTATAAAACAATCCAAATCTAATCATTCTCCCAAATTCCAACAAAGTCACATAATGGTCAGATCTTCCCACAACCACTTTACCATTCAAACACAAATACCATACACCATCCTCTGACTCAAGCCTCATTCCGAGGCTTACTCGACGTTTTCAGATTTTCCTCCGGAAATCCCCAAGATTTCCTCCAAGTTTTGGGGCCAAACCCCCTATTTCCACCCTAATAGATCCCGCAACCATATTCTATTCTCCCTCTTGTGGGGCATACTTGACATGCACTTTCTCTTCTACTTAATTCATTAAATTACCCATCTCTCTTTCTTCCGTTCCATCAAGTACTAAAAAATCAACAAAAAATATTATAATATCATATCTTATCTTTTAAAATTATAAAATATTCAGTATCTAATTATTTTTTCAAACATCAATAAAATATAGCATTCTACAAAATCTTTCAACAATAAACCTTCCATCAAGTACTAAAATAAGCAAAAAGGTTATCCACCCGAGAGAGGGTTATCACCTCTTTCCAAATAAGCAAAAAGATTATCTAATTGTTTTTAATTTTTATTTAAAAGAAAATTCTTGAAACGCACACTCGTGAGTGGTGGCACATCCAAAATGACCGTGGAAAGTGTGGCGTCTGTTTATCTTGACGCCGTTGTTGAGGACGATACATGATCATTGCCCTAATTATTTTATTCCCCACCCCGCCTGATCGCCCGGTCCCCTCCCTATCTTCTCCACCGTTCGATCGCCTCACCCGGAAAAAAAAAACAAGAGAGAAAATAATCGCCGCCAGTTCATCAGGCACCCCCGCCACCCGTCTTTAGGTCATCACCGCCGCCTCCACTCCTGCCCTCTTTCTCTGCTCTCCGCAGAGACACAGGAAGAGGAGGAGTATTGTTCCTCGATGGGACGGTGATTGCGCGCACCGTGTAGAGATCCGTGGGGGGTGATGGACGCTGCCGTTGTGGACAGTATCATAGGGCGGCTGGTGGAGGTGCGCCAGACGAAGCCTGGAAAGCAGGTGAATTTGTCGGAGGACGAGATTCGGCAGCTGTGCGTGACGGCTAGGGAGACATTCCTGCAGCAACCCAATCTGCTCGAACTCGAAGCGCCGATTAAAATATGCGGTGAGATAATTTCGGTCTTCGATGTTATTATTGGAATTTCTCTAGTTCTTTTAATGTATATGTCATGGGGTTTCGACGGAATTCGGAAGCCTGGTACATGGTTTTTTTTCCACGCTCTTCAACGTGTCTTAGGAAATGAAATTATTAGATGGGGACCTGATAACTACCACGATACACGCTCTCCTATGATAGTAATATATTGAACGAAACATCTCAGGAGAAAAGACTATTTTTTGAAAGAGTAGTAGTATTATTCTTTGTAATGTCCTCAATCTACCTTTGGAAATTGTCTCACAATCCACTCGCCAAAGTGAGGGGCATTGCACTACACGGTCAGATGGATGGCATCTCTCCTTGCTCATTTTTTCCTTCATGCTTTTGTTACTCATTGATGAAGCATGGGTTGAAGTCTCGGGGCCGTGACATCATTACCCGAGTGAAGGTAATATGTCACAAGAAAAATGTTGAGATATTAATTATTTTATTATTGTTTCCTTATTTTCTTTTCTTTGTCGTACTTCTTGTAATTTGTCTAATAGGTTCCTCTCATATATAAGAGAACCCTAGGACCTCTCATAATGAAATAACTCTTTCTATTTTCCCAACATGGTATCAGAGCGACGGTCTTAGATCGAAGCTCATATACCGAAACCCTAACCCTAACCCTCATCCACTCGCTTGCACGCGATGGCCTCAAATTTCAGCAAAATTCGGTCGAATTTCTGTCGAATATCGTTATCCAGTCGAAATCGAAATTCGACCGAAATGACCGAAATATGGGGGTTCTAGTACAAAAAATGAACGAAATTTCGGTCGAAATTCCACCGAAATTCCATCGAAATTCTATTTTGGTCGATACCGAAATGGTGACCGAAACCGACATTTAAGGCCTTGGCGACGCCTCAGGCCTCCCCATGCCGCCTCTCTACCGTCATTGAGGGCACCTCCTCCCGCCGAGGACCTCCCCTCCTCCCACTGTTGTAAAAGTCGGTCGACTAGTCGAGTCGGGGGGGGGGGTACCCGACTCGACTAGGCCAAATCAGCCAATAGTCGGTTAAATCCGATTAATCGCCCGATTAGTCGGCCTAGTCGGTCGACTTTTGCATGGAGATTTCTCGGCTGACTTTTGCATAGGGATTTCGGATATATGCTTCGACGCAAACCGTAAACACGATTACCCGTTTAGAATTAGATGAGATTTAAGGCTTGTTGTTAGACAATAAGATGAGATACTTAATGTTACATGCTAATAAGTTTAACTCACAAATAAATTAAAAATATAAAAACAAAAAACACTAAAACTGTTAAATAAAAATTATAAGAAAATTCTTATACTTCTGTACTTTAAATTATAGTTTTTCATCTAGATATAAAATATCAACTAATTATGGATAATTTTACTTAAAACTTTATGATTTAATTTCATGTTGGTTAACTTATATAAGATTAGAATTGTGTTTATTAGGCCTAAATGTTCGTTAACTTAGATACTTCTTGTTGATTTGCATTATAGTTAGGTAACTTAGGTTATTTACCTTTTGTGGTTGTTGATTAACTCTGTATTAATTTATTTCTAACTTCAACTCGTGCTATGTACCAAACATTTTGTTCTTAACATTTTGTCCGTGCTATGAACCAAACATTTTGTTCTTAACTTGCTTCGTTTTTTCTTCTGTTGCTATAATTTTTTAAGCTCTCAAAAATATTAAAACTGCTAAATATATGATTATAAATGAGAGTATATGTTATAAAACATGATTTAAAAATTTAAATAATAAAAAAATTCAAAACGACTAATGCCCTGACTAAATCCGATTACTCTCCCGACTACCGATTAATCCTTAGTCAGTGACCCTGCCGATCGAGTACCGACTGCCGACTTCTGCAACCTTGCCTCCTCACGCATCTCTTGGTCGACGCCTAGGCCCACACCACCTAGGCTACCCTTCCCTCGCCGTCTCGGCCCCGCCATCGCCTAGGCCCCCACCGAGTATCCTTCTTGATGGGTTTGGTTGCTTGAGTCTACACATGCAATCGAACCCATGTATGTCAGTGTAGACAAAAGTCTATATAGTCTACAACTCTAGTCTTCTCTTGTCATCATGTCAGAAAGGAAGGCCGATATTCCCTCCACAGGTGCCTTCAGAGATCCTGCGCCTATTGTGAAGATGGATGGGTCAAACTATGAAATGTGGGCTATGCAGTTCATGTGTATGATGAAGTCTACATGTAAGAAGCATATTCTTACCGAGGAAGAGCCTGCTGAGAAGATTGGGGTTAACGTCTCATGGGGGGCGGATGATGCACATGCAAAGGTTTGGCTTTCATGTACATTGGCAATAGAGATCGCCAATGATATACTCCATCAGCCCACCGCCAATGCGATGTGGGACACTTTGGCGTCCACCTATGCTATAGCCAGAGCCTCTTCGAGCTCCTCAGATAGTGCTTATACTTTTACCAGTAGTAATGGTGCAGATATGAAAGAATGGATTATGGACTCCGGTGCGTCTCATCATCTTTGTGGAGACAGATCACAATTGAGGTCCTATAGGACCATACCACCGGGTAGATGGGCTGTCATTGCCAATGGCGACCACTTACCAATTATAGGAAAGTGGGAGGTGCATCTGACGTTGATGCAACGTGGAGTCAACATATAGGGCCAATTATTTATCTAATTTTATTGGTCAATTTTATTTACGTTTATTTAAGTTGTCGTGTCTTTAATTAAATAAATGAGATCGCCTGTGATCTCCAACAATTAGTTGTAGATTTGATTTTTAAATTTGGTCGGTTAATTAGTTAGAGTCTAATTAGGATAATTAGTTGTCAATTTAAATTAGTTTACTATTTTTGTAATCTCATCCCTCCTATATAAAGGGATGAGGGTCCATTGTTTTAGTCAGTTCAGTTGATATGAAAATTTGAGATTTTTATCTCCTTCTCTCTTGTCTCTCTCTCTCTCTCTCTCCCTTCGTGATCTTCACGTTTCTCTCCTCAATATCCCTCGTATTCCCGACGAGTATTCTTTTCTCAACCCCTCTATTTTCTACCACCGAAAATCCACAAAAATCTATTTTTCTGCCATCGCCGAATTATCGATCTGCATCAGACGTCATCTATGCGTCTTCAGAATGTTTTATATGCCCCTGACTTTCAGATGAATTTACTTTCCATCAGTTAGATTACTAAGGATCTGCATTGTTGGGCCATCTTTGATTCATCTTCTCTTGTGTATCAGGACATACTCACGAGCAGGGTGATTGGATGTAGCCGTGAGCAACAGGGACTCTATAGACTAGTCCAACCTCCTCATGTTGGCGTTTCCACTATACCTACTGGACCAGTCTCTCCATGTTTATGGCACCTTCGTTTTGGTCACCTTCCTCAGCAGAAGTTTTGTCATGTTCTCCCTAAGATTTGCACGAGATCCTCCTTTCAGTGTGAGGCATGCCAGCCTGGGTAGCATCATCGTTCCCCCTTTCCATCTCATCAGAGTCAGAGCAGTTTCCAGTTGTTTGAACTCCTTCATTTAGATATCTGGGGTCATAGTCGGGTTCCTAATCATCAGGGACATCCTTTTTATCTTGTGGATGTTGATGATTTTTCTAGACTTTCTTGAGTCTTTCTTTTGTAGAATAAGTCTAAGGCCGGATCTTTGATCAAATATTTTATTAATGAAGTAAGGAATCTTTTTTCTGTTAAGGTAAAATATATTCGCACTGATAATGCCTTAGAATTCTGAACCTTACATCTTTCTGAGTTTCTAAGATCTCTTGGCATTGTTCATCAGACCTCATGTGCCTATACTTCACAGCAGAATGGTGTTGCCGAACATAAACACCCTCACTTACTTGATGTGACCAGAACTTTGTTGATACAGAGTCGTGCTCCTCACTCTTACTGGGGCGATGCTGTCCTTACTGCATGCTATTTGGTGAACCGCATGCTCTCATCTTTCTTGGATGAGAAGATTCCTTTCTCGATTGCGTTTCCTGAGAAGGATCTTTTCTCCCTTAAACCTCGTGTGTTTGGATCTGTAGCTTTTGTTCATGATGTCTCTCTAGGTCGTGACAAGCTCTCTCCTACAGCTGTCAAGTGTGTATTTGTTGGCTACTCTCGTACCCAGAAGGGGTATCGTTAGGCGGAAGTACTTTATCAGTGCTGACGTTACTTTATCCGAGTCTTTTATGTATTTTCTCCTACAGGCAAGTCCCTAAATATCGGTTTCGGTAACCATTTCGGTATCGACCAAAACAGAATTTCGATGGAATTTCGGTGGAATTTCGACCGGAATTTCGATCATTTCGGTCATTTTTTGTACTAGGACACCCATATTTCGATCATTTCGGTCATTTCGGTTGAATTTCGATTTCGACTGGATATCGATATTTGACAGAAATTCGACCGAATTTCGCTGAAATTTGAGGCCATGCCTACATGTGACATACTAGCCCCTTCTGACTCTGACGATGAGACCTACATTCCTCCACCTCCTACTGCCTCCCTTTACTCCTGCTCTACCACCACCTCCTCTACCGCCACCACCAACACCACCATCACCACCACCACCACCACCACCGCCACTACCACATGCTCCTGTGGCTCCACCTCCTACTCTGACTCAGTTTTTGCCACGCGTTTTTCTTGGAGTCCTCGCTCGATTCCCCGTGCTCACAGGTCTTGCCCATCATCCAACACGCCTCAGGTATGTCCTAAGCATATTGTTTCTACTGATGGCACTATTTGTATGTGCAGCAGGATCCATACAGGATGAGCATGTGCCCTATCAAGAGGGGAACTCACATGGTTCAGACTTGGCAGATGATCTCGATATACCTATTGCTTTGCGAAAGCCGAAACGACAATATGCTACTCATCCTCTTGCAACCCAGGTTCTCTTAAGCAGACTGTCAGAGGATTTTAGGAGATTTACCTTGGCACTATCTGTTGTGGAGATACCACGGACATATCAAAGGACAGTCAATGGAGGTTAGCCATGGAGGAGGAAATGACTGCACTACATTCACGTGGTATATGGAGTCTTGTTTCTGCTCCAGTTGATGCATCTATTGTGGGATGCAAATGGGTGTTCACTGTGAAACACCGTGTGGATGGCAGCGTAGATCACTATAAGGCGAGACTTGTGGCACGAGGGTTCACTCAGACATATGGGGTGGACTATCATGATACTTTCTCTCCAGTTGCCAGACATTCTGCTCTGTGTATTCTACTTTCTGTTACTGTGATACGGGATTGACCCATGTATCAACTTGATGTGAAGAATGCCTTCCTCTATGATGATCTACAGGAGGAGGTCTACATGCAACAACCACTTGGGTTTGCTGCTGAGGGGGAGTGTCAAAAGGTTTGCAGGCTACACAAAGCTATCTATGGCCTTAAGCAGAGTCCAAGAGCATGGTTTCAGAAGCTCTCAGACTTGATAGAGCAGCAGGGGTGATGCAACGTGGAGTCAACATATAGGGCCAATTATTTATCTAATTTTACTGGTCAATTTTATTTATGTTTATTTAAGTTGTCGTGTCTTTAATTAAATAAATGAGATCGCACGTGATCTCCAACAATTAGTTGTAGATTTGATTTTTAAATTTGGTCGGTTAATTAGTTAGAGTCTAATTAGGATAATTAGTTGTCAATTTAAATTAGTTTACTATTTTTGTAATCTCATCCCTCCTATATAAAGGGATGAGGGTCCATTGTTTTAGTCAGTTCAGTTGATATGAAAATTTGAGATTTTTATCTCCCTCTCTCTTGTCTCTCTCCCCTCGTGTTCTTCACGTTTCTCTCCTCCAAATCCCTCGTATTCCCGACGAGTATTCTTTTCTCAACCCCTCTATCTTCTACCACCGAAAATCCACAAAAATCTATTTTTCTGCCATCGCTGAATTATCGATCTGCATCATTTGGTATCAGAGCATGGCATCTAGGTCGTCCTCATGATCTGGCGATCCCTCTCGTCATTCACGCAGAAAATCCAACGGATCTCGCCCCAACGACAGTGCATGGTGTGCTGAGGTTAGACAAACATTATCGAATATGCTCCAAATTCTTTCACTGAATAGAGAATCAATGACACGGCAAATAGAAGAACTCATCGCCAAAAGGGACGGTAAAACTTCCGTCCAATTTCATGATGAAGAGAGCCACGGAAACGGCGCCGTCAACGATGATTCGATCGCTGTCCAGGCCGTTTTAGAGGGAAAAAAGACCGAAACGCTTGCTGTCCAGGAGGGTTCAGATCGTCCGCCATCATCGATATCATCCCCGATGACAGTTCCAACCCCGCTACCGCCTTACTTTGGCAGCCCCGCGCCCTCGAGCCCTCTTCCCGCAACCTCGGCGGCCCCAACCCAACCCCCAGACCCGCCAACGTCCACCCCGGCTTCCCCAACCCTCGCCACACTACCCCAATCCGCCCCCCATGCGCGCCACCGCCTTCCCCTCCCCCGCTACCCTCCCTCGCTCCCGCCCCATCCCAGGACCTCCCCTCCCGTGCACTAAGCGTCGCACCCCCCTCTCCTATCGCCACTGCTCCTCCCCCATACATCCCCTCCCGCCTACAGCTCCTCCTTGCCACCACCCCCGCCTACCCCTCCCCCTCACCATCTCCATCCCGCGACCCCGTACCCGCATCCACCCCCACCCCCCCCACACGCTCCTGCAGACCGTCAGCACGATCGTCATCGGGATCGCGCGCCCAACCCTCACCCCCCTGCGCGCTCGCCGCCAATCCGATGCCGTAGCCGCCATGGTCCGCCTGACTTGCGCAAGGAGAGAAGAAATACCCTAACGAGGGGTCCAAATAAGGGGTTCGACTTCCATGAACTGTGGGAATGGAAGTTAATTGGGAAAACTTGCATAGCCGTCCAACCCCCCTAAATTTCGTTTAATTGAAGGGGCGCGAAAAGTGCGCCCAAACCCCCTACTGCGATTTTTTTTAAAAAAGAGCTGAAAGAAGACAATTGGGAAGACTTCCTTATCCTATTAGGATTAGGACCTTGGGATTCATCTATATAAGGACCCCATGGTTTCATTCCTTGGACACATCTCCTCCTCTCCTCTTCTTGTGTCATTGCTTTGCTATGGACTCTCCAAAGGCCATGTTGTTCATGCATCACCAATTTTTCAATCACAACGAGGAAGCAAAATTCAAGAAGACGCCGCCGTTTGTGCCACACATGTTCTTCCACCACGAAGGTCGCGTCACCAACGGTCGCGTGTGGATTCTGCCATTCGCTCCGCACCAATTCTTCCAGGGAATGACTGAGAACGCGGATTCTACCTCCAAGCCTGCAGATCCAGCAATTCGTCAGTAGACGAATTTTTAAAAACGGAGGAGAGTTGATGCAGCGTGGACCAGAAAGATAGGGTCACATTTTTAGTTACGTTTATTTGAATTGTCGAAATTTTTATTTAATTTTATTTACGTTTATTTGAGTCGTCGAATTTTTAATTAAATAAGTGGGATTGCCTGTGATATCAATTAGTGGTCGATTTGAATTTCAAATTAGTCGGTTAGTCAGTTAGAGTCAATTTAGGATAATCAGTTAGAATTTGAATTATTTGCTATTTTGTAACCTCATCCCTCCTATATAAAGGGATGAAGGCCTATTGGGTTCGACAGTTCAGTGAGTTATAAAATTGAGAATTATTCTCTGTCTCCTCTCCTTCTCTCTCTTTCCCCTCACGTGATCTACACGTTTTTCCTCTCCATCCCTCGTGTTTCCGGTGAGTTTCTTTCACTCAACCCCTCTATTTCTTCTACCAAAATCCACCGTTCAAAATTTCAAAATTTTATTGTCCGCCGTCGCCGAAATTCGATCTGCATCAAGGGGTTTGTGAGATCGACTGCCGATCACTCTCTGTTTATACAGAGGACCCAGAGAGGTACTATTGTCATTCTTGTTTACGTTGATGATATTATTATTACAGGGGATGACGAGCATGGCATTCAGGGTGCCAAGGACTTTCTAGGTCAACAGTTTGTGACCAAGGATCTTGGACATTTATGTTACTTCCTTGGACTAGAGTTTGCCAGGAACTAGCGAGGTCTTGTGATGACCCAGAGGAAGTACGTTACATATATTCTTTCAGAGACATGCATGGCAGATTGTAGACATGCCATTATTTCTATTGACATGAGCTTGAAGCTTTATGATGATGATACTGAGGAGGTCGACAAGAGGAGGTACAGAGAGCCTGTTGGCAAGCTATTATATGTGACTATTACCATGCTTGACATAGCCTTTGCCGTGAGCAGAGTGAGTCAGTTTATGGAGCAACCCAGACAGACACATATGGATGCAGTCCATATGATTCTGAGCTACCTGAAGACGTCACCTGGTAAGGGACTTCCTTTCAGTAGAGGCACATCTCTCTCAGTTACAACATGTGCAGATGCATATTATGCTGGGTGTCCAATGGATAGAAAATCTACATTAGATTTTGTTGTGTTCATAGGGAATTCTCTTGTCTCATGGAAGAGTAAGAAGCAGACTGTGGTTGCCAGATCAAGTGCTGAGTCGGAATACAGGGCCATGGCGCAAGCTAGCACAGAGATGATATGGGTCAGATCATTACTTACTGACCTGACTATAGAGGTGCCTCTTCCCATGCACCTCCAATGTGATAATCAGGTTGCTCTTTTCATTGTCAACAACCCATGATCCATCCTTTCATGAGAGGTCGAAGCACATAGAGGTGGACTATCACTACACTCGTGACTGTGATACAGAATGGTCTTATCACCACTACACATGTTAGCTCGGGAGATCAAACAACAGATGTACGTACAAAAGCCCTAGCTGGAGGACCTTATCAGAGATGTTGTTCCAAGCTGAGTCTGATTGATATCTACGCTCCAGCTTGAGGGGGAGTGTTGATATATTAATTATTTTATTATTGTTTCTTTATTTTCTTTTCTTTGTCCTACTTGTAATTTGCTCATTAGGTTCCTCTCCTATATAAGAGAACCTAGGGCCTCTCATAATGAAATAACTCTTTCTATTTTCCCAACAAAAAATAATATGGGGCATAGGTTTTTCATTGATATACATAGCGAGGAGAATTTAGAATTGCTGATTTGGCACAAGTAGGGACAGAACAATTATCATCGTTTATTCCAAATCTTCTTATCATAATGAAAAAATGAGGTAAGTTGAAGATTTGTAGATATGGCATACATGTTGGTTTTAATCTGATTTGAAATTAATCAACTAAGATTCATTCGGGATTTAATTTGGTTGTTATTTCCTATTTGTACCACTTTTGTGTATAGACTATAAAGACGCTGCTAGGGTTTAAGGAGGAAGTTATTGGATTGAATCGAACATTGGAATTTCATGTACATATCCTCTCATCTGCCCTTCTTGATGGACTTTAACCTCCTCATTACTGTTCTTCTCAAATTCGTAAATCTGGCTGCGATTCTCAATTCTTGTCCTACCCTAGACCCTGTTTGCATTTTATTGGAGAGAGGAATCTAATTACTGATGCATCGGGCGAGAAGACTTATGCACAAGCTATCAACCTATCTATCTTAGTGAATGCACCATGCTGCATGGGGGTGGACAAGGGTTATCTTGTACATGAGTGAGAGAGGGAATGTATAAAGGGATGGGATGGACAGCCTGAATGTTACCCAAGGTTGCAATTATGGATGTATGATCTTAATCAGTTGGTCAGGCATCTTCACATCTGGGATGGCTGTAGTTGCTAGCTGAATTGATATACTCTGATTTGTCTAAATGAAGGGAGGCTCTGTCCCCTAAATCAGCCTCATGCTTTTATTAGGTTAATAGATAGTGTATGGTTGATAGGTGACTTTTCAAACTGATCCGAGTTAGTAATTCTAGCCTTCTAGGCATATACCAGATAGCAATTTAGTTATTTATGATGACATTTATTGTAGTATGGTGCACCATGCTACTTGGGATTGTTATATATTTTCGCTACCCATCATCTATCCTGATGTGATTCTTTTGCGAGGAATAAAATTTGGAGTTTGAAGTAAATGGCTTTGGAGAAATGTAGTACGATCTCGTATCTCAACTTTGAGCAGTGGACCCTATGGGGAGTGCTGGTGGAGGCCAAGGAAAAAGGCCGGCATTCCATGATAATGGCTCTCAAAAGGATCTCCAATGATAAGCTTGGGTGGTATCTAATATCTATGCTCTGATGATAGAGAGGTGAGCTTTGAGATGATTCACACAAACTCAAGTTTTATTCTCATTTGGTGCATGGATTGTGAGGGGTGACTTTAATGTTACCTCGAAGGCAAAGATTATGATGTAGCATGATATCAATTTAGGAACATTTGTTTTGTTATTTTATTTATCATTTGTTTTTGTTTATTTTATTAATTTATTTTCCATGTAAAAGGCTCATTATAAAAGGCCTTTTTATCCTTTCTTTTTTTTTTATTTTCTTCTTTCCCTAATTTTAGGGAGTTGTTGCTTATTTTGAGGGGAAATAGCCTCTATAAAAGGCCCCCTTTGTATTAGGGTTAATCAAGTTGAAATTGAAGTTATTTTCCATCCCTAATTCTCTCTCTCTCTCTCCCCCCCTCTCGGTCCCGCGCCCTCTCTCTCCCCGATTCCTTTTCCTCCCGTGCCCTAACCCTTCCCAGCCGTCGCCTACCTCTCCTCTCCTTTCTTCTTCCCCCCGCCGCCTCCTTTCTTCCTCTCCCACCTGCACCCCTTCTCCCCGCGAACTCTCCTGTCGCCGCCACTCTCCCCCACCGAACCCCCGCGCCCCAGCCCTCTTTTCCCCCCCAGCACCACCTCGCCCGCACCCTCTCCAGCCGCTACCTCTCCCAGACCCGCCGCCCAACAACCCTCGCCTCCCGCGCGCAGGCCTTGTGACCCCACCGCTCCGCGTCGGCGCCACCACCTCGCCCATCTTCCCTCGCCACCCAGCGCCGCCTGCACCTTCAGAGCACCCTCCCCTCCCCTCCTATTCCCGCGCCGCTACCTTTTTTCCTTTTCCCTATGGCTGTACCCTACCCCCTCCACGCCATCGTTACTGCGGGCTCCGCCAGTCGAAGACCAACTCCTCCCCCGCCGTCCTGTGCCCTGTCAAGATCCTCTCGAGCCGCTACAAGCATCCGAACGCCAACATCCGCCGCCGACCAGATCTGAAGCGCGCCTAACAAACCCCTTGCCGGTTGTGGTTTGAGTGTTTCTACCACATATTATTCCACTTTATAAAGACAGATTTGTGGGCTGTTATATCGCTGTTTAGTTTGGTGATTTATCGAGGTTCTAATACTGCAACATCGTTGATTATTTCCTCTAGTCATTAACTAATTGATTTGCCCTAAAGTTGTGGAATAACCGGTGCGAAAGTTCGAGTATCTTACGTCCATTGTTGCTGACTTTTTTGCATATCGCACATCATTTTGTTCGTCTTCGTCATTTAATTCCTTAGTTCAATTGTTAGGAACACCATTTAGTCCATTGCTCATGTAAGTTGCATCAATTTGGTATCAGAGCATAACGATCTTGCACCTCACTTGCATTTCATTTATTAATTGCATATAAAAAAACAAAAAAACCAAACAAAACAACACAAAAAAAGAAACAAACAAAAAAAACCCCAAACAAAGGAAGCAGAAACCCTAGGATTCCCTTGGCCGACAAACCTAGTGCCTCTAAACCCACCTATACTTCACACCCTGAATTAACATTAGAGGCTTTGTTTTCCCAATTACAACACATGAACAATCAACTGAGCACACAAATCGCCGAAATAGATCGTAAAGTTGCCGTCGCCCATGAACAAATTGCCACATTGAATAGTCGCGTGCCAGGACCAGACATTAGTGATGAAAACCCCAACAAAGGTCGACGTACTGGCCGGAAAACGCACTCCCGGAATAGCACTTCCGTGACTCTAGCTCCTCTACTTCCACGAACATGTTAGCGAGTATCATTCACAAGAGAGTGAAGGAGAAGGACCCGGAGATTACACCCCTTTCATCCCCAAGATTCGAGATCCACACACCTCCGGCTATACTTCACAACCTACTGGCGACTATCAATTCCCACCCCGAAATGGACCCAGGTCCGATGATGGATGGGATCGGGGCATCCGTCTCGATGTTCCAAAATTCGACGGAGGAAGAGACCCTGGTGTCTTTTTGGATTGGCTCAAGCCGTCGAACACTTCTTTGTGTGGAAATCTATGCCGAGCGAACGGAAGGTTCAGTTCGTCACAATCAAATTAAAGGGACATGTTCTGCTATGGTGGGACCATTTGCAATCTGAACGCAAACGAAAAGGAAAAAGCAAGATCCGCAGTTGGAGCACGATGAAGGCCAAATTGAAAATTAAGTTCGTGCCGGAAGATTACAAACGAGATCTATACGCACGACTGCAGTCATGGAGACAAGGCACCATGAGCTTGAAGGAATACACTGAAGGGTTCCCAATCCCTAGTCCATCGCAACCGCTTGCAGGAGACTCTTATTCAGGAAGTCACCCGCTACATGCAAGGCCTCCGCCAAATTATCCAGGATGGATTTTACCTTGCCGAGACGTCGATGAAGCCTACAAGCAGGCTGAACGGGCTGAGATCAAGCTTACTAAAGCCCATACGTGGAAGATGTCTTTCTCTGTGAACTCCACCCCTCGCACCAGTACCCCGATGACATTCTCCAAACCGATAGGTTCCTCATCAATCGTTGCGGGTAAACCCCAAGCCAAACTTTCAACTCCTGCCGTCATCCGACCACCTACTGGAAACCCCGGCCAAGGCATCTTGGGAAACTGACCTATTGTAGGACCTGATACTTGCTTCCGATGTTATCAAAAGGGACATCAAGCAGCAGAGTGCCCAAACCCTAAGGCTAGACCCGTCCACCTATGCACCACCGACGACCCTGAAGACCCTGACCCTGAACCACATGACTCACCTGAAGAGGAACCGACTGCGTTGACTGCTGACACCATGGGAGCCGATGACTATGAACCTCTAGGAGTGGATGGAGACAAATCTGGTCCGTTCCTGGTAATTAAACACGAGAACTTTATCGCTCCTGACAACACACTTACAAACATCCTGCTTACACCCGTTGCCCATGTTGCTGATAGTTGGTTGCGACGCAGCATCTTCCGAACCACCTGCACCTCTGGGGGACGTCGCTGTCGTTGATCATTGATGGAGGAAGCGTCGAGAACTTCGTTTCACAAGAAATGGTCGATAAGTTGGGTCTGCCAACTCAACCACTCGAGAAACCGTACAGTGTGGCATGGTTTCGAGGTGGTACCCAACTCCCGATCCACCGTTAAAGCCTCGTTAACTTCTCCATTGGTCCTTCATATAAGGACGAGTTGTGGTGCCATGTAGCCCCTATGGATGTCTGTCACATACTTTTAGGGAGACCTTGGCAATTCGATCGCACTGAGCACCGAGGAAAACTGAACACTTACACCTTTCTTATAGACAAAGTGCGTGTGACCCTTAGACCACAACGTGAAGCCCTTAGCCCTCGCCAAGTGGCTACACTTCGTGTTGCGACCGCCCAAACTGGTAACAAAACTGCACCGTCAAAGACTTCAACCACGGGCCCCGTGTTGTTGACGGAAGCCC
The DNA here is from genome assembly GCA_037367405.1 of Ottelia alismoides. Classification (NCBI taxonomy): domain Eukaryota; kingdom Viridiplantae; phylum Streptophyta; class Magnoliopsida; order Alismatales; family Hydrocharitaceae; genus Ottelia; species Ottelia alismoides. Next base: position 172,624 of record JAZKJV010010132.1, on the reverse strand, counting down.
AGACGTTCCAACGTGAAATTCGGGAGAGCTCCACCATCTATGCATTAATGGGACGTGAAGTGGACAATCAAGAGACAACTACACCTGAAGTTCTGCCTAAGATAAAGCCCATCATCCAAGAGTTCGCTGACATCATGCCTGAAGAGTTGCCTGAAGGATTACCCCCCGTTGCGAGACATTCAACATCACATTGATCTAGTCCCTGGAGCCAGCCTACCCCACTTACCCCATTACCGAATGAGCCCGAGTGAGCATGAAGAGATGAACCGGCAGGTTACTGATCTGCTGCGACGTGGGTATGTTCGAGAGAGTATGAGCCCCGTGGCGGTTCCTGCTCTGCTTAACATGAAGAAAGACGACACATGGAGGATGTGCGTGGACAGTCGCGCCATCAACAAGATAACGATTAAATATCGTTTTCCCATTTCGTGCCTTTATGATATGCTTGATATGTTATCGGGTGCCAAATTGTTCTCCAAAATGGATCTCCGCAGTGGCTACCATCAGATTCGCCTCCGACCTGGAGATGAGTGGAAGACTGCTTTTAAAACCAAAGAGGGCCTGTATGAATTGACGGTCATGCCCTTCGGCTTGTCGAATGCCCCCAGCACCTTCATGCGAACCATGAATCATGTATTGCGACCCTTCATTAGTAAGTTTGTGGTTGTGTACTTTGATGATATCCTGATCTACAACTTGACTAAAGAAGACCACTTATCGCACTTGCGACAAGTCCTGGAAACCCTGAGAGCCCAAAAACTGTATGTCCACCTCAAGAAATGCTCCTTCATGTCTGACACGGTCCTCTTCCTGGGATACATTGTCACCGCTGATGGACTTAAGGTTGACCCCTCCAAGATTCAGGCCATTCAAAGCTGACCCGTACCCAAAACCCTCACTGAAATTCGCAGCTTTCTGGGATTGGCTTCTTTACCGACGCTTCATCCGGAACTTCAGCACTTGTGCAACTTCGTTGGTAGATTGCACGCGTAAAGGTGCACCCGCTTGAACTCTTGAAGCAGAAACCAGCTTTCAAAACCTAAAACACCAATTGACACATGCCCCTGTTTTGGCACTTCCCGACTTCATTAAGGTTTTTGTAGTCGATTGCGACGCCTCACATGTCGGGATTGGTGCTGTCCTAAGTCAAGAAGGACGACCTGTCGCCTTCAACAGTGAGAAATTGAATGAAGCCAGATCACGGTATTCCACTTATGATGTCGAATTTTATGCCGTGGTACAAGCCCTCAAGCATTGGAGACATTACCTGATCCAACGTGAATTTGTCCTTAACTCTGATCATGAAGCCCTGAGATATTTGAACTTCCAGAAAACTCTTAACAAGCGTTATGCCAAATGGGTTAGTTTCCTCCAAGAATACACCTTCACTCTCAAGCACAAATCCGGAACCCTGAACCGCGTGGCCGACGCGTTGAGCCGGCGAGCACATGCCCTGACCACAATGACCGTCAGCACAACAGGATTTAACACTCTCAAGGACCTCTACCCCACTGATCCTGACTTTGGGCAAATTCATGCCGAATGTGTTGATACCAGGCAGGACCCAACAACCACTTATGTTCTTCATGAGGGTTTCCTATTCAAAGGCCACCAACTGTGCATCCCTGCCACGTCCCTTCGTGAGAATTTAATTTCAGAACTACACAACGGAGGCTTAGCTGGACACTTTGGTAGGGATAAGACCTTGACTCTTCTCCAAGAGCGATTTTATTGGCCACAGATGCGAAAGGATGTTACAAAATTCGTACAGAAATGCCAAACATGTCAGAGATTCAAAGGCCACAGGTAGAACACTGGACTATATACACCTCTGCCAATTCCTCTGCGACCCTGGGAAGACATCACCATGGATTTTGTGCTAGGCTTACCCCTCATTGTGCGGAAAGTTGACTCTATTTTTGTGGTTGTGGATAGATTTTCAAAAATGGCACATTTCATTGCATGTAGAAAAACCTCAGATGCATCTCATGTCGCTGACCTGTTTTTTCGTGATGTCGTCCGTTTGCATGGTGTCCCTCGTTCTTTTACTTCGGATCGTGATACCCGATTTTTGAGTCACTTTTGGCGCACGCTTTGGTCCCGTCTTGGTACTCGTTTGCAATATAGCACCGCTTATCATCCACAAACAGATGGGCAAACCGAAGTAGTTAACAGATCATTAGGAAATTTATTGCGATGTCTTGCAGGGGACTTTCTGTCCGAATGGGATCTAATTCTTCCCCTAGCTGAATTCGCGTATAACAGTTCCACTAATAGGTCCACCGGAAAATCACCCTTTGAGAGTGTGTACGGCTTTCCACTGACCCAATTTCTAGACCTAAAACGCACAACCATGCAAGGGAGAAGTAGTGCAGCTGCTGAGGATCTGGTCGAACATCTAACCCACGTCCATACTGAAATCCGAGCCAAACTCCAAACCATGAACCAGAAATACCAAGCCCAAGCCAACCTACACCGAAGAGAGAGCGAGTTCAGAGTTGGAGAATTAGTGATGGTCCACCTAAAAAAAGAGAGGTTTCCTTTGAGAGTCCACCAAAAATTGAGTGAACGAAAGTTTGGTCCATTCCGAGTCCTCATAAGGATTGGGCCCAATGCTTACCTACTTGATCTGCCGGCAGACGTCCAGACTTCGCCAGTCTTTAATGTATCAGATATCTTCTTATATCATGGAGATAAACAGACAGATGCCACCGCACCAGCAGTTCCTGATGATGATATGCGCCAACCACCAGCCGCAACCGATGCCGATCTGATTGAAGATATTGCAGACATCCGAGATATGACGACTAGACGTGGTCTCTTCCGACGATATCTAGTCAAATGGAAGGGACGACCTCTTACCGATTGCACCTGGATTGACGAGGATGAACTCCAACAACTCCGCCCCGATATACTTCAGAACTTCCACGATGCCATCTCGACGGAGCGAGATTCTTTTCAGCAAGGGGGAGTTGATGTAGCATGATATCAACTTTAGGAACATTTGTTTTGTTATTTTATTTATCATTTGTTTTGTTTATTTTATTAATTTATTTCCCATGTAAAAGGCTCATTATAAAAGGCATTTTTATCCTTTCTTTTTTTTGTTTTCTTCTTTCCCTAATTTTAGGGAGTTGTTGCTTATTTTGAGGGGAAATAGCCTCTATAAAAGGCCCCCTTTGTATTAGGGTTAATCAAGTTGAAATTGAAGTTGTTTTCCATCCCTAATTCTCTCTCTCTCTCTCTCTCTCCCTCTCGGTCCCGCGCCCTCTCTCTCTCCCCGATTCCTTCTCCTCCCATGCCCTAACCCTTCCCAGCCGCCGCCTACCTCTCCTCTCCTTTCTTCTTCCCCCCGCCGCCTCCTTTCTTCCTCTCCCACCCGCGCCCCTTCTCCCCGCGACCTCTCCTGTCGCCGCCACTCTCCCCCGCCGAACCCCCGCGCCCCAGCCCTCTCCCCCCCAGCACCACCTCGCCCGCGCCCTCTCCAGCCGCTACCTCTCCCAGACCCGCCGCCCAGCAACCCTCGCCTCCCGCGCGCAGGCCCTGTGACCCCACCGCCCCGCGTCGCCGCCACCACCTCGCCCATCTTCCCTCGCCACCCAGCGCCGCCTGCACCTTCAGAGCACCCTCGCCTCCCATTCCCGCGCCGTTACCTTTTTTTCCTTTTCCCTGTGGCTGTACCCTACCCCCTCCACGTTATCGTTACTGCGGGCTCCGCCAGTCGAAGACCAACTCCTCCCCCACCGTCCTGTGCCCTGTCAAGATCCTCTCGAGCCGCTACAAGCACCCGAACGCCAACGTCCGCCTCCAACCAGATCTGAAGCGCGCCTAACGAACCCCTTGCCGGTTGTGGTATGAGTGTTTCTACCGCATATTATTCCACTTTATAAAGATAGATTTGTGGGCTGTTATATCGCTGTTTAGTTTGGTGATTTATTGAGGTTCTAGTACTGCAACATCGTTGATTATTTCCTCTAGTCATTAACTAATTGATTTGCCCTAAAGTTGTGGAATAACCGGTGCTAAAGTTCGAATATCATACGTCCATTGTTGCTGATTTTTTTGCATATCGCACATCATTTTGTTCGTCTTCGTCATTTAATTCCTTAGTTCAATTGTTAGGAACACCATTTAGTCCATTGCTCATGTAAGTTGCATCAGATTTTATTGGATTTGTAGGAAGGACACGATCTTGGCTCCTTAGATTTTGCTCTTTTAGTCGTAGATATTCCACGTGGAGATTATATATGCTTTTGATAGTGGATACACAATACACTTGGAGGACCTCGAGCTCACATGTATGTATCGACCTCTTTTCGCCATCGGTTGAGATTTTGTAGTTCTTTCACTTGACCTTCGTATAATCCTTGCCCATGTACCACACACTTTTCCTTGACCTTTTTTAGATTCAGAATTTTTTTGGCTGATGGAGGAGAGCTTCACTTTTGGTTATAGAGTTATACATTAACTGTCAAGTGATTGGTTGATGACAAAATAGTTGGTTTTGGAATTTACATGCCTTAGATAGTCGTTGACTATGTACAAATATGGCACCCATGCTCATCATGAACTCAAAAGAAAACTTGCACAATAGAGGAACTATGTTTAATAACTACAAGAACATCATGCTCAACAAAATGTTGTAATATGGGAAGATACGACTAATGAAAACAAAGTTGGATTAGAGACAAAGGTTTAGACAAACATGGTTTAAGGAGGTTAGCACAAACACTAAATTCTTCCGTAACATGATAAGGTGAAGATGCCACAAAATTTACTTTCGTGCCATTACTATGAATGGGAGTTTACAATGTTTAAAAAAGTGCGAGTCGGTCTAAGGCATTTTTCGAAAATGTGAGGCAAGGCGTAAGATTTGATTTGTTTGTAAAGAAAAATTAAAACTAATGCAAATTATAGTGGAATAAATCACAACACAAACTATTGCAACATATTCTCCAAAAGTGCAATACAAAGTACAAACTACAACTATGACTGTTCAAAGTTCAAATACAATTGTAAAAATTATAAAAAAACAGAAAGTAGGAAAAAGGTTCAACATAAGCATAAATATAATGCAACATATTGTCTATCACATTTATGTGATCCATCAAAAATCACTAATCATCAACATTGATTCAACAGATCAATATCTTAGCATTGTTGCCGTCATCGTTGTCACAACTGCGCTCCTTAGCATTGTTGCCGTCATCGTCGTCACAAGTGCTCATTGGATCCTCATCAAAATCATCCATATAATTCAAATGCACATCATCACCGACCTCATCATTGCTTCCATCATCAAAGTTGGGGAACCCGTCCTCAACATTAATTGGACCTTTTCTTTTACGTAATCAAGAAAGTAATATGTATAGTCATTTATTTGAAAATTGGTCACAACAAAGCATCAAACATTCTTTTAATTTGTATTGCACCTTTGTCATGTTTTCCCCTTCTTTTTACGTCGAGCAACTCGAGCTCCTTTACCTCCATCCTCCTCTATAGGATCATCCTCAAAGGGGTATGTTTGCATCAAGATCCTGACATGCTTCAACATCTTGTGCTTTCGAAATCCATTCATCATCGAAGTCAATGTCTTCCAAACATACACACTCAGTTGCTGGATATTTTCGGGGATATTTTGGGCTTGGGGATTAATAGAGAGAAGTCAATGGCTGTACCTTTTGGCCTCTCCCAGATGGAGTTGATGGATGCTAGGGAGACTCTTCAGTGCCCCATTGGCGATCTGCCAATGTCATACTTGGTTCTATTGCTGGTTGGGAGACGGTGTAGAGTAATAGATTGGAGGGCGATGCTGGACATGCTGGAGAGCAAACTGATTGGCACTATCTAAGGGCAGCAAGTTGATCGTTCTTAAGCACATCTTATTAGTTATTCCCATTTTCTTATGCTCTACTTGGCTACTACCGATGGGGGTGCGTAAGAGGATTGAGACCTTGATGGGACGTTTCTTTTGGGCAGATGGAAAACATGCGAAAAATGGATTTCATCTCATTGACTGGACCACGATAACTAAGAGTAAGAAGAAGGGAGGTTTTGGGGTTCTGGAGATCGACTATATGAATAAGGCTTTTATGGCGAAATGGGTGGTCAGATTTAGGGGGGGGTTCAGAAGCTTTGGTGCGCCGCATGATGAAGAGGATTTATGGAATCGATGGTTTGGGTGAGGCCAAAAATATCCAACTCCTCTTCTCTATGTGGCAGGGTATATGTAAGATCATGCAGGTTCTGTGAACGAAATTGCACCCACTACTGCTCGGTAGTGGAGAGATTTTCTGATTTTAGAAGGATGATTGGACAGGGGACGACACCTTTGGGGAGCGCTTTCTGTGGCTTGCTGCTATTACAATAAATAAAGACATCTCGGTTCAGCAGGTTTGGACACGTAACATATGGTCGCCTAACTTTTCTGTGGTTCTCTTGGAGCAGAGGCTTAAGGATTTCTTATAGTTACAAAGGGAGTTAGCTGATGTGCAATAATTGTGGTAGAGACCACTTCATTTGGACGGAGGGAAAGTTTTCTGTGAAGAAGGCCTATCGCTTCTTTGCAAGTGAGCAGACCGTGCCTGACATGGATCTTTGTGAGGACGCAAAGATTATTTAGGGGTGCAAGGTCCCCTTGAGAATCGAGGTATTTCTCTGGATTGTGGTACATGGTTGTCTGCTTATAAAGGACTGTTGTGATGCGATACTCCACGTTAGAGACCATTTATGTGGTAGATGCAGAATTGAGACGGAGGACCTGGATCATCTCTTTTTAAAGTGCAGACACTCTGCTCAGATGTGGTCCATAGCGGGGATCCCATGGCTCATCGAGGCTTACTTATGGAGGTCATTTTGTAAGCATTGTGGCAACTCATGAGGACCGCTCCCTTCCTTTTTCTCTACTCTAGGCTATTTGATGGGCTAGGAATGAGGTCATATTTCGTGGCCATTTTTCTATTTGAAAAATGTATTGGAACATTGTAGGGCCCTATGTTAGGCTTTTATGGTTCTTAAATTAGTATAATTTGGTGGTGGACCCCAACTTGGGATACCACCCATCCTTTCAATAAAAAAACATACACAACTAAATTCTAAATTTAACATACACAATAACATAATAACATAGCCACACAGAGGTGGGTCCCATTTTGGAAGCCACCCTTCTTTTTCAAAAAAAACATACACAATAATATACCTACATAGTACATAGTACATACACAAACATAATAACATAGCCCCTCGAAAAACACATCAAAAGAACACAAAAAATGAAAACTTTAAAAAAACTAAAAATTATGATGTAGAGGCAACAACACTTCTCGATGACATTTGCAGTGGTTCTGGTCGTCGGAAAGGGAGTAGGCGGGGTGGCTCTGGTCATCGGAACATCGGCTTTGGTGGCACTACCCAACCTTCTTCAAGTTCTAAAGCACTTCCATACAAGGTTGATGTGGTTTCTTTCTGTTCGAATAGAAAGAAACCCTTCGTTTCTCATTTTGGCAACTAATAGACCGAAAAAAGGTTTCAAGGAAGTTTACACCTGTGCCTCACCTCGAGCACCTCATGTGATGCTGAGGAGTACGCTTCCCACCTATTCCCGAAGCACGTGCCTTGGAGTGCTCTTGGCACACCTTGCCTTGGAGTGCTTTTGGCACGCCTTGCCTTGAGGTGTCACTTTTTAAAACGATGGAGTGGTATCGGGGTGACCAAGAGTCAAGAGGTCGGATTGGCCTTGGCCAACAATTTTTAGAGTTTTTATAGAAGAACTAGATGTCATCGTTGTGCTGGCTTGGTCGAGGTGTGAACATTTTCTCTTGGATGTAAGAAGAATGGATAACTTGTGATTTTGTTTCGCAGGTTGCCCAAGTGACAATCTTTTAACTAGATACATATGGTTCAACATGACGAGACTGTTTCCCATTGCTCTTCTTCAAGTAGTTTTAGGATGTGGTGGGACATGATGATGTAGCGTAAACAAATAAATAGGGCTTTATTTGTCATCCCTTAATTAAGTTTAACTAGACCAGGGTCGAGTTAAGTGAGTCTGTTGCAATTTCATTTTAAATATATAGATCGCACATGATTTCTAATCAATTAGTTAGTTGGTTATATTAATTTGTTAGTCGGTTACAGATATTTAGAGTCTAATTTATGATTTTATTTTGATTTTATTTCTCTTTCTATTTTTTAGACCGACACATCTTATATAAAGGAGATGATAGTCATTTGTTTTATTGAATCCATATCTCCTTTTATCTCTCCCTTTTTCCTCGACGCGATCTCCGCTCTTCTTCCACCAAATCCATCGCATCTGGCAAGCCTTCTCTCCTATCCCCCTCTGATTTCTTCAGCAAAATATTTTTTCTACTATTAAAATTTATTTTTTTCACCATTCGTATCTTCTCATTTGCATCACATGATGTCATGGAGGTTCTGAGGAGGAGATCAGAGCACGAGAGTTCTAGCTTCGAGATTGAATAAAATGTTCATATTTCTGTTGCCTTAGAGAGATGTGGTTATGTGGGTGGAAGACTTTAGGCACATAGTTTTTCCAATGCTTAACTTATTGTGGCCAACGTTCTTGTGAGCTGGCATTGCAGTGTCCTAGATGATATTCATATCGCAAGAACATGCATCATTCATTTTGGTAAGATCTATGATTGATAGTTTGATGATGGCATTAGAAATTGTAGTGGACTGGAGGTGAAGATAGGTTAGTAGCCTGCTGTCACACCCCCAAATTCCGTGATCGAGAATGATCGTGCAGACACGGTAGCAGATGCTTAAGAATGATTGATGAAGCTGACTTCAGGAGAAATCTAGAGATTCGTGAGTATTACGAAGGTTATCCACGAGAGTATGGAGGCTTAACCGTACGTGACAACAAAGAAGTGTCACGTAGGACACTGGCTTGGTAGCAGAGTGTCGTGTAGCTTGTAGCAGTGCGAGCACAATGGAGTACATACATCAATGCAAGACATGACAATGGATGCACACAGCAGTACGTACGTGAGTAGGGCGATATGCAATGAAGTAGTATGCATTGAGGAGCAATGCGATACGATCACATAGGCGTACGCACGAAGGCGTACGATATCGATATTGATGCGTGGCAGTCAAAGGAGGCATAGAGCATTGCAGGTGCTGAGTACGAGCATTGTCGTGCATGCTTGGTAGTACGCGTATGAGAGTGGTCTGGAGGCCACAATAAGAGAAGTTCTAAAGGACTTTCTCTTAGCATGCATGACGCTAAGGAAGGGTTTACCACACGAGGGTCTGGAGGTCGCAAGTTCCCTTTGGCACAAGACCGAGTGTTCGGTGGCACTCGGTGAATTACGGTAAAGCTGCATCAGCAAGCGTTGGAGCCCGAGTGTGCTGATGACTAGGCGGTTGACATGGTGTCAACTGTGCGACAAGAGAAAGGATAACAAGGGGGTCAAAGAGACTGGAAGACGAAAGGCTGCTGTGGAACACGAAAGGTTGCTACGAAACTCGAAGAGTCTCGAGTCATCTTTATTTGTCATCATTGTAAATGTAATAATGAGTGTCCCTTAGTTTGCCTTGTTTCTTGTATAAAAAGAGGGATGGTGGCTCATTTGTACATCATTTACTCTAGAACGAGTCTCCCCTTATAATAAGAGAATAAGCTGTGTCTGTGCTTGTGTGATTGCGTTGTTATGTTCTTGAGCGAGATCTTAAGAGTGTTCTTGAGCGATCCAGAGTTCGTACTTATGCTTGTGTTGAAAGCGTCGATACGGTAGCAAGTGGGAGTATAAGAAGAGTCGTCCTTGACCATTTTACTCAGGAAGGCTGGTTAGCTACATGTTAGCTAATGCCGCACATATCGAAATCGGTAGCGGAATTTTGACCATATGATATTTGGTATTAGAGCTTGAAGATGATACCATTCGTTCGCATGAATTGATATCAGAGCAAAGGAGTAGATCACAAAGCTTGATCGGTGCCAAGAAAGTGGGTAAAGTTAGGAACCACTGTTGGTGCAGTCGATCGTGGGAGAAAAATGATACTTGTCGGTGCAAGTATACCTTTAAACAAAAGAGCGAAGATGGTGGGTATTATCGAGTGCATGGTAGCACTGGAGCAAGTGATGGCATAAGTGGAGTTTTCAATTGGGACTCATCCCACCGTATCATCATCTTGGAGGATCATTCTTCAGAGGGATCAGATGTTGGGGTGAGAACCAATGCTCAGCGGAGCAGATCAAGTCCTTGGAGGACAAACTGGAGACGTTCATCACAATGATGGAGGATCTACGTAGTGTGATCTCCCTCATCAAGAAGGCTATGGCGAATAGCGGGAGCTCCACGGAGGTGTAACGACGTAAGGTACCTGAACCCAAACCCTTCACAGGTACACGGAGTGCGAAGGATTTGGAGAACTTCCTATGGGATATGGAAGTATACTTCGAGGCGACCAAGGCGAGGGAATCCGAGAAAGTTGACTTGGCATCGATGTACATGTCGAGTGACATCAAGTTATGGTGGAGGAGCTATACAGCAAATTAGGCAAAACCAAGGATATCTAGTTGGGATGATCTAGTCACGGAACTGATGGCGCAGTTCTTACCGAAGAATACTGCATGGGTTGCACGGGAGGCTCGTCGATGCCTGAAGCAAACAAGCACCATTCGTGAATATATGAATCAGTTCACATCTTTGCTGTCGGACATCAAGTGGATGTCAGAGGAGGACAAACTGTTCAACTTCACGATCAGGTTGCAGAGCTGGGTGCAAGCTGAACTGCGGAGTTAGGGCGTGAAGGACCTGAATTCAGCGATTGTGGTGGCGGATGCGTTGGTTGATTACGGTGCCCAATCATGCCAAAATGCTGAAGAGAAGGAGTTCACCAACAAGTTAAAGATACGATCGATGGACAAGGGTAAAGGCGTTGCCCAAGATCCACCAATGGAGGAATGAAAGTACTCCAAGAAGAGGGAGCAACCCCAAGAGCAAGGGATGTTTCATATGCGATGGACTGCATCGGACGTGGGAGTGCCCAAAGAAGGAAAAGCTCACCACTCTTCGTACAGATGAGGAGGAAGAAGAAGGTGAAGTACGCTTGGTAGCAATCGATGTTATGCGCAAGGTATGCCTTACGACACTTCAAACTGGAGCTTTGAGTTCGGTGGAGGAAGGGAACTCCACAACAAAGAGTTTTGGAGGCGCCAAGGCTCAATTGAAGACGCACATGAGTGTGCAGGTAGGTGCGTGTTGAGCACCAACGTGTGCGATGGAGACACAACCGAAGCTACGGATAGAACAACCATGCACGTGAAGGAGATACAAAGCTTTGGAGGGCGTTGCAACATGGGCAAGAGGTTGCACATCTATGGGGGTTGAGTGGTCACGAACCACACCACTAACGATCTTGTAGGAGGCAAGATACCGATGATGTTTGGAGCGCAGGAGGTGCTCATTCCGTATGATAGAGGTACGTCCACAGGGAACAATCAAGGTCGACAACGAGCGAGCGTGGAGGCAGGTACTCCACATGTGGAGCTGGAACTGCCACACACCAGTGATGGAGCTGTTGTATCCAGGAGAGATACATCGAGAACAAGAGTTGACGAGGAAGCTCCATTTCTCGCGACAAAGGCCAAGTCATGGAGGGACACAGTTGCTCGTGAGAAGAACAAGTGCAAGAAGGGAAGTGGTGCAAGCTTGCACCATCCTTCCAATTGAGCAACATAAGAAGGTGCATAACGGATGGAGGATCGTGATGGGACACCAGTTGAAGAATTGCTCGGTTGAGAACAATCGATTCTTCAGGTGGGGGAGGCTTGTCACACCACTAAATTCTGTGATCAAGAATGATCATGTAGACACGATAGCAGATGCTCGAGAATGATCGATGAATCTGACTTCAGGAGAAGTTTAGAGATTCATGGGTATTACAGAGGTTATCCACGAGAGTCTGGAGGTTCAACCATACATGACAACAGAGGAGCATCACACATGACACTGTCTCGATAGCAGAGTGTCGTGGAGCTTGTAGCAGTGCATGCACAATGGAGTACAAACATTAATGCAAGACATGACAATAGATGCACGCAACAGTTGTACGCGAGCAGGGCGGTATGCAGTGAAGCAATATGCATTGAGGAGTAATGCGATATGACCACTTAGGCGTATGCAGGAAAGCGCACGATATCGGTATTGATGCGTGGCGGTCCAAGGAGGAATAGAGCATTGCATGTGTTGAGTACGAGCATTGTCGAGCATTGTCGGTAGTACGTATATGATCGTGATCTGAAGGTCATGATAAGAGAAGTTCTGAAGGACTTCCCCTTAGCATGCATAACGCTATTGAAGGGTTTATTGCAGGAGGGTCTGGAGGCCGCAAGTTCCCTTTGGCACAAGACCGAGTGTTCGGTGGCATTCGGTGAATAACGTCAAAGCTGCATCGGCAAGCGTTGGAGCGCGAGTGTACTGATGATTGGGCGGTTGACATGGTGTCAACCGTGCGACAAGACGAAAGGACTACAGGGGAGTCAAAGAGACTGGAAGATGAAAGGTTGCTGTGGAACACGAAGGGTTGCCACGGAACTCGAAGAATCTTGAGTCATCTTTATTGTCATTATTGTATAAAAGGAGATCTGAATTTAAGCCCGGGATTGACCCAAGATAGATCTGAATGGAGGCGAAGAATCCGTGTAGCCGACCCTACTTAATTGTGGGAAAAGGCTTTGTTGTTGTGTTGTGTTGTTGTGTATTGTAAATATAATAATGAGTGTCCCTTAGATTGCCTTTAGTCTTGTATAAAAGGAGAGGTGGTGGCTCATTTGTACGTCATCTATTCCAGAGTGGGTCTCCCCTTCTAATAAGAGAAGAAGCTTCACAGGCTTATATAATTTTTTTGAGGGAACCGAGTCAGCTGTTAGTGAAGAGGAAAGAAGGTAGTCCTTTGCATAGGATGTTGGGCATGTTGCTTGCAGTGGGATTGAGGTCTCCTCGCTTGCTCACTCAGTAAGCCTCTTTCTCGTCTCATTAGGTGGTATCTTGTGCTTGGTCTGTCTGCTGACACAAGTTGATTGAGTCTCATAGATAGATGCCAACGGATCAGAACTCTTCCACCCGCTTAGGGAAGAAGGGTAGGAATAAAGGCGTGCGTACTATTGCGCTTTGTCTGCTTTCATGGGTTGAGGATCTGATTCAGATATGCTGGTGGGATCCGTCGACTTGGTCTGCTTTCTTTAGATGGTTGAGGTTTCTAATTCAAATAGTCATGAGATGGAAAACGAGCTTATTTGTTGCGTTCTTGAGAGTGTTCTAGAGCGATCTGGAGTTTGTGCTCGTGCTTGTGTCGAAAACGTCGGTACACTAACAAGTGTGAGTACGAGAAAAGTTGGAACGCGTCCGTGACCGTTCTACTCAGGAAGGCTGATTAGCTACTTGTTAGCTAATGCCTCACATGTCGAAATCGGTAGCGGGATTTTGACCCTGTGACACGTGCTACCCTAAATCTCGTTTGTAGTATACTGAGGAGAGGAATCGGATCTCTGATGCACTAGATGACTCAAGAAGACATTGAGTACAAGCTATCAATCTATCTTAGTGGATGCACCATACTGCTTGGGGGTGGACTAAGGGGTTATCTTGTACGTGTAAGTGATTGTATAAAGGAATGGGATGGGCAACCTGAATGCTACCCAAGATTGTAGTTATGGATGTATGGTTCTGATCAGTTGGTCAGGCATTTTCACATTTGGGATGACAGTCATTGTCGGTTGAATCAATGCACTCTAAGTTGTCAGAATGAAGTGAGGCGCTCCCTGCTTTGCTTTTATTTGGTTAATAGGTGGCATTTCAAATTGATCCAAGTTAGCGATTCTATGTATATAATAAACAACAAATTAGTTATCTATGTTAAAGTTAATTGTAGTAAGGCACGCCATTCTACTTGGGATCGTTTCGAACTTTTAGCTACCCATCATCGATCCTGATGTGATTCTTTTGCAAGAAACAAAATTGGGAAATTGATGTGTTAGACTTCAGATACATATAGTTGGTTCTCGTCTCTTAACTCTGAGCAATGGACACTATAAGGAGTGCTAGTGGCTTATTGTCGGACAGAATGGAGATCTTCTCAAGGTGGAGGTCAGGGAAAAGGGTCGACATTTCATGAAAATGGCTTTCGAAAGGATCTCCAATGATAATCTCGTGGTGGTATCTAATCTCTATGGTCTGGCTGATAGTAGGCAGAGAGGCGTGTTTTGAGATGATTTGCCGCAAACTCAAGTTTGATCCTCATTTAATGCAGAGATTATGAGGAGTACCTTGTTGTTACCACAAGGGGGAGGTTATACCGGGAATGCAAGAAGGGCATGACTTAACTCCTCAAATTTGCTCTTTTAGTTGCAGATATTCAGGTGGAGATTATGGATGCTTCTGCAGTAGATACATAGTACACTTGGAGGACCTCGAGTTCACGGTTCAATTGAAATATAATTCCATCACTTGGCCTTCTTAAGATCCCTGCCCATGTGCAACTCAGACCACACATTCCCTTGATGTTTTATTAGATTCAAACGTTTTTGGATGATGGAAGAGAGCTTCTTATTGTTGGTGATAGAATTCTATAGTAACTGTCAAGTGATTGGTTAATGACTAAACGACTGGCTTTGGTATTGACAGACCTTAGAAAGTCTCGGTCTATGTACAAACATGACGCATGCTCAACGTGAACTCAAGAATACACTTTGCAATAGAGGAAATAGCTAGACCAGACAGAATTGCGGATGATAGGGATTTGAATAGTGTGGAATTGCAAGAAAATCAGGTTCAACAACATGTTGTAATATAGGAAGATAGGAAAACAAAGTTAGATTAGAGAGAAAGGTTGAGAGACTCGGGACAAACATGGTTTATGGAGGATGCCACAATTAAGGAGGATGCCACAAACACTATTCTTCCATACCATGATCGGCTGAGGATGTCACAAAATTTTCATTCATGCCTTCACCGTGAATAGGGGATTAAAGTTTTTTTATAGAATAGATGCCATGGTTGGGATATGCATGATCACGGCGTGAACATACTTTCGTGGGTGTAAGAGGAATGGATAACTCGTGATTTGATTCGCTGCAAGTTCAAGCAACGAGTTTTCAACTGAATGCAGATGGTTCTCCGTGCCAAGACTGTTTCCCGATGCTCTTCATCAAGTTGTTTTGGCACATGGCGAGATTTGATGTCTTGGAGGTTGTTGAGGAGTTTAGAGCAGATAGTTCTAACTTCATAATTAAATAAAGCACTCATATTTCCGTTGCTTTAGAGAGATGTGGTTATCTGGGTAAAAGATTTTAAACTCATAGTTTCCAACACTTAGCTTGGTACCTTGTTGTGACCAAGGTTCTTGTGAATTGGCTTTGGAGTGTCCTACTGAGCTTGACCATTGCTTATGGTCTTTGCTCGGGCTACACGACTACATATATTTTCATCCCTCCTCTTTAATATGTAGATGCCACAACTTTCTTCATTGAGGGCATAGTGCATGAGGCCAAGTGAATTTCTTTCGTGTTGCAGATCTTCAAGGATATCTTAATTCTCTAGGGGATTAAAGATACACTCGCCTTGGTTTCTTCTGATCTTTCATGAGGAGACTGATTACTGTGGTGAAGCTCTTCGCACTCTGCTGGCAACTTTCCACTCATATATCCATGACTACCCTTGACTTAGGGTAGACTTCAATGTGGCGACTTGTTCCTATTGGTGAATAAACTTAAGTGTAATTTGGAAAGTTGGAAGGCATCGGTGTTATTGAGAGGCGAACCTTTGGTTTTACTTAAAATTGTACTGTTGGCATACCCAAGGTTCAGGAAAGCGGTATGCGTATGCGTTCGGTCAGGTCACTGAATAGCGATTAAGCGGTATGCGGGGGCATATGCGGGGTATATGCGGTTCTACGCGGTTTTCTAATTTTTTATTTAAAAATAAATAAATATATGCAAAATTGACTACAACTGAACAAAAATTATGTATAATTGTGGTCCAACAGAAGTTCTAAGAAAATGACTTTCATATATAGCTCAAAACAGTCTCTATCAACAAATATTAATGCTTCAATAGAAAAGTTAGCAGACATAATAATTGACAACAATAAGAATCAGACTTTGCAAAAACTGAAAACAAGTTAAATTGTAGCAACTGAAAACATAAGAATCCAAAATATTCAAACACAGGAGACGAGTTTTTTTATTGAAAACTAATTAAAAACTTGTAAAAACTTGTAAAATCAGTGGATACCTTCCCCAACTAGGCCACGGAGGAGGCGATGGAGTCAACAGCTGCAAGGAGGCGGAGGAGTTCAGAGGCCACGGAGGAGGCGGAGGAGCTTTGAGGAGGAGGCGGAGGAGGCGCAATAACTGGGACTGGGAGGAGGAAGCGGAGTAGGCAGAGGAGCTTGGAGGAGGCGGCAGAGGAGCTTGGAGGAGGAGGCGGAGGCGCTTGGAGGAGGAGGCGATGGAGGCACCAGCAGGGAGTATCGGAGGAGGCGATGGTCGATTAGGAGCTTAGGGCAAATGGGTATCGCGGTATCGGGGTATCGGGGTAGAAGGGTTAGGGCAAATGGGGGTTTCGACTATCGGGTAATCGGGTTGGAGCAACTGAACGCCATGCGGCGCTTGGTCCGCATATGCGGCCGCACATCCCGCATATGCGGGCCGCATATGCGCCAGACCCGCATAACACGGGGCTTCAGCAATGCGGTGCGCCTTAAGGCCCGCACACGCATATGCGGCCGCATATGCGGCCGCACAGACCGATTTCGTGAACCCTGGGCATACCTCATTTTTTTAATCTACACTTACCATATTTACTGTTTCGGAGACAATGCTTCTTTTGTTTCGGCTTTGGGTAGCATAATGGGGGCATCTACTTAGTACGTTTGGAGACCATGACCCTACCAAATAAAGGACCCGGATTGTGGTGAAGATCGAAGCCATGGCCTCTAATTTCAGCAAAATTCAATCGAATTTCTGTCAAATATCGATATCCTGTCAAAATCAAAATTCAACCGAAATGGTCGAAATGACCAAAATATGAGGGCCCTAGTACAAAAAATAACCGAAATGACCGAAATTTCTGTCGAATTGCGATCGAAATTCCACCGAAATTCCGTTACGGTTGGTCATCGAAATGGTGACTGAAACTGACATTTAGGGCCTTGATCGAAGCTATGACTATGATTATTTTGGTAAAGTGGGCTGTGAGAATCTAGGGAAGATCTATCTACGATTTATACATATTTTATATGGAATTGGAGCAAGTCTATTTATGGGGTTAAATTCTATGTTAGAAAATACGAATGCAAAAACAGAATCAGAGATAAGTGATAAAACAATGAAGAACTCATGGATTTTTACGTGGAACCCTCCTCCTTAAGGAGCAGGGTGAAACCACGGGAGAAGGCGTCAAAAGGCCATATGTTGCATTGCACTTTCTCTTATGATACAAGGGGGCTGGAGCTTCTTATATAGCCTCCACATATCCTCCAAGTCCCACCACTGGTAGATGTGGGACTAAACAATGGATGTGGTAAATGGATCATGGAGCGATCCATTTACCCATCTACATGATAAGTGACACATTTATTCTAACACTTCCCCTCAAGTTGGAGCATGCAATGCTCAACTTGGACAAACAGAAAGAAATCTTAAACTCACAATACAAGACATTATAGAAAATATCAACTCAACGCACACAACTGTGGGCTACTATCGAGTACATTGCTTCTCATGCCGTACATGTGAAGAGGAACAAATGGGCTAGAGTGTGAGCCAAATTGAATCTCCTCATCGGAGAGCATGTGCTCTATACTGCACTTGTCAAAGTCACCGCAACTAGAAATGAGTCTCCACCTTGAGAAGTCTAGCCCACCACATCATTTGGAAAACTGCTTCATCTCTCTGAAGGGCTGAATTGAAAAGCCGTTGAGACATCCTCGTTGAAGTCCATTGTCGTTGGAGAATGGAGTCTGAAAAGTCTCCTTGCTGGAGAATCGGGTCTCTCCCATACTGTCTTAGAGAATGAGATCTCTATTATGGAGTCCCTATGATACCACATGAAAACCCTAGCCCACATGGCATATGGAATGTGATCTCTACTCTCTGGAGTCCCTATCGATCACATGAAAGCTCTGACCAAAACAAAGATGGGGACAACAAAACTGAAGATTGCATACATATGCGAATCAACCTGAAGACTCGGAATCTGAACGTCGAGTCTGAAAAACCGTAGAGTCTGAAATCTGAACGGGCATCTGGACTAGAATCTGCACGAGTATCTGGACTGAAGAATTTGAACTCTTGCTCTGAACTGGAATTTGAATCATCAGAGTGATGATGTTGTATGATGCTGCAGAACTCTACACTATACTCTTCCTTTCTCCCATACTTGACGGAAAACAATAACTTCGATAAAGTTGGGAGAAAATATGAAAACGGGGGAAACAAAACATCACATAAGTCGATCTTAATTTTTTTCTCTCGGCTATTTCATTTCATTTTTTAATAGACGTCACGCTTTTTTAAAAATAAGCCGTTCATCATCATTTTTTGCCTTTTTTTTCTCGTTTCTTGCACGCCTTTTCTTTTGTACGCGCTTTTTTTGAACAAAAAACTTGGCCTACTTGGGCTTAAAGATCATGTCCCAAACAATGGGCCCAAAGCTTGCATCATCATTCTTCTTTTTTTTTTAAAATTTGAGCCCAATTGGGCCCAAAGATCTTGTCCCAAACAATGGGCATAAGGATTGCTCTCTCTCCTTTTTTTTTCATTTCTTTTCTCTATACCTTTTTTTACAAATAAAGCATCACCGCCCATTGGGCTCTTAAAAATGTGGCCTCCTTTTTTATATATATTTAGGGTTCCAGTAGAAACCCCTTCTCACGATGCCTACCGTCCCCAATAGGGCAT
Organism: Ottelia alismoides; assembly: GCA_037367405.1. Classification (NCBI taxonomy): domain Eukaryota; kingdom Viridiplantae; phylum Streptophyta; class Magnoliopsida; order Alismatales; family Hydrocharitaceae; genus Ottelia; species Ottelia alismoides. The sequence continues at coordinate 153,690 of JAZKJV010010132.1, read as the reverse complement.
CTTCATCACTTGGAGGATTGCATGAATCGAGATGCATTAGCAGGTGGAACAATCGCTCGCGCAAAGCTCCACGTATGTGAGGGGGGAGGGTCGGCTCTGCTATCTCTTGCAGATTTGGACTCACCGCAGTTGGGATATGGGTCTCGATCTGGAGCGACTCCGCCTGGGGAGAGCTTGGGTACCACCGCTGCGCTGCCTGGAGATGCAGGAGAGGTTGGAACCGCCTCTAGGGTTCCCCAAGATGGAGGAGGGGTTTATTTGGAGCAGTGCGAGGGAGGAGCGTCACTTGGAAAGGAACCTCCGTCTGGAGGAGCTGCTTGGACTCGCCGCTTGTGCAAGTTGGAGAGGAGGTTGAGTGGTCGGATGGATCTGCGCCGCTGGGAGATAGATATGGAACTGGAGGGCGATGTATCATCCTTTTGGGGTTGAAACCGAAGCGAGGGTACGACTGGTGATGAAGATTTGCCCTGATTTGGAGTCATACAAGATCACCGTTGGTGCAGCTTGAACCAGGAGGACGAGGGTTCCATCAGAAACCCTAAAAATATTGCGGATCTGACTTTGCACATAAGCGTAGAACAATCTTCAGGATCTCCATAACCGTTTAGGTTTTTAAAAAAAATCCTAAGTCTTGAACTTTGAACTATAGGGTTAAATTTTGGTGAATTTTTATCGAAATTCAATCGAAATTCAGTTTCATGGCGGTACCGATATCGAAACAATATATAATATCTCTTTCCAGGATTTTGGCTGAAAGTTCGACCGAATTTCGGTCATTTCGGTTCACTTCGATCAAATTTGTTCATAGATTTCCTGGATTTCGATAGAAATGATCAAATTTCGGTTCATTTTAGTCCACGTTGTTCTAGGTTACTATATGTCATGCCTAGGCCATCAATTGATATTCATATGACACATTTAGCCACCAATGAAATTTATAGGTCACTGTTTCAACCACCATTGCAATATAGGCCATTATTCCAACCTCCATTGTAATAAAATAAGGCCATTAGGGGCTCCTCTTTAAACCCTATAAGTATAATGTAATGTATACATGTAACATTCTCATCCCATCTCACAAGTCACAAGTTCACAATCCAATTTAAGTCTTGAAGATCCAAGTTTCCAAACTCCAAGCAAGGTGAGTTTTTTACTATATCTTTTTTTCATAACACATCTTTTTTTAACATACTTGGAGATGCCAAATATGTTTTTTTTTTCATTTTTTAAAGCTAACTTTATAATCTTCAGAGTTCAAAATCTTTATATAACCATCTTGTTATCTTTGCTTAGACCTTTTTAGAGCGTCAAATATGATTTTTACCATTTGACTGCTGACTCCAGATAACCATCCTCTTATCTTTGCATTTGCATTACAAAAATGTTAATTTGTTTTGCATCTCATGACTAGCATGCTAACAAACCAACGTTATTTTAATTGCCTCGACCATTAGTGCAAATGCCATACACGTGCTAAATAAAAAGGCTAAACATGTATTGAGAGTGTTATAGGGGCCATTTATAAAGAAAGAATTATTCTGCTTACTACTACCCTGGAGGCTATCTAATCAGCGTAGAAATTCATATCAGCATGGAGTGCCTTATCATTTAACTTGAGGTCATAATCTAGACGTAACAACAACAACAAAGCCTTTTCCCACAATTAAGTAGGGTCGGCTACATGGATTCTTCGCCTCCATTCAGATCTATCTTGGGCCAAACCCGAGCTTATATCCACAAAACTAAGATCCCTTCGTATGGTCTCTTTCCAACACTTCTTGGGCCGTCCTCGCCCTCTCTTAGCCGGCTCAACATCCCAACACTCGCATCTCCTAACTGGTGCATCAACTGATCTTCTTTGCAAATGTCCAAACCATCTTAAGCGGTTTTCTCGCATCTTATCCTCGATCAGAGCTACACCAACTTTCTTTCTGATTGCATCATTCCGAATCCGATCTTTACGTGTATCTCCACACATCCACCTTAGCATTTTCATTTCTGCTACATTCATTCTCTGCACATCTCTATGGTTCACATGCCAACATTCAGATCCATAAAGTATAGCAGGTCTCACGGCTGCTTTGTAAAACTTTCCTTTAATCTTTAAAGGAATTTTCTTATCACAGAGAACAACAGAGGCTCCTCTCCACTTTAGCCAACCCGCATTTATTCTATTAGTAACATCTCCATCAATTTCCCAATCATGTTTCAGAATAGATCCCAGATATCTAAAGGAATCTCTCTTCTGAATGTTGTCGTCACCAATCTTCACCTCGATTCCTTCACCATTGCTTCCATCAAAGGTGCACTCCATATATTCCGTCTTAGCCCTACTTACATGAAATCCTTTAGTCTCCACCTCATGTCTCCAGACCTCAAACTTCTCATTTACTCCATCTCTAGCATCGTCAATTAACACAATATCATCGGCAAATAACATACATCAAGGTAACTCATCCTGAATGTGACTGGTCAACTCGTCTATAATCAAAGTAAAAAGAAATGGACTCAAAGCAGAACCTTGATGTAAACCAATGTTGATGTCAAAATATCCAGTCTTCGCAGACAGTGTCCTTACAAATAATCTAGATTATCTAGCAGTCCAAAGCATTTTGCCAGAATGAATCCATTCAACTAAGGTCTAGCTCCATCCTTTCTACCAAGGAAGGAATCAGAAAGAGTACATGGATTCACCAAGGAATTCGTGGTTCGGTTGTATCTCATTCCCATCCCAAATAAGAATCTAATACTAGTAACTTAGTGGTTAGTATTAACAAGTGCAGACATATTATGTGATTGATGTATCATGTAATCTTGTAAACTTGTATTATGACATTTACTATTTCAATTTTATAATTATCTACATATTCTATAATAAAAGTATTATAATTCTTTTGAGAATTGATAGAAAAATTAAATGTCAAAATTTAAGTTTATGTACTGAAATTTCACTCTGGACGGTCATCGATATGGAAAATAAAACCGTTATTTAAGGCATTGATCATTATAACATCTTATTATAAGTAAAAAAATGTATTTCTATCTCTTTTATTGATTAAACAACATTAAAAACCTTTTTGAAAAAATTAGTTTCAAGTCATTTCCCCAATTTTCGGTCATTTCACCAAAATTCTACCGAAATTCCTTTTCCGGGCTTACCGAAACGAAATTGAAATCCGACATTTGAGACCTTGCTTTGAACATATCATGAACAATGGATAAATAATCTTCAAAAACATAAAATAAAAAATCAAATCTCGAACAAAAATATAAAATACATCCGTGAGAATCGAACTCGTTCTGATACCATGTAAGAAAATACGAATGCGGAAGCGGAATCAGAGATAAATGATAAAACAATGAAGAATACATGGATTTTTACGTGGAACCCTACTCCCTAAGGAGCATGACGAAACCACGGGAGAAGTCCTCAAAAGACCATGTATTGCATTACATTTTCTCATCTGATACAGGGGGGTGAGGCTTCTTATATAGTCTCCACAAACCCTCCGAGTCCCACAACCGGGACTAAACAATGGATGTGGTAAATGGATCTGGAGTGATCCATTTACCCATCTACATGATAAGTGACGTATATACTCTAACACTCTATATGCTCATATTAGCGGAGGATTTATATTTTTTTGCCAAAGATCATACAATTATGAGGTCGGTTGTGGGTAGTGGAGTTTTGGGTTGATGTCCGGAGCGAAGAAGAGGGGGCTCTCTCTGACCTTAGACAGAGGTCATGGCATTTTTTTTTGAGACAAAAGAGGAGGATATACGTGATAGGTGCCCACCCCACGTGGTCATGATATTTTTGCAGGAGAGGCTTTTGTTGAGTGGACTTGGGCACATCTTTTTTATTGTTTCCTTAGAGCAATGGATGATAGACTTTTTGGAGAAGACCCGACTCCTTCAGGTGGTTGATGGTCCGTTAAACAGGTGTTACTAAGGGGCTTGGATGGGTGACACCTTCCCTATTAAAATTGCATACACGGCACTCTCTTCTCCCACTGCATTGGCCCAGGTGATTGTTCAGAGGCAGTAAGCTCCCTGAACTCTAAGATGCCACTTTGTTTGAATGTGTTTCTTTGGCTTTTAATGCATGGTCGAGTAATTATTAGGTGCATATGGTCAACATTCTACACAAAAGTGATATGTGTCCAAGGTGTGTGTGGACGAGGACTTTCTCTTTTTTACTTGCCCTTGTTATAGGGAGGTTTCGTTCGGTGCATTGTTGGGTTGGTTGAACTTAGGTGGTGCATCGGCTTCTGGGCTTCTGTCTGATCTGTACACTTCAACACGCACAGGAGACGTGTACTGTCACTCTCTTTTATGGGTAATTTGGATGGCAAGCAGAGAATTTATTTTTGCATGCCGAGGCTCCCTAGGAGCTTTGGTGTTTTAATTGCAGTTGTGAATATGAAGACATATCTGCATTTGGATGTGCCCCATCCCATTAATAGAGCACACCCATTTCTCATACAAAGGGGATCAGGAACATTGATGATAAGGGGGCTTAAAGTTGGGTAGTTTGAGTCTACACATTCGATGCAAGCTTTTGTCCGTCTATTTGTTGATATGTGTAACATTTAATTACTTTCTTCCATGTTAGAAAATATTTTATTTTGGGAGAGCAATCTTTTATTTAACAATGAATATCTCATTCATGGGAACAGGTGATATTCATGGACAATATTCAGACCTTCTAAGACTTTTTGAATATGGAGGATTCCCTCCTCATGCCAATTACTTATTCCTAGGGGACTATGTTGATCGGGGCAAACAAAGCCTTGAGACAATATGCTTGCTCCTTGCATATAAGATCAAGTACCCACAAAACTTCTTTCTTCTACGGGGAAATCATGAATGTGCATCTATAAATCGCATTTATGGTTTCTTTGATGAATGCAAGAGGAGATATACTGTGAAATTGTGGAAAGTTTTCACTGATTGTTTCAATTGCTTGCCGGTTGCTGCTCTGATTGATGAAAAGATTCTCTGCATGCATGGTGGTCTTTCTCCCGACCTAAATCATCTGGATCAGATAAGAAAGTTGATACGTCCTACTGATGTACCAGACACTGGATTGCTGTGTGATCTTCTTTGGTCCGATCCAAGCAAAGATGTCCCAGGGTGGGGAATGAATGACAGAGGTGTTTCATTTACCTTCTGTCCAGAGACCGTATCAGAGTTCCTTCAAAAGCATGATTTAGATCTCATATGCAGGGCTCATCAGGTTTGTTAGGTCTCCCAATTTTTTATCTTGACTGTGAAATCAAATACTATTCTCTTATGAATATAGGATTTAACAGGTTGTGGAAGATGGATATGAGTTTTTTGCAAATAGGCAACTTGTGACAGTATTTTCTGCTCCCAACTACTGTGGTGAATTTGATAATGCTGGTGCAATGATGAGTGTAGATGAAACTCTGATGTGCTCCTTCCAAATCCTTAAACCAGCTGAAAAGAAGAAGTTTGGCTCTGGGAGCACGATGACTACCAAATCTGGAGCTTCCTGGTGGTAAGGTATGTAATTTTCTCTTTTTTTTAAATTTCATTTTTAAGAGGCATGCCCACATGTTTTTATGCTGTGCTTATTTTGTCGGTAAATAACCATTATATGTTAAGCATGTCATGTTAACTAAAGTAAATTCTTGGATCTGTATGCACCTTTGCGGTGCATTCTATTGTTGTTTTCTTTAGAAACAACATGCCATTTTGGCAACACTGACTAAGAAATTCAAGAATGCTGAAGTCAAAATTGCCCAAGGTAGTTGCTGCTTGCGACATATTTTGTGCCTGGATGCAACCAGCTTAAATGTTCCATTCTCATATGCCCATTGTTATGGTTTTCAATATGATTTCTTCACTTGGTGATGTCAGAGAGAAGAATGATGAAGACTACTGATAGGTTGGGGATGGATGGTTTGGAGGTAATGGGACAAAAGGAGGTTGGGGACCTTGTGGAACTTGTGAGGGACCTGGTTGAGGTGTGATAGGGTGAACCCTTGGTGGATCAACACGATGCATTGGGTGGATTAGTCACTGAGGAGGATAAGTCTCCTTGGCCACATTGAAGCATGAATGGTTGGTCCTGACATGATGTAGGTGATTTTGGAGTTCGTGATAGGGAAGTTCATGTTTGAGAGATTGAACATGTTCTTTCTTTTCCCACTGTTAAAGCATGATTAGTCGGAGCTGACTGAATATAATATACCAATCGCATTATCCAACCTTGTTTACTTGATTGTCACGAAGGTCTCCTTGAGGCACATGGAGTGTGGACATTGTAGGCCCTATCCAATTTGTTTCATTTCATGTTGACACTTTTTGGAAACTTTGTGATGACAAGTGAGATGGTCTCTAGTTGGGGGAGAGGTATTGTAAAGGCTTCACGTGGAAGGTGGACTTTATTAAGCACTTTGAAAATTTGGATTGGTTGGACCGATCGTTTCTCTGGAGCATGTTAAGTAAAAATGCTTTTCAGTTGTTGCAGATCACAGATGCAAGAGGTGTATCGGAATTTTGTTCTTTTTTATGCTGGTGTATTAATCACGCAACTGTGAAGGGTTGTATGAAATGGCTTCCCAATAATACTATTGTTATTTGTTTTGGCATCATGCTATGTCTCGTGTAGCATGACTTATGCATACGACATGGGTTTGTTTTTTGGGTTCTTGGTGATGACAAGATCTGCATTGTCCAAAGGTCAGAGTGGGATGCATGTGAAGTTTGGGTGGTAGTGGAATATTTGATTATGGCTTCATGATTGAGAATGAATTGCTAGAATTCCCACCTTAGTAGCATTTGACATGGTAGATGATGAGGGAAAAGAAGTTGTTGTAATTCCATAGTGTCCAATGGCTCTCTTATATAGAAGAGAGAAACCATAATGGGTTATATAGTAATTAGTAAGGATAGAGAAATAAATAAAGAAAGAAATGAGTAATATAAAAACTCTCAACACTCCCCCCTCAAGCTGGAGCATAGATGTCTATCATGCTCAACTTGGATCATCTTTGAAGGGATCTTCAGGCAAGAGCTTTGGTAAATACATCTGCCGTCTAGTCCCCTGAACTTACATGAGAAGTGGTGATAGACCCTTTTTGAATCATATCAAGGGTGTAGTGACAATTCACTTCTACTTTTTGCATGCTTCGGATTCTTTGAATAATGTGAATGACTTCACTTAAGGAATAGATATATGAGATTAGGGTGGGAAAGAAACAATATCGTTTGTTCTCTCGTGAAAGACTGGGTTATTTACAAAAGAGAGCTGCATGATTGTCACACAATACTTGCATGGGAAGACATCGACACCAGGCAAAAAAAATAGACCCGACCCACATCATTTCAGTACTACAATACACCATGGCTTTATATTCAGATTTAGTTCTGGATCTTGTTACCATGTATGTTTCTTGCTTTTCCATGATATTAGAGATCCCACAAACATAACAAATCATGAGGTAGATTTTCTATCCTTAAGGCAACCAACATAATCTACATCTGCATAGTTTGTGGCAGATAGTGAAGTTCCTCTGTTAAAAAATAGACATTTACCCGGAGAAGACTTCAGGTATCTCAAAATCATGTACATTACATCCAAGTGTACCGTCTTGGTTGTTCCATAAACTAGCTGACCTTGCTTACAACAAAAGAGATATCAGATCTGGTAATTGTAACATAGAGAAGCTTCCCAACCATCTCTCTGTGCCTTCTTTTATCTACATCCTAACTGGTATCATCATGTAATTTATGTTCAGATCCATAGGCGTGGAGGTCGGTTTGCAACCTGTCATTCCTGCTTTTGAAAGGAAGTCAGTTACATACTTTCTTTGGGTCATGACAAGGCCCTATCGGTTTCTAGCAAATTCCAGACCTAGAAAGTAGCACACTTCACCCCAATCTTTGGTGACAAAGATAAATTATTGTCCCATAAACTTCGTGTTCGCAATATTACCTTGAATATCATCTCCGATAACAATAATATCATCAACATACACCAAAATGACAACCGTACCTCGTTGAGTCCTCTGAACAATGAGGGAATGGTCTGCAATCGACTGTATAAACCCCTTTTGTTAAATCAAATCTGATAGCTTCTGAAACCAAGCCTTGGGGCTCTGCTTCAAGCCACAAATAGCTTTATGGAGCTGACATATATACTCCCCCTCAGCAACAAACCTAGTTGGTTGCTGCACATACACATGTTCCTATGGGATACCATACAGAAAAGCATTCTTAAAATCAAGTTGGAATAGAGGCCAATCATGTACCACACCAACCGACATCATAATCCACACGGTGAAATGTGAGCAACTAGAGAAAAGGTGTCGACGTAATCCACCCCATAAATCTGCATAAAACCTTTGGCCACCAATCGTGCCTTGTACTGGTCTATGGAACCCGTCGTTCGATGCTTGATAGTGAATCCCCATTTGCAAGTCACAATAGATCATAGATGTCAAGACGCACGCCTAGGCATGCCTAGGAGGCCGCCTATGCGTCTAGGCACCCCAGGTTGTACGCATAGAAAGAGCTCCTTGCTTTTATTGAAATTGACGCACGCCTTGGGTCTCCTGGGCGCGTCTGGGCGCCTAGGCGACTATTTTTTATGCGTTCTACTCATATATCGTATTTTGAAAATGCGATATACATAGCGCATTTTGAAAATGCGCTTTACATGTCGCATTTTTGAAATGCGATATATATATACAAAAATAAAAAAATGGTGTCGCATTTGAGACATGCGACATCCATTTGCTTTAAATAACTATATGTCGCATGGCTCAAATGCGATACGTAGGACACACTTTGGAAAACGCCTAGCACCTAGGTGCCCAGGCGCCCAGGTTTAACGCCTTATCGCCTTGCTGCCTTAATAACCATATGCAACAGATACCCCTTTTGGAGCAGTGAGTCCATGTCCCATGAGACTGGAGCGCAACCATCTCTTTCTCTATGGAAATCCATAATGGGTATCTCATACATGGATGTATGTTTGCCCCCAGATCATTCTCCTATAGTTGTCCCTGCTCATCTTGTATATCTTCTTGCTCATCTTATAAATGTTATCGTTCACCATTCAAACCATCACGGACATTAGTTGAAATCAAATTTTTAGAATTTACTCGAGGCATGCTGGATGTTGGAGAAACATTGGAGTATGGAGAATATGTAGATGTATATATGTAGGAGGAGGTGGAAGAACAACTTCGTTTGCGGACTTAGAGGGACTCAACATGTCTCTTGTTGGATTATGGTACACGGACTCAAAGAAAGTAACATCAACACTAACATAGTATTTTCTTTATCAAGGTTCAGAAATACAGTATGTGGTATTTGTTTGGTCATTCGGTCTAAAGCGAGTAAGCGGATATGCGAAGGAGTATACATAGGTATATGCGGTTTATAATATTTTAGTTTAAAATATTAAAAAAATACAATAATAAAATGTGGTTATATAAAAATTTGATGATCTAACAAAATTTAAAATTTAAATCTTCAAATAAGGTACTATAATCAATAAAATATATAAGCATGATATTATAAATGGATTATTTTTTAGTTTATATTTTGAATTTAATGCATGTATATACACATACAAATTTGGATTCAACATGAGCACACAAATTCTATTTCCTTTAATACGTATCTAGATCCCATAGATAACAAAAGATAAAGAATAATCATAGGTATACAAATCATACACCCAAAATTATACTTATATACACCCAAAACTTGTTAACACTTGACACAAAATTTAGGGAAAGTTGTATTTGCATATAAAATTTATTATAAGTACAAAAATGTTAAGTGCCAGATTGTTAGTCAATTATTTCATGTTTTATTTGAAAAATAGAATGAATTTCATTAGATAGAAAATTCAAAAGGCAGTAAACATTCCATTTATAAGTGTTAGGAACTATGGAAAGATATGAATATGAGAAAAATACCTTAGGCTATATTCACAAATGCGACACATACGAGAATAATGAAAAAAAATGCATCAACGTATATGATGAGATAAGAGTTGCTCTGAAAAAATCGAGTTAATGTGTCATCAACATGTTATGGATTAAATAAAAAAGACACATAAATCCTATATGCAAGTCTCTTGTTCAGATATGCGACCGCATACGCGGTCGCATACACCGCAAGTCCGACCGCATATATGTTTTGGCTTCTTATTGCTGCGCATATGGCATATGGACTTTGATTAAGTGACCGAATACGCATACGCTTTCGCATGGACCACATTTCCAAACACTGTTCCCTATACAAGATCAAAACTCATATAACCCTTTTGGGTACACGAGTACCTTAAAACAGCTCTAGGGCGAGCTTATCGCAACCTGGATGGAGATGGTGGACAAAGAAAATGTCCTCTGGAAATGCAAGAGAGAATGTTGTTTTATTCCCAGGATGATAGATGGCATTGGATTAATGAGGTAACATGCTATCATTGCATCATCACCTAAGAAGGAACGAGAAGCCCGACTCTGTATGAGAAGAGTCCTGGTGATGTCCAGAAAGTGATAGTTTTTGTGTTCAGTAACACCATTCTACTGTGCAGTATGAGGGCACAAAGTCCGACGAATAATGCCACGTGAACTAAAAAATTTGGACATTTGAATAGTACATAACTCCAGGGTATTATCAGAACGGATGTATTTAATAGAAGCAAGAGAAAGGATTCTTCCTTTCAATCACAAAGTTCTTAAGTTGTGGTGAGCGCCATTCGTGGTGCTACACCCTTCTTTTTTCTTCAAAAAAATCACAAAATTCTGAATCATTGTACTAGCATCAAACTTATTCTTTAACAAAAAGACCCATGGCAGTGTGGAAAAATCATCTACATCAACCAAATAATAATTGTGCCCTTGATGATCTAGGACACAACCTGGACCCTACATATCAAAATGAAAAGGCTCAAAAGGATTGTTTACTATGACCTTGACAACTTGGAAAGCTAGAATGGTAGTACTTTCTAAGTTGACATGGTTCACACTGAAAAGTGGACTTGAGTGGAATGCTTGGAATCAGACGATAAATCTCCTGCAACGAATGTTGACCAAATTTAGAGATGGAAAGTGTACGGAGAAATCGATCCAACAGAAAGAGAGCTAGCACCAACATAAGAAGACTGGATCAACCTGTAATGCCTTTCATGCTCACGACCACATTCAATCATCCTGCCTGTGAGTATATCATGAAAAACAAGGGAATCGTGGTTAAATATGGCATGACAATGTGAGTCTTATACAATCTGACTAATAGACAATAAATTCGTTGAGAATTCATGTGCATGAAGAACCTTCTGCAGACACATTAAGGGAGTCAAATGGACCTCCCCGTATCCGGTAATGGGAGAATGTGTCCCATCAACAATCACCACTAATTTACCAGGCTGCACAGAGCTATAAGAATTGAACTGCGAGCGATCTCCATTGCAGTGTTTCAAATTTCGATTTTGACACTCCATGAAAATCGAAATCAAAATCTCGATATGAACCCTTCACAAATCTAGGTCGATTTTGGCAGAAATTGGCAAAATTTCATCGAAATTTCAAAATTGCTTTGTTTTTTCGCCATCTCGAAACGAAATGGAAATCGAGATTTAAAACCTTCTCCATAGAGATGATGAGAAGCTTCAGAGTCCATGATCCATTCTGAGGAGTCTAGTCAGGAGGGACTAGTAAATGCATGTGTAAAACCTGTAGTGTTGGTGGAGGCAAAAGCAACAACATCTGCTCGACTAGTAGAAACAATCGAAGATCCAGCAGTCGGGGGTATGATCTCTCTCAATCGTGCAACAAAATCATCAAAACGATGATCAATAGACTCAAGAGCGATCTGGACCTGCTTAACAACACGGGTTGAGGGTGGAAAATTGTGCTTGGAATAACACATGTCCATTGAATGACATGGCTGGTGACCAGTGTAGGTAATATCAGTATCGGTGTCGTGTCGATACGATATATTGTCGATATATCGACACCATATCACCGATATGGAACTGGTTTCGTAAAGAAAATAACCTTCCAAGGGCAAATCTCAGCCATGTTGGTGATATATCGGTCACATGTCGATACCCATATATTGCTGATATATTGCCAATATACCGTGATACGACTTACTATGCTGGTGACCATACGAACACAGTTGGGATGGTCACACACCTCCTCAGCTACATAAGCCCCGTCCTCTAATTTACAGCAAACCTCCTCTACCATGGGAAGCATCCATAACTGATGACATTTGAGAAGATGTAGCAGAGGGATGCTCAATTTGCTTAGCTTGTTGTATGCCTCCTCCATAGGCGGTATAATATCATCTGAGAGTATCTGGGAGCGAGCAGAGTCATATTCGGTGTTAAGGGTTGCCTGAAAGACCCCATTCATAACATAATACCGATAGGCCTTATCCTGCTCTGGTGGGGCCGTTAGAGGTATGTAGCTATGGAGTCGTTCAAACATACCCCTAGCCCTAGGAGATGTATACATGGCATGGAGAGGATGATCACCTTGTTAGTCATAAAAATATCATGATGGAGTTGCAAGATCTTCGACTCATTCCTTGCTTAAGAGTACGTAGCTGCGAGGATGTCGCACATTGCCTTTGCTATGGGTTGATTCAATATATCATTGGCTATTTCCACAGAGATAGTACTATATATCCATACTTTGGCATAAGCATCATCTACCTCCCATGCGACATTGGTCCCAATCTTGTCTGTCAGCTCTCCCTGTGTCAGAATGTGCTTCTTTCCATAGGTCTACAAGAGATTCATAAAATGCATCGCTCCCAACTCATAGTTTGTGCCATCCATCTTAACAATAGGTGTTGGACCCTTAAACGCATCCATGGATATTTTCTGACATTGCGCGGAATTGGTACACAAATGGGAACGCACATAGACAATTGAGTGTCTTTACGGACATCAAAGGTGGTGGTTGCGGGCGTAGACTCATACCACAACCAATCCTGAGCAAAAATCGTCCATGCTAGGGCTCAATAGAGACTGCAATTGTCTGATTTCGCTCTTTCCAGACCAAAATCAGACCAAATTAGACGCGTCGGGCAGCAACGAGTTGGTGGTGGTGGCGGTGGGCAGCAACTAGGTGACCGCTGGATGGCTTTGAGGGTCGTTGGGCGGTGGTCGAAGGGTCCTGAGCCTCGCACACAGCAACCTGGATGCCGTTGGAGTGACAAGGAGCCCATGTAGCGAGCTCGGGAAGGTTGTGACGGCAGCGCGCGAAGGAAGGAGGGGTCGATGCCGTGTGTAAGCTTGGCAGGTGGAGCGAGATCTAGGTTACTCGCTCGATGTAGAACCGTAGCTCTGAATACCATGTTGCGGGAAAAGAAGATGTTTGGAAGTATATTAGGAGGTTTTGGACTTATAATGAGGCCGTGCTAGTCAAATGGGTCTTAGAGATAATGGAAGGGGGTGATATATTTGAAAAAGTTATGCGTGCATGCTATGGGAGATGCCTTTCCTAAGAGAAGAGCTGAGTAACCGAGGGTTTCCATATTCTGGGTAGACTATGCATAGATTGCATGCTGTGAAGTTGATTATAAGGCAATAGTTGGGTTGTAGGGAAGACTTATTGAAAGGGGTTTTGATAAAACTTTTCGAGATTTGTGGTAGTTTAAGAAGGGAATGTTTTCTCTTAATTAGACCTGGCATCATATGGCTCCTTATATAGGGAAAATCTTAGGGCTATGGTTACAATGAACAAACACCATCAAGAAAAAAGACAAGTATATGTTTTAATGGGATGTATAAATCATGGTTCGAAATATCGATATCGATATTGTATTGGTCAGTCTGATCAGAGATATATTTGTAATATATCAGGATATAACAACGATATTGCAGGAAATCTTGGAAATGGAAATGACACAAAAAGCAATTTTTTCGCAAACACAAAAAGCAGTTTTTTTCGCAAATTAAGATCATCCTCATTTTTAAAGCAATAAATAATATATAAATACACATTTATATGGAAGAATGAGGGTGATTTAGCAATGTTTTTGAAACCAAACTGTAGGTGGAACTGGAAACCTTATTGAAAAGGTTAAATCAAGTTGAACCATGGAATCAAACTGGTTCTCTCAGATGATGACATCATCACTCTTAAAATCCTGATTAAACCGAACCAGTAGGAAAAAAGTGGTTGAATCTTAGGAAAATAGTGGTTGAATCTGGCTAATCGAATTGAAATGAATTAAGACATGTATAAACACACTTGAATATACTTAAAGTAGATATAAAATACATGTATGCTATAGTATATGTAAATTATTTTTTGATATGCAACATAGAATGTTATACATATATATAATATTTAAGCAAAATACTCTAAAGAATAACATCAATTTTTATATATATATATATTAATTTGAAAGTTCATTTAATATAAGAACTTGTGGTGGAGTAGTTGGTTAGAAGTTTGAGATTGGTTATCAAAGGCCATGGGTTTCAACTCCCGTCAATGTAATTATTTTTGGATATATTCATAATTGTATTGCGGCTAAATTTTAGTTGAACTAGGTTTGAAAAAATCAATTAAATTGGCTATTTGTCGTAAAAATCAAACTTTCAGATCGAACTAGTGAAGATCGGTTAATCAGTCGAACCAGTGCGAATCGAATCCATACTAACCCCGCTGCAATGGAACTCATTGTTCTATAGTTACTCTATGCACCCGAGTGTAAAACAATTGTCTGCTCCTTACTTCAAGCGGCGATGTTTCTTTCATAGGTGCAAAAGCTAGTACTGGACTTTCTATGCTACATGCTTTCCCCATAATCAACATCAGAGTAGGCTATGGGATTGAAGGTGGTCCTCTTGGTTAATACCAATCCTCTTCTTAGTGAGGACTTTATGTACCTCAAAACTGATGAATGTGCAGTGAGGTGGAGAATCCATTAATTGACTTAGCTTGCCAAGTACAAGTGATGAATGTAGCCATGCAATGGTAAAATATAGCAGTTTTTTAACCAATCTCATGTAATGGCTCGTGCTCCAATTTCTCCAGGCTTGTATAAGCATGCCTTGGGATCCATGAGAATCTTGGGTGGCTTGGATCCCAACATCCATGTCTCATGCAATATATCAGTGGTATGCTTCCTCTGGGACATAACCAGACGTCGTCTGTAGTGAGCAATCTCAATCCCAAAGAAGTATCATAATGGTCCAAGATCCTTGATCACAAATTGCTCTACTAGTAAAAAGGCCAAGCCTTTTCCCACTATAAGTTGGGTCGGCTACATGGTCTCTTTGCTCAAATTCATGTTGAAAAATTCGACTATTTTTTACGTTGGCTGTCGACTACCTAACACAACTCCCACAAGGGGGGATTTGACCCTGGTCTTTTGGGTGGTAGGCATACTGCATTACCACCGGACCATTAAGTGGTTACAATAAATTGCTCTTCTAGTCCTTTTTAAAAAAAGAAAACTGCACTGTTCCTTGTTTTTTTACCTCCATAATACCTTTTGAATCATCGTTTGTGAAGATGATACCATCCACTTATACTAACATGGTTACCGTGCCTTTCCTTTTTTTTGCGCAAATAAGGTTTTGTTAGGTGGGGATAGAAAGAGTTCCATACTCATAATATCATATGATAGTTTATGGAACCAAGCTCGAGGGTTCTACTAAGGTCTATAAACCACCTTCAACAAACATACCTTCTGAAATTCTGCTAAGCCTTGAAACCAGGAGATTGTAGGATGTAGATGACCTTTTGTAGGTCATTGCAGAGAAAGACATTATTCATGTCAAGTTGATGAATAGGTCAATCAAGTTGTATTGCCACTAGAACAAGAACTCGTAATGAAATATGTGCGACGAGTGTGTTGAAGGAGTCAGCCTTATTCGTGTAAGCTTGGGGTGCACATGGATCAGATTTCAACTTAATTCGTATCTAATCCAATCTTAACGGATTTTTATTCGAATCCAATGCAATCGATCAAATACTTCAATCCAATTCGACCCAATCCATTAGATTACGAATTGGATCTGATTGGATCGGAATTTTACACTTACAATTTCCCGCTCAATAGTCTACCCTCTTGTTTTGTATTTTATAGCGCATTAGCCATCGACATCTGAATAATACCTTAAAAATCGATAATATCAATAATGTTAAAAAATGAACGACCTCATAATCAAGTGCAAGTTGAAAGATTCCATTAATCCATTATGAAAAATGAAGATGACACAATCAAAATAAACGGATTATATTGAATTTGAAATTTAGAAATGATGTATTACTTTGTTTTTTTTGCAATTGATTTCCAACAAATGAATCAAATAAGAATAATACAAGTTACAAAATAAGGCTACAAAGACAAGTTAGATAACTAAAAATTGTGGTTTATGTACTAGGATATTGATGAAGTCCATGCTTAATTTAGAGTTTTAAGATATGCCAAAGCCCAACCTCTTCCAAGAACACTCTTCTAAGCTCTATAATATATCATTAACAAACGATAATCAAATAACATTCATACTTGATTGAATACTTGATTGAATATCTAAGACAAAATAAACTTAAATATATCCCATCAGTTTAGCAACTTGCCTCATTTTTTTTGAAAGTCAACTTGCCTCTCATTTAAAATAGATTTGAAATGCAATTTATTTGTAAGATTATTCCTATAAAAAATATACAAATTTTATGGAAAACATAAACCAAATTTTTATCAATTTAAAAGTGAAAGGAAATGAAGTTATGCATATATATTCTTAGATGGGTGGTGTACATTGGATCATATAAATGAACGAATTTCATCCCTACAATAAGGTTGCAAACTTGACCTAGTAAATGATAAGAAGATGGGAATTGGGTGGTCTAGAATAACTAACAAACGTACTAGGCAACTATCCCAAAAACTATTTTCTTGTAACGAAGATCAGAAGCATAACAACATACTGATGACAAATGGTATCACATGGGAGGGGATGGTGTTGTATGTAGGGATGGATATGAATATGAATACATTCATATGTGATTTACTACCGTATTCGTTTTTATACATATTTTGACATTTGTATTCGTATTCATTTTAAAGTGGATGCATATATGGATATCACTTTGACATTTGTTAATATCCATATTCATATTCCAAATATCCATTTTAGTATCATAATCGTATATTTATCTATAATTGTGTATAACAACATTTTATAATTGCATTCAGCATTGTTGATTGTGTATATTTGGTATATCTATTTTATGTGTAAACCATCCTAAACATGTATATTTTAGTTACTCTATTGAAGAATCTTGTTATTATTCGTATCCATTCATATTCCTTTTTTATTCATATTCGTTTTTAAGGATATGATTACACAATTTTCATATCATTCGATATTCGTATCCTCATTCATAGTCGTATTTTGAAATGGATAAGGATGTGGTTATACCTATATTCGCATCCGTATCTGTCCGTTTTCATCCCTAGTTGTATGAGAGGGGTGGCGACATTACGAGGGAGGGGCAATAGGTTGTACTGGAGGAGATTAGCATTGCGCAGGATGGGCAACATCGAAATGGATTGAGGAGGAATCGGGAGGAATGTTGGCAGTCAAGAGTGAAAGTGCAAGAGAGGGAGCTAGAAGGTTTACAATTTTACAAGTTATAGTCATACTTTATTATTTTGGAGATTTAACATTTGGCTATCAAGAGAGAAGAAAGGGTGATGGCAGGAGGACTTGTATCTAAGATTGATATGGGAAAAATAAGATGATTACGGTTAAACATGGAATTCGAAATGAGTGCACATAGATATTATATATGTATGTATGCATGTTTATTTATTTGTATGTATGTATATGTGTCTATGTTAACGGATCAGATCAGATATGATTTTAGTAAAGATCCGATCCAATCCATACTTGATGGGATTTGAAATATTCCAGTCCGATTCGATCCATTAGAATGATAAAACCAAACTAATAAAGTCCAATAGATTTGGATTGGATCAGATTATAGATTTTATCCGATCCGTGTGCATTCCTAGTGTAAGCTGTTAAGTACTTAGTTGTCATTGTAATGAACAACCAACAAATTGTGTGTATTTCACCAAAAACCATCTAGACCTGTCATTTCTAGGTGAATATACAAGACACCATGTCCTGCCAGAGATAAGAATAAAGCTACATCCCTTGCTAACATCTAACACATGGGGTTCTTGTTCTAAGGTCTTGTTTTGGTTGAGCTGGCAATTGTTGCTGGTGAGCGGACGATTCTTTGGGAAGAGGCCATTACATACGTGTCGCCTCATGCAAAGCGAAAGCTCGAGAAGTTGGTTGGCATCATCACCATCGTCGCTTGCTATCAAAGTTTGAGGATGGATGTTTGAGATGCAGGGGATGAGGTCATCATGAGGTGGATTGTCATGATCCGGTGAAGTGCGTCAAGTGTGGAAAAAGCGATCATAAGCAGAGATTATGCCATGTAGGCCTAGCACCCATGTTAGGAAGATATGATTTGAAGATATCAACTAGAATCTATCCTAATGGGTGTATGCAATATTGTAAGAGCAGGTCTATGGGTTGTTATATTTGCTATTGGTGAAGTTATTGAGACTCCCTTTTCCGAGGATGTCATTATGCTTGGCGAGACGTTGATCTGTGCACATGGCCTCTTCAAGGTTGAATAAGACAAGTGGTTGAAGCTTAGCCACAAAGTTGACGGAAGGGTTCATGGGAGAAAGCCCCACTCATATAATGGTGCCTTTGACCCATCTTCGCCTAGGGTCCTCCAAGTTCATGGGATTTTCTTTATTTCTCGATCCTTTGAGAAGGTTAAGGAGACCTTGCGAAAGGTTGGTAATGTACTGGGTTTTATGTTGGACATCCCTTCGTGGGTCAACCAATCGATGTTTTGGTCTCCATGTCTGATATCATGTCCCCTATCTCATAGGAGTTCGAGGATGCAGTTGGTGATCAGATGCTTATTCTAGAGATCTAGGACCCTACTCCATAATAGTGGTCTTCTCGCGGGGCCACATCTCTAATAAAACTCACTGGTGAGCCTCCAGTGGTCGGTGGGGTTTTGAAGCCACTGTCGAAAGTGGAAGACAAAGGGTCACCCTCAAATCACGGTGTGGAATAATCCATAACATCACCAAATCCGACATATCTCTCGAAGATTTCTTGGAAACGGGCATTTATTGCACCACCTTGATAAGGGTGCCTCCATCTAACTCACCTTCTCCCTCTTTTGCTGAGATAGTATTGGGTCTCTGTTATTTGGTTGAAGCTTCTAGTGTAGAGCGTCGAACCGGTGGGTTAGATATGGAGTAGAGGTCAAATGGATTGCCTGAGTCAATTTTTTGTCCACAGTGGGTGAGCCTTAATGGCCTGCTTGGAGAGGACATGTCTTGAGGCCCGTATAAGAGCTTCGTGCGGGAGGGTTTGAAGGTCCGATATGGTGTTGATTCTGCTGTTCAGAAGGAGTCTGGGGACTCTCTTCCATCATGTCTTAGTGTTCACTACGACCCTCTCGACTTCAAGTTAAATTTTGATTTCATCGAGTAATGTGGGATGCATTGTTTTTAAAAACACGCCTCGAGGTTTTTCAAGGAAAAACACCTCGAGGCTATAACCTCATGCAACCTCAGTGAGGCGTGTGCCTCGAGGGTAATGGGGCGCTGCCTCATTTGTGTGCTGTTTTTTTCTACAATTTTTTTGATTGTGGGCTCTTCATCTTTCGTAGACAAGTATTTTCAAGTCCTTTTAGCTTACAATTCACTGAAACGCATTTTTTTAGTTTATTAAAGTATTAAGCTTATTTTTACTTTGTTATGCATGTTCTTTATACATCAACATGAACAAAAATTTGGGTCTTGAGTCCTTAAATCTAATGCCTATACTCTTTAGTATACCTCTTGTGTTACATCTGGTCTCTTTAGTTAAATTTTATTCAAGACTTTAAATTTTGCGGAGAGTTACCCATTATTGTGCTTGCATATCCATCTTTACTTGACTCCTTACGGATTTAGAGTCCAAAAAAGAGAGTTATATAACAACTTGGATGTTTAAACCATGATGTTAGCCTTGAAATGTCATGGAGTTGTGTATTTAATCATAACTATTTAATTTCTAGAAATTGAAAATTGTAATCACAATTAATTATTATATTTTATGAAAAAAATTCTTTCACGAGTGAGGCTTACACATCGATACGCCTCGAGGCGTAAGCCTCGAAGCAATACTGGGAAAATGCCTCGATACACCTCACGCTTTTTAAAACCTTGGTGGGATGGCTCATGTTTGCTCTCTGTTTCCTTTCGCTAGTGCCCACCTGGCCTTTGCTTCGAGATGTTATAAGCATCTTCTCGAAGTTCAGCTCTTACCATAAAGGAGATAGGGGTGGAATTTTCATTAGTAAGAGGCTGAGAAGGTCCTGACGTCTTTACCATGTTTCCTTCTCTAGCTTGATCCTCGAGGAAGCCTTTGAGGAGGACACATGTGCTGGATTCAGGGATCGCCATATCGCGATATATCGTCGATATATCGGCGATATATCGGTATCGACAAGTCACCGATATATCGCCGATATGGACGATATCGGGTATCGACAGGAGAAAATGCCTAATGGATACCGGGTTTCGACGATATGCGTCGATATATCGCCGATATATCGGCGATATATCGGTATCGACATTGTATCGAAACGATATCGATACCGATATTTCCTTCCTTGGCTGGATTTATGAAGGTTGTTGTTGGATCGGCCAGGGTTGGCTCCATTGCAAAAGATGGAATATAAGAGGCTTGTGTAAGCCTGTTAAAAGGAGGATGGTGCAAGACAATTTACATGAGTGGGAGGTGGATGTGGTACTGATGCAAGAAACTAAAATATCATCTTGGTCGAATAATCTATGGCGTACTTTATGGTGTTCTCAGTTGGATTTCTTGAAAGGCTTTTCTTTTGTTGGTAGGGATGGGAGTTTGGTAGTGGGTTGGAATAGTGACAAGTATCGGTCGATGGTTCTTTATTCCCGTGGCTTTGCAGAGGAGCTCAGATGAGTTTTTTTAATGCATATTATTGTCTAAATTGATGCTTTCTTTGGCGTTCTCTCTTATAAAGAGGCTTCCTAGACGTTTGGGTGGCTTGGATAAAGTGATGTATCATGACGGTCTCCTATTTGGTTTTAGTTAATGGCATGGAAGATCATATCGATATCGATATCGTGTCGATACGATATATCGACGATATATCGCTGAAATATCACCCATATCGACACACTTTTGTGAAGTAAATGCCTGAAAAGGAGGGTATATTGCCATATCGATACCGATATCAATATATCGACTATATATCGTAGATATATCATGATATTTCCTTCCATGGGTAATGGGCGCCCGAAAGCATAGATGGCCATATCGATATCGTTATCGTATTGGTTCGCCCGAAAAAGGATATATCGGGATATATCATTGATATATTAGCGATACCCGTGGAAATGTCGCAGAATGGCTAAAAAATGGCATTTTTTACACTTTTTCAGAAATTAAGATCATCCAAGATATTAAAACAATAAATAACCTACAAATACACACTTATATCACACATATCGATCATTTATACCCCATATATTGCACGCACCTGTCATTTCGAACATATCAATGCTAATGTTCATTCCTGACTTATATATATATTGGAAATTGAGTTCGTTTAAGGTCTTAGAACACTAAATAACTTACAAATATAGTCTTTGATCACATATATCGATCATCTATGGCTCTTATATCGCACATATCGGTTATATTGAACATATCACTGGTATTGTTAATTGTTGACCTATAGATATTGGAAATGTAGTTCGTCCAAGTTCTTAGAACACTAAAACTTGCAAATATAGTCTTAGATCACACATATCGATCATGTATGACCCTTTTATCGTACATATCGGTCATATCGCTGGTATTGTTAATCGTTGACCTATAGATATTGGAAACGGAGTTTGTCCAAGTTCTTAGAACACTAAATAACTTACAAATATAGTCTTAGATCACACATCGATCATCTATGACCCTTATATGGCATATATCGGTCATATCGTTGTTACCGGTAATTGTTAACATATGGATATTGGAAATGTAGTCCATCTAAGTTCTTATAACACTAAATCGCTTACAAATATGCACTTATATCACACATATTTTTCATCTATGATCCTTATATTGCACATATCTGTCATATTGAGCATATCATTATTAATGTTGATTGTTGACTTATAGATATTGGAAATGGAGTTCATCCAAGACTTATATTTCATCACATAATATGTGTAAACAAAATGTTTGAGCTACTTTTGGAACCAAACAAATAAAGAGCATAATAACATTTTTTAAAACAGACATAATTCATAGTAATATTTTCGAAAGGGAAAGAAGATGAATCAAAACCGATTGGACACCCCCAAGGTGAAGAACCATTGTATGCACCCTTTGTCGTACCATACCCTACCAAACCCGAAAGAAAATATATAAAACCTGATGTTTTTTATGCTAGGAGTAGCAAAATACGTAGTGAAATCAAGTTTACAAGGGTATTATTCATCATATATAGATATCAACGAAATTTCAGCGATATTGGTCGATGCCCGGGAATTTTTGTACTGAATCCAATCATTTTTGATCGATATGAGCTGATATGGTGATATATCGCCGATATATTGGTCATATATCACCGATATCCTGGTAAATAGATATGCACTTTGATATTGATATCCCTTACCTCTCGATACCCGATATATCAACGATATATCGATGATATATCGTGGCGGCTACTTCTGTCAAAATGTGGGGTGCTTCAAGGATGCATGTTGCTCCCCCCTTCTCTTTGTGGTCATGGTTGATATGTTGGTCATGATGTTGATATTGGCTTTGGATGGTAGATTCCTTTCAACTTATAGAAATGGAGATATATCCTCCATTCTGATTCTCCAATATGCTGGCGATGCTATTCTTTCTATTAAGGGCATGGTAAAGTAGTTCGGCAGTGCATCCCTCATCTTAGGCATATGTGGTGATATTTCGGGCCTTCGGATTAACAGAGAAAAATCTATGTCGGCCCCCTTTGGACATTCACAAGGGATGACAAGGGATGTAACAATTACTCTTTGTTGCTTGCTTGAGATTCTCCCCATTACATTGGCGATAGACTCCACACTTCATATTGGTACTCTTTGGTGGAGAGGATGGAGAAGCAATTGGCAAGTTGGGACTCGATGATTCTTTTTAGGGGTAGACAACTCGTTCTGCCTAAGATTGTGTTTTTTACCATCTCATTTTTTCTGCTCCACCAGAGTGATCCCTGCATGAATGATGAATCAAGTCCAAACTGGAGTCACCGATGTGATGCTTCTTCTGGGTGGGTCTACTCGCAAGGGTGGTAGGATCCACCTGCTTGACTGGGGGACGGTGACCATGCCAAAAAAGGAAGGTGGTTTTGGCATCTTTAATATTAAGTATATCAGATGCTTTTGGCTAAGTGGGTGATCAATTTGTGAGGGAATTGAGAGGATTTGACTTGTCACTTAATATGGAAGATTTATGGGATTGTGGGAAGTTTAGCAGTGGGACAAGGGAGTACCCATTTTCCCTCATTATTGTGGCATGGCATTGTTGGCATTCGTTCAGAAATGTAAAATTTTATGCGATCAATAATTGGGAATGGAGATATATTCAGATGTTGGATAGACAATTGGACCCACTCGAGTGCTTTATATGACCATTTCCCAAACTTTTTCTCTCTCAGGAAATTGCATCGATACTGTGGCACATGCTTGGTCAGATGGCACTTGTGCATCACAATTTTTATGGCTGAATTCTCAGAGCACAGGGTAGATGATTACCTTGAGAAGATTACCTTTTTGAAGGATATGGGCTCGCCATCAAGTGGAAGAGAACATTGGGTATGATGGTGGTTCCTTCTTTGTAAAGAAGGCTTATGTTGCCTTCACCTATGTGCAAGAATGGGTGGCGGACGATATCATGCATGACTTCAAAGTGATTTGGGAGAGTAGAACACCATAACATAGATTTTTCTATAGATGTTTCGGCATGGCCTTGTATTGACAAAGGTGCATAGGAAAAAGATCATGCGAACGAGTAACACATTATGTCCATGATGCTGTGAGGATAAGGAAGACTTGAGCACCTAATTTTTAGGCGTGTCTACTCCAGAGGTGGTGTGGAATAGAGGTGGTGTGGAATAGAGTATAGAGATCATGGCTTTAGACTGGCAATGCAATCAACTTTTGGAATCTCATCATAGCCATATGTGGCTTCCGCAGGGGGATTGTAGCAACCCTTTTGCTCAGTTATGGGATATCAGCTGCACTAGAAATGAACCTATTTTTGTGGCAAATGTATTGTGATGATAATGTAACCGAACATGCATACGCTCTTGTTGCAACCTGGTTAAGTATAATGTAACTTGACTCTTTTAATGGATTTTTTGTGACGAGTCATATCTCATGACTTTACCCTCGTACTTATTCAAAAAAAGAAAGAGGTGAGAGTAGCCATCTCCTCTTCCATCTCAAGCCATCATCTGGGCATGTAGTGTGTCTCCATATGGATGTGGGGAATGTCTATTGCTGATAAGACCACAACAAATCATTTGTACAACATTCCAAGGATAGAGGAGACTGTTGCTAAGATAGTCCGCATAGTGCATCATCGTTGCCCTTTCCAAGGTCTACTGGAACATCTGTGATGTTGGTGGATGGACTGTTTCCTAAGCCATCTCCAGTAGTATGGGCATTTATGATATTGTTAGAAGTGGTTGTAGTAGTATCACTGGAAGAAGAAATGATGTTAGTTTTATAATCTATGTTGAAGTCTTACCTCAGTAGGATCGAGTGCTAGCTCAGAAGGGGACCGTAATGTGTGCTATCTTGTTTTTTTAAGGTCAGGATCAAGACCATGTCTCAAAATAGTCTCAACAATAGTAGGAGAGGGTGACACATGGGGATTTGTATTGGAAAGAAGGGAATGAAAAAAAGGTGACATATGCATCGATATAGTGCCTCCACGAGTCCATGACTTTGGATCATATCTACTATACCCTTTCTAAATCCTATGATAACTCAGAGAAAACACATTTGATTGCTCTGACAACTAACTTGTCCCTCTCAGGACCAAGAACATGAACAAAGGCAACATATCTAAATACTTTGGGAGGAATCGAAAACACTCCCTTTTTGGGGGTAGAGACTCCATGGGAACCTGCTCATAAGTTGAGGTGGATGACTTGCAGTTAATGACATAGACATCGCATGTACCACATTCCCTCAATATAAGCTTATGCTGTAATAGTGTATGAGCAAGGTGCGAACAATATTCGAACTAAATTAGCAAAAGGAATGGGTTATAGTTATTACGAGGAACCCGTATGGCCTAATGACCTTATGTATTTTTCTAGAAGTAATTCTAAGTACTATAGCATGTAACGTAAGCTTAGTGATTCTAGAACCTTCAATGACCGACGAGCCAAAATATCCTTTTGCAACTCCTTTAAAAATATTATCCAAATGATACTCTTTAACTGTATTTCAAATAGTTCATACAATACCAAATAAGTTATTAGGTGTTTTTTTAATGGTTTCAATCCCATTACAGTTATAGAAAAATTCTGTTTTGAAAAAAAAATAAATACTTTTCATCATTCAGTAGCTACAACTATTCATCGATCGGTACCGCAATAACACTTTTGTTAGGTATGGGGCAACATTACGTATTGAGTAGTCTCAAGCATGTAAAAGTCTGTCGACTAGGTCGACTAGTCGGCTCGACTAGTAAAGTTAGGGGGTAGCCGACTCGACTAGGCCTAGTCAGCCATTAGTCGGTCAATCTGACTAATTGGGTTGACTTTTACATCAAGTTTTTTTAGTTTTTGCCCTTTTTAAAGCAAACTTATACTAATTTGCTTAATATTATATCTAAAGTTAAATACTTATTTTGTTTCATTATGATAGTATAGAAAATGTCTAAAAATAAATGTTAATGTATATAGATATATGTATAAAAATGATTTATTTATTTAAAATAATTAAAGAATCAAAATCAACTAACGGCTGACAAAATCCGATTAGTTACCCGATTGCTGATTAATCCGTAGTTAGTGACCACGCCGATCGAGTACTGACTACCACTTTATGCAACCTTGGTTAATCTTTTTTTCGAAAGGAAAAAGGGTATGCACTGTATAGGTGCATGCCCAAAAAACTTCACCATTTATCACCTCGTAGAAATTACATGACTAATAGTATTTACAAAAACATATTTGCTATTGACTCCAACTCCATCCCAGCATGTTAGTATGTGCTACCACATTTTCAATATAAAAACGATCTTGACGAAAAATAACACCGTTTCTGGACAACCAAATCGCCTAGTTCGCCGCAACAGCCTTTGATCTATCCTTGTCCGATCCGGTCCAATCCTCACCATTAAAACGCCAGAAGCTCTCAACATCTTTAGTTTGTACCGCCTGAGTCCCGAGCTGATACCAAACCTGTGCCGAGCTCTCACATTTGAAAAAGAGGTGGCTTGCTTTCTCTGCTTCTCCCCTATATCTTGGGCATTCAACTTCAGTCCCTTGAACTAAACATGCCAACCTTTCCCTTGTCAGCAGTCTTCCCCTCCTAAAGATCCACAAGAAAACCTTCACTCTAGTAGGGACTTTCCATTTTCAGATATGCCGACAATCTGCCTCACAACCATGGGGTCAAACGTCATGGGCCCCCTTAAGGCTTTATACGCTTTTTGAATCGAGAAGGGCCCATCACACCATGTCCAATGATCCCGGTCGTGGGTAGGCCCCCTTACATCCTCAATCTTCGAAAGCATGGTCATGAGTTCCGCCACACGCTATTCTGATAGCTCGGATTTGAAACTTGGGAAGGAGTGCCCATCCCATGTATCGACGAGTGTATCACCTGACTGCTCCGCCAGTGCCCTCGTCCGTGGAAAGCACATTTCTAAGGTCCCATCTTCACTCCAATCATCCGTCCAAAACTGGAAACCAGTCCCATCTCCGATCTCCGGTCTGAACGACACACGAATCTCTTGTGCCACACTGCAGACTTTCCTCCAGAAATAGGACGACATGCCGCCAACAACGTCATTGGGGTCCTTGAAGGATAGCCCAGGGTCATATATCCTCCTGATAAATTTGCATTCCAGACTATTACATTTGCCCTAAATATGAGCGACCCACCTTCCTAGCAACGCCTTGTTCATCGCCTCCAAACTGCGAACTCCTATCCCCCCGTCCTCCTTTGGCGATGTCACAGTCTTCCAATCCACCAGGGGAAAACCCCCTTGACTGATCGGATGATACAACCAGAAAAAACGTCTCATGATGGTCTTAAGCCTCCTCTTTACCCCCACTAGCATCGGCCTCAAAGACATGTAGGAAAGAGGAATGGTCGAGAGAACCTACTTCAGTAGCACAAGCTTGCCCCTCGAATAGACCGACTTCCACCTCGCCAACTTTCGCTCCATCTTTTCAATCATAGGTAGCCAATCGACAACCTTCATCTTGCCAGCAGTGAGAGGAGCACCAAGATATCTCAGCGGCAGCTCCCTACGCGGCGAATGCAACCAGTCTGCTCATGGTCTGATCTCAGTTTCCACCAGACTGAAAAGAACAAACTCTGACTTCTCTCTTTGCAGCCTTAAACCCAAAACCTCCCAAAAATGTCAAGGACCACAGAAAGGCCCCTACAACTAGCCGCCCCGCCCTCAGCAAATAAAATTGTATCTTTAACATACTAGAGAATGGCTATATTAATCTCCCCTCTCTCGTACCCCCTGCAGAAACCACCTGATACCGCCCGATCAACCATGATCGCTAGAGCATCGGATGTAAGAATGAACATGAGCAACGCAAGGGGGCATCCATGACGGATACCATGCTGAGGCTGGAAGAAACCCCTGTTTGGCTGCACGTTCATCAACATGGCGCAGGAGGCAATCGTGATGCATCTCTTTGCAGCCTTAAACCCAAAACCTCCCAAAAATGTCAAGGACCACAGAAAGGCCCCTACAACTAGCCGCCCCGCCCTCAGCAAATAAAATTGTATCTTTAACATACTAGAGAATGGCTATATTAATCTCCCCTCTCTCGTACCCCCTGCAGAAACCACCTGATACCGCCCGATCAACCATGATCGCTAGAGCATCGGATGTAAGAATGAACATGAGCAACGCAAGGGGGCATCCATGACGGATACCATGCTGAGGCTGGAAGAAACCCCTGTTTGGCTGCACGTTCATCAACATGGCGCAGGAGGCAATCGTGATGCATCTCTTCATCCATGCAATCTAATGGTCTGGGAACCCCCTTTTGTGCGAAGAGTAGGGCTGTCAAGAAAGCTCGAGCTCGATGAAGCTTGACTCGTTAATGGCTCGCGAACCGGACTCGAAACCTTAATGAGCCTGAGCTCGAGTTGGGTTTTATGGCTCGTTAGCTTATCGAGTCGAGTCCGAGTTGGGCATTGTTCAACTCGGAAACTCGACTCGATAAGTCGTTTTCCCTCTTAATAAAAAATTAAAAAACATATATACTGAAACTTCCACATTGAGTTTGATATAAAATAGAGGTTAACATTTTTTGTTTCCCAAAAAACTACAAAAAAGAGTATGAAAAATCAAAATTACAAATGTCATTTGCATAATTTAGTGTATAAAATGGAACAATGACTCATTAAGAGGTTCATGAGCCTGCTCATTTTGAGGCTCATGAGCCAGCTTAGAAACTCATGACTCAATAAGAGGTTCGTGAGCCAACTCATTATGAGGTTCGTGAGCCAGCTCAGAAACTCGTGGCTTGATAAGAGGCTCGTGAGTCAACTCAAACTCGACGAGTTTAAGTTCGAGTTGGTGATCCAGATCGAGCCCGAGTTCGAGCCTTAGGCTTCTTATCGAGTTCGAGTCCGAGTTGAGGCCAACTCGGCTCGTTGAACTCGATAGACACCCCTAACGAAGAGGCCCAAATGAATCGCCTGTCAACGCAATCATAAGCCTTCGAGAAGTTGACTTTCCAATGGATCCCTTTCGTTTTTATCCTACGCCATTATGCCACAATTTCGGAAGCCAACACCACATTGTCTTTGAGTTGTCGTCGGGCAAGAAAGCACATTGGGATGGCGAAATGAGCTTATTGACTATCCCCATCAGCTGATTGGCAATCACCTTAGCCATAATAAGATATATCTCATTGGATAAAGCAATTTGTCTGTAATCCTCTACTTTCACTGGCGCATCCTTTGGCAGAAGGACAATGAAAGATCGATTGAGCCTTTCGAAACTGTAGTTTCCCTTCTCAAAATCTGCAACTACACCCATCACGTCCTGCTTAATTAAATCCAAGAATTCCCTGTAGAAAAGGACGAGAAAGCCATCGGGCCCGGGGCATCCTCCCGCATTTAGACTGAACACAACATCACACACCTCGTCCATCTGCACCACCTTGTCAACGGAATGACATATGGCCTTGAAACAGACATCAACCCCACCCCAACTACCGCGAGCTAGGGCTCATCCGTCTTCGGTTCATGCCCCTCAAAATAGTCTGTAACCCACCTGCCACTTCCCTGTCCCCTTGAAATTCCGCACCTCCAACCTCCACAGAGCAAAGCATGTTCTACCTTTTCCGATCGCTTGCCACATTATGAAAGAATCTGGTGTTGGCATCTCCTTCTTTCAACCGTTTCTGGCGCGACCGTTGCATCTATTTACATTCGTGCTTCCTATCCTCCTCCTCTAGAACTTTCTGAACCGCCCCTCGACTAAGAAGCTCCTCCCCACTAAGGTCCCTGTCATCCTCCAACTGGTTAAGTCTCTCCACCTCCTTCCGAGCCTGACTTCCCCGTAATTCTTTCTCAAAGCATATCTCCGTTCTAAAGATCATCGCCCTCTTCCTAAGCTCTGTAAGCTTATAAACAAATCTGACCGTGGATACACCCTCCACCTCAAGATCTAACCAAACCAGTGCTTTGGGTGGACCCCGGCCGCATCCCAACAACGAGCTGCAACAACCCAGGATGTTCCGTTGCCTCCACCAAGGTGTGCCTAGGTCCACAACCCGCCACTGTCTGCTTTCTGCCAAAAGGGGACCTGACGAGATCACCCGGTTCAAATGGAATTCCGTGTTCGACCCCATCCTGACATCCATCGATTTCAATCGACTCGCTTTGGCCCGGTCAGATCCGATAAAAGGCGATGGGGCATTCGTGTCTGCACTCGGATTCGAGTTCGCCCACTTGCGAGACTTGACAGAGAGCCCCTTGTTGCAATCGGGCTGCGCCGCTCCACTTGAAGTCATCGAGATCAGTCCAACTTTCGAGGTTGCACACGCCCCCGCGGTAGCACGCATCGTCGCTTCGACTCTCGCGATCCAAACATTTCGGATACCCAGAAGTGGCCGTTGGGTGGCACGCCTCTCGAGACCCTCTGCCTCCTCCGACTGTCGTTCTTCACTGGCAACGCTCACCGCACTCGTTGGGTCGCCGTCCTCCAATTCAGCCACCCATAATGGAAGAGCTTCCTCTTGATGTAAGCACAACACGAAGAGGAGCCTGGGGTCGTTCTCCTATCATGGATAGAATCATCTCCGGGCCTTTCGATGGTCGCAAGCCGGAGCTGAGAATCTCCAAAACCTCCCAAACGTGCCCGAGTGCCTTGCACAACACCTCCAGGTGTCGACACCTCGATTAATCTTTGACATTGGTTTTTTTGTAAATTGATTCAATTGTAACATCACATAGGTATTTAAGATATCGATTTTTTGCTCAGTAGTTCCATTTTGCTATGATGTATTCAAAACATCTAGTCTAGTGGATAATCTCTCGCGTGGAAAAGAAAATTTGTTGGTCATGAGATAGA
The DNA here is from genome assembly GCA_037367405.1 of Ottelia alismoides. Lineage (NCBI taxonomy): Eukaryota > Viridiplantae > Streptophyta > Magnoliopsida > Alismatales > Hydrocharitaceae > Ottelia > Ottelia alismoides. The sequence continues at coordinate 122,753 of JAZKJV010010132.1, read as the reverse complement.
AACTTCTTGGCATTATCAAAGTAGAGTTTCATATTGGCACCAATTTGAGTTTTTATTCAATTAATAAGTTTGACAATAATGGAATAAACGTTCATCTTATTTTTCATTAGAAATATCCACGAGGCACAACATATGGAAAATAACTAACAAGAACAATATAATAGCAATTCCGTAGACATTCATGATATCGACTAGGTCTTCGACACCAAGATGGATAACTGAAACGAGGATGTAGAATGGATAATACAGGAAATATGATACAAACTTCAGTGTTGCTTTAAGAGATAGATGACCTTTGTGATTGTGCCATGGAGCACATGAAGAAGGAAAAAATGAATATTGTAGGCAAGAGCAATCCGAATTAATTGAGGATTGGACCAAGTGATATGCACCCCTTCTTTATGACCCACAACAATCATCGTTTTAATGAAGATGTTCTAAAAAGTAATGAGAAATCATCAAAGATAACTCAACGATTAAGCTCTCTACAACCGAAGGAGAATATCCACATGATATTAAGACCATAGCAGAAAGGAGTGCATATAAGATGACAATTTGACTCTATGAGTAGTGGGCACGAGTGAAGTGAATTGGTGGGTCATGGTGGTCTTATATGCCTTAGTAGGAGTACAAAATTAAATATTGGAGTTTTGGAGCTGGAAGTGGTAGTGAGAGTATAGTTGGTTCAGCTTAAGCACTATCGCAGAAGAAACAAAATGGGCAAGGAATTGAATCTTTCTTAGTAAAGAGAAGTTCTATTTATCATATTCATGGTGAGTATCAGATATAGAAGAAAATAAAGGGTTGTTATATTACATTATGGAGCGAGTTAGAAGGTTGTTACTATGGTGTTTATTGGAGAGAAAATTCCATCAAATGCAGCAAGCGGGCCTTTCGTGCAACATGCAATTAATGAGAATGTTGCATTATAAGGAGGTGTGTAAGCTCCAACCCCACACGAGACAATGATGTATATCTTCAGATGTAGGAGATTGGAGAATATATTGCTAAGCTGAAGAAGAAATAAGCATTGATATATTTGTAATTGGGACTCTATGCATGGAGAGTAGAGTCTCACATTGCTAAGTGTTGGGACTTGGTTGAGTTGGTGGGGTTATAAACCGAGCCTCAAACCCATTGTACTCATTGAAAGAATTCGAATAGAATATCCAACCCTTTAATGCTTTATTTCATGGTTTCATCCCACTCTTTAAGGAGTAGGGTTCCACACAAAATCAAGATTAGTCTCGCCTTTGGTTCCACATTCCATTTTATATATTTCCTCATGGAATTGGAGCAAGTGGAAAGTGGGCTTGTTTTTTTTTTGTTTCAAGACTCAAAATTTTATTTGAATTATTGATATCAAAGTTGGCACTACAGTTTAAATACTTTCGATCATCTTGTGATCTCGAAGTTGGCACTACAGTTTAAATACTTTCGATCATCTTGTGATCTCGAAGTTGGCACTGCAGCTCTGTTCTTAAGAATTGTTTCTAAAAAATTCACCCGAGAAAGTCAAAATTAGGTCATTGGTAGTATTATGAATCTTCATAGGCATGTGGTAAAGGTTGAACTACGAGGAAAGGAAAAAAACAGGTTCTTGTAGATTACGCCAACATCACCATGGCCTCAAATTTCAACGAAATTCGGTCGAATTTCTGTCGAGTATCGATATCCAGTCGAAATCGAAATTCGACTGAAATGACCGAAATATGGGGGTCCTAGTACAAAAAATGACCGAAATGATCGAAATTCCGGTCAAAATTCCACCAAAATTCCACTGAAATTCTGTTTTGATCGATACCGAAATGGTGATTGAAACCGACATTTATGGCCTTGAACATCACAATATATATGTGCACTGTAGAAGTGGCATCAATTCCATGTCCAAATGGATGGAACCCTACAAGAGCACGTCGACAAAGGAAGATTGATGCAATAGAAGAGCATATCCTTAGTGTCGCATGAGGATTCACTGTCTGCCATAGTTTGTCATATCGATATATCGCCGTGACATCGATATCGGTGGAGAGCCCATACCAATATTCATATAGATATCCATTTACTAGATATCAGCTGATATCTCGTGAGATATCAGTGATATATCACCGACATCGAGCCATATCGCTCGAAATTAATTGATTTCAGTACAAAATGTCTTAGATATCGACCTATATCTTTCATATTTCATCGATATCTATATATATATATATCAATGATATTACCCTTGTAAGCGTGATTTTACTATTTATTTTGCTACTCCTAGTATTAAAACACATTGTGAATTATATATTTTATTTCAAGTCGAGGGCGCTGCTCTCGTAGGGGATGCGTACCTACTCCCCCTTGACCCCCCAGGCTCGTTGACCCTTGTCTGGTAGGGTATGGTGCTACAGGGCGTCTATACAATGGTTCTTCAATTGGTGGACTTTGCCCTCCCTGGCAATAGAGATGAAAACAAGTCTAATGTTGATCAAGTTAGAATCACATGTCCAGAATACATCTCAATAGTTAGTAGTTAGCTTAGTTGTTAGCTTTAACAATTATCGATTTGTGCAATATAGTATATATTAGTGTGCTAAATACACCTTATTCTTGCATTAAAATATGCATTTGTATGTTATTTATAGTTTCAATAACCAGAATGATCTTAATTCGTGAAAAAATCGCTTTTTCCGCTATTTTCGATCATGTGGACCGATATGATATCGATATTCCTACCTTGCTCTCTACAGAACTCTTGGTTCTAAACCCCTCATGACTAGGTGTTCTCTTTTTAAGGTTGCAGAAAGCGGTAGTCGGTATTCAGTCAGCGGGGTCACCTACTAAGGATTAGTCGGCAGTCGGACGACTAGTCAGAATTAGTCGGTCATTAGTTGGTTTTGAATTTTTAATTATTTTAAATATATAAATCAGTTTTTTATACATATATTCGTATGTATATACATATATTTGTACATTTTATATGACATCATGATGAAACAAAAGAAGTAATTGACTTTAAATATAACATTAAGCATATTAGAATATGTTTGCTTTAAAAAAATTGAAATACAAATAAAATAAAAAAGGTTGTTGTAAAAGTCGGCTGATTAGTCGGCCGACTAGTCGGCCAGACTAGTCGGGTGGACCGACTAAGGGCCGACTAGGCCTAGTCGAGTCGGCTACCCCCTCGACTCGAGTAGTCGCACCGACTAGTCGGCCGACTTTTGCAAGCTTGCTCTTTTACAATATTGCTTTAATTTGCAAATTTTCATTTATTTTTGTGAATAGATAAATCTTTATAACAAAGAAACATTGTGCATTAATCATTTTGTACATATTTTGAACCAAGTGACTCATCTCAATGCCATTCGCTGTCTTACGTGAAAAAACATGTGTTCTAAGTGTGATTAACTTAGCTATTTTGATTCCAATTCTAATGTTTATTAATCACCAATCAACATTAACAATGACATGTTTGATATAACCGATATGCATAATATAAGGGTCATAGATGATTTATATGTGTCATCTAAGTGTATATTTGTTAGTTATTTAATGTTATAAGAACTTGGATTAAATCCATTTCCAATATCCATAAGCCAACAATCAATAATAACAACGATATGTTCGATATGACCGATATGTGCAATATATGGGGTATAAATGACTATATGTGTGATTAAGTGTGTATTTGTAGATTATTTGTTGTTTTATTAACTTAGATGATCTTGTTTTAAAAACAACAAAAATATTTTTTTAGCCATTTTTGACATTTTCATGATATCGTCGATATATCGACGATATATCCTTTTCCGGCGAGCCTATACGATATCGATATTTCCTACACTATTGGTAGCGGAAAAAGAAATCGAACATGAGGAAGGTCAATACAACAAGGTTGACGAGGTATTATTACCCATGTAAATGAAAGGAAAGGAAAGTTATATGACTACTTCCTCAATACTTGATACTTCTAGAGGCAGTCACTTGGAATGAAAGTACAAAAATTGATTCATGAAGGTTTGGAAGTATCGTGGTCGTTGCCGCTAGGGATCCACCTTAAATGATGCCACCAACGTGTTGCATTCTTTCTCCAACACTTCTTGTGCCTAGACAACTTGGACATACGGTTGACAATGGAAGTTGTTGTGATAAACTATTGCGGTGTGGCAACAGTGAGGAATCCTCTCCAACAAGGGCGCCATAACGAAAAGGCAATGTAGATGCCTTCTTCAAGTCGATGGCGAGAAGAAAGCCATAGAAAGCGAAGACATTTGGAGCGTGTGGCATTAGATGATTTCCGTCTGTTGGAACCCTAAACTGTAGCTAAAAGGACATTCAGGAAGGTATGCCCTCTACCCCCTCTGCTTTAGCGATGTTGATGAATCAAAATTTATGGTTGTTACGAGTGAAATTCTTTTTAATCCATGTCATTATGCACACTTGCTTGTTTCTTTGATTTTGGTCAGTCGATACTCGGTCGATAGGGTCATTGACTAAGGATTAATCGATAATCGGATGACTAATCGGATTTAGTTGGCCATTAGTCGATTTTGATTATTTAATTATTTAAAATATATAAATCCTTTTTTATACATATATTCTGATATATTTGCATAGATTTGCACATTTTTCTTTTTTGTGAAAGAATATTTGTACACTTTTTATACTATCGTAATGAAATAAATGAACTAATTGACTTTAAATATAACATTAAGCATAATAGAATAAGTTTGCTTTAGAAAAAAGCATAACTCTATGTAAAAGTTGACCGAATAATCGACCTAATTACTCCCCTGCCTCGACTAGTCAGCATCTCCAATTTTCCAATCCTCTCATTCAGGTGCTTAATTCCATAGATAATCCTTTTCCTCCATTCAATTGTAAGAATATGACATGCATTTGTATACAATTGCAACACATTATACGTTATATATGCAATGTTTTATGTTTAGCTCATGTATTATTTTCATGAGTATATGCAATGTATCGTCAAATATTTTAATATATGCCAATTGAGGTTTTGCTCATGCACTATATGAATGTGTAATGAAGTTTTGTTATTTTGATTCATCTAATATGTGAAGTTTTTATGGCTAAATATTTTTTGTAATTAAATGTTAGGAAATTAAAAGCATATACTCAACCATCTAACATGAACTGTTTTCCTTAAATCTTATTTAACTCTACATAGATACATAAATTCAGTAGTAATGTTATTCATAGATATTTATTTTTAAATTAAAAATTAGAAAACCATGTAGAACCGCACATACCCCGCATATGCCCATGCATACCATTTATTCAGTATTCGATGTCCTGTCCGAACGCATGCGCATACCGCTTTCCTAAACCTTGGCTCATTGTTTTGAATTAGGTGCTACATATATGGTCATATATTGAAGAAATCTCCATACTCATTTGTTGGGATTTGTCTTTTAACGCATACGCATACCGCTTTTAACGTGGACTACATATGGCTCGGTTAAAGGATCTCGTGTAGAGACATGTTGAAGAGGATTCATGCTGAAATCCATTACTCAGATTTACATATGACAACAATCATAAAGGTCTTCGTTGGAGAGATCCTGTTTCACTCTTATAGTCTTCTGTATCCAAATCGTTGAAGAGCTCAGCATCAACAGTTGCAGATTCCCTAAATCACAAGTGCAGGGGGATGCAACGGAGAGCTATATTAGATATATATATAGTCGGTTTATAGGTTGAATTTTGTATTATCGAAGCTAAGCATTCCATGTTTTAGCTTGTCAAGGAGTTTTGAGATAATTACGCAATTGAAACCTCTTTATGCGGGGAGTTTAGTCCCACATTGCTAATTGGCAGGGCTTGGTTGGGATTATGTGGCTATAAAGTGCTTCACACCCTTTGTACTCATCGAGAGAATTCTCATAGAATATCCAACTCTTTGAGACTTTTTCCTTATGTTTCATCCCAACCCCTTAGGGAGTAAGGCTCCACGTAAAATCAGGATTTGTTCTTGTCTGTGGTTCTGCATTCTATTTTTATATTTCCACGATCGTATGAGTATCAGATGTCCTCGCACGCGATGGTTGAACATGTTATTTGAGGAAATAAATCATCATTATTGTATTTTGTGATGAGAAGATGATATTGGTCACATATATATAGATGCATTTGAGCATGTTAAGAGCCATATCTATATATTCAAGATTTTGAAGGAAGTCATAAAAAGGTTGCTTGCAAGAACATGAATGGGTGATTAACAATGACATTCATTGTTGTAAAAGTCGGCCGACTAGTTGGTCTGATTAATAAAGTCCGTAGGTGGCCGATTGACTATTGACTAATTGGTAAATAGTCGATTAGCCGACTATTCATCCCGACTAGTCGGCTGACTGGGCTGGCTGGTCGATCGATTTTTGCATATTCTTTTTTTGTTTTTTAAAGCATACTTATTCTAATATGTTTATTGTCTTATTTAAGTTCAATTACTTCTTTTATTTAATTATGTAATATAGAAAATATAAAAATCACTATAAATATATTCGAATATATGTATAAAAAATAGTATATATATATAATAATTAAAAAATTCAAACATGACTAATAGGCTGTTTAAATCCGATCAGTTGCTTGGCGGCCGATTATCCTTAGTGACTGTGTCGATCGAGTATTGTCTTCTACAACCTTGATGACAATAATTTTAAGAAAGCATGCGAATTAATTTTGTCTTTGAACATGTATGGGGTCATTTGGATCTTAAAAGATTTAGGGAAGACACATCATCTTGATTGTGGTTGTTCAAGCACGATTAATCATGACCGTTATATACCATCATTTCAAAGTTTTGACTTTGAGAAGGAGCATGCATGAGACTGACATTGTAAGGCTCGTTATCACAAGATTTTTAAACAACTATAAATCATTATAATGCATGCAACAATACAAAGGGCTGATTCTAAGAAAATGTATATTTCAAGAGATTGAAATTCATGAAGTTCAAATCGATCAAGGAAGAAAAGTTGAAAACTATATTAGTAGCATGAACTTTTGACATGATGTTGCTTGTGCAATAAAGCTAATGGAGTCGATTATTTGGGTCAATAATACAATCATCGATCAACTAGTCGATCTGACTATGCAATAAGGGTAGAGGGTGGGTAATGATTATAGTTGCTATATTCAGATGGATCAATTATCATACCCTATTATGTGATCGACTAATAAAAAATCATCATTTTTTTCAAAATTTTCATGTAAATTAGTAGTTAGATTTGTAACATATGAACGAAGTTTAATTGATATTTTTATCTATTGCTCATAGATGTATAAATATATAAAAATGTATGTATTTAAACAAATATTTATATTTAAAAATAGAAAAATATATTTCACAACAACAACAAAGACTTTTCCCACAATTAAGTTGGGTCGACTGCATGGATTTTTTACCTCAATTCAGATCGGTTTTAGGTCATTCTCGGGTTTAAATCCAAATAACTAAGATCCCTTTGGATAGTCTCATTCTTACACTTCTTGAGTGTTGCTCGCCATCTCTTAACCTCCTCAACATTCCAAATCTCGCATCTTCTGACTGATACGTCAACCATCCTCCTTTGCAAATGACCAAACCATCTTAAGCGGTTTTTTCTCATCTTATCCTCTATCGGAGCTACACCAACTTTCGTTCTGATCGCATCATTTTGAATTCGAACTTTTTGTGTTTGACCATACGCCGACCTTAGCATTTTCATTTCTACTATTGCCATTACTGTACGTCTATGGTTCACACGCTGAAAGCGGAAAATATATTTAATTGAAAAATAATGAATGGTCACATGAATACAAATTATTCTTTATTCAATGGTATATTTAACTGAATAGAAAACACATCTTTCACCACACTGGTTTTGTCTTTGAGAATAGGTGACAATGATAAAAATTGACCATGTCAGTGTTGCACGAGGCAATGCATTTGATGGTGGAGAAAGGGGAGAAAATATTGGAAATGGGTAGCCATTATATACTAGTTTTGGACAAGAATGTTGTCACACCTCTTCACCACATCGATGTCATATATTATATTGTTAATTTTTAGTATGAGAATGTCCTAAACTAGATCTGAATGGATGCAAAGAATCCATGCAGTCGACCCTATTTATGTGGGAAAATGCTTTTGATGCAGATAAAAAATCCAATGATGGAAAAGAAATATTTGATGTTGATTAATTTGTTTTGTGGAAGAAATTTAGAGAGGAGAGGAAAAAAGAGAAGAACACATCGATTGCATGAGATTTTGGAGACGAATCGCGGAGATCACATGGATAGAAAGAGAGAGAGAGGGAGATAAACATCAAAATTTCATATATTCTGATCTGCCTAAACAAAGGAATACCATCCTCTTTATATACTATATAGGAGAGATGAAATTACAAAAAATTGAAATAAGATCAAATCAAATAAAATCTTAATTGACTCTAACTGGATCTAATTGACCTACTAACTAGTTTAATCTATCTTACATATTGAGATTATAATCAATCTCAATTTATTTAACATAAATAAAAATAGGTGAATAAAAAAAACTTATCAATTAGGGACGAGAAATCTTAATTTTGAAAATCATCAAATCCACAATTTGCTTCAATTTGATTATATCTGTCAATTTGAGAATAATTGCATCAATTCTCCTCTACTTGAAATATTCGTCTCCTGAGGAATTCTTTGATCTATTGGCTCAGGACTCGACGATTTGATTCCAACTTTTTCAATCTCGTGTTGAAAGAACATATGTATAGCATATGACAGAATCCACGTGTCCTTGGTACGATGGTTGGAGACGTCAACTTCTTATTGGAAGAACATATGTGATGTAAAAGGTGGTGTCCATGTGGATGTCGCTCCCTTGATGTGGTGCTTGATGTAAATCAGGAGCTCGTGCACTCTCAACTTCCTCCTTCCAACGCCTTTGGCGGCCCCGAACCCTAGATTTAGTGTTCCAGCAGCGGCGTGGTGTCATGCAAGGGTCACTGCAAATGCAAAGAGATCGGTGACAACGATTTGGGAAGGGATGCCATGAGCGACGTTGGAGCGGGGGCTTCCCGTTAGTGCATCATACCCACGCGTGGGGAGAGCATGGGCGAAGGTAAGAGGACCCCCATCGGGAGTCGTGGCGATGCTGAGCTCACCTACGAGGCCTCCATCAACGATGACAGCAGGGGATGGGACTCTATTGGTAGCGGCGACAACGACATCGACCACCGCCACATTGCAGCTTGGACTCTACTGGAGCCGTTCGAGGGGAGGTTGTGCTCTGTGTAGTACATGTGGCAATGACGCCGGCAATAAACTAACACCCTCTTGAACAACAGCTTCGGATGATGGTGATGCAGGAACCGACAGTGGCAATGATGCAGCCTTCAATGATTTCATATTCTTCTTATGTACTTTCATCGAATATTGGTCACGTGTCTTCATTGTTTTGTTGTACAATGTTTGTGACAATAAAATCCTTTTTTGAACTGAAAATACCTTAATTTCTAGATAAAAAATGTTCTATTGAGGAAGCGACAGTCTGATTTTTGTTGTCGACGAATGATTCTTCCTCGATTAGCGTGTCTAGCCACCCTTGAACTTTAAAACTTGTTAGGAGACGGTTTTTGTTGATGTGAACATGAACCTTGACCGAGACAGATCAAATCAAATTGCATTCACCAATATGCAATTGGATCGCCGAATTTAGAATGATTCGGTTGCCTGCTTTGATACCAATTGTTGCAGATAAAAAGTCAAACAATAGAAAAGAAGTATTTGACGATGGAATTTGTTTGGTGGAAGAAATTTAGAGGAGAGGGAAAGAGAAGCCAGTTATACTGGATTTTGGATATGAATTGCGAAGATCGTGTGGATAATAAGAGAGGAAGTGAGGGAGCGAGAGATAAATATCAAAATTTCATATATTCTGAACTGCCTAAACAAAGGATTACCATTCTCTTTATATACTATATAAGTGAGGTGGAATTAAAAAAATGTACTAAGACTTCTCCCACTATAAGCAGGGTCGGCTACATGGATTCTTGCTCAAATCCATGTTGAAAAATTCGACTATTTTTTACGCTGGCCGTCGACTACCTAACGCAACCCCCTGCAAGAGTGGGATTTGAACCCTGGTCTTTTGTGCGGTAGACACACTGTACTACCGCTAGACCATTAAGTGGGTACTGAGGTGGAATTACAAAAATAGAAATAAGATCAAATCAATTAAAGTCCTAATCGGTTCTAACCAACTGTAATTGACCTACTAACTAATTTAATCTATCTTAAATATTGAGATTATAATCTATCTCAATTTATTTAACCTAAATAAAAATAGACAGAAATAAAACTGATCAATTAGTGACGGAAAACCCTAATTTTGAAAACCTCCAAATCCGCAATTTGCTTCAAATTGATTCGACCTATCAATTTGGGAATAATAGCATCAGCTTTGTTGTTGTATCGTTTAGGAATGTTTGTAGCTTTATATTTATAATTTTTTCCATCTCATCATCTTAATTTGAGGTAGCACTACAAAAACAACTCCCACATCGCTTTTCGGTTGCCCAAATTTTGCTGGACAAGTTGTCAAAGTCCAAAGACATGCAAGCCAATTAACTAAATTAGGTATTTGCTGTGAAACATAGTAATTTTATAATTTATATTACTCTACTCTATGCATATGTTAACTTGATTTTAATATTTACATTTTTAGGATAATATTTTTTGGAGTTCTTGGGTTCATTTTGAAGAAAGAGTTAGCAGATAGAATAATACCTTCATGTTATGAAACTTGTTAAATTATACCTCGTCTTCTACCTAAAGGTTAATTTTTTTATAACTTATGCGTTTGGTTGCCGGGTTACCCTGGGGTAAACTGGGGGAGGGTAACCCGTTTTTGGATAGAGGGTTTTGTGTTGAGCGGGTTTGTTGTGATGTGATTATATCAGAGTTTGGAAAAATGAGTAGTTATTGTGATGTGATTGTATTGAAGTTTGGAAAAATGAGTAGTTGAGTAGTTTATAATTTTTAGATGATATGATGGTATAATATATTATTTTTTGATGGAATCAATGAAAGAGAAATGATTTATATAATGTATTAAAAAAATAGAGGAATAGTGGACCCCACAAGTAAGAGAAGGGGTGGGTTTTAGGGGTAAACCCCCCAAAGGGAGGGCTAACCCTCAATCCAAACATAATGGATGCAAATCACAAGTGGATTGGGACAAAATATGAAGGAGAGGAGTTGAAGCTTATTTAACCTCATCCACCTGAAAAGATTATTTGGGGGTAATCGAGCTACATGATCTTGTCTACATCCATTAGAATCTCATATTAAAGATGAATCATGCGGGAGAGGGACATAACAAGTTAAATTACATGGACCCCCATTGATTTTGTGTATCTCTTTGAGATGCATGATAATAATACCCTTCATGATATGAAACTTGTAAATTATTGTCTCTACCTAAAGGTTAATTTTTTGATAACTTAATGTTGCAAACCGCAAGTGGATTGGAGCACAATATGAAGGAGAGGAATTGGAGCACATCTAACCTCATCCGGTTAAAAAGATTATTTGGGTTTAAGCAAGCTATATTATCTTGTCTACATCCATGACAATCTCATATTAATGATGAATCATGCAGGAGAGGGAGATAAATTAGATTACATGTACCCCGTTGAATTTGGATCTCTTCAAGATGCCATCCACCCGATTAATATGGATGGATGGCATTGACACTCAGAATTCTTGATGAGTGAGGAAGGCCAAACATAGAATTGCCTCACACATAGATTAATATGTTAAATATTTCATGGATTAGTTTTTGGGTGCAAACCCTTACAGTGAGCTCCCCTGTTCTCTCAAAAGAAGATTTCATGGATGTATCATGCCAACATCTCGACGATGCTAGAGTGGGGGAAAGTGATAATGATGATAACTCTGTAACGTCTAAATCAAAAACCATGATCAAAGTCAAAATCAGGGAGCAATGAAGGAGGTGCTGATGCAATACCAAAGGAATATGGTAGAATGAGACAATTTGGTTGTAATATTGGTGGGTGAGTATATGATATTGGGCATAGAATTGAAGGTATACATTCTGGCAAGAATATTTATGCCATCACAAATGCACATGGATGGCATATTCCTAGTCTAAACCCAGGTTCATGTCTTCAATAGCATATACACTAGCCAGTGGATTACTACCCTTACCTGACATGTAATTGTAATGACGATGCCATGGCATCATTATCAAGCGTAACCACTTGATGAAGGGCGTAGGCATTTGGGAAGCCGCCAGTCCGAGTTGACCAGCTCTCAATCGAGGCCTAAGGTGCCTGAAATCGTTGATGAGATTTTTTTGGTCCAACTTTTGGGACGGGAAAGTGACGGCATATACTTTGTTGATTGGGTGACAATGACTTAGCCGAAAAGGAGGCCTACGTGTTTTAAAACTAGAAATAGGCATGGCATTTCTAGTTAAGTGGTAATGAGAATCTTGTTAAATAATGAGATCTGCTCTAATCAGTTGGTGCAATCTATTTATGGGGTCGAATTGATGCAATCTATTTATGGGGTCGAATTGAAGTCTTCGAGTTGAATACAATCAGATCTCCATCAAACTTCTGACGAGTATCTATTTATTCTGCCTGGGATCGCAAAGTCTGAGGCCAATCATGGGAAATGTTGAATCCTTCAAATTTTGGATATATGATTCAAGGAGGGGGAGCTTTGTTATCATTTTCCAATAGCTCCTTTTTAAGAGTAAAGGATGTGGGGTTTGTTGGAGTTGATTGGGCTTCTTGAAGGGGTGAAAGGTCTATGGATTCGGCCATTGGTCGTTGATAAATGACACTTTCTCTGTCAGGAAGTCTTGCAAGTTTCACTCTAGTCATGATTTTTGACCATTGTGATTTGGCCCAAGACCATGTATTATTTTGGATTTATAACATGGCCTTAAATTTCATCGAAATTCCATTGTAATTTCGATCGAAATTCGGTTTCGATAAGTGGCCAAAATCGACACCTTGTAGCACTTCCTTTTCCCAAAGTTCACCGAGAGTTCAATCCGTTTCAATGGATTTTTTTCCATTTCACTGGAATTTTAAATGAAACGATAGAAAAAGAGGAATCTAGCCACGTTTCACTGAAGTTCTTCCTCCTAGCCTCTTAGGACACTCTAGTTTCATCGAAATTCTTCCTTCTAGCCTCTTAGGCCATTCTTTCTCGTAGCATTTTCCTTTTCCCAGATTTCACCGATATTACGGTCCATTTCGATAGATTTTCGATCTATTTCGATGGATTTTCAGTCCATTTCGATCGAATTTCGAATGAAATAATAAAAACAGAGGAATCTAGCCACGTTTCACCAAAATTCTTCCTCTTAGCCTCTTAGGCCACTCCATGTTTCACCAAAATTCTTTCTCCTAGCCTCTTAGGGCCTCTTAGGCCACTCCATGTTTCAACAAAATTCTTTCTCCTAGCCTCTTAGGTCACTTTTTTACACCTAAGTTCGACCACTTTAGGGAATTTTTAGGCTTTATATTGGCGCATTACATTGATTATTTTATCTCTTAAGACTCTAAGGAATAAGTGTGGCTGTGTGAATGCTAATTTGTTAGCAACCTTCTTAGTCTTGTGACTATAGTACATGCCTACTATTAAGTTGGATACACATTGTGCTTATGAATGCTATGTAGTTTCTTGGTGTTAATTGATTTGTTTGTGTCTCATATAGGATATATTTTATGATCACAAGCTCTACAATGCATTTATTAGACATACATGTTAGAAAGATTTGTGTGTTTGTGTGTGCATAGCGGTGTCTTATATTACTCATACACAATTAAACATTTTCTATGTTCAAAGTGCTTTGGTTAGATACACGTTTTAAGCTATCATTTCGATCTTCAGTTTCTTACATAAGTCTTAAGACGACATAATACGACTGTTGGAGAGATTGGAGGGAAATTTAAGGAAACATATCATATTAATATCTTATTATTAGCAAAAGAATTGCGTATTTCTAACTCATTTATTGATTAAGAATATTACAAAATTTAGTTTTAGAACAAAATGAGTTTTCATGTAACTTCCCCAATTTCCAGCCATTTCGTGAAATTCCACCGTATTTCTCTTTATAGGCTTACCGAACTGAAACATAAATGCCACATTTAAGACCATTTATAAGACACTGTTGTCTTTGGAGGACTTTTTATGTCCCATGGGTAGGGATGCAAATTGGTAGATACAGATATTGATATAAGTGTTACCTTATCCTTATCTTTTTTTTAAATACGAATACATATGCCAGATACAGAGTTGACAAATATTAAAACTATGTTACCATATCCTTAAAAAATAGATATGGATATAAAACAAATACTTATGGCATACATGTAATATTAGAAATGCCCTATGTATTAGCTTAAATATACATGTATTGGATGGGATACACATTACATTAAATATACTAAATGTGCTTATATAATAATTATACCAAATATGGTGAAAGAAGGTATAAAGTTATGTTAAATATGGCTAAAAATGAATTTGCAACTATATTTATATGTGAAAACGGATATACTGTTACGGATACATGTTTGTTGATACCAACGTGATATCCATATCCGTATCCATTTTAAGACAGTATGGATTTACCTAAAAAATGACTTCAGAAATGGATGTATAATCTGTATAAAACCGTTACGGTGGCAGATCGGATATGGATATATCTCGTATATGTTTGCATCTCTACGCCTGATGCTGAGGCTGGGTTGGCTGACGATTAAGATGCACAAGGCCATGAATACGCATGATAGCATTATAATATGTTCCATATGTTGGGAGGATTTGGACCTTCTATTCCTCTTATCTCCCTGATCTAGGGAGGTTTGGGTTGAATCATCTTTGGTCTAGTTGGATTCAACTGACAGATGACAGATGGTTTCTGGGCTTCCAGCAATTCTGTGTGCTCCAACTCTCATGAGTGATGTTCTTGATCAGTCTCACTAATTTGGTTGATTTGGATGGTTTGTAATAGGATTGTATTTCGCCAGGAGATACCATGTAGATAATATCCTTGAACATGACAAGGCTCTTGAGGAGTGTTGATGACATGGCTCTTTGAGGAGTCTAGGTCTTTATAGTTGCATCTGTAAAAGTTTATAAATATTACGCATCGTATTCCCCACTGAGGGGTGCACACCCTTTTTATCTTAAAAGAAATGGTGTAGTTGAGTCAATTGAGTAATTGGATCTTGTCAAAAGATCTAATTAATGTATAGGGTCATGTGTTTGGTTTTATATCGTCTACTGTGAGAGTTAGGTGTGGGTAGGTCTATCTGACCATCGCAAACCACATGACATCAAGTTTTTTGTCTACTTTTCTTTTATCTTCATATTACCATTTCAACATTTATGATATAGTGCAAAAATATGAAAAGAAAAGAAATGATCAAATATGGGCAAATTTTCACTTCAATAAACAAATATAAATTCACTTACAGTCTATTCTGAGTCATATAAAACCCTAATGTCAATTATATAACAAATAATTAATTATGATATATAATTAGAAATCTTTTAGTATTGCGACAAATATTAGAAGATTCTGACGACGTAGAAATATTGGAACTCTTGCTTTCGTGGTAATTTAGATGTAAGTGGATTCAGGGTCTGATTTTGGTGACGGTTTTGGCATCCAAATCCAGATGAGAAACAGACTCAATAAAACATGGGTGTCTATCCAGATGCATATGCTCCATATAGAGCTTTGCATAAATAGGTGGACTGTATAATGGTCATGGGGGTTTCATGAATCTAATCTAGCAAATGAAAATATTTCAGCACTCATCCAGATGCATATGCTGCATACATACCTTGCAAA
Organism: Ottelia alismoides; assembly: GCA_037367405.1. NCBI lineage: Eukaryota > Viridiplantae > Streptophyta > Magnoliopsida > Alismatales > Hydrocharitaceae > Ottelia > Ottelia alismoides. Next base: position 106,855 of record JAZKJV010010132.1, on the reverse strand, counting down.
ATCACATGAACTACACGTGTCATCTGCCTAGATTGCAAAATCACATGAACTACACGTGTCATCCGCTAGCTTGCAAAATCACATGAGCTACATAAGTGTCATCCGCCGATATCCAATGTGTTCAATGAGATGCTTATGCATATACTTTGAGGACCAGATAATTGCCACATAGACCACGTCACAGTACTGCATAAAGTTTTATTGATTCACGTAAGGTTCATATCATTGTTTTAGAGATACCATATGTAAAATTTTGCAGATATTACTAACTACTAGTTGCTTAGGTTAAGACTGGACTGAAATATATTTATATAATATTGTTTTTCAAGTTTGAGGATCAACAAGTCTACTTTTTAAGTTTTTATCCAAGCAGGCTCCATCAGTTCAAAATGCCTGGCGTGCTCCCTCAAGACAATCAAGGTGCTCAAATATAGCAAACTCATGCGTGTAATACGTGCGCGCGCACACACCCACACCCACCCACCCACCCACCCACAGAGAGAGAGAGCGCCCTTCCCATGCACCCACCCATATGCGCTTGCATGCTTACATATAGTAAAAATACACCTACCCACACGCCCATTTGCATACACGGAGACCCATGCATGCACGCCCGCAAACAACATCCATACAGTAAACACATGCCCCTGACAAGCATGATATCTGATGTGGAATAATGACCTTTTGAACGATTAAAATCTGATGAGGTCTTATAGGTGAAGTTGACGAGTTCTCTGCAATGTCTATTTTGGATTGATCTTGGTGAGTTGATGACTGCTAGCTTTTTGCCTCTGAGAATTAAGTAATTTAAAACCTTCAGGCTCGGAAGGGAATGGGAAGACTAACTAATAAGAGGTGTCTTAGCTTGCGTATGATATACATCTGCTTCGAATCCAAGAACCAATGTGTTTTTCCTGAATCTTGGGTTGGGTATGACAGATAATCTGGTGCACACGACAAAGTTTTGTTACCACAGGGTCACTTTGGACTTTTATGGATAGTTGCGCAGCTCTCTATAGGGGTTGGGCAAAATCCCCTGCACGATTCTTATTTTAAATCGATGTGGTGGCACAGGGAAAAAATTATACCAAGATGATATCTTTGCACCTAAATTGGTGTGCCGAGATCCTTGTTTGTTTTGAAAATGGAGATCACTGGTTGGGGCAGTGCTTCCTCATATAAGCTTTCAAGATAATGGAAAATCGACATGCACTTAATAAATCAAACATGCCTGTTTCAACAGTAGCCAGGGCTGGCTAAAGTTGAACAAAGTGTTCAAAATAAATAATTTACAACAACGCATTTTTAAATTATCCAACTGTTGAACAATTTTGTTTTTATATGGTATTCAGCTTGAATAACCACTGTTTTGATCTAATTTCAGCTTGAAAGCTTCATTTGAAAGGCCATCGACAACGCTCTCATCTTGAATGAGGAGTCTTCAGCTGGATATTGTTGTTTAATCCAACTTATAATGACTATGATGACCCGTATACTTATTCTATCTATAATCCTGCGTCCATTGCTAACCCATTCGCATCTGGGTTTCTGACATTGAAACACCTATGTTCCAGTTGTAAAATTTGTTAGATGCATGTGGTATCGACTAAGTTTGATATTAATCCTTATTCCAGGTCGGTGGAATCGACTCCTGTCCAAGGAATTTGATCATTAGTAATGCTCTTATGCTTGATTTTAGCCCCTCTTCGATATAGACACCGGCTTGAGCTATTTAAATGCGCAAAGACCGTGAATGCTGCATAGGTCACCTACATTAATATTGATAAATGTGTAACTTCATGCATTTGGCCGGAAATGGTCTGTTATATAACTTTCCACTATATGACTAAAATATTATTTGCATTGTCTTGTTCCATAGATATGAATCCTTTTGCATTAATCTGACATCTGTCTGATGAATCTGATCATTAGTAGTAATGCTCTATTTGTATTGCCTTGTGCAGAAGGTTGTTACATAGACTTTCCTTTTCATAACACCTCTGATGTCATGTTTCCCACTGAACAGCTCCTCATTATGGATATGATAGTTGTTTGAACATTGTACTTGCTTGCTCTAGTTGATAAAGACATGGCATGAGTTCAGGCCACTTTAAATCTTTCCACAATGTCTTATGTGGTGTTGTCCAAGGTTTTAAAACTGAATTGGACATTTAATCAGTTAGGTTTTTGGGTTTTCATGGTCAGGTTAACAAGATTGATCGGTCGAACAGAAGATTTTGTCAGCAGTTAAAAAAACTAGGAAAAAATGTTTAAAAAATTAGGAAAAAGATGATCGGTTATATGGTCGGATACGATCCATAAAGCAATAGTTTTAAAAATAAAGATTTAACCAATAATTAATGGTAAATGTTATTGCTTCGCATATTGTGATGATGTCAACATTGTTTGCTGTTGGAAGGAAGCAACATCATGCATAAGGAGGGGAGAGGTGAACGCTTGCAAGGGATAAAGTGATGAAACCATTGGATTTTTTTAATAAAACTTAGGTTGAGGAATAGACTTGGGAAACATGGAAGGAGAAGAGTTAGAGTACATAGTAGGCATCGAATAGAATTAGAAAAATAATTAATTGTTAAGAATTTGCATTTTATTTAATACTTAAAGCATCTCATAAAATGGATGGTTGAACTAATGATCTGAATCAATCGATTCAATCAAGTCGTCCCGTCCAATTGAATTTCAATTGATTTTTTATATTATAAGTAAAAATTGGATGGTCAAAAGCGACAGATTGTAAATTTATTGAAGGTTTTCTATTTAGGTTTAAATCCTGCCTCTCCCACTTTTTTCCAACAAGTAGACTATATATAATGAGAAAGCATTCGTCCAACTAGGTCAATCTTTGTGTGAGCTGGGGGTTGAGGCTATCTATAATCAGGGGTAGAGGCGAGGTTGTAGATTGGAGAGGTGGAAGGTAAAAGCTTGGATGGATGATTGAGTCTTTGTGTGAGCCGTAATGATCCAGTGCTTTCCTCGGATATGGATATTCAGTCATGTCAGAAAGGAGAAAAACCATAGGCCTTTTAGATAAGGGCAGTCTTCCTCCATTGAAATTATAAAGAAAGCATACGGAGCGTTCGAAGAAGAGGGAGATTATCTTGACAGTGATTCGAATCTTCGATTGCTCATGACAATTGGGTAATTACAACTCTGGAAGGCACATAAAGAAGAGGTTTGACATGGTTGGCTTGTTTTCGTAGTGTCATATTTGCGTAGTGATCTTCCAGTCAAGCTAGGTCAGTCCTCAATCAACTGAAACAATAAGTGTAGCAAGGCTCACAAACTCTCTAATATTGGCATCGACCTTGCTTTTGATTTTTCCTATTGTTCATCCGCCTTTCTACGGTGTCTGACAATTAAGAGAAGGAAGAAGCAAATTCATCATGTTGCTTAGTGAGTTTTCAATCTGCCTTGCGGAAAATAAAGGGAGGTAAGCGGAGGACAAGATGTGCCTTTTTCTCTTTACTCTCGTTCTTGGTTGAACTGATTTGGTTCAGTTTTTTAAAACCTCATGTCTTTAAAACAAGCTTGGTTTGACCTTACCGATATATCAAAAAGGACGCGGAGTTTGCTTAATTCCATGCATATGATGTACTAGATGCTCATGCAAGCCCACCTCAAACCCATATTTTGCTAGAAGCTTATCTCCTTGCATGAAACCATTAAGTATGCTAGGATGGGCTGAGCTTGCTTGAGCCCATCTCATGTCTCAATTACGTTTGGTCCCACTCCACCCTCTTTTCTATCGCATTTTTTCTTTCCACGCCCTTTGCCTTGAAGTGCTTTTGATGACATACGTTTTCTGCCCTCCTTTTCCTCTTATGACTTCTTTGATGCCACCTCTCCCTTTGAGGATCTGGAGTCGAAATTCAGTTGAACATTTAGGTTCTTGATTATTAATCAAGTGAGTTGATGCTAATTATGACTCCTAAGAGCAACCTCGGCATATCCTCCATTGTAATCACTTAAGAAAGTCAAGTTCAATGTGCTTTTTTGTTGGGGACGGATCTGGTCAAAAATCACATAAAAAAAGCTATGATGAGAAGAAAAACACGTACAATTGCATAAGAAAGGATTTATAGAGGTTCGACAATGTGCCTACTCCACCTGCTGACACTAAACTCTCTCTATTATTGTGTGAGTGATTTTGGGATACAATATGTGATAGCCTCAATGCTAATTTTATGGTGTAACAAAAGGATACCTATAGTTTTCATCAATTCAGCCCATCAACTCTCAACCAATTAGATTGCATGAGGATTGTGTATTACAATAATCCATCCCATCAGTTCTCATCCAATCGGAATGCAGGATGGGGATCATGTATCACATCAATCCGTCCCTACACTTTCAGTCAATCAGAATGCATGAGGACCAGACATCTTATCAATCCAACCCATCAAATCTCAACCATTTAGAAGGTAAGAGGGAGATCATCCACATTAGCAATCCTCTCAACTAGTTTTATAGGGTAAATCCCAATAATCTCCCACTTAAAAGTTGATTTACAGAACATACCGCAACTTCCATACTTGGATCATCATCAACAGTGTTGGTGTGAGCTTTCCCTTATCTTCTATGTTTGATGACCAATAGATGACGTACATGTCTTCTACTTCTCCATCATTACGAACTTGGTGAACATTTAAGTACGGTTTTAAAATGGGTGAATCTTCGTCAACTTAAATTGCCTATCTTCTAGTTACATCTAAACGAAATGATATTTCACATCAGTGTGCTTAACCCTTGAGTGAAATTCTTTGCAACATGAATTGCACTTTGACTATCGTTGAATAATTGGTAATATTCATTTTCTTTATTTAGTTCTTTCATTAGGCACTTTTGCTGTATCCATTCCTTGCAAGCTTATGTTACCACTACATATTCCGATTTTGTGGTCAAGGTATTATCTTCTAAAGTCTAGAGATCCGACTAATAGCTCCCTCTCCAGGGTAAAGACATATCCTGTTTTGCTTTTCTTGCCATTGACATCTCTTGCAAAGTCTGAGTCCTAGAAACCATGAATATAAATGTTAGTGTTTCTGCGACACAATGCCATGTAAGAGTTATCTCTTAAATATTATATAATCCACTTTACAACTTCTCAATGTTCCTTTCTAGGATTTTCCATGAATCTACTCACAACTCCCACTGCATGGGAAATGTATGGTTTTGTGCAAATCATTGCATGCATCACTACCAACAATAGACCGGTTGCACACTTTGGACATGTATTCATGCTCCTCCTTTGTTGCATGTCCTTTCTCCTTTGAAAGTATGACGTGATCCCATAAAGGTGTTTGACTAGGTTTTACATTTTTCATACTAAACCTCTCAATCACTTTCTCAATGTATTCTGACGAGGGTAATCTCATATTCTTGTCCTTCATGTCTGCTAATCTGCATCCAAGGATTTTCTCACCTTGTAGCACTTCATCATAACATTCAGAGTCACCATTATCAGCCAATGTTGTAAAAGTTGGTCAACTAGGCCGATTAGTCAGCCCAACTAGTCGAGTCAGGGGGTACCCGACTCAAATAGAACAAATCGTTCAGTAGTCGGTGGGACCCGATTAATTGGGCGCTTAGTCGATCTAATCGGCTGAGTAGTCGGCCGACTTTTGTATAGGAAAAACCTGATAACTTGATTTAGAAGGATTTAGGGGTTACTTTCTAACTGTAACCCCACCATTCCTACTCGACCCCCCGACCCTCTTGCAGCACGACACTAGACTCTAGCCCTCTTCCATCATCGCATCACTGCCCCATCGAAATCGTGCCACTGCAGTCTCCACCGCATCATCGTCCCCTCCTTCGCGTCGTTGGTCCTTTGTCGCCCCTCCTCCATGCTTTCCAACCTCCGACAACCTGGTTAGGTTAATTTTTTTGTTTTTGCTTGCATGATTTAATGCTTGATGTTAGATGTTATTGCTTAGGATTTTTTCTTCTAGTTTGCATGTTGGTAGTTTGTTAGGTTATTTTAGGAGCATTTTTTTCATGATGAAGCCAAAGCATGTTGGTTATCTTATATAATATTATCTTTATCGTCTTATTATGTCCTAAATGTTCATTAACTTAGATACATCATATTGATTTGTATGATGGTTAGGTAACTTAGGTTATTTACCTTTTGTGGTTGTTGATTAGTTTTGTTTTAGTTAATTTGTAACTGCAACTTCTGAGTTTATTTATTGATTAATAACTTCAATTTGTGAGTATAGTTATTTTTACGTTTGTTGATTGGCTAACTTGTGAGTTTGTTGATTAGTAACTTGTAAGTTTAGTTAGCTTTGTGTTTGTTGTTGATTAGTAACTTGTGAGTTTGTGACTATGTAGATGGATACACCTCCAACGAACATCGCTTCTGGTACCGACTCATCTTTTTACGTGCCGTCAGGATCAACTGATCCTGCATGGCAATATGGTTGTCTTTCGAGCCATGCAGATCCGAATACAGTTACTTGCAGATTGTATGAAAAGGTTGTTAAGGGATGTGTGTATAGGTTCAAGCAACATCCAGCACACCGTAGAGGCAACGTGGCAGCATGTCCCAAGGTGGATGATGAGACGAAGAAGAAGATGATTGCATAGCTTGATGATATTGCCAGGAAGAAGAGCCAGAAAGATGTTGATGTTCAGGAGATGAGAGAGGAAATTGATATCACTGGAGATGCGGGTTCGGCGAGGAGATCACAAGTATCCCACTTCTTGGAGCTGAATGTCGCATTGGAAGGGTCATCACGTCATATGGCCATAAAAATGCATTCTCCAACGATTGATAGGGTAACCCCGTATATAGCCAACTGAGCATATACATCGGCGATTCCATTTAATGCATTGACGATGAAACCCTTCATGAAGATGGTGGAAGCGATTGGGAAGTACAGGCTTAGACTAAAGACTCCCAAGAGGTACGAGCTTAGTGGTCCACTTCTGAAGAATACGGCGAAGAAAATGCACGATGACTTGCAATGTTATCATGTTAGTGGAAGTCGACATGATGATCTTTGATGACTGATGCGTGAACGAACATGCATGGAAGGAGCATCATCAATTTTTGTGTTAATCACACCCCGGGGACTTCATTTTTGAAGTCCATAGATTCCTCAGATGAGGCTCACACTGCAGAATACATCTTCAAGCTGGTGGAGGAGTGCCTTAATGAAGTGGGCATGGATAATGTGGTTCAGATTGTGGTGGATAATGCATCCACTAATGTAGAAACGGGAAGATTGTTGCTCACCAAATATCCACAGATTTGGTGGACTCCGTGTGGCGCACACTTCCTTGATCTTACTTTGTAGGAGATAAGCAGAGAGACGAAGGTGAGGAGTGCAATCACAAAGGCGAAGAGTCTTACGATGTTCATCTACTCTCACACCAAAACTCTAAGTTTGATGCACAAGTTCACTAGCAAGAGGGGCATTGTAAGGTCCAATTAAACAAGATTTGCATCCACTTTTCTCACTTTTGAGAGCCTGAATGAGAAGAAAGACAACCTTAGATTGATGTTTTCCTCAAAAGAGTAGAGGAACTGCAAATGGTACAAGACCAAGAAGGGAGAAGCAACGAGTTCCATTGTATTCAACGCTACATTATGGAACCACACCGTACATGCCATCTGAGTTTTCACTCCATTGGTTCGCTTATTGCATGTGGTTGATGCAAATTGACATCCATCCATGTGCTTTGTCTACGTAAGACTTGAAGATTCCAGATTCAATGGCGTGGAGTTGTCTTAAAAAATTTGTGGATGATGTTACATCCAAGACCAAAGGGAGGCTCGATACTCCATTGCATCTAGCAGCTTATTACTTGGACCCAATTTTCTTCTACACCGAGTCTCGTGGTGATCTGGATGTTGTGATGAGGAGAGGGTTCAAGGAGTGCATGGAAGGATTTTATCCAATTTTGGCTATAAAATATGCAATTATCAAGGACGAGCTTCCAACATACAGACTTGGTCGTGGTGATTTTGGCAATCCTTTAGTTGTGAGATAAAGGATGACAAATGGTGACAATTATGATCTAGGTATTTCATCCTCCGGCCAATTCTCTCTTTGGCAAGTTTTTTTTATATTATATAGACGAATTCTCTATTTAAATAGCTAATTGGTGGTATAATCATGGAGATGACACACCTCATTTGAAAGCTATGGCCATTAAGATCTTGAACTTGACGTCTTTATCCTCCATATGTGAGCGTAACTGGAGTACATTTGACTCGATAATGACTTCATTCCACCCACAAAATTTGATTACTAATAGTAAACTATTAACATAGTAATTGATGTAAATTTAAAATTTGTATTTTGATCTGTAATTCATACCAAGAAGAGAAACCGATTGGAGACGAAGAAGCTGAGCGATCTTGTGTACGTGTGTTTCAATTCAAACATGCAGGAACGTCAAGTTGAAAATGAAAAAGATCCTATCTCATCTCGTTATCGTTCATAGCTAAATGGATCGGAGGTGTTGATGCTCATGACGAGGAGGTTTTTTCAGGTTTTGGATTGACATGGGGTGATGTAGCGCATGCTAGTGGTGCTGAAGAGAATTTGTAATCGAGAAGGAACCAATGAGTTTAACGTGGTAGGGGAGCTTCATCTTGAAGCTCCAATGCTACACCAATGAATGAGAATGAGGATGAGTTACATCTTGATGATATAGAAGAAGAGGAAGATGATGGTGGTGGTGGTGGTGATGATGATGATGATGATGATGATGACAAAGAAGAAGAGATGGACTTGGATGATGGCATTGAGGATTGAATTGAGTGACTTGTCTCGCTTTCCACTTGTATTATTTTTTTGGGCATGTTGTATGTATTTTTGAACATTTGCTCGTGCTATGTACCAAACATTTTGTTCTTAACTTGCTTCATTTTTTTCTTCTCTTGCTATAATTTGTTAAGCTCTTAAAAATATTAAAATTGCTAATAATATGAATATAATTGAAAGTATATGTATTAAATTTTGATTTATATATTTAAAATAATTAAAAAAGTTCAAAACCGACTAATGATCGACTAAATCTGATTACTCTCCAGACTGCCGAGGAATCCATAGTCAGTGATCTTGCCGATCGAGTATCGAGTACCAACATTTTCAATATTGTTATCAGCTATGTAATAAGTAATTCAAGGATGGTGTACACCTTTCAATGGTTTTGTTTATTCTGAAAGAGTTATGTAACACCAAAGTTTACATATTATTTTATGGAGTGGGTTGTAAATTGTCATCATTTTGTTGTGATGTACTTAGTTAAGGAGTTTCGTCAAACTCCAAACAACATGGTACTTCAGTTTTCTTTTCTTTTATCAGTCCATCCTTATATAAGGCAGGTAACATCAGTACTTTTGACTAACTTTTTGTTCTCTAAACCTCACAGTCTAATTTGTATCAAGACAACAAAGATGTGCGTTCTTGCTTTTAGGTCAAGCTTACCTCTGCCTTCCTGCTCAATTTGAACATAATCTATGCATCCAAAGACACGTAAATGAGAAAGTGTTACCTCCTTTCATGTCCATGCTTCTTCTGGAGGTTCCCCGTCTAATGCAGCCGCTATATCTTGATTAATTGTGTTGTTGTGTTCATTGTATCATCCTAATTTTGCTTGGGTAGACCTGCATGTATCTTCATACTTCTCAACGCTCTAGAAGTATCATGTTCATGCATTCAACAACACCATTCTGTTTGGATTTTCTTGAGAATGTTTTCAATCTCCTAATCCCATTCTTCACCTAATAGGATTCAAACTCCTCTTTGCAATACTCTCCCCCGTTGTTTGATTTGAGACTTTCTAACTTTAAGCATGTCTCATTCCAACTAAAGCCTTCTGCATCTTGAAGATCTTAAATACATCAGATTTATGTTTTTGATAAAATAAATCCACAATTTTCTAGTTGTATCATCAATGAAAGTAATGAAATATTGAGATCCGCTAAGGGATGGTACCTGAGATGGTCCTCATACACTTGTATGAACTGACTCCAGTCTTTCAATCATTAGTATTCTTGTAATATGTTAAACTAACTCTCTTCCGTTTTCTCAAGATACAATATTCACAGAAGTCTATATTAATAGTCCCTGATCTAACCAACATTACCTTCTTTTACATGATCTTTATTCCCTTTTCACTCATGAGATGTTGTCTGTGACAAGTGCTAAATCACACCAATGTCCTTTTATGGATGGTATGAAATGAAGCACCTGAGTCTAAAATCTAGGACTTACTTTGAGCATCTGCAACACATGTCTAGGCATCGTTATCATTATCATCGGTAAGATTTACATTAGTATTACCTTTGTCGTTTTCTCCTGCTTTCGTGGGGCCTTGCAATCTTTCTTGTAACACCCCTTTTGAGTGCACTTCTAGGAAACCACAAGCTTTATATTTTTGGATTTGGATATTCGTTTCTATGCATTTTCCCTAGAATGCTTTTGGTTCATGTAGCTCTATTCGCCTCTCCCTTTCGTATTCAATGCATAACTTGGCGATTGTTCTTCTCCAAGCATCTTCCATCATGCTTCTTCTTCAAGAAGAAGACCAAAAGCATACTCCAACTTCAATTTCGAGTAACCAGAGGAGTTGCTAGCTGTTACAAATAATGCATTCCAACTGTTAGGTTAATTAGAAATAAGTATAAGAGCTTTTACCTCATCATCAAACACAATCTTTATAGACTCCAATTGGTTGATGAGACTATTTAGTTCATCAAGTGTGAAGCCACCACGAAGTTCTCGCTCTACTAAATATTGAAAAGCTTCTTCATCAAATACACCTTATTTGATGTGAATGACTTCTCGTACATATTTTCAAGGGCTTTGAAAAGATATGATGCCATCATCTCATTTGCAATATTTGAAGCCACTGATGGAGCAAGTATGACCCTTACCGTTCCTAAAGCCTAACGTTCCAGGATCTTCCACTGCTCATCACTCATGGCTTGGACTTATTCCCTTTGATCAGAAGATAGATATCCTTCTGGTGCAAAACATCTTTGATCTACATCTTGCAGAACGTAAAGTTCGATCAATTGAACTTCTTGATCTTGAGATGTGATTCTTTTGTCATCTCTATAGAGGTCGACCTTCAAATCATGACTCTGATACTATTTTTTGGATATTTATGTGACCAAGCACCATATAAATAGATACACAATCAGATATGAAAAGCACGTGCAATTGCACAAGACAAGGATTTATAGTGGTTTGGCAATGTGCCTACTCTATTTGCTCACACTAGACTCTCTCTATTGTTGCTTGGATTAATTTGAGATACAATATGTGACGATATTCATCAATTCACCCAGTCCCAACCAATCAAGATGCAGGAGGAGGGTCAAGCATCACAATAATCCATCCAATCAGCTCTCAGTTAATTAGAATGCAGGAGGGGGATCAGACATATCAGTAATCTAGCCCATCAGCTCTCAACCAATCAAAATGCATGAGCGAGATTAGACATCTTAGTAATCCAGCTCATCATATCTTATCTAATCAAAGGCATGTGGGAGATCAGTATTTGAACTTTTAGTTAAAGTTGATGGATGTTAGAACATAAATTATGGATGAAATCTAATAGGTATGTTAAAATAAAAAACTAACTTTATATGAAACTATATCATATTCTTATTGCAATATATATAACATTTTCTTGAGTTATTTAGGGATTTATTTTTTCTCGAAATCAGTGTACTAACACATAAATATTGATGAATTCCCATATACACATTAGCATACAAAAATTTATCTTAAAATATTTTTCATTTACCATAAAATATGAATCATATTCTTTTAACTTTTTTTAGGAATTAAACTTCAAGTTAAAATTAGATTATGTTTGAATACAAATATAGATAAATCTCATATTTTAATGAACGATTTCTCAAAATTGGTGTATATTAGCACATAAAAACTAACGGGGTCTCATATGAATATCAATAGATAAAAGAAATTCTAAAACAAAATGTTATTATTATTTTTATAATATATCTTATTGTTCCTTTCAAAAATTTACGTCGGTCATGATTTCTTAATTTTTAGCATATGAACTTTTAGTTAAATTGATAGATGTCAACATATCTAATATGGATGAAATCTGATGTGTTCTAAAAAATTAATTTCAAATGAAATTTTATTATAAAATATAAATAACAATTTCTTGAGTTTTTAGAGGGTTAATCTATTTCCTGTAAATTGTTGTATACTATCCCACAAATATTTTGCAAATTATTGTATAATATAAACATATCATCACACAATAAAATATTCTTTGAGTTTTCTAGAAATTAATCTTTCAATTAAAATTAATGTATGTTAAAACACAAATAAGGATAATTTCAAGTTTTTTAATGAGTTGAATAATTTCTCAAAATTTGTGCTCAATAGCACACAAAGTTTAACAAAATTTCATATGAATGTTAATACACAAAAATTTAATTTTAAAACAAAACATTATCAATTTATCATAATATATCTATCATGCTTTCTTGATTTTTCAATATTTAAACTTTTAGTTGAAACTAATTTATGTTAGAAAATTAAATATGGATGAAATCTCATATGTACATAAATACAAAAAATAAATTTTGGATGAAACTTTATAATAAATTTATTGCAATACATATAACATTTTCTTGAATTTTTTGTGGTATATCTTTTTATTCGAATTCGATGTGTATTAGCACATGAATATTGTCGAAATTCCATGTGTGTCAGCGCACGCAATTTTTCTTCACAATATTATTTTGTTATGATATATAATAAAATGTATATCTTATTCTTTGATATTTTTTAGAAATTAAACCTCTAGTTAAAATTATATTATGCTAGAACACAAATATGGATAGAAATATTATATATATATATATATATATTGACAATTTGAACAATTTCTCAAAATTGGTGTATATTAGCACATAAAGATTAACAAATTCTCATATGAATGTCAATAGATATAAACTAAATTTTAAAGCAAAATTTTATTATTTTATCATTATCTATCGTACCTTTCAAAAAATATAGCATGATTTCTTGATTTTTTTAGTATTTAAACTTTGAGATATATTTTTTAATTATGTATTTATATTTTTAGATATATCTATTAATATTTCAAAAATAACAATTTTAGATGTATTTATATATATTTCTCATGTTTATTTTAATCTTATATGTACGTTAAAACAAAAAAATAATGTAGATGAAAATTTATTATATTTTTATTACAATAATAATAACAGTTTCTTTAGTTTTTTGGGGTTGGTCTTTTTTCTAGAAGTTAGTATATATTAGCAAAAAATATTGGCATATAAGTTAGCACATAATTAATTATTTTATTATTTTTATTATGAAATATATATTACAATCTTTGAGTTTTTGAGGAATTAAAATTTTAGTTAAAATTAGGGCATGTTATGACACAAATACGCATAAATTCTCGTATTTATTAACAAGTTGAATAATTTCTGAAGATTGGTGCTTAATAGAAAGTTTAATGAAACTCATATGAATGTTAATGCACAATTTTTTAAAAAAATAAAACATTGCTATTTTATCATAATATGTCCATTACACTTTCTTGATTTTCAATATTTGAAGTTTTAGTTGAAATTGATGCATGTTAGCACATCAATATGGATGAAATCTCATATGTATTTAATACAAAAAAATATTTTTGAATGAAAATATGTAGTTATATTATTTCAAAATATATAACACGTTATTGAAAACTTAGGGTTAAATCTTTTACTCGTTTTCGAATGCAGATACAACCATTTATTTTAATTTTTGTATATTTTATTGGAAATATATAATATTATTTGATTTTTAGGAATTAAATTTCCTATTAAAATTAGGATAATTTATGACACAAAAAATCTCATATTTATTAACGAATTGAATGATTTCTCAATTTGGTGTATGTTAGCACATAGAAGTTAACGAAATTTCATATGGATGTCAATAGATAAAAATTAATTTTTAAAACAAAAGTTTATTATTTTATTATAATATATATCATTCCATTCAAAAAAATATATATCGTGCTTTCTCGATTTTTTAGTATATGAAGTTTTAGTTAAAATTAATGGATGTTATCACGTCTAATATGGATGAAATTCCATATATATAAATAATTTAAATGGATTTTTATTATATTTTATTACAATATAAATAGTAATTTCTTGAGTTTTTAGGGGTTGATCTTTTTCTCATAATCAATGTACAATAGTACACAAATATTGATGAAATTTCATATATATATATATATATATGGGGAAAATGGGGCTGTCCCCTAGGGGTAGCCAACATGGATGCCCCCACCCCATTTTTTGGCAATTTTTTTAATTTTTGGAAAAAAAACCATGTATATTCATCCCTATATCCCTCCTACATGCCATTCGAATTTCGTCAGAAACAGAGACTCCTACGACCTCCATCTATATGTCATTTTTTAACGGTCGCAGGATTTTTTAAATCGACCCTGTCTGGATGGAGGCCGTAGGAGTCTCTGTTTCTGACGAAATTCGAATGGCATATAGGAGAGATATAGGGATGAATATACATGTCAATATTTTTCAAAAAAAAATAAAAAAAATACCAAAAAATGAGACCGGGCAGCCATGTTGGCTGCTCCCTGCAGCCCCATCAACCCTTATATATATAAACATAGAACTTTATTTTGAAATTAATATTTGTTATTTTTATCGTAATATATATATATCATAATCTTTAATAATTTTTATGTGCTAGAAAACAAATATGCATAAAATCTCATATATATATATATATATGAGTTGCACAATTTCTGAAAATTGGTGTATATTAGCGCAACAAGATTGAAGAAATCTTATATGAATGTTAATAGACTAAAAGTTTATTATAAAACAAAACTTGATTATTTTTATCATTATATGTATATGTATATATATGTATGTATATACGTATGTATCTATTTATATGTATATATCACTCCTTTAAAAAGAAATATCTAACATGCTTTCTTGATGTTTTAGTATTTGAACTTTTAGTTAAAATTGATAGATGTTAGCACATCGAATATGATGAAATCTCACATGTATGTTAATATAAAATGAATTTAAAATAAAACTTTATTATATTTTTATTGTAATATATATCATTTTCTTGAGTTTATCTGAGGGTTGATTTGTTTACTCATAATGGTTGTACGTTAGTATACAAATATTGGTGAAATATCATATTTATGTTAGTAAGTAAAAATTTTATTTAAAATTAATAATTTATGTTTCTAGCATAAATATATGGCATACTCTTTATTTTGTTTGGAATTAAACTTCCAGTGAAAAAATTAGAGTATGTAATACAAATATGGATAAAATCTGATACTTATTAATGAGTTGAACAATTCTCAAAATTGGTGCACATTAGCTTGCAAAAATTAATGAATTTTCATATTAATGCTAATACATAAAAAAAGTTTAAAAACCTTATTATTTTATCATAATATATCTATAATACTTTTTTGATTTTAGTATTTGAACTATGGGTTAAAATTGATGTATGTCAGCACATAAAATATAGGTGAAATCCCATTTGCATGTAATATAAAAAATTTATTTTGAATGAAACATTATAATTATTTTAGTGCAATATATACACAAATCATTATACATATAAAACATTATAATTGTGGGAAAAGCTTTGTTGTTATTGTATATATAAAACACTATAATTATTTTATTTCAATGTATATAATATTTTCCTGAGTTTTCAAGGGGTTGATCTTTTTACCAAATCCAACATATTTTAGCTCACAATTATTTCCAAAATAGCACATAAAATTTATTTTTAAATTATTGTTTTTATTAAAAAATATATAACATTCTTTCATTTTTTATGAATAGAATATGTTGAACACAAATACGGATAAATCATTGTATTTATTAACGAGTTGAATGATTTTTCAAAATTGGTGTATATTGGCACACACAAGGTTGACAAAATTTTATATGAATTTCAATAGATAAGAATATCTATCATTTCTTTAAAAAAATATATCTATCATGACTTCTTGATTTTTTTAATATTTGAACATTTAGATAAATTTGATGTATGTTAGCACTTCAAATATGGAACAAATCTCATGTGTATGTTACTATATAAAAATACTAATTCTATATAAAATTTCATTATATTTTTATTTGCAATATATATAATATTTCTTGAGTATTTAGGGGTTGATCTTTTTTCTCAAATCAATTTTATACATGCGCACAAATATTGACAAAATCTCATATTTATGTTAGCACATAAGAAATTATTTTAAAATTACTATATTATTTTTTATCATAAAATATATATATTAGAACACAAATATCAATAAAATCTCATATTTGTTAATGAGGTGACAATTTCTCAAAACTGATGTATATTAGCACATACACATTAAAAAATATTAAATAGAATGTAAAAATTAAATTAGGAACAAAACTTTAATTATTTTATCATGATGTATCTATCACGCTTGCTTGATTTTTAGTGGTTGAATTTTATTTAAAATTGATGTATGCTTGCACATCAATTATAGATGAAATCTCATCCGTACATTAATACAAAAAATAAATTTAAATTAAACTTTCTTATAATTTTTTGGAATATAAATATAACATTTTATCGAGTTATTTACAGGTTGATTTTTTTCCTTGAGATCGATGTATTTAGAACAAAAATATTTATGAAATATCATACGTATATTAGTACCAAAAATTATTTTAAATTTGGTATTTTACTATTTGTATCTTGACATTTATATCATATTCTTCGAGTTATTTTAGGAATTAAAATTTTAGTTATAATTAGAGTATATCAACATAAATATGGATTTTTCATTAACAAGTTGCACAATTTCTAAAAATTGCGGTATATGAGCATGCAAAGATTAATGAAATCTCATATGAATCTTAATCCACAAATTTAAAACAAAACTTTATATTATTATCATAATATGTTAATAAGGCTTTGATGATTTTTTAGTATTTAAACTTTTTTTTAAAATTGATGTTTATTAACAAATCAAAATAGATGAAATCTAATATGTACTTTAATGAAAAAATAAATATTTAACGAAATTTTTAATAATTTTGTTGCAATATATTACATTTTCTTAATTTTTTATGGGTGGATCTTTTTATTCTAATTTGGTGTATGTTATCTCACAAATGAAATGTTATTTGTATTTTAGTACAAAAATATTTTAAAATTAATATTTCCTTTTTTTTCATAAAATCTATCTCTTATTCTTTGATGATTTTTAGGAATCAAACTTCCAGTTAAAACGAGTGTATGTTAGAAACAAATATGGATCAAATCTCATATTTATCAATGAGTTGAATAATTTCTCAAAATTGGTGTATAATAACACAAAAAGATCAATGAAATTTCATATACTATCAATATTTCAAAATAACAATTTTAGATGTATTTCTATATATTTCTCATGTTTATATATATATATATATATATATTAATCTCATATGTACGTTAAAACAAAAAATAATTTAGATGAAAATTTCTTATATCTTTATTACAATAATAATAAGGGTTTCTTAAGTTTTTCGGGGTTGGTCTTTTTACTGGAAATCAGTATATATTAGCACATAAATATTGGTACATAAGTCAGCACATAATTAATTAATTTTGAATCATTATTTTATTATTTTTATTATAATATATATATTACAAGGTGTTGATGGGGCTGCCCCCAACATGGATGCCCCGCCCCATTTTTGGGCAAGTTTTTTTATTTTTTTGAAAAATATCGTCATGTATATTCATCCATATATCCCTCCTATATGCCATTCGAATTTCGTCAGAAACAGAGACTCCTACGGCCTCCATCCAGACAGGGTCGATTTAAAAAATCTTGCGACCGTTAAAAAAATGACGTCTGGATGGAGACCATAGGAGTCTCTGTTTCTAACGAAATTCAAATGACATATAAGAGGGATATATGGATGAATATACATGGTGATATTTTTCTAAAAAAATAAAAACAATTTGCAAAAAATGGGATGGGGGCTGCCATGTTGGCTACCCCTAGAGGGCAGTCCCTTTTTTCCCATATTACAATCTTTGAGTTTTTGAATAATTAAAATTTCAGTTAAAATCAGGGCATGTTATGACACAAATAAGGATAAAATCTCGTATTTTTTAACAAGTTGAATAATTTCTGAAGATTAGTGCTTAATAAAAAGTTTAATGAAACTCATATGAATGTTAATGCACAAAATTTTATTTTTAAAATAAAACTTTCTTATTTTTATCATAATACGTCTATTACACTTTCTTGATTTTTCAATATTTGAACTTTTAGTTGAAATTAATGCTCGTTAGCGCATCAAATACAGATGAAATTTCATATGTATGTAATACAAAAAACATATTTTTGAATGAAAAATTATGTAATAATATTATTTCAATATATATAACATATTATTGAAAACTTAGGGTTAAATCTTTTACTCGAAATTAGTGTATTTTCGAATGCAGATGCAAAAATTACTTTTTTTTATTTTACTATGAAACATATAATATTAATTGATTTTTGAGTAATTAAATTTCCAATTAAAATAAGGATAATTTAGGACAGAAAAAAACTCATATTTATTAACGAACTGAATGGTTTCTCAATTTGGTGTATGTTAGCACATAGAAGTTAGCGAAATTTCATCTGGATGTCAATAGATAAAAAATTATTTTTAAAACAAAGTTTATTATTTTATTATAATATATATCATTTCGTTGAAAAAATATCTATTGTGCTTTCTCGATTTTTTAGTATATGAAGTTTTAATTAAAATTAATGGATGTTATCACGTCTAATAGGGATGAAATTCCATATATATGTTAAAAAAATTTGGATGGAATTTTATTGTATTTTATTACAATATAAATAGTAATTTCTTGAGTTTTTAGGGGTTGATCTTTTCCCCGTAATCAGTGTACGATACTACAAAAATATTGATGAATTTTCATATATATATATATATAAACATAGAACTTTATTTTCAAATTAATATTTGTTATTTTTATCGTAAAATATATATCATAATCTTTAATAATTTTTAGGATTTAGACTTCTAGTTAAAGTTAGAGTATGCCAGAAAAAAATGCATAAAATCTCATATTTTAAATATATATATATATATATATGGGTAAAATGTGTATTCCCCCTAGGGGGAGCTAACTTAGCTCCCCCGCCCTTTTTCCACAAAATATTTTTATTTTTTTTGAAATCTAAAATCGTGTAAATTCATTATTAAATCCCTATATTATGTCATTCAAATTTCATGTGAAACAGAGACTCCTATGACCTCCATCCAAACGGGGTCGATTTAAAAGTCATGTTACCGTTAAAAAAATGATTGTCTGGATGGAGGCCGTAGGAGTCTCTGTTTCACACGAAATTTTTATGACATAATATAGAGATATAGTGATGAATATTCACAGAAAAAAATTCCAAAAAAAAGAAAAAATTGAAAAAATAGGGCGGGGGGAGCTAAGTTAGCTCCCCCTAGGGGGGAGCCCCATTTTCCTATATATGTGTGTGTGTGTGTGTGTGTGTGTGTGTGTGTGTGTGTGTGTGTGTGTGTGTGTGTGTGTGTGTGTGTGTGTGTGTGTGTGTGTGTGTGTGTGTGTGTGTGTGTGTGTGTGTGTGTGTGTGTGTGTGTGTACAATTTCTCAAAATTGGTGTATATTAGCACAACAAGATTGAAGAAATCTTATATGAATGTTAATAGACTAGAAGTTTATTTTAAAATAAAACTTTATTATTTTTATCATTATATGTATATATATATGTATGTATGTACGTATGTATCTATTTATATGTATATATCACTCCTTTCAAAATAAATATCTAACATGCTTTCTTGATGTTTTAGTATTTGAAATTTCAGTTAAAATTAATGGATGTTAGCACATTGAATATGATGAAATCTCACATGTATATTAATATAAAACGAATTTAAAATAAAACTTTATTATATTTTTGCAATATATAGCATTTTCTTGAGTTTATCTGGGGGTTGATCTTTTTACTCATAATGGATATACGTTAGTATACAAATAATGGTGAAATATCATATTTATGTTAATAAGTAAAAATTTTATTTAAAATTAATAATTTATGTTTCTAGC
The DNA here is from genome assembly GCA_037367405.1 of Ottelia alismoides. NCBI lineage: Eukaryota > Viridiplantae > Streptophyta > Magnoliopsida > Alismatales > Hydrocharitaceae > Ottelia > Ottelia alismoides. Next base: position 86,654 of record JAZKJV010010132.1, on the reverse strand, counting down.
ATAAATATATGTCATACTCTTTGTTTTGTTTGGAATTAAACTTCCAGTGAAAAAGTTAGAGTACGTAATACAAATATGGATAAAATCACATACTAATTAATGAGATGAACAATTTCTCAAAATTATTGCACATTGGCTCGCAAAAATTAAATAATTTTCATATTAATGCTAATATATAAAAATCAGTTTAAAAACCTTATTATTTTATCATAATATATCTATAATACTTTTTATTTTAATATTTGAACTAAATTGATGTATGTCTGCACATAAAATATGGATGAAATCCCATTTGTATGTAATATAAAAAATTTATTTTGAATGAAACATTATAATTATTTTAGTGCAATATATACACAAATCATTATATGTATAAAACATTATAATTGTGGGAAAAAACTTTGTTGTTGTTATTGTATTTATAAAACACTATAATTATTTTATTTCAACGTATATAATATTTTCTTGAGTTTTCAAGGGGTTGATGTTTTTACTAAAATTCAACGTATTTTAGCTCACAATTATTGCCAAAATCTCATGTTTTTATAGTGCACACGATTTTTTTTAGATTATTGTTTTTATTATAAAATATATAACATTCTTTCATTTTTTTAAGAATAGAATATGTTAAACACAAATACGGATAAATCCTTTTATTTATTAACGAGTTGAATGATTTTTCAAAATTGGTGTATACTGGCACACACAAGGTTGAAAAAATTTTATATGAATTTCAATAGATAAGTATATCTATCATTTCTTTAAAAAATATGTCTATCACGATTTCTTGATATTTTAGTATTTGAACATTTAGATAAATTTGATGTATGTTAGCACTTAAAATATGGATGAAATCTCATGTGCATGTAAATATACAAAAAAAATTATTCTATATAAAATTTTATTATATTTTTATTGCAATATATATAATATTTCTTGAGTATTTTGGGGTTGATCTTTTTCTCAAATCAATTTTACGCATGCGCACAAATATTGACAAAATATCACATTTATGTTAGCACAAAAGAAATAATTTAAAATTACTATATTATTTTTATCATAAAATATATATGAGAAAACAAATATGTATAAAATCTCATATTTGATAATGAGGTGAACAATTTCTCAAAACTGATGTATATTAGCACATACACATTAAAAAAAATTCTAAATAGAATGTAAAAATTAAATTAGAAACAAAACTTTATTTATTTTGTCACGATGTATCTATCATGCTTTCTTGATTTTTTAGTGGTTGAATTTTATTTAAAATTGATGTATGCTTGCACATCAATTATAGATGAAATCTCATCCATACATTAATACAAAAAATAAATTTAAATTAAACTTTGTTACAATTTTTTTGGAATGTAAATATAACATTTTATCGACTTATTTACATGTTGATCTTTTTTCTTAAGATCGATTATGTTAGCACAAAAATATTTATGAAATCTCTTATGTATATTAGTACCAAAACATATTTTAAAATTGGTATTTTACTATTTGTATCTTGAAATTTATATCATATTCTTCGAGTTATTTTAGGAATTAAACTTTTAGTTATAATTAGAGTATATCAACATAAATATGGCTTTTTCATTAACAAGTTGGACAATTTCTAAAAATTGGTGTATATGAGCATGCAAAGATTAATGAAATCTCATATGAATCTTAATCCACAAATTTAAAACAAAACTTTATATTATTATCATAATATATTTATAAGGCTTTGTTGATTTTTTAGTATTTAAACTTTTATTTAAAATTGTTGTTTATTACCAAATCAAAATAGATGAAATCTCATATGTACTTTAATGCAAAAAATAAATATTTAACGAAATTTTTAATAATTTTATTGCAATATATTACATTTTCATAATTTTTTATGGGTGGATCTTTTTACTCGAATTTTGTGTATGTTATCTCACAAATATAAATGAAATGCTATATGTATTTTAGTACAAACATATTTTAAAATTAATATTTTATTTTTTTATCATAAAATCTATCTTGTATTCTTTGATGATTTTTAGGAATCAAACTTCCAGTTAAAAGGAGAGTATGTAAGAAACAAATATGGATTAATTCTCATACTTATCAATGAGTTGAATAATTTCTCAAAATTGGTGTATATTAACACAGAATGATCAATAAAATCTCATATATCTATCAATATTTCAAAATAACAATTTTAGGTGTATTTCTATATACTTTTCATGTTTACATATTATAGTCTCATATGTATGTTAAAATAAAAATAATTTAGATGAAAATTTATTATTTTTTTTACAATAATAATAACAGTTTCTTAAGTTTTTTGGAATTGGTCTTTTTTCTGGAAATCAACATATATTAGAACGTAAATATTGGAATATAAGTAAGCACATAATTAATTATTTTTAAAACATTATTTATTATTTTTATTATGAAATATACATTACAATCTATGAGTTTTGAAGAATTAAAGTTTCAGATAAAATTAGGGCATGTTATGACACAAATAAGGATAAAATCTCGTATTTGTTAACAAGTTGAATAACTTCTGAAGATTGGTGCTTAATAGAAAGTTTAATGAAACTCATATGAATGTTAATGCACAAAATTTTATTTTTAAAATAAAACTTTCTTATTTTTATCATAATACGTCTATTACACTTTCTTGATTTTTCAATATTTGAAAGTTTAGTTGAAATTGATGCTTGTTCGCGCATAAATACGGATGAAATATCATATGTATGGATTAAAAAATAAAATATTTTGAATGAAAATATGTAATAATATTATTTCAATATATATAACATATTATTGAAAACATAGGGTTAAATCTTTTACTCGAAATCGGTGTATTTTCGAATGCAGATACAAAATTTTATTTAAAAATTTATTTTTATATTTTATTGTGAAATATATAATATTAATTGATTTTTTAGTGATTAAATTTACAATTACAATTATGATAATTAAAACACAAAAAATCTCATATTTATTAACCAATTGAATGATTTCTTAATTTGGTGTATGTTAGCACATAGAAGTTAACGAAATTTCATATGGATGTCAATAGATAAAAAAATATTTTTAAAATGAATTTTATTATTTTATTATAATATATATCATTCCGTTGAAAAAATATCTATTGTGCTTTCTCGATTTTTTAGTATACGAAGTTTTAGTTAAGATTAATGGATGTTATCACGTTTAATAGGGATGAAATTCCATATATATGTTAAAAAATAATTTAGATGGAATTTTATTATATTTTATTACAATATAAATAGTAATTTCTTGAATTTTTAGGGGTTGATCTTTTTTCTTTAATCAGTGTACGATAGTACATAAATATTGATGAAATTTCATATATATATATATATATATATAAACATAGAACTTTATTTTGAAATTAATATTTGTTATTTTTATTGTAAAATATATATCATAATATTTAATAATTTTTAGGAATTAAACTTCCAGTTAAAGTTAGAGTATGTTAGAAAACAAATATGCATAAACATCTCATATATATATATATGAGTTGCACAATTTCAGAAATTTGGTGTATATTAGCACAACGAGATTGAAGAAATTTTATATGAATGTTATAGACTAGAAGTTTATTTTAAAATAAAACTTTATTATTTTTATCATTATATGTACATGTGTATATATATGTATGTATGTACATATGTATCTATTTATATGTATATATCACTCCTTTGAAAAGAAATATCTAACATGCTTTCTTGATGTTTTAGTATTTGAACTTTTAGTTAAAATTGATGGATGTTAGAACATCTAATATGATGAAATCTCACATGTATGTTAATATAAAACTAATTTAAAATAAAACTTTATTATATTTTTACTGTAATATAGAGCATTTTCTTGAGTTTATCTGGGGGTTCTCCTTTTCTCTCGTAATGGATGTACATTAGTATACAAATATTGGTGGAATCTCATATTTGTGTTAGTAAGTAAAAAGTTTTTTTGAAATTAATAATTTATTATTTCTATAATAAATATATGCCATACTCCTTATTTTTTAGGAATTAAACTTCCAACGGAAAAGTTAGAATACGTAATACAAATATGGATAAAATCTCATACTTATTAATGAATTGAACAATTTCTCAAAATTGGTGTATATTAGCTCGTAAAAATTAATAAATTTTCATATTAATGTTAATACATAAAAATCAGTTTAGAATATTATTATTTTATCATAATATATCTATAATACTCTTTTGATTTTAATATTTGAACTGCGGGTTAAAATTGATATATGTCAGCACATAAAATATGGATGAAATCCCATTTTTCTGTAATATAAAAAATTTGTTTTGAATGAAACATTATAATTATTTTAGTGCAATATATACACAAATCATTATATGTATAAAACATTATAATTGTGGTAAAAACCTTTATTGTTGTTATTGCATATATAAAACATTATAATTATTTTATTTCAATGTATATAATATTTTCTTGAGTTTTCAACGGGTCGATCTTTTTACTAAAATTCAATGTATTTTAGATCACAATTATTGCCAAAATCTCACCTTTTTATAGAACACAAAATTTATATCTAAATTATTATTTTTTAAAAATATATCACATTCTTTCATTTTTTAAGAATAGAATATGTTGAACATAAATATGGATAAATCCTTATATTTATTAATGAGTAGAATGATTTTTCAAAATTGGTGTATATTGGCACACACAAGGTTGACAAAATTTTATATGAATTTCAATAGATAAGTATGTCTATCATTTCTTTCAAAAAATATATCTATCATGACATCTTGATTTTTTTAATATTCGAACATTTAGATAAATTTCATGTATGTTACCACTTAAAATATGGAAGAAATCTCATGTGTATGTTAATATATAAAAAACTAATTCTATATAAAATTTCATTATATTTTTATTGCAATATATATAATATTTCTTGAGTATTTACGGGTTGTTTTTTTTGTCAAATCTATTTTATGCATGCGCACAAATATTGAGAAAATCGCATATTTATGTTAGCACATAAGAAATTATTTTAAATTATTACATTATTATTTTTATCATAAAATACATATTAGAACACAACTATGGATAAAATCTCATATTCGTAAATAAGGTGAACAATTTCCCGAAACTTATGTATATTAGCACATACACATTAAAAAATATTAAATAGAATGTAAAAATTAAAGTAGGAACAGAACTTTATTTATTTTATCATGATGTATCAATCAGGCTTGCTTCATTTTTTAGTTGTTGAATTTTTATTTAAAATTGATGTATGCTTGCACATCAATTATAGATGAAATCTCATCTGTACATTAATATAAAAAATAAATTTAAATTAAACTTTGTTACAATTTTTTAGAATATAAATATAACATTTTATCGAGTTATTTACATGTTGATCTTTTTTCTTGAGATCGATGTATGTTAGCACAAAAATATTTATGAAATCTCATATGTATATTAGTACCAACAATTATTTTAAAATTAGTATTTTACTATTTGTATCTTGAAATTTATATCATATTCTTCTAGTTATTTTAGGAATTACACTTTCAGTTATAATTAGGGTATATAACTTAAATATGGCTTTTTCACTAACAAGTTGGACAATTTCTAAAAATTGGCGTATATGAGCATGCAAAGATTAATGAAATCTCATATGTATCGTAATGCATAAATTTAAAACAAAACTTTATATTATTATCATAATATATTTATAAGGCTTTGTTGATTTTCTAGTATTTAAACTTTTATTTAAAATTGATGTTTATTAGCAAATCAAATTAGATGAAATGTCATATGTACTTTAATGCAAAAAAATAAATATTTAATGAAATTTTTAATAGTTTTATTGCAATATATTACATTTTCTTAATTTTTTATGGGTGGATCTTTTTACTCTAATTTGGTGTATGTTATATCACAAATATAAATGAAATATTATATGTATTTTAGTATTAAAATATTTTAAAATTAATATTTTATTTTTTTGTCATAAAATCTATCTCGTATTCTTTGATGATTTTTAGGAATCAAACTTCCAGTTAAAACGAGATCATGTTAGAAACAAATATGGATTAAATCTCACATTTATCAATGAGTTGAATAATTTCTCAAAATTGGTGTACATTAAGAAAGAAAGATCAATGAAATTTCATATATCTATCAATATTTCAAAATAACAATTTTAGATGAATTTCTAAATATTTATCATGTTTATATATAATTTAATATCATATGTACGTATAAAAGACAATTTAGATGAAAGTTTATTATATTTTTATTACAATAATAATGAAAGTTTCTTAAGTTTTTTGGGGTTGGTCTTTTTCTAGAAATCATTATATATTAGCACACAAATATTGGAATATAAGTCAGCACATAATTGATTATTTTTTAATCATTATTTTATTATTATTTTTTGAAATATATGTTACAATCTTTGAGTTTTTGAAGAATTAAAATTTCTGTTAAAATTTGGGCATGTTATGACACGAATAAGGATAAAATCTCATATTTTGTTAACAAGTTGAATTATTTCTGAAGATTGGTGCTTAATAGAAAGTTTAATGAAACTCATATGAATGTTAATGCACAAATTTTAATTTTTAAAATAAAACTTTCTTATTTTTATCATAATACGTCTATTACACTTTCTTGATTTTTCAATATTTGAAATTTTAGTTGAAATTGATGCACGTTAGCGCATCAAATACGAATGAAATATCATATGTATGTATTCCAAAATAAAATATTTGGAATGAAAATATGGGATCATATTATTTCAATATATATAACATATTATTGAAAACTTAGGGTTAAATCTAATCTTTTACTTGAAATCACTGTATTTTTGAATGCAGATACAAAATTTTATTTTTATATTTTATTGTGAAATATATAATATTAATTGATTTTTTAGTAATAAAATTTCCAATTAAAATAAGGATAATTTAGGACACAAAAAATCTCATATTTATTAACGAATTGAATGATTTCTCAATTTGGTGTATGTTAGCACATAGAAGTTAACGAAATTTCATATGGATGTCAATAGATAAAAATTTATTTTTAAAACAAAGTTTATTATTTTATTATAATATATATCATTCCATTGAAAAAATATCTATTTTGGTTTCTCGATTTTTTAGTATATGAAGTTTTAGTTAAAATCAATGGATGTTATCATGTCTAATAGGGATGAAATTCCATATATATGTTAAAAATTAATTTAGATGGAATTTTATTATATTTTTATTACAATATAAATAGTAATTTCTTGAGTTTTTAGTGGTTGATCTTTTTCCAGTACTCATTGTACGATATTACACAAATATTGATGAATTCTCGTGTGTATATATATAAACACAGAACTTTATTTTGAAATTAATATTTGTTATTTTTTGTAAAATATATGTCATAATATTTACTAATTTTTAGGAATTAAACTTCGATTTAAAGTTAGAGTATGCTAGAAAACATATATGCATAAAATCTCATATATATATATATATATATGAGTTGTACCATTTCTCAAAATTGGTGTATAATAGAACAACAAGATTGAAGAAATCTTATATGAATGTTAATAGAGTAGAAGTTTATTTTAAAATAAAACTTTATTATTTTTATCATTATACGTATATGTATATATATGTATGTATTTACGTATGAATCTATTTATATGTATATATCACTCCTTTCAAAAGAAATATCTAGCATGCTTTCTTGATGTTTTAGTATTTGAACTTTTAGTTAAATTTGATGGATGTTAGCACATCGCATATGATGAAATATCACATGTATGTTAATATAAAATTAATTTAAAATAAAACTTTATTATATTTTTATTGCAATATATATAGCATTTTCTTGAGTTTATCTGGGGGTTGTCCTTTTCTCTCAGAATGGATGTACATTAGTATACAAATATTGGTGAAATCTCATATTTGTGTTAGTAAGTAAAACGTTTTTTGAAATTAATAATTTATTATTTCTAGCATAAATATATGCCATACTCTTTATTTTTTAGGAATTAAACTTCCAACGGAAAAGTAAGAATATGTAATACAAATATGGATAAAATCTCATACTTATTAATGAATCGAACAATTTCTCAAAATTGGTGTACATTAGCTCGCAAAAATTAATGAATTTTCATATTAATGTTAATACATAAAAATCAGTTTAAAAATATTATTATTTTATCATAATATATCTATAATAATTTTTGATCTTTGAACTATGGGTTAAAATTGATTTATGTCAGCACATAAAATATGGATGAAATCCCACTTGTATGTAATATAAAAAATTTGTATTGAATGAAACATATAATTATTTTAGTGCGATATATACACAAATCATTATTTGTATAAAACATTATAATTGTTGGAAAAAGCTTTGTTGTTGTTATTGCATATATAAAACACTATAATTATTGTATTTCAATGTTTATAATATTTTCTTGAGTTTTCAAGGGGTTGATCTTTTTACTAAAATTCAACGTATTTTAGCTCACAAATATTGCCAAAATCTCACCTTTTTATAGCACACAGAAACTATTTTTAAATTCTTGTTTTTATTATAAAATATATCACATTCTTTCATTTTTTAAGAATAGAATATGTTGAACATAAATACGGATAAATCCTTATATTTATTAACGAGTTGAATGATTTTTCAAAGTTGGTGTATATTGGCACACACAAGGTTGACGAATTTTTATATGAATTTCAAAGGATAAGTATATCTATCATTTCTTTCAAAAAATATATATATCATGACTTCTTGATTTTTTAATATTTGAACATTTAGATAAATTTGATGTATGTTAGGTTGTTAGCACTTAAATAATGGATGAAATCTCAAGTGTATGTTAATATACAAAAAACTAATTCTATATAAAATTTTATTATATTTTATTGCAATATATATAATATTTCTTGAGTATTTAGGGGTTGATCTTTTTTCTCAAATCAATTTTATGCATGGGCACAAATATTGACAAAATCGCATATTTATGTTAGCACATAAGAAATTATTTTAAAATTATTATATTATAATTTTTATCATAAAATACATATTAGAACACAAATATGGATAAAATCTCATATTCGTAAATGAGGTGAACAATTTCCCAAAGCTGGTGTATATTAGCACATACACATTAAAAAATATTAAATAGAATGTAAAAATTAAAGTATGAACAGAACTTTATTTATCTTATCATGATGTATCTATCACGCTTGCTTGATTTTTTAGTTGTTGAATTTTATTTAAAATTGATGTATGCTTGCACATCAATTATAGATGAAATCTCATCCGTACATTAATACAAAAAAATAAATTTAAATTAAACTTTGTTACAATTTTTTGGAATATAAATATAACATTTTATCGAGTTATTTACAAGTTGATCTTTTTTCTTGAGATCGATGTATGTTAGCGCAAAAATATTTATGAAATCTCATATGTATATTAGTACCAAAAATTATTTTAAAATTAGTATTTTACTATTTGTATCTAGAAATTTATATCATATTCTTCGAGTTATTTTAGGAATTACACTTTTAGTTATAATTAGAGTGTATAACTTAAATATGGCTTTTTCACTAACAAGTTGGACAATTTCTAAAAATTGATGTATATGAGCATGCAAAGATTAATGAAATCTCATATGTATCTTAATCCACAAATTTAAAACAAAACTTTATATTATTATCATAATATATTTATAAGGCTTTGTTTATTTTCTAGAATTTAAACTTTTTTTTAGAATTGATGTTTATTAGCAAATCAAATTAGATGAAATCTCATATGTACTTTAATGCAAAAAAATAAATATTTAACGAAATTTTAATAGTTTTATTACAATATATTACATTTTCCTAATTTTTTATGGGTGGATCTTTTTACTCTAATTTGGTGTATGTTATATCACAAATATAAATGAAATGTTATATGTATTTTAGTATTAAAATATTTTAAAATTAATAGTTTATTTTTTGTCATAAAATCTATCTCGTATTCTTTGATGATTTTTAGGAATCAAACTTCTAGTTAAAACGAGAGTATGTTAGAAACAAATATCGATTAAATCTCATATTTATCAATGAGTTGAATAATTTCTCAAAATTGGTGTATATTAAGACAAAAATATCAATGAAATTTCATATACTTATCAACATTTCAAAATAACAATTTTAGATGTATTTCTATATATTTCTCATGTTTATATATAATTTAATATCATATGTACGTTAAAACAAAAGGAAATTTAGATGAAAGTTTATTATATCTTTATTACAATAATAAAAGTTTCTTAAGTTTTTTGGGGTTGGTCTTTTTTTGGAAATCATATATATTAACACACAAATATTGGAATATAAGTCAACACATAATTGATTGTTTTTGAATCATTATTTTATTATTTTTTATGAAATATATATTGTAATCTTTGAGTTTTTGAAGAATTAAAATTTCAGATATAATTAGGGCATGTTATGACACAAATAAGGATAAAACTTCGTATTTGTTAACAAGTTGAATAATTTCTGAATATCGGTGCTTAATAGAAAGTTTAATGAAACTCATATGAATGTTAATGCACAAATTTTCATTTTTAAAATAAAACTTTCTTATTTTTATCATAATACGTCTATTACACTTTCTTGATTTTTCAATATTTGAAATTTTAGTTGAAATTAATGCATGTTAGCGCATCAAATACTGATGAATATCATATGTAAGTATTACAAAATAAAATATTTTTAATGAAAATATGTAATAATATTATTTCAATATATATAACATATTATTGAAAACTTAGGGTTAAATCTTTTACCCGAAATTACTGTATTTTTTAATGCAGATACAAAAATTTATTTTTATATTTTATTGTGAAATATATAATATTAATTGATTTTTTAGTAATTAAATTTCAAATTAAAATAGGGATAATTTAGGACACAAAAAATCTCGTATTTATTAACGAATTGAATGATTTCTCAATTTGGTGTATGTTAGCACATAGAAGTTAACGAAATTTCATATGGATGTCAATAGATAAAAATTTATTTTTAAAACAAAGTTTATTATTTTATTACAATATATATGATTTCGTTGAAAAAATATCTATTGTGGTTTCTCGATTTTTTAGTATATGAAGTTTTAGTTAAAATTAATGGATGTTATCACGTCTAATAGGGATGAAATTCCATATATATGTTAAAACATAATTTAGATGGAATTTTGTTATATTTTATTACAATATAAATATTAATTTCTTGAGTTTTTAGGGGTTGATCTTTTTCTATAATCAGTGTACGATAGTACACAAATATTGATGAATTTTCATATATATACATATAAACATAGAACTTTATTTTGAAATTAATATTTGTTATTTTTATTGTAAAATATATATCATAATATTTAATAATTTTTAGGAATTAAACTTCCATTTAAAGTTAGAGTATGCTAGAAATAAATATGCATAAAATCTCATATATATATATATATATATATATATGAATTGTACAATTTCTCAAAATTGGTGTACATTAGCAAAACAAGATTGAAGAAATCTTATATGAATGTTAATAGACTAGAAGTTTATTTTAAAATAAAACTTTATTGTTTTTATCATTATATGTATATGTATATATATGTATGTATTTACGTATGTATCCATTTATATGTATATATCACTCCTTTCAAAGAAATATCTAACATGCTTTCTTGATGTTTTAGTATTTGAACTTTTAGTTAAAATTGATGGATGTTAGCACATCGAATATGATGAAATCTCACATGTATGTTAATATGGAACTAATTTAAAATAAAACTTTAATTGTATTTTTATTACAATATATAGCATTTTCTTGAGTTTATCTGGGGGTTGATATTTTTTCTCATAATGGATGCTTGTTAGTATACAAATATTGGTGAAATCTCATATGTGTGTTAGTAAGTAAAAAGTTTATTTAAAATTAATAATTTATTATTTCTAGCATAAATGAATGCCTACTCTTTATTTTTTAGGAATTAAACCTCCAACGGAGAAGTTAGAATATGTAATACAAATATGGATAAAATCTCATACTTTTAATGAATTAAACAATTTCTCAAAATTGGTGTACATTAGCTTGTAAAAATTAATGATTTTCATATTAATGTTAATACATAAAAATCAGTTTAAAAATATTATTATTTTGTCATAATACATCTATAATACTTTTTTGATTTTAGTATTTAAACTATGGGTTAAAGTTGATGTAAGTCAGCACATAAAATATGGATGAAATCCCATTTGTATGTAATATAAAAAATTTGTATTGAATGAAACATTATAATTATTTTAGTGCAATATATACACAAATCATTATTTGTACAAAACATTATAATTGTCGGAAAAAGCTTTGTTGTTGTTATTGCATATATAAAACACTATAATTATTTTATTTCAATGTATATAATATTTTCTTGAGTTTTCAAGGGGTTGATCTTTTTACTACAATTCAATGTATTTTTGCTCACAAATATTGCCAAAATCTCGCCTTTTTATAGCACACAAAATTTATTTTTAAATTATTGTTTTTATTATAAAATATATCACGTTCTTTCATTTTTTATGAATAGAATATGTTGAACACAAATACGGATAAATCCTTATATTTATTAACGAGTTGAACGGTTTTTCAAAATTGGTGTTTATTGGCACACACAAGGTTGACAAAATTTTATATGAATTTCCTTAGATTAGAATATCTATCATTTCTTTAAAAAAAATATATCTATTATGACTTCTTGATTTTTTTAAATATTTGAACCTTTAGATAAATTTGATGTATGTTAGCACTTAAAATATGGAAGAAATCTCATGTGTATGTTACTATATAAAAAACTAATTCCATATAAAATTTCACTATATTTTTATTGCAATATATATAATATTTCTTGAGTATTTAGGGGTAGATCTTTTTTCTCAAATCAATTTTACGCATGCGCAATAATATTGACAAAATATCATATTTATGTTAGCACATAAGAAATTATTTTAAATTACTATAGTATTATTTTTATCATAAAATATATATTAGAACACAAATACGGATAAAATCTCATATTTGTTAATGTGGTGAACAATTTCTCAAAATTGATGTATATTACCACATACACATTAAAAAAATATTAAATAGAATGTAAAAATTAAATTAGAAACAAAACTTTAATTATTTTATCATGATGTATCTATCACGCTTGCTTGATTTTTTAGTGCTTGAATTTTATATAAAACTGATGTATGCTTGCACATCAATTATAGATGAAATCTCATCCGTACATTAATACAAAAAATAAATTAAAATTAAACTTTGTTACAATTTTTTTTGGAATATAATTATAACATTTTATCGAGTTATTTACAGGTTGATTTTTTTCTTGAGATCGATGTATGTTAGCACAAAAATATTTATGAAATCTCATATGTATATCAATACCAAAAATAATTTTAAAATTGTTATTTTTCTATTTGTATTTTGAAATTTATATCATATTCTTCGAGTTATTTTAGGAATTAAACTTTTAGTTATAATTAGAGTATATCAACATAAATATGACTATTTCACTAACAAGTTCAACAATTTCTAAAAATTGGTGTATATGAGCATGCAAAGATTAATGAAATCTCATATGTATCTTAATCCACAAATTTAAAACAAACTTTATATTATTATCATAATAAATTTATAAGGCTTTGTTGATTTTTTAGTATCTAAACTTTTATTTAAAATTGATGTTTATTAGCATATCAAATTAGATGAAATCCAATATGTAATTTAATGCAAAAAACTAAATATTTAACGAATTTTTTAATAATTGTATTGCAACATAATACATTTTCTTAATTTTTTATGGGTGGATCTTTTTACTCGAATTTGGTGTATGTTATATCACAAATATAAATGAAATGTTAAATGTATTTTAGTACAAAAATATTTTAAAATTAATATTTTATTTTTTTGTCATAAAATCTATCTCATATTCTTTGATATTTTTTAGGAATCAAACTTCCTGTTAAAATGAGAGTATGTTAGAAACAAATATGGATTAAATCTCATATTTATCAATGAGTTAAATAATTTCTCAAAATTGGTGTATATTAACACAGAAAGATCAATGAAATTTCATATATCTATCAATATTTCAAAATAACAATTTTAGATGTATTTCTATATTTTTCTCATATTTATATATATTTTAATCTCATATGCACGTTAAAATAAAAATAATTTAGATGAAAATTTGTTATATCTTTATTACAATAATAATAACAGTTTCTTAAGTTTTTTGGGTTGGTTTTTTTTCTGGAAATTAGTATATATTAGCACACAAATATTGGAATATAAGTTAGCACATAATTAATTATTTTTGATTCAATAATTTATGCTTTTTATGAAATATATATTACAATCTTTGAGTTTTGAAGAATTAAAATTTCAGTTAAAATTGGGGCATGTTATGACACAAATAAAGATAAAATCTCGTATTTGTTAACAAGATGAATTATTTCTGAAGATTGGTGCTTAATAGAAAGTTTAATGAAACTCATATGAATGTTAATGCACAAAATTTTATCTTTAAAATAAAACGTTCTTATTTTTATCATTATACGTCTATTACACTTTCTTGATTTTTTATTATTTGAAATTTAGCTAAAATTGATTCATGTTAGCACATCTAATATGGATGAAATATATTATGTATATATTAAAAAATAAAATATTTTGAATGAAAATTTGTAATAATATTATTTCAATATATATAACATATTATTGAAAACTTAGGATTAAATCTTTTACTCAAAATCAGTGTATTTTCGGATGCAGATACAAAATTTTATTTTAAAATTTATTTTTATTTTTCATTGTGAACTATATAATATTAATTGAATTTTAGTAATTAAATTTCCAATTAAAATAAGAATAATTTAGGACATAAAAAATCTCATATTTATTAACGAATTGAATGATTTCTCAATTTGGTGTATGTTAGCACATAGAAGTTAACGAAATTTCATATGGATGTCGATAGATAAAAATTTATTTTTAAAACAAAGTTATTATTTTATTGTAATATATATATATCATTCTGTTTAAAAAATATCTATTGTGGTTTCTCGATTTTTTAGTATATGAAGTTTTAGTTAAAATTAATGGATGTTAACACGTATAATAGGGATGAAATTCCATATATATGTTAAAAACTAATTTAGATGGAATTTTATTATATTTTATTACAATATAAATAGTAATTTCTTGAGTTTTTAGAGGTTAATATTTTTCCAGTAATCAGTGTACGATAGTACACAAATATTGATGAATTTTCATATATATATATATAAACATAGAACTTTATTTTGAAATTAATATTTGTTATTTTTATTGTAAAATATATATCATAATATTTAATACTTTTTAGGAATTAAACTTCGAGTTAAAGTTAGAGTATGCTAGAAAATAAATATGGATAAAATCTCATATATATATATATATATATGAGTTCTACAATTTCTCAAAATTAGTGTATATTAGTACAACAAGATTGAAGAAATCTTATATCAATGTTAATTGACTAGATGTTTATTTTAAAATAAAACTTTATTATTTTTATCATTATATGTATATATGTATGTATGTACGTATATATGTATCTATTTATATATGTATATATCGCTCCTTTCAAAAGAAATATCTAACATGCTTTCTTGATGTTTTAGTATTTGAACATTTAATTAAAATTGATGGATGTTAGCTATCAAATATGATGAAATCTCACATGTATGTTAATATAAAACTAATCTAAATAAAACTTTATTATATTTTTATTGCAATATATTTAGCATTTTCTTGAGTTCATCTGGGGGTTGATCATTTTTCTCATAATGGATGTACATTAGTATACAAATATTGGTGAAATCTGATATTTATGTTAGTAAGTAAAAAACTTATTTAAACTAATAATTTATTATTTCTAGCATAAATATATGTCGTACTCTCTATTTTTTTTAGGAATTAAACTTCCAACGGAAAAGTTAGAATATGTAATACAAATATGGATAAAATCTCATACTTATTAATGAATTGAACAATTTCTCAAAATTGGTGTACATTAGCTCACAAAAATTAATGAATTTTCATATTAATGTTAATACATAAAAATCAGTTTAAAATATCATTATTTTATCATAATATATCTATAATACTTTTTTGATTTTAATATTTGAACTATGGGTTAAAATTGATGTATTTCAGCACATAAAATATGGATGAAACCCCATTTGTATGTAATATAAAAAATTTGTTTTGAATGAGACATTATAATTGTTTTAGTGCAATATATACACAACTCATTATATGTATAAAACATTATATCTGTGGGAAAAAAGCTTTGTTGTTGTTATTGCATATATATAAAACACTATAATTATTTTATTTCAACGTATACAGTATTTTCTTGAGTTTCAAGGGGTTGATCTTTTTACTAAAATTCAACGTATTTTAGCTCACAATTATTGCCAAAATCTCACCTTTTTATAACACACAAAATTTATTTTTAAATTATTGTTTTTATCAAGGTTCAGAAAGTCCGTATGTGGTATTCGTTCGGACAGGCGGTCTGGAGCGAGTAAACGGATATGCAGAAGTATATACGGAAGTATATGCAGATTATGTGGTTTCTATTATTTTAAATAAAAATAATAAAAAATATATTAATAATTTCAAATATTAGATATTTATGTTTAAACAAAGTAGCTTGGAAGAAATATGAAGTGAAGACTTTATTGTACAACGTGATATCAACCAAAGTATTTTCAAAGCTCATCCATTTCCATAAGACAAAAATGTTAACGGTGGAGAGAATAAAAAATGTTGTAAATTTATTGAAGATAAAAAAAATGGTGGATATCCTTGTCCAAATTGGAAGGAAACCTTTTTTTTGAAGTGTAACATTGTTAGTAAACACAAACATGAACCTTCATATTTTAGTAAATGGTGTATTTGTCTACTCAAGTCAAATATTAAAAAATTCAACCATTTAAATTAAATATATGTACTTTATTCCGTGCAGTTAAATTTTCCATGCAAATTTGACATCTATATTCATTTTATCCTAAAAAGATCTAAGATACACGTGTAATTTATTCGATATTCATGCAGTTATGAGAGAATGTAGAAATTAGAGTTGTCGTTAGAGAAACTAAAAAGAGAGATTTGTTGATGCTAAATTTAAAAAATAGAGATATTTAGAGCTAAATAGATCAATCAAAAAACCTTGGCAGAGGAGAAAAGGATGGTGGAGGAGCAACCCATGTGGAAGTAAAGAAGATGGTGGAGAAGCAAATAGTTACCTCTATTACATATGCGGCCGCATATGCATTTACTCGGTCGAGTATACTCCCGGACCCGCATATTGACCGAGTATAGCATACTCGGTGCGGTAGGGGGCCGCCTACGCATATGCGGCTGCATAGGACGACTTTCTGAACACTGTTTTTTATTATAAAATATATCACATTCTTTCATTTTTTAAGAATAGAATATGTTGAACATAAATAGGGATCAATCCTTATATTTATTAACGAGTTGAATGATTTTTCAAAATTGGTGTATATTGGCACGCACAAGGTTGACAAAATTTTATATGAATTTCAATAGATAAGTATATCTATCATTTCTTTCAAAAAATATATCTATCATGACTTCTTGATTTTTTTAATATTTGAACATTTAGATAAATTTAATGTATGTTAGCACTTAAAATATGGAAGAAATCTCATGTGTATTTTAATATACTAAAAATTAATTCTATATAAAATTTTATTATATTTTTATTACAAGATATATAATATTTCTTGAGTATTTAGGGGTTGATCTTTTTTCTCAAATCAATTTTACACATGCGCACAAATATTGACAAAATCTCATATTTATGTTAGCACATAAGAAATTATTTTAAAATTACTATATTATTATTATCACCATAAAATATATAGTAGAACACAAATATGGATAAAATCTCATATGTGTTAATGAGGTGAACAATTTCTCAAACTGATGTATATTAGCACATACACATTAAAAAATATTAAATAGAATGTAAAAATTAAAGTAGAAACAGAACGTTATTTATTTTATCATGATGTATCTATCACGCTTGCTTGATTTTTTAGTGGTTGAATTTTATTTAAAATTGATGTATGCTTGCACATCAATTATAGATGAAATCTCATCCGTACATTAATACAAAAAAATAAATCTAAACTAAACTTTGTTACAATTTTTTAGAATATAAATATAACATTTATCGAGTTATTTACATGTTGATTTTTTTCTTGAGATCGATGTATGCTAGCACAAAAATATTTATGAAATCTCATATGTATATTAGTACCAAAAATTATTTTAAAATTGGTATTTTACTATTTGTATCTGGAAATGTATATCATATTCTTCGAGTTATTTTAGGAATTAAACTTTTAGTTATAATTAGAGTATATCAACATAAATATGGCTTTTTTACTAATAAGTTGGACAATTTCTAAAAATTGGTGTATATGAGCATGCAAAGATTAATGAAATCTCATATGAATCTTAATCCACAAATTTAAAACAAAACTTTATATTATTATAATAATATTTATAAGGCTTTGTTGATTTTTTAATATTTAAACTTTTATTTAAAATTGATGTTTATATAAATCAAAATAGATGAAATCTCATATGTACTTTAATGCAAAAAAATAAATATTTAACGAAATTTTTAATAATTTTATTACAATATATACATTTTCTTAATTTTTTATGGGTGGATCTTTTTACTCAAATTTGGTGTATGTTATCTCACAAATATAAATGAAATGTTATATGTATTTTAGTACAAAAATATTTTAAAATTAATATTTTATTTTTTGTCATAAAATCTATCTCGTATTCTTTAATGATTTTTAGGAATCAAACTTCCAGTTAAAACGAGAGTATGCTAGAAATAAATATGGATTAAATCTCATATTTATCAATGAATTGAATAATTTCTCAAAATTGTTGTATATTAACACAGAAAGATCAATTAAATTTCATATATCTATCAATAAATCAATTAAATTTCATATATCTATCAATATTTCAAAATCACAATCTTAGATGTATTTCTATATATTTCTCATGTTTATATATATTTTAATCTCTTATATACGTTAAAACAAAAAATAATTTAGATGAAAATTTATTATATCTTTATTACAGTAATAATAACAGTTTCTTTATTTTTTTGGGGTTGGTCTTTGTTTTGGGAAATCAGCACATATTAGCATACAAATATTGCAATATAAGTCAGCGCATAATTAATTATTTTTGAATCATTATTTTAATTATTTTTTATGAAATATATATTACAATCTTTGAGATTTTGAAGAATTAAAATTTCAGTTAAATTAGGGCATGTTACGACACAAATAAGGATAAAATCTCGTATTTTGTTAACAAGTTGAATAATTTCTGAAGATTGGTGCTTAATAGAAAGTTTAATGAAACTCGTATGAATGTTAATGCACAAAATTTTATTTTTTAAAATAAAACTTTCTTATTTTTATCGTAATATGTCTATTTACACTTTCTTGATTTTTCAATATTTGAAATTTTAGTTGAAATTGATGCATGTTAGCGCATCAAATACGGATGAAATATCATATGTATGTATTACAAAATAAAATATTTTGAATGAAAATATGTAATAATAGTATTCATTATATATAACATATTATTGAAAACTTAAGGTTAAATCTTTACTCGAAATCAGTGTATTTTCGAATGCAGATACAAAAAATTATTTTAAAATTTTATTTTTATATTTTATTGTGAAATATATAATACCACTTGATTTTTTAGCAATTAAATTTCCAATTAAAATAAGGATAATTTAGGGCACAAAAAATCTCATATTTATTAACGAATTGAATGGTTTCTAAATTTGGTGTATGTTAGCACTTAGAAGTTAACAAAATTTCATATGGATGTCAATAGATAAAAATTTATTTTTAAAAACAAAGTTTATTAATTTTTATAATATATATCATTCCGTTGAAAAAAATATTCTATTGTGCTTTCTTGATTTTTAGTATATGAAGTTTTAGTTAAAATTAATGGATGTTATCACGTCTAATGGGTATGAAATTCCATATATATGTTAAAAAATAATTTTAGATGGAATTTTATTATATTTTAATATAATAGAAATAGTATTTTCTTGAGTTTTAGGGGTTGATCTTTTCCCGTAATCAATGTACGATAAGTACAAAAATATTAATGAATTTTCATATATATTATATATACAAACATAGAACTTTATTTTTAAAATTAATATTAGTTGTTTTTATTGTAAAATATATATCATAATATTTAATAATATTTAGAAATTAAAACTTCCGGTTAAAGTTAGATATGCTAGAAAACAAATATGCTTAAAATCTCATATATACATATATATGAGTTGTACAATTTTCTCAAAATTGTTGTATATTAGCACAACAAAGATTGAAGAAATCTTATATGAATGTTAATAGACTATAATTTATTTTAAAATAAAAACTTTATAATTTTTATCATTATATGTATATGTATACATATATATATGTATGTATGTACGTATGTATGTATGTGTATATATGTATATACCACTCCTTTCAAAAGAAATATCTAACATGCTTTCTTGATGTTTTAGTATTTGAACTTTTAGTTAAAATTGATGGACGTTAGCTCATCGAATATGATGAAATCACACCTCTATGTTAATATAAAACTAATTTAAAAAAATTGATGTATAATATATTTTTATTGCAATATATAGCATTTTCTTGAGTTTATCTGGGGGTTGATCTTTTTTACTCATAATGGATGTACGTTAGTATGCAAATATTGGTGAAATATCATGTTTATGTTAATAAGTAAAAAATTTTATTTGAAATTAATAATTTATGTTTAATAATATATGTCATACTCTTTGTTTTGTTTGGAATTAAACTTCTAGTAAAAAAGTTAGAGTATGTAATACACAAATATGGATAAAATTTCATACTTATTAATGAGTTGAACAATTTCTCAAAATTAGTGCACATAAGCTCGCAAAAATTAATGAAATTTCATATTAATGTTAATTAATAAAAACCAGTTTTAAATCATTATTATTTTATCATAATATATATAATACTTTTTTATTTTTAATATTTGAACTATGGGTTAAAATTGATGTATGTTAGCACATAAAATATGGATGAAATCCCATATGTATGTAATATAAAAAATATATTTTTGAATGAAACATTATAATTATTTTAAAGCAATATATACAAAAATCATTATGTGTATAATTATAATTGTGGGAAAAGATTTGTTGTTGTTATGTATATATAAAACATTATAAATATTTTATTTCAATGTATATAACATTTTCTTGAGTTTTCAAGGGGTTGATCTTTTTACTCAAATTCAACGTATTTTAGCTCGCTTTTATTACAAAATCTCACCTTTTCTAGCACACAAATTTTAATTTTTAAAATTATCGTTTTTATTATAAAATATATCACATTCTTTCATTTTTTAAGAATAGGATATGTTGAACACAAATACGGATAAATCCTCATATTTATTAACGAGTTGAATGATTTTTTCAAAATTGGTTGTATATTGGCACATACAAGATTGACAAAATTTTATATGAATGTCAATAGATAAGTATATCTATCATTTATTTCAAAAAATATATCTATCATGATTTCTTGATTTTTTTAGTATTTGAACTTTTAGATAAATTTGACGTATAGTAGCGCTTAAAATATGGATGATATCTCATATGTATGTTATATAAAAAACAAATTTTATATGATATTTTATTATATTTTTATTGTAATATATATAATATTTATTGAGTATTTAGGGGGTTGATCTTTTTTCTGAAATCAATTACGCATGCTCACAAATATTGACAAAATCTCATATTTATGTTAGCACATACGAAATTATTTTTAAAATTTTTATAATATTATTTTTATCATAAAATATATATTAGAACACAAATATGGATAAAATCTCATATTTGTTAATGAGATGAACAATTTCTCAAAATTGTTGTATATTAGCACATACACATTAAAAAATATTAAATAGAATGTAAAAATTAAATAAGAAACAAAACTTTATTTGCTTTATCATGATGTATCTATCACGCTTTCTAGATTTTTTAGTGGTGAATTTTATTTAAAATTGATGCATGCTTGCACATCAATTATAAATGAAATCTCATTCGTACATTAATACAAAAAATAAATTAAACTTTGTTACAAATTTTATTGGAATATAAATATAACATTTTATCGAGTTATTTACAGGTTGATCTTTTTTCTTGAGATCGACGTATGTTAGAACAAAAAATATTTAATGAAATCTCATATGTATGTTAGTACAAAAATGTTTTAAAAATGGTATTTTATTGTCTGTATCTTTTAATTTTATATCATATTCTTCGAGTTATTTTTGGAATTAAGCGTTTAGTTATAATTAGAGTATACAACATAATATGGCTTTTTAAATAACAAGTTGGACAATTTCTTAAAATAGTCGTATATGAGCATGCAAAGATTAATGAAATCTCATATGAATTTTAATCCACGAATTTAAAAACAAAGCTTTATATTATTATCATAATATATTTATAAGGCTTTGTTGATTTTTTAGTATTTGAAATTTTACTTAAAATTGATATTTATTAGCAAATCAAAATAGATGAAATCTCATATGTACTTTAATGCAAAAAATAAATATTTAACGAAATTTTTAATAATTTTATTGCAATATATATTACCTTTTCTTAATTTTTTATGGGTGGATCTTTTTACTAAATTTGGTGTATGTTATATCACAAATATAAATGAAATGTTATATGTATTTATTACTGAATATTTTGTAATTAATATTTTATTTTTTATCATAAAATCTATCTCGTATTTCTTTGATGATTTTTAGGAATCAAACTTACAGTTTAAAACGAGAGTATGTTAGAAACAAACATGTATTAAATCTTATATTTATCAATGAGTTGAATAATTTCTCAAAATTGGTGTATAATAACACAGAAAAATCAATGGAATCTCATATATCTATCAATATTTCAAAATAACAATTTTAGATGTATTTCTATATATTTATCATGTTTATATATATATATATATATCATATGTATGTTAAAACAAAAATCATTTAGATGAAAATTTTTTATAATTTTTATTACAATAATAATAACAGTTTCTTTAGTTTTTTGGTACTGGTCTTTTTCTGGAAATCAGTATATATTAGCACACAAAATATTGGAATATAAGTTAGCACATAATTAGTTAATTTTTTAA
This sequence comes from Ottelia alismoides, assembly GCA_037367405.1. NCBI lineage: Eukaryota > Viridiplantae > Streptophyta > Magnoliopsida > Alismatales > Hydrocharitaceae > Ottelia > Ottelia alismoides. Next base: position 63,166 of record JAZKJV010010132.1, on the reverse strand, counting down.
TCATTATTTTATTATTTTTATTATGAAATATGTATTACAATCTTTGAGTTTTTGAAGAATTAAAATTTCAGTTAAAATTAGGGCATGTTATGACACAAATAAGGATAAAATCTCGTATTTGCTATCAAGTTGAATAATTTTTTAAGATTGGTGCTTAATAGAAAGTTTAATGAATCTCATATGAATTCTAATGCACAAAAATTTATTTTTTAAAATAAAACTTTGCTATTTTTATCATAATACGTCTATTACACTTTCATGTTTTTTCAATATTTGAACTTTTAGTTGAAATTGATGCATGTTAGCGTATCAAATGTGGATGAAATCTCATATGTATGTAATAAAAAATGAATAAAAATATGTAATAATATTATTTCAATATATATAACATATTATTGAAACTTAGGGTTAATTGGCGCAGATCGCGTCAAAAAGCACGGTTAGTTGAAAGCAAACTCGATGCCATGCGATGCAAGAAACAGAGACCCTAGACCAGTACGTTGGCAAACGGAATAGCATGTTTGTTTGGTATGCCAGCAAACTGAACAGCAAAATAGAGTGGTGGAACAGAGGAACGGACCGTGATTGGAATGGCGAGGTCCCTTCTCAAAAGCATGAATGTGCCAGGAAGACTTTGGGGGGAGGCAGGTTCGACACGCGGTGTATCTCTTGAACCGCTTGCCGACAAAAACGCTCGGGAAGCGTACTCCATTTGAGGCATGGAATGGAAGAAAGCCACTTCTAGCACACCTTCATGTGTTTGGTTGTACAACATATGCGAAGGTAACAACACCGGATCTGAAGAAACTTGACGACCGAAACCATCCAATGGTATATCATGGAGTTGAGGAAGGTCGCAAGGCTCATCGCCTGTTTGATCCACATCGTGGCAAAGTTCATGTGAGTCATGATGTAAAATTCGAAGAAAATATGGAATGGAAATGGAATGCAGGTAAGAGCGATGGAAATGCATCAGATTTCATCATCGAGGAGGAGTACAACACGAAGATGAACGAGGGTGGCTATATACCACTCACAGGTGTCCCGGTAGGCGAACCAACGCCTGCATCACCATCTTTCTCGACCCATGAATCGACACCACCGGCAGGACAAATGACACCGGCAAGATCATATTCCACCGTGGGAGGTCTTGCAGCAAACCCTTCGACACCTTCCACTGGTTCGACGTCTACGCCTGATGCTAAATTACCAGCAGGTGATACTGTTACATCTTCAGTGGCCATGTCTACCCCGCTATCAGGAATTAACAGCAGCAGCACCAACGAGGCTACTATCCGCTACAGGCACATCGAGGATATCATGTGTGATTCTTGAAGGGTGGATTTTAAAGAAGACATGGAGGGGGAAGTCATGCTCATGGCGATGGAGGAGCCATCCTGCTACCGTGAAGCTGCTGAGCACCAAGTCTGGGTAGACACCATGTGCAAAGAGATCGAGTCCGTCAAGAAAAATAAAACTTGGACTCTCACGGAGCTTCCAGATGGCTGCAAGCCCATTAGTCTTAAATGGGTGTACAAGCTGAAGAGGAACTCCACTGGTGACGTAATCAATCACAAAGCAGATTGGTTGCAAAAGGATACGTCCAGCAACAGGGCGTCGACTTCAAGGAGGTGTTCGCTCCAGTACCAGGTTAGACACTATACGTGTTATTCTCTCCATTGTTGCTACTCATGGTTGGAAAAGTCCACCATCTCGATGTCAAATCAGCATTCCTAAATGACGAGCTCGAAGAGGAAGTATATGGTAGCCCAACCGGAAGGATTCACAGTGAAGAACAAAGAACACATGGTTCTTAAATTGAGCAAGGCATACTATGGCCTTCGGTAGGCGCACCTAGCTTGGAATATACGACTTGATAGAAGTCTCAAGAAACTCGGATTCGTGAAGTGTGCTCAAGAACAAGCAGTCTATATAAGGGGAGCATGTCAGTAAAGAGTGATCGTTGGGTTTATGTAGATGACCTCATTGTGACAGGGGAGGATCCAGAGGAGATCGCGGTGTTCAAGCATTAGATGATGTCCAAGTTTGAGATGAGTGATCTTGGATTGCTCACTTAATACCTTGGGATCGAGGTAGTACAAGAAGATGGTCGCATCGAAATTAAGCAAACCTCTTATGCAAACAAGGTGTTGGCACGATTCGGTATGTTTAGAGTGCAACTCCACCAAATGTCCTATGGAGCAAAAGCCACAATTGCACAAAGATCCTGATGGGTAACCAGTGGATGCAACAGAATATCGTCGTGTCATTGGGTGTCTCGGATATCTACTCCACACTCGTCCTGATCTCTCCTTTGATGTTGGTATGTGTAGTAGGTTTATGGAGAGACCTACCGTCATGCATTACAAGGCGATGAAGCAAATCCTACGGTACTTGAAGTTCACGCTTCATTACGAACTCGTATACACTAAAGGAGGAAGCAAGGAGACAATTACTGGGTTCATAGACAGTGATCTAGCAGGTGATTTGGATGATAGAAAGAGCACGGGAGGGATGGCATTCTATTTAAACAACAACCTAGTCTCATGAAACTCACAGAAGCAAAAGACTGTGGCCCTGTCATCATGTGAAGTCGAGTTTATGGCGGCAGCTGCTTGCCAAGCAATATGGCTTTGAAGTTTGTTGAGCGAGCTAACAAAGAAAGAACCAATGTGATGAACGCAAAATTCGCCTCTTTAATTGTGGAAAATTATGTCGTAGTATAGGAGGCGAATTCGATTCAGCAAAAACCACGATCTTTGAAATGTCATGGAATATTTTTACTTGGCAAGTCTACCAAGGTCGAACAGAGGGACACGGTTGCTTAATATGTTTATTGAATTTCAATTCATGAAGCACAGAGTGAGTTAATTTCAATTTTAGGTCCTCATGCAAATTATGCTATTTACAAAGCGATGCCATGATGTATGCATTTTTTATTGGTTTTTATGCAAGTTTAAGAGGATGCATGAACATGATGCAAGCGAATATATATGCAGAACATCATATTACAATTATAACATAAAAATATGAGCAAAATAATAGAAAATGAAATCAGGATCATTTTAATTCCATCATCGAAAAAGGATATCCAATCAGAGCAAGATCAAGGATAGCAGAGTCAACATCTATCACAAAATTCACTTTATTTAAAATAGTGCCAGATGCGAAAAAATAAACATGCTATGATGTAGAGAATAAAACAAGGATCAAAACGACACTAAAATCATGCAATTTGGACCTACGACGCTCAAGTTATGAATGAAACAATGCAGGGGCATAATTGTAATAAAAATGCAAGGAAATAAAAGGATAACTATTACATTTTAGGTCCCTGGAAGGACCTAAATGTAAATACCAAAAAACTGCCTGGCCCTTGATGCAGTTTTCCTTCATGCGTGGGGGCCTTTTTGTAATTCTTCCAAACCTTGAGGGCTTCCCTGTAAAATACCCCAGGTGTGCACGTGGAGCACGCGCCTGGAGGACCATTCTGCAATTATCAAAGATACTAGGGTCCTTCATGTAAATTACCCATGCCCTCACGTGCGGTGCACGTGACGGCCCAGGTTCGGGAAGATGCCTTCGGTTCGGGACACGTGGCATCGTCTGGAGGCTCGAGGCAAGGGTCGGTGGATCCCGAGCCTGGAGGTTTGGGCTGGATGCTCGGCATGCCCACGTGGCTTCATCATAGCCGTCCGATCCAGATGATCAGACGGCATCTGTAACTTCTTCTCCTCTGCAAGGCGCCGGAGAAGGAGGGGCTCCGGCGACCTGCAGACTGCTCCGCCTCGCCTGCCAAGGCCTCATGATGGTCTAGGCAGCTTTCTGGAGGCCTGGCGGACGACCTGGATGTGCTGCGAACTCCAGAGCTGAACGACGGTGCATACAAGTGGAGCTTCGCCGGAGGGAGGACTTTTGAAGTATTGCCGATGTAATCTCCGGCCATTGAGGGTCTTGCAAGGGTCAGTGGGTATCCGAAGCGTGCGCAAAGTGAAAGTGAAGTGTATGGAGTCCCCGTGGACGTGGAGGAGCGGGGGACATGGGTCTCTTCTCCGGCGAGCTGCAGAGAAGGTGGGTTGGAGGTGAACGAGATAATGGAGAACTAGGAGGGTGAGCGGGGTAGTGAGCGGAGATGCTGGTGGTTGGGTGGATGTCGGAAGATGGTCAGAGGAGGTTGAGAGATTGTGTAGGTTATGGAAAAAATACGAGAAATAACAAGAAAGTCACCTCGCCGGAGCGAGGTGCTGGTGGAGGAAGTGACCTGGGATTGATCTCCTTGGGGGCTCGGGGTCTTCGCCCAGCATGCGCGGCCGGTGCACAGAGCTCGGTGGCTGCCAGAGGAGCCTCTACTCGGCGGAGGAACGCCGAGGGTCGACACTAGGCCTAAGTCGTCGACGCCTCGACGCCCCGCCTCCTCCGCTGTCACCGGAAGGGCGGGGGAGACTGGGCTTAAGCCTACAAATGGTGGACAAGGGATGCCCGGTGGCGGAGGGTGGCTTAAATAGGCAGAGGTGGTCGGGGGTTACGATGGTGGAGGACCGTTTTTGAACGGGGCGTTAATGGTGAGGGGGATAATGGTTGTGCATGGTGGGTGACGTGCGAGGATGGCGGGAGAACGGGGAAGGTGTTGGTGACGTTATGGTCGAGGAGGTGGTGGTTGGAGCGTCAGCTAGAAATGGAAGGGGGTGGAGTCGCCACGAGTCGTAACGCCTGGAGAGAGAGAGAGAGATACGGTCGAAGGAGGACGATGAGTGAGGGCCGTTGGATCTTGCGATCCAACGGTCACGATTAGAGTGCTAGCGGATGGAAGGGATCAGATCATAGATATGATCCTGGATGCGATCGAGGCGCTAGTGGACGGATCGGATTAGGAGATGGAGGGGATCCAACGTGTGAACGGTGAAGAGATGACGTGGCAAGTGGACGCCCATCAGATGGAAAGAAGATCGGGCGGTTAAGATTAAAGGGGTGACGTGGCGCGTTGACGGTCGAGGATGGGAGCGGATCGAACGGCGGAGGTTGTAGGAGATGGGTGCGAGGAAAAGCGTTGGATGATGAGAGTGATCGGGCGGTTGTGGTTTAGGCGCTGGTGAGCAGCTAAGATCTGATCTGAGAGTCAGATCAAAATGGCTGGGAATATAGCGACGATGGACGGCGGAGATTGAGGCGGGCGATGGAGATCCAACGGTCAGAAAAGGCATCGAGTGGCGGAAGTGGAAGTGGGCCACGTGGGTGGCCCAGGGACGCCACGTGGCCCAATCAGAATAATTCAAATATAAATACAAAGAAAAATAGAAAAGAAATAGTTAGAGGTCGAATTTGGAAAAAGTCAAAACATGAAAATTGCTGTCTCGACGAGATCTACAACTTTCGTGTTGGTCAAAGAGCCAAAAGAAGTCATTTGTACAAAATGTATTTTTGGGGGTATTTTTAAGGGGATAAAAATATCAATTTTGTGGTTTTGAGATGTTTTTGTATTTTTTTTAGTGCTTTTAATGGTCAGTGAATTATAGATAATTATTCTATCTAATTTTTAGGGGTTTTTGAGGGTAAAATAATTACAAGGAAAATAGAGTAAATTAAATACAATAAATTAAAGGTAATTTATATACAATATAATACATGGTAAAAACAAGGAATTACCGGTGATTTTTATTGGATTGATTAAGTAGGGGGTTTAATTTGTGGCTTTTAGCATGATAAGTACGAGATTCATCATACCCCTATACTTAAACCATGCTCATCCTCGAGCATCTAAAGAATGAAGGAGTCGGATTAATTCCTGACAGTGCGCGTGAAAAATTCCAGGCTTGATCTTTCAAAGACCCTAGACTTAAGTGATCCTAAAATTCCGGGTTTATCCAAGTCTTAGTCAGAAGGAATCCAACTTCTCTGATTATCAGACTCTCTTTTCGTACATATAATATAAGGATATGACATCTAGTGTACTGCATTTCATGAGAGTTAAATGGAGGCATCACCCAAAGTTCCAGTCCCAAAAACTCTCCTCTAGACCTAATCCTCAATACTAGGGAATAAGTCTATTCTTGCTTCAGTCAACCGTCTCATTAGTTCGTCAGACTTGAAAGTGTAGATGGACGGCCAGATGATGGAGGGACATGGGATTGTGTCTATTTTTCTCACCCTCACATTGGAACAAGGGGCCTCTCGAGTGCCTTTTACTCAACACATATAAAATTTTTAAATTATTGACCAATGCGTCCGTCAAGAGAGTTGGAGTTGTCTGCACTTGTTTTTCTGGGAGTACACCGGGGTGTGTCTCTTTTGAGTATCTAAGATACCTTCGACACCCAGACTTGTAGCATTTACGATGCAAAGCCCTTTTTTGGTGTCATCCCGACTCCTGGTCCTAATTAGCTCTTGGTCCAAGTGGACACTTTGAAAATGTTTGGGGGCGCTCGCCATTGGTGGAAGCTCATTTGTAATTTCACTTTGGTATTCAAAGCTTTTTCTTTGACATTTCATTTCTTTTGTTGGCTAGCTCCACTGCTTTTACCAAAAGTTGGCGCACACTGGTCAACAATAATCATTAAGTTTCATCACATCCTGGCACTTTTAGGTAAATATCAAGATATGGCATATGAATCTTGTTCACATACTGGCTAGGGTTTTTGCTGACACTCAGGTTTTCTGAAGCCTTCATTAACTTTATCCCATCCTCAAATATCACCAGATCGGGTCTAAACTCAAATCTCTAGTCCTGGCTCCTCAAGTGATAACTCAACTCATCTCATCAATCATGCAGTTGTGGAGGTGATTGTGCTGATCATATTTTCTTGAAGGTAGAGATGAAGAGTGCAATATAGCACTCAAATCTTTCAAACCAGGGAAGTGTGGATATTTAAGTCTTAAAAACCCTGATGGCTAAGGCATGTTAACTCAGACTCTCAAGATCACAGAAATCTAGTGTCCTCAAAATCCTCAAGCCTTGTGTGAGTGTGAATGTGTCGGGAATACACCAACTCCTTGGGTTAGTGATTTTTGTGTGATTTTTTACTTTTGCATATTTTTATGAGTTTTAATTTTTTTTCTGGAGAGACAATGACTGGCCCAGGCTCAAATGAATAAAAGTATCCACTCTCAGCCAGTATGGGTGTAAGTACGAGCCGAGACCCGTGATCCTTAAGGACGGTGCCATCTGCGATGTCCTTTAAACCACCCCCTCTGCTAAGGGAGACCGAAGTTCCCTCACTGAAAATGTCTACTAAGCCTAGTAGTCAGAGTAAAATTCCAAGAAGAGTTTTTAATTTTTCATTTTTTTTTTTGAAAAGGGATGTTTACACAGTTTAAACCCTCGATTTTAGGAAAACATTTTTAGAAAGTTTTTACAAAACTCAGTTCACCAGTTTACCAAAACCCAGCCCGAAAATAAATTTTAAAAAGTTTTAAAAATACGAGCTAAGGATGAAGTAAATATACAGTATTATATGGTATACCCCCCTATACTTAAATTTTGCTATGTCCTCATAGCACAAGTGCCATGAAGCCAAGGCTCTGTTTGAATATAGGGTGATATAGCTGAACTGAGGAGGAGGGTCCCCCTATACTTAGGCCAAAATTGTCCTAAGTACAAGAAGACGGGAAGAGAGATGGATGAGCAGGCAGATTCCCCTATACTTAGGCTACAAATAGCCTAAGAAAAGTCTGAATTAGGGGGGGTTCTATGATACAAGGGTGAGGGGTAGGGGGTTCGTGAAAAATATACACAGGGAGAGATATAGAGATAGAGATAGAGGGAGAGAGAGAGAAATATACAGGGGAGGATGGTGGGGGTGAGTATGTGCAAGTGTAGGTGTGTGTGTGGGGGTTTTTTTTGTGTATGTGTACAATATGCAAAACTGGAAATAAATATGCAGATGCAATTTTTTTACAATATGCAATGCAAATTGTCTGATCAAAAATTCCGATAATTTCTTCCCGAATTCTTTTGTGGCCTTTTCAGCGGAAGCTCCCGACTTCACGCCTCCATGAGGATCAAGCATCCTCGATCATCATGGGCCCTGTCACAAAAGATAATCGTTAGAATACTCAGAGAATGTAAATCAGCGAATACGATGCATAGAAATGATGCATGAAACAAGGACCTAAAAATTTTGTATTTTTTTAACAAATAAAATCCAAATCCAAACATTAATCTAAGTCGTTTCCCCGACAACGGCGCTATTTGATGAACGCGAAATTCGCCTCTTTAATTGTGGAAAATTATGTCGCAGTATAGGAGGCGAATTCGGTTCAGCAAAAACCACGATCTTTGAATGTCGTGGAATATTTTTACTTGGCAAGTCTACCAAGGTCGAACACAGGGACACGGCTGCTTAATATGTTTATTGAATTTCAATTCATGAAGCACAGAGTGAGTTAATTTCAATTTTAGGTTCTCATGCAAATTATGCTATTTACAAAGCGATGCCATGGTGTATGCATTTTTTTATTGATTTTTATGCAAGTTTAAGAGGATGCATGAACATAATGCAAGAGAATATATATGCAGAACATCCGATTACAATTATACCATAAAAATATGAGCAATATAATAGAAAATGAAATCAGGATCATTTTAATTCCATCATTGAAAAAGGTTATCCAATCAGAGCAAGATAAAGTATAGCAGAGTCAACATCTATCACAAAAATTCACTATACTTAAATAGTGGCATATGCGAAAAATAAACATGCTATGATGTAGAGAATAAAACAAGGTTAAAAAAGACACTAAAATCATGCAATTTGGACCTACGATGCTCAAGTTATGAATGAAACAATGCAGGGGCATAATTGTAATAAAAATGCAAGGAAATAAAAGGATAACTATTACATTTAGGTCCCTAGAATGACCTAAATGTAGATACCAAAAACCGCCTGGCCCTTGATGCAGTTTTCCTTCACGCATGGGGGCCTTTTTGTAATTCTTCCAAACCTTGAGGGCTTCCCTGTAAAATACCCCAGGTGCGCACGTGGAGCACGTGCCTGGAGGACCATTCTGCAATTATCAAAGATACTAGGGTCCTTCGTGTAAATTACCCACGCCCTCACGTGCGGTGCACGTGACGGCCCAGGTTCGGGAAGATGCCTTCGGTTCGGGACATGTGGCATCGTCTGGAGGCTCGAGGCGAGGGTCGGTGGATCCCGAGCCGGGAGGTTTGGCTGGATGCTCGGCATGCCCGCGTGGCTTCATCATAGCTGTCCGATCCAGATGATTGGACGGCATCTGTAACTTCTTCTCCTCCGCAAGGCGCCGGAGAAGGCGGGGCTCCGGCGACCTGCAGACTGCTCCGCCTCGCCTGCCAAGGCCTCTTGATGGTCTAGGCAGCTTTCTGGAGGCCTGGCGAACGACCTGGATGTGCTGTGAAGCTCCAGAGCTGAACGACGGTGCATACCGGTGGAGCTTCGCCGGAGGGAGGACTTTTGAAGTATTGTCGATGTAATCTCCGGCCATTGAGGGTCCTGCAAGGGTCAGTGGGTATCCGAAGCGTGCGCAAAGTGAAAGTGAAGTGTGTGGAGTCCCGTGGATGTGGAGGAGCGGGAGACATGGGTCTCTTCTCCGGCGAGCTGCAGAGAAGGTGAGTTGGAGGTGAACGAGGAAAACTAGGAGTGTGAGCGGGGTAGTGAGAGGAGATGCTGGTGGTTGGGTGGATGTCGGGAGATGGTCAGAGGAGGTTGAGAGATTGTGTAGGTTATGGAAAAAATACGAGAAATAACAAGAAAGTCACCTCGCCGGAGCGAGGTGCTGGTGGAGGAAGTGACCTGGGATTGAGCTCCTTGGGGGCTCGGGGTCTTCGCCCAGCGTGCGCGGCCGGTGCACGGAGCTCGGTGGCTGCCAGAGGAGCCTCTACTCGGCGGAGGAACGCTGAGGGTCGACACCAGGCCTAAGCCGTCGACGCCTCGATGCCCCGCCTCCTCCGCTGTCACCGGAGGGTGGGAAAGACTGGGCTTAAGCCCACAAATGGTGGACAAGGGCTGTCGGTGGCGGAGGGTGGCTTAAATAGGCAGAGGTGGTCGGGGGTTACGATGGTGGAGGACCGTTTTTGAACGGGGTGTTAATGGTGAGGGGGATAATGGCTGTGCATGGTGGGTGACGCGCGAGGATGGCGGAAGAACGGGGAAGGTGTTGGTGACGTTATGTCGAGGAGGTGGTGGTTGGAGCGTCGGCTAGAAATGGAAGGGGTTGGAGTCGCCGCGAGTCGTAACGCCTGGAGAGAGAGATACGGCCGGAGGAGGACAATGAGTGAGGGCCGTTGGATCTTGCGATCCAACGGTCAGCATTAGAGTGCTAGCGGAAGGAAGGGATTAGATCATAGATTTGATCCAATGGGTGCGATCGAGGCGCTAGTGGACGGATCGATTTAGGAGATGGAGGGGATCCAACGGTGAACGGTGAAGAGATGACGTGGCAAGTGGAGGGCCATCAGATGGAAAGAAGATCGGGCGGTTAAGATTAAAGGGGTGACGTGGCGTGTTGACGGCCGAGGGATGGGAGCGGATCGAACGGCGGAGGTTGTAGGGAGACGTGGCGCGAGGAGAAGCGTTGGATGATGAGAGTGATCGGGCGGCTGTGGTTTAGGCGCTGGTGAGCAGCTAAGATCTGATCTGAGAGTCGGATCAAATGGTTGGGAATAAAGCGACTATGGACGGAGGAGATTGAGGCGGGCGATGGAGATCCAACGATCAGAAGAGGCGCCGGGTGGCGGAAGTGGAAGCAGGCCACGTGGGTGGCCCAAGGGACGCCACGTGGCCCAATCAGAATAATTCAAATATAAATACAAAGAAAAATAGAAAAGAAATAGTTAGAGGTCGAATTAGGAAAAAGTCAAAACATGAAAATTGCTGTCTCGACGAGATCTACAACTTTCGTGTTGGTCAAAAAGCCAAAAGAAGTCATTTGTACAAAACGTATTTTTGGGGGTATTTTTAAGGGGATAAAAATACCAATTTTGTGGTTTTGAGATGTTTTTGTATTTTTTTAGTGCTTTTAATGGTCAGTGAATTATAGACAATTATTCTACCTAATTTTTAGGGGTTTTTGAGGGTAAAATAATTACAAGGAAAATAGAGTAAATTAAATACAATAAATTAAGGTAATTTATATACAATATAATACATGATAAAAACAAGGAATTACAGGTGATTTTTATTGGATTGATTAAGCAGGGGGTTTAATTTGAGGCTTTTAGCATGATGAATACGAGATTCATCATACCCCTATACTTAAACCATGCTCGTCCTCGAGCATATAAAGAATGAAGGAGTCGGATTAATTCCTGACAGTGCGCGTGAAAAATTCCAAGCTTGATCTTTCAAAGACCCTAGACTTAAGTGATCCTAAAATTCCGAGTTTATCCAAGCTTTAGTCAGAAGGAATCCAACTTCTCTGATTATCAGACTCTCTTTTCGTACATATAATATAAGGATATGACATCTAGTGTACTGCATTTCATGAGAGTTAAATGGAGGCATCACCCAAAGTTCCAGTCCCAAAAACTCTCCTCTAGACCTAATCCTCAATACTAGGGAATAAGTCCATTCTTGCTTCAGTCAACCGTCTCATTAGTTCGTCAGACTTGAAAGTGTAGATGGACGGCCAGATGATGGAGGGACATGGGATTGTGTCTATTTTTCTCACCCTCACATTGGAACAAGGGGCCTCTCGAGTGCCTTTTACTCAACACATATAAATTTTTAAATTATTGACCAATGCGTCCGTCAAGAGAGTTGGAGTTGTCTGCACTTGTTTTTCTGGGAGTACACCGGGGTGTGTCTCTTTTGAGTATCTAAGATACCTTCGACACCCAGACTTGTAGCATTACGATGCAAAGCCCTTTTTTGGTGTCATCCCGACTCCTGGTCCTAATTAGCTCTTGGTCCAAGTGGACACTTTGAAAATGTTTGGGGGCGCTCGCCATTGGTGGAAGCTCATTTGTAATTTCACTTTTGGTATTCAAAGCTTTTTCTTTGACATTTCATTTCTTTTGTTGGCTAGCTCCACTGCTTTTACCAAAAGTTGGCGCACACTGGTCAACAATAATCATTAAGTTTCATCACATCCTGGCACTTTTAGGTAAATATCAAGATATGGCATATGAATCTTGTTCACATACTGGCTAGGGTTTTTGCTGACACTCAGGTTTTCTGAAGCCTTCATTAACTTTATCCCATCCTCAAATATCACCAGATCGGGTCTAAACTCAAATCTCTAGTCCTGGCTCCTCAAGTGATAACTCAACTCATCTCATAAATCATGCAGTTGTGGAGGTGATTGTGCTGATCATATTTTCTTGAAGGTAGAGATGAAGAGTGCAATATAGCACTCAAATCTTTCAAAACCAGGGAAGTGTGGATATTTAAGTCTTAAAAACCCTGATGGCTAAGGCATGTTAACTCAGACTCTCAAGATCACAGAAATCTAGTGTCCTCAAAATCCTCAAGCCTTGTGTGAGTGTGAATGTGTCGGGAATACACCAACTCCTTGGGTTAGTGATTTTTGTGTGATTTTTTACTTTTGCATATTTTTATGAGTTTTAATTTTTTTTCTGGAGAGACAATGACTGGCCCAGGCTCAAATGAATAAAAGTATCCACTCTCAGCCAGTATGGGTGTAAGTACGAGCCGAGACCCGTGATCCTTAAGGACGGTGCCATCTGCGATGTCCTTTAAACCACCCACTCTGCTAAGGGAGACCGAAGTTCCCTCACTGAAAATGTCTACTAAGCCTAGTAGTCAGAGTAAAATTCCAAGAAGAGTTTTTAATTTTTCATTTTTTTTTTGAAAGGGATGTTTACACAGTTTAAACCCTCGATTTTAGGAAAACATTTTTAGAAAGTTTTTACAAAACTCAGTTCACCAGTTTACCAAAACCCAGCCCGAAAATAAATTTTAAAAAGTTTTAAAAATACGAGCTAAGGATGAAGTAAATATACAGTATATATGGTATACCCCCCTATACTTAAATTTTGCTATGTCCTCATAGCACAAGTGCCATGAAGCCAAGGCTCTGTTTGAATATAGGGTGATATAGCTGAACTGAGGAGGAGGGTCCCCCTATACTTAGGCCAAAATTGTCCTAAGTACAAGAGGACGGGAAGAGAGATGGATGAGCAGGCAGATTCCCCCTATACTTAGGCTACAAATAGCCTAAGAAAAGTCTGAATTAGGGGGGGTTCTATGATACAAGGGTGAGGGGTAGGGGGTTCGTGAAAAATATACACAGGGAGAGATATAGAGATAGAGATAGAGGGAGAGAGAGAGAAATATACAGGGGAGGATGGTGGGGGTGAGTATGTGCAAGTGTAGGTGTGTGTGTGGGGGTTTTTTTTGTGTATGTGTACAATATGCAAAACTGGAAATAAATATGCAGATGCAATTTTTTTACAATATGCAATGCAAATTGTCTGATCAAAATTCCGATAATTTCTTCCCGAATTCTTTTGTGGCCTTTTCAGCGGAAGCTCCCGACTTCACTCCTCCATGAGGATCAAGCATCCTCGATCATCATGGGCCCTGTCACAAAAGATAATCGTTAGAATACTCAGAGAATTTAAATCAGCGAATACGATGCATAGAAATGATGCATGAAACAAGGACCTAAAAATTTTGTATTTTTTTAACAAATAAAATCCAAATCCAAACATTAATCTAAGTCGTTTCCCCGACAACGGCGCTATTTGATGAACGCGAAATTCGCCTCTTTAATTGTGGAAAATTATGTCGCAGTATAGGAGGCGAATTCGGTTCAGCAAAAACCACGATCTTTGAATGTCGTGGAATATTTTTACTTGGCAAGTCTACCAAGGTCGAACACAGGGACACGGCTGCTTAATATGTTTATTGAATTTCAATTCATGAAGCACAGAGTGAGTTAATTTCAATTTTAGGTTCTCATGCAAATTATGCTATTTACAAAGCGATGCCATGATGTATGCATTTTTTATTGATTTTTATGCAAGTTTAAGAGGATGCATGAACATAATGCAAGAGAATATATATGCAGAACATCCGATTACAATTATACCATAAAAATATGAGCAATATAATAGAAAATGAAATCAGGATCATTTTAATTCCATCATTGAAAAAGGTTATCCAATCAGAGCAAGATAAAGTATAGCAGAGTCAACATCTATCACAAAAATTCACTATACTTAAATAGTGGCATATGCGAAAAATAAACATGCTAATGATGTAGAGAATAAAACAAGGTTAAAAAGACACTAAAATCATGCAATTTGGACCTACGATGCTCAAGTTATGAATGAAACAATGCAGGGGCATAATTGTAATAAAAATGCAAGGAAATAAAAGGATAACTATTACATTTAGGTCCCTAGAATGACCTAAATGTAGATACCAAAAACCGCCTGGCCCTTGATGCAGTTTTCCTTCACGCATGGGGGCCTTTTTGTAATTCTTCCAAACCTTGAGGGCTTCCCTGTAAAATACCCCAGGTGCGCACGTGGAGCACGTGCCTGGAGGACCATTCTGCAATTATCAAAGATACTAGGGTCCTTCGTGTAAATTACCCACGCCCTCACGTGCGGTGCACGTGACGGCCCAGGTTCGGGAAGATGCCTTCGGTTCGGGACACGTGGCATCGTCTGGAGGCTCGAGGCGAGGGTCGGTGGATCCCGAGCCGGGAGGTTTGGCTGGATGCTCGGCATGCCCGCGTGGCATCATCATAGCTGTCCGATCCAGATGATTGGACGGCATCTGTAACTTCTTCTCCTCCGCAAGGCGCCGGAGAAGGCGGGGCTCCGGCGACCTGCAGACTGCTCCGCCTCGCCTGCCAAGGCCTCTTGATGGTCTAGGCAGCTTTCTGGAGGCCTGGCGAACGACCTGGATGTGCTGTGAAGCTCCAGAGCTGAACGACGGTGCATACCGGTGGAGCTTCGCCGGAGGGAGGACTTTTGAAGTATTGTCGATGTAATCTCCGGCCATTGAGGGTCCTGCAAGGGTCAGTGGGTATCCGAAGCGTGCGCAAAGTGAAAGTGAAGTGTGTGGAGTCCCGTGGATGTGGAGGAGCGGGAGACATGGGTCTCTTCTCCGGCGAGCTGCAGAGAAGGTGAGTTGGAGGTGAACGAGGAAAACTAGGAGTGTGAGCGGGGTAGTGAGAGGAGATGCTGGTGGTTGGGTGGATGTCGGGAGATGGTCAGAGGAGGTTGAGAGATTGTGTAGGTTATGGAAAAAATACGAGAAATAACAAGAAAGTCACCTCGCCGGAGCGAGGTGCTGGTGGAGGAAGTGACCTGGGATTGAGCTCCTTGGGGGCTCGGGGTCTTCGCCCAGCGTGCGCGGCCGGTGCACGGAGCTCGGTGGCTGCCAGAGGAGCCTCTACTCGGCGGAGGAACGCTGAGGGTCGACACCAGGCCTAAGCCGTCGACGCCTCGATGCCCCGCCTCCTCCGCTGTCACCGGAGGGTGGGAAAGACTGGGCTTAAGCCCACAAATGGTGGACAAGGGCTGTCGGTGGCGGAGGGTGGCTTAAATAGGCAGAGGTGGTCGGGGGCTACGATGGTGGAGGACCGTTTTTGAACGGGGTGTTAATGGTGAGGGGGATAATGGCTGTGCATGGTGGGTGACGCGCGAGGATGGCGGAAGAACGGGGAAGGTGTTGGTGACGTTATGTCGAGGAGGTGGTGGTTGGAGCGTCGGCTAGAAATGGAAGGGGTTGGAGTCGCCGCGAGTCGTAACGCCTGGAGAGAGAGATACGGCCGGAGGAGGACAATGAGTGAGGGCCGTTGGATCTTGCGATCCAACGGTCAGCATTAGAGTGCTAGCGGAAGGAAGGGATCAGATCATAGATTTGATCCAATGGGTGCGATCGAGGCGCTAGTGGACGGATCGATTTAGGAGATGGAGGGGATCCAACGGTGAACGGTGAAGAGATGACGTGGCAAGTGGAGGGCCATCAGATGGAAAGAAGATCGGGCGGTTAAGATTAAAGGGGTGACGTGGCGTGTTGACGGCCGAGGGATGGGAGCGGATCGAACGGCGGAGGTTGTAGGGAGACGTGGCGCGAGGAGAAGCGTTGGATGATGAGAGTGATCGGGCGGCTGTGGTTTAGGCGCTGGTGAGCAGCTAAGATCTGATCTGAGAGTCGGATCAAATGGTTGGGAATAAAGCGACTATGGACGGAGGAGATTGAGGCGGGCGATGGAGATCCAACGATCAGAAGAGGCGTCGGGTGGCGGAAGTGGAAGCAGGCCACGTGGGTGGCCCAAGGGACGCCACGTGGCCCAATCAGAATAATTCAAATATAAATACAAAGAAAAATAGAAAAGAAATAGTTAGAGGTCGAATTAGGAAAAAGTCAAAACATGAAAGTTGCTCGTCTTGACGAGATCTACAACTTTCGTGTTGGTCAAAAAGCCAAAAGAAGTCATTTGTACAAAACGTATTTTTGGGGGTATTTTTAAGGGGATAAAAATACCAATTTTGTGGTTTTGAGATGTTTTTGTATTTTTTTAGTGCTTTTAATGGTCAGTGAATTATAGACAATTATTCTACCTAATTTTTAGGGGTTTTTGAGGGTAAAATAATTACAAGGAAAATAGAGTAAATTAAATACAATAAATTAAGGTAATTTATATACAATATAATACATGATAAAAACAAGGAATTACAGGTGATTTTTATTGGATTGATTAAGCAGGGGGTTTAATTTGAGGCTTTTAGCATGATGAATACGAGATTCATCATACCCCTATACTTAAACCATGCTCGTCCTCGAGCATATAAAGAATGAAGGAGTCGGATTAATTCCTGACAGTGCGCGTGAAAAATTCCAAGCTTGATCTTTCAAAGACCCTAGACTTAAGTGATCCTAAAATTCCGAGTTTATCCAAGCTTTAGTCAGAAGGAATCCAACTTCTCTGATTATCAGACTCTCTTTTTGTACATATAATATAAGGATATGACATTTAGTGTACTGCATTTCATGAGAGTCAAATCGAGGCATCACCCAAAGTTCCAGTCCCAAAAACTCTCCTCTAGACCTAATCCTCAATAATAGGGAATAAATCTATTCTTGCTTCAGTCAACCGTCTCATTAGTTCGTCAGACTTAAAAGTGTAGATGGACGGCCAGATGATGGAGGGACATGGGATTGTGTCTATTTTTCTCACCCTCACATTGGAACAAGGGGCCTCTCGAGTGCCTTTTACTCAACACATATAAAATTTTTAAATTATTGACCAATGCATCCGTCCAGAGAGTTGGAGTTGTCTGCACTTGTTTTTCTGGGAGTACACCGGGGTGTGTCTCTTTTAAGTATCTAAGATACCTTCGACACCCAGACTTGTAGCATTTACGATGCAAAGCCCTTTTTTGGTGTCATCCCGACTCCTGGTCCTAATTAGCTCTTGGTCCAAGTGGACACTTTGAAAATGTTTGGGAGCGCTCGCCATTGGTGGAAGCTCATTTGTAATTTCACTTTGGTATTCAAAGCTTTTTCTTTGACATTTCATTTCTTTTGTTGGCTAGCTCCACTGCTTTTACCAAAAGTTGGCGCACACTGGTCAACAATAATCATTAAGTTTCATCACATCCTGGCACTTTTAGGTAAATATCAAGAGATGGCATATGAATCTTGTTCACATACTGGCTAGGGTTTTTGCTGACACTCAGGTTTTCTGAAGCCTTCATTAACTTTATCCCATCCTCAAATATCATCAGATCGGGTCTAAACTCAAATCTCTAGTCCTGGCTCCTCAAGTGATAACTCAACTCATCTCATCAATCATGCAGTTGTGGAGGTGATTGTGCTGATCATATTTTCTTGAAGGTAGAGATGAAGAGTGCAATATAGCACTCAAATCTTTCAAACCAGGGAAGTGTGGATATTTAAGTCTTAAAAACCCTAATGGCTAAGGCATGTTAACTCAGACTCTCAAGATCACAGAAATCTAGTGTCCTCAAAATCCTCAAGCCTTGTGTGAGTGTGAATGTGTCGGGAATACACCAACTCCTTGGGTTAGTGATTTTTGTGTGATTTTTTACTTTTGCATATTTTTATGAGTTTTAATTTTTTTTCTGGAGAGACAATGATTGGCCCAGGCTCAAATGAATAAAAGTATCCACTCTCAGCCAGTATGGGTGTAAGTACGAGCCGAGACCCGTGATCCTTAAGGACGGTGCCATCTGCGATGTCCTTTAAACCACCCACTCTGCTAAGGGAGACCGAAGTTCCCTCACTGAAAATGTCTACTAAGCCTAGTAGTCAGAGTAAAATTCCAAGAAGAGTTTTTAATTTTTCATTTTTTTTGAAAAGGGATGTTTACACAGTTTAAACCCTCGATTTTAGGAAAACATTTTTAGAAAGTTTTTACAAAACTCAGTTCACCAGTTTACCAAAACCCAGCCCGAAAATAAATTTTAAAAAGTTTTAAAAATACGAGCTAAGGATGAAGTAAATATACAGTATTATATGGTATACCCCCCTATACTTAAATTTTTCTATGTCCTCATAGCACAAGTGCCATGAAGCCAAGGCTCTGTTTGAATATAGGGTGATATAGCTGAACTGAGGAGGAGGGTCCCCCTATACTTAGGCCAAAATTGTCCTAAGTACAAGAAGACGGGAAGAGAGATGGATGAGCAGGCAGATTCCCCCTATACTTAGGCTACAAATTGCCTAAGCAAAGTCTGAATTAGGGGGGGTTCTATGATACAAGGGTGAGGGGTAGGGGGTTCGTGAAAAATATACACAGGGAGAGATATAGAGATAGAGATAGAGGGAGAGAGAGAGAGAGAAATATATAGGGGAGGATGGTGGGGGTGAGTATGTGCAAGTGTAGGTGTGTGTGTGTGGGTTTTTTTGTGTATGTGTACAATATGCAAAACTGGAAATAAATATGCAGATGCAATTTTTTTTACAATATGCAATGCAAGTTGTCTGATCAAAAATTCCGATAATTTCTTCCCGAATTCTTTTGTGGCCTTTTCAGCGGAAGCTCCCGACTTCACGCCTCCATGAGGATCAAGCATCCTCGATCATCATGGGCCGTGTCACAAAAGATAATCGTTAGAATACTCAGAGAATTTAAATCAGCGAATACGATGCATAGAAATGATGCATGAAACGAGGACCTAAAAATTTTGAATTTTTTTAACAAATAAAATCCAAATCCAAAAATTAATCTAAGTCGTTTCTCCGACAACGGCGCCATTTGATGAACGCGAAATTCGCCTCTTTAATTGTGGAAAATTATGTCGCAGTATAGGAGGCGAATTCGGTTCAGCAAAAACCACGATCTTTGAATGTCGTGGAATATTTTTACTTGGCAAGTCTACCAAGGTCGAACACAGGGACATGGCTGCTTAATATGTTTATTGAATTTCAATTCATGAAGCACAGAGTGAGTTAATTTCAATTTTAGGTTCTCATGCAAATTATGCTATTTACAAAGCGATGCCATGATGTATGCATTTTTTATTGGTTTTTATGCAAGTTTAAGAGGATGCATGAACATAATGCAAGAGAATATATATGCAGAACATCAGATTACAATTATACCATAAAAATATGAGCAATATAATAGAAAAGGAAATCAGGATCATTTTAATTCCATCATTGAAAAAGGTTATCCAATCAGAGCAAGATCAAGTATAGCAGAGTCAACATCTATCACAAAAATTCACTATACTTAAAATAGTGGCATATGCGAAAAATAAACATGCTATGATGTAGAGAATAAAACAAGGTTAAAAAAGACACTAAAATCATGCAATTTGGACCTACGATGCTCAAGTTATGAATGAAACAATGCAGGGGCATAATTGTAATAAAAATGCAAGGAAATAAAAGGATAACTATTACATTTAGGTCCCTAGAAGGACCTAAATGTAGATACCAAAAACCGCCTGGCCCTTGATGCAGTTTTCCTTCACGCATGGGGGCCTTTTTGTAATTCTTCCAAACCTTGAGGGCTTCCCTGTAAAATACCCTAGGTGCGCACGTGGAGCACGTGCCTGGAGGACCATTCTGCAATTATCAAAGATACTAGGGTCCTTCGTGTAAATTACCCACGCCCTCACGTGCGGTGCACGTGACGGCCCAGGTTCGGGAAGATGCCTTCGGTTCGGGACACGTGGCATCGTCTGGAGGCTCGAGGCGAGGGTCGGTGGATCCCGAGCCTGGAGGTTTGGCTGGATGCTCGGCATGCCCGCGTGGCTTCATCATAGCTGTCTGATCCAGATGATCGGACGGCATCTGTAACTTCTTCTCCTCCGCAAGGCGCCGGAGAAGGCGGGGCTCCGGCGACCTGCAGACTACTCCGCCTCGCCTGCCAAGGCCTCTTGATGGTCTAGGCAGCTTTCTGGAGGCCTGGCGAACGACCTGGATGTGTTGTGAAGCTCCAGAGCTAAACGACGGTGCATACCGGTGGAGCTTCGCCGGAGGGAGGACTTTTGAAGTATTGTCGATGTAATCTCCGACCATTGAGGGTCCTGCAAGGGTCAGTGGGTATCTGAAGCGTGCGCAAAGTGAAAGTGAAGAGTGTGGAGTCCCGTGGATGTGGAGGAGTGGGGGACATGGGTCTCTTCTCCGGCGAGCTGTAGAGAAGGTGAGTGGGAGGTGAACGAGGAGAACTAGGAGTGTGAGCGGGGTAGTGAGCGGAGATGCTGGTGGTTGGGTGGATGTCGGAAGATGGTCAGAGGAGGTTGAGAGATTGTGTAGGTTATGGAAAAAATACGAGAAATAACAAGAAAGTCACCTCGCCGAGCGAGGTGCTGGTGGAGGAAGTGACCTGGGATTGAGCTCCTTGGGGGCTCGGGGTCTTCGCCCAGCGTGCGCGGCCGGTGCACGGAGCTCGGTGGCTGCCAGAGGAGCCTCTACTCGGCGGAGGAACGCCGAGGGTCGACACCAGGCCTAAGCCGTCGACGCCTCGATGCCCCGCCTCCTCCGCTGTCACCGGAGGGGTGGGGGAGACTGGGCTTAAGCCCACAAATGGTGGACAAGGGCTGCCGGTGGCGGAGGGTGGCTTAAATAGGCAGAGGTGGTCTGGGGTTACGATGGTGGAGGACCGTTTTTGAACGGGGTGTTAATGGTGAGGGGGATAATGGTTGTGCATGGTGGGTGACGCGCGAGGATGGCGGAAGAACGGGGAAGGTGTTGGTGACGTTATGTCGAGGAGGTGGTGGTTGGAGCGTCGGCTAGAAATGGAAGGGGTTGGAGTCGCCGCGAGTCGTAACGCCTGGAGAGAGAGATACGGCCGGAGGAGGACAATGAGGGAGGGCCGTTGGATCTTGCGATCCAATGGTCAGGATTAGAGTGCTAGCAGAAGGAAGGGATCAGATCATAGATTTGATCCAATGGGTGCGATCGAGGCGCTAGTGGACGGATTGGTTTAGGAGATGGAGGGGATCCAACGGTGAACGGTGAAGAGATGACGTGGCAAGTGGAGGGCCATCAGATGGAAAGACGATCGGGCGGTTAAGATTAAAGGGGTGACGTGGCGTGTTGACGGCCGAGGGATGGGAGCGGATCGAACGGCGGAGGTTGTAGGGAGACGTGGCGCGAGGAGAAGCGTTGGATGATGAGAGTGATCGGGCGGCTGTGGTTTAGGCGCTGGTGAGAAGCTAAGATCTGATCTGAGAGTCGGATCAAATGGCTGGGAATAAAGCGACTATGGACGGCGGAGATTGAGGCGGGCGATGGAGATCCAACGGTCAGAAGAGGCGCCGGGTGGCGGAAGTGGAAGCAGGCCACGTGGGTGGCCCAAGGGACGCCACGTGGCCCAATCAGAATAATTCAAATATAAATACAAAGAAAAATAGAAAAGAAATAGTTAGAGGTCGAATTAGGAAAAAAGTCAAAACATGAAAGTTGCTCGTCTTGACGAGATCTACAACTTTCGTGTTGGTCAAAAAGCCAAAAGAAGTCATTTGTACAAAACGTATTTTTGGGAGTATTTTTAAGGGGATAAAAATACCAATTTTGTGGTTTTGAGATGTTTTTGTATTTTTTAGTGCTTTTAATGGTCAGTGAATTATAGACAATTATTCTACCTAATTTTTAGGGGTTTTTGAGGGTAAAATAATTACAAGGAAAATAGAGTAAATTAAATACAATAAATTAAAGGTAATTTATATACAATATAATACATGATAAAAACAAGGAATTACAGGTGATTTTTATTGGATTGATTAAGCAGGAGGTCTAATTTGAGGCTTTTAGCATGATGAATACGAGATTCATCATACCCCTATACTTAAACCATGCTCGTCCTCGAGCATATAAAAAATGAAGGAGTCGGATTAATTCCTGACAGTGCGCGTGAAAATTTCCAAGCTTGATCTTTCAAAGGCCCTAGACTTAAGTGATCCTAAAATTCCGAGTTTATCCAAGCCTTAATCAGAAGGAATCCAACTTCTCTGATTATCAGACTCTCTTTTTGTACATATAATATAAGGATATGACATTTAGTGTACTGCATTTCATGAGAGTCAAATCGAGGCATCACCCAAAGTTCCAGTCCCAAAAACTCTCCTCTAGACCTAATCCTCAATAATAGGGAATAAATCTATTCTTGCTTCAGTCAACCGTCTCATTAGTTCGTCAGACTTGAAAGTGTAGATGGATGGCCAGATGATGGAGGGACATGGGATTGTGTCTATTTTTCTCACCCTCACATTGGAACAAGGGGCCTCTCGAGTGCCTTTTACTCAACACATATAAAATTTTTAAATTATTGACCAATGCGTCCGTCAAGAGAGTTGGAGTCGTCTGCACTTGTTTTTCTGGGAGTACACCGGAGTGTGTCTCTTTTGAGTATCTAAGATACCTTCGACACCCAGACTTGTAGCATTTACGATGCAAAGCCCTTTTTTGGTGTCATCCCGACTCCTGGTCCTAATTAGCTCTTGGTCCAAGTGGACACTTTGAAAATGTTTGGGAGCGCTCGCCATTGGTGGAAGCTCATTTGTAATTTCACTTTGGTATTCAAAGCTTTTTCTTTGACATTTCATTTCTTTTGTTGGCTAGCTCCACTGCTTTTACCAAAAGTTGGCGCACACTGGTCAACAATAATCATTAAGTTTCATCACATCCTGGCACTTTTAGGTAAATATCAAGAGATGGCATATGAATCTTGTTCACATACTGGCTAGGGTTTTTGCTGACACTCAGGTTTTCCGAAGCCTTCATTAACTTTATCCCATCCTCAAATATCATCAGATCGGGTCTAAACTCAAATCTCTAGTCCTGGCTCCTCAAGTGATAACTCAACTCATCTCATCAATCATGCAGTTGTGGAGGTGATTGTGATGATCATATTTTCTTGAAGGTAGAGATGAAGAGTGCAATATAGCACTCAAATCTTTCAAACCAGGGAAGTGTGGATATTTATGTCTTAAAAACCCTAATGGCTAAGGCATGTTAACTCAGACTCTCAAGATCACAGAAATCTAGTGTCCTCAAAATCCTCAAGCCTTGTGTGAGTGGGAATGTGTCGGGAATACACCAACTCCTTGGGTTAGTGATTTTTGTGTGATTTTTTACTTTTGCATATTTTTATGAGTTTTAATTTTTTTTCTGGAGAGACAATGACTGGCCCAGGCTCAAATGAATAAAAGTATACACTCTCAGCCAGTATGGGTGTAAGTACGAGCCGAGACCCGTGATCCTTAAGGACGGTGCCATCTGCGATGTCCTTTAAACCACCCACTCTGATAAGGGAGACCGAAGTTCCCTCACTGAAAATGTCTACTAAGCCTAGTAGTCAGAGTAAAATTCCAAGAAGAGTTTTTACTTTTCATTTTTTTTGAAAAGGGATGTTTACACAGTTTAAACCCTCGATTTTAGGAAAACATTTTTAGAAAGTTTTTACAAAACTCAGTTCACCAGTTTACCAAAACCCAGCCCGAAAATAAATTTTAAAAAGTTTTAAAAATACGAGCTAAGGATGAAGTAAATATACAGTATTATATGGTATACCCCCCTATACTTAAATTTTGTTATGTCCTCATCGCACAAGTGCCATGAAGCCAAGGCTCTGTTTGAATATAGGGTGATATAGCTGAACTGAGGAGGAGGGTCCCCCTATACTTAGGCCAAAGTTGTCCTAAGTACAAGAAGACGGGAAGAGAGATGGATGAGCAGGCAGATTCCCCCTATACTTAGGCTACAAATAGCCTAAGCAAAGTCTGAATTAGGGGGGGTTCTATGATACAAGGGTGAGGGGTAGGGGGTTCGTGAAAAATATACACAGGGAGAGATATAGAGATAGAGATAGAGGGAGAGAGAGAGAGAGAAATATATAGGGGAGGATGGTGGGGGTGAGTATGTGCAAGTGTAGGTGTGTGTGTGTGTGGGTTTTTTTTGTGTATGTGTACAATATGCAAAACTGGAAATAAATATGCAGATGCAATTTTTTTTACAATATGCAATGCAAGTTGTCTGATCAAAAATTCCGATAATTTCTTCCCGAATTCTTTTGTGGCCTTTTCAGCGGAAGCTCCCGACTTCACGCCTCCATGAGGATCAAGCATCCTCGATCATCATGGGCCGTGTCACAAAAGATAATCGTTAGAATACTCAGAGAATTTAAATCAGCGAATACGATGCATAGAAATGATGCATGAAACGAGGACCTAAAAATTTTGAATTTTTTTAACAAATAAAATCCAAATCCAAAAATTAATCTAAGTCGTTTCCCCGACAACGGCGCCATTTGATGAACGCGAAATTCGCCTCTTTAATTGTGGAAAATTATGTCGCAGTATAGGAGGCGAATTCGGTTCAGCAAAAACCACGATCTTTGAATGTCGTGGAATATTTTTACTTGGCAAGTCTACCAAGGTCGAACACAGGGACATGGTCGCTTAATATGTTTATTGAATTTCAATTCATGAAGCACAGAGTGAGTTAATTTCAATTTTAGGTTCTCATGCAAATTATGCTATTTACAAAGCGATGCCATGATGTATGCATTTTTTATTGGTTTTTATGCAAGTTTAAGAGGATGCATGAACATAATGCAAGAGAATATATATGCAGAACATCAGATTACAATTATACCATAAAAATATGAGCAATATAATAGAAAAGGAAATCAGGATCATTTTAATTCCATCATTGAAAAAGGTTATCCAATCAGAGCAAGATCAAGTATAGCAGAGTCAACATCTATCACAAAAATTCACTATACTTAAAATAGTGGCATATGCGAAAAATAAACATGCTATGATGTAGAGAATAAAACAAGGTTAAAAAAGACACTAAAATCATGCAATTTGGACCTACGATGCTCAAGTTATGAATGAAACAATGCAGGGGCATAATTGTAATAAAAATGCAAGGAAATAAAAGGATAACTATTACATTTAGGTCCCTAGAAGGACCTAAATGTAGATACCAAAAACCGCCTGGCCCTTGATGCAGTTTTCCTTCACGCGTGGGGGCCTTTTTGTAATTCTTCCAAACCTTGAGGGCTTCCCTGTAAAATACCCCAGGTGCGCACGTGGAGCACGTGCCTGGAGGACCATTCTGCAATTATCAAAGATACTAGGGTCCTTCGTGTAAATTACCCACGCCCTCACGTGCGGTGCACGTGACGGCCCAGGTTCGGGAAGATGCCTTCGGTTCGGGACACGTGGCATCGTCTGGAGGCTCGAGGCGAGGGTCGGTGGATCCTGAGCCTGGAGGTTTGGCTGGATGCTCGGCATGCCCGCGTGGCTTCATCATAGCTGTCCGATCCAGATGATCGGACGGCATCTGTAACTTCTTCTCCTCCGCAAGGCGCCGGAGAAGGCGGGGCTCCGGCGACCTGCAGACTACTCCGCCTCGCCTGCCAAGGCCTCTTGATGGTCTAGGCAGCTTTCTGGAGGCCTGGCGAACGACCTGGATGTGCTGTGAAGCTCCAGAGCTAAACGACGGTGCATACCGGTGGAGCTTCGCCGGAGGGAGGACTTTTGAAGTATTGTCGATGTAATCTCCGGCCATTGAGGGTCCTGCAAGGGTCAGTGGGTATCCGAAGCGTGCGCAAAGTGAAAGTGAAGAGTGTGGAGTCCCGTGGATGTGGAGGAGCGGGGGACATGGGTCTCTTCTCCGGCGAGCTGCAGAGAAGGTGAGTTGGAGGTGAACGAGGAGAACTAGGAGTGTGAGCGGGGTAGTGAGCGGAGATGCTGGTGGTTGGGTGGATGTCGGAAGATGGTCAGAGGAGGTTGAGAGATTGTGTAGGTTATGGAAAAATACGAGAAATAACAAGAAAGTCACCTCGCCGGAGCAAGGTGCTGGTGGAGGAAGTGACCTGGGATTGAGCTCCTTGGGGGCTCGGGGTCTTCGCCCAGCGTGCGCGGCCGGTGCACGGAGCTCGGTGGCTGCCAGAGGAGCCTCTACTCGGCGGAGGAACGTCGAGGGTCGACACCAGGCCTAAGTCGTCGACGCCTCGATGCCCCGCCTCCTCCGTTGTCACCGGAGGGGTGGGGGAGACTGGGCTTAAGCCCACAAATGGTGGACAAGGGCTGCCGGTGGCGGAGGGTGGCTTAAATAGGCAGAGGTGGTCAGGGGTTACGATGGTGGAGGACCGTTTTTGAACGGGGTGTTAATGGTGAGGGGGATAATGGATGTGCATGGTGGGTGACGCGAGAGGATGGCGGAAGAACGGGGAAGGTGTTGGTGACGTTATGTCGAGGAGGTGGTGGTTGGAGCGTCGGTTAGAAATGGAAGGGGTTGGAGTCGCCGCGAGTCGTAACGCCTGGAGAGAGAGATACGGCCGGAGGAGGACAATGAGGGAGGGCCGTTGGATCTTGCGATCCAACGGTCAGGATTAGAGTGCTAGCGGAAGGAAGGGATCAGATCATAGATTTGATCCAATGGGTGCGATCGAGGCGCTAGTGGACGGATTGGTTTAGGAGATGGAGGGGATCCAACGGTGAACGGTGAAGAGATGACGTGGCAAGTGGAGGGCCATCAGATGGAAAGAAGATCGGGCGGTTAAGATTAAAGGGGTGACGTGGCGTGTTGACGGCCGAGGGATGGGAGCGGATCGAACGGCGGAGGTTGTAGGGAGACGTGGCGCGAGGAGAAGCGTTGGATGATGAGAGTGATCGGGCGGCTGTGGTTTAGGCGCTGGTGAGCAGCTAAGATCTGATCTGAGAGTCGGATCAAATGGCTGGGAATAAAGCGACTATGGACGGCGGAGATTGAGGCGGGCGATGGAGATCCAACGGTCTGAAGAGGCGCCGGGTGGCGGAAGTGGAAGCAGGCCACGTGGGTGGCCCAAGGGACGCCACGTGGCCCAATCAGAATAATTCAAATATAAATACAAAGAAAAATAGAAAAGAAATAGTTAGAGGTCGAATTAGGAAAAAAGTCAAAACATGAAAGTTGCTCGTCTTGACGAGATCTACAACTTTCGTGTTGGTCAAAAAGCCAAAAGAAGTCATTTGTACAAAACGTATTTTTGGGGGTATTTTTAAGGGGATAAAAATACCAATTTTGTGGTTTTGAGATGTTTTTGTATTTTTTAGTGCTTTTAATGGTCAGTGAATTATAGACAATTATTCTACCTAATTTTTAGGGGTTTTTGAGGGTAAAATAATTACAAGGAAAATAGAGTAAATTAAATACAATAAATTAAAGGTAATTTATATACAATATAATACATGATAAAAACAAGGAATTACAGGTGATTTTTATTGGATTGATTAAGCAGGGGGTTTAATTTGAGGCTTTTAGCATGATGAATACGAGATTCATCATACCCCTATACTTAAACCATGCTCGTCCTCGAGCATATAAAGAATGAAGGAGTCGGATTAATTCCTGACAGTGCGCGTGAAAATTTCCAAGCTTGATCTTTCAAAGACCCTAGACTTAAGTGATCCTAAAATTCCGAGTTTATCCAAGCCTTAATCAGAAGGAATCCAACTTCTATGATTATCAGACTCTCTTTTTGTACATATAATATAAGGATATGACATTTAGTGTACTGCATTTCATGAGAGTCAAATCGAGGCATCACCCAAAGTTCCAGTCCCAAAAACTCTCCTCTAGACCTAATCCTCAATAATAGGGAATAAATCTATTCTTGCTTCAGTCAACCGTCTCATTAGTTCGTCAGACTTGAAAGTGTAGATGGATGGCCAGATGATGGAGGGACATGGGATTGTGTCTATTTTTCTCACCCTCACATTGGAACAAGGGGCCTCTCGAGTGCCTTTTACTCAACACATATAAAATTTTTAAATTATTGACCAATGCGTCCGTCAAGAGAGTTGGAGTCGTCTGCACTTGTTTTTCTGGGAGTACACCGGGGTGTGTCTCTTTTGAGTATCTAAGATACCTTCGACACCCAGACTTGTAGCATTTACGATGCAAAGCCCTTTTTTGGTGTCATCCCGACTCCTGGTCCTAATTAGCTCTTGGTCCAAGTGGACACTTTGAAAATGTTTGGGAGCGCTCGCCATTGGTGGAAGCTCATTTGTAATTTCACTTTGGTATTCAAAGCTTTTTCTTTGACATTTCATTTCTTTTGTTGGCTAGCTCCACTGCTTTTACCAAAAGTTGGCGCACACTGGTCAACAATAATCATTAAGTTTCATCACATCCTGGCACTTTTAGGTAAATATCAAGAGATGGCATATGAATCTTGTTCACATACTGGCTAGGATTTTTGCTGACACTCAGGTTTTCTGGAGCCTTCATTAACTTTATCCCATCCTCAAATATCATCAGATCGGGTCTAAACTCAAATCTCTAGTCCTGGCTCCTCAAGTGATAACTCAACTCATCTCATCAATCATGCAGTTGTGGAGGTGATTGTGCTGATCATATTTTCTTGAAGGTAGAGATGAAGAGTGCAATATAGCACTCAAATCTTTCAAACCAGGGAAGTGTGGATATTTAAGTCTTAAAAACCCTAATGGCTAAGGCATGTTAACTCAGACTCTCAAGATCACAGAAATCTAGTGTCCTCAAAATCCTCAAGCCTTGCGTGAGTGTGAATGTACCAACTCCTTGGGTTAGTGATTTTTGTGTGATTTTTTACTTTTGCAGATTTTTATGAGTTTTAATTTTTTTTCTGGAGAGACAATGACTGGCCCAGGCTCAAATTAATAAAAGTATCCACTCTCAGCCAGTATGGGTGTAAGTACGGGCCGAGACCCGTGATCCTTAAGGACGGTGCCATCTGCGATGTCCTATAAACCACCCACTCTGCTAAGGGAGACCGAAGTTCCCTCACTGAAAATGTCTACTAAGCCTAGTAGTCAGAGTAAAATTCCAAGAAGAGTTTTTAATTTTTCATTTTTTTTTTGAAAAGGGATGTTTACACAGTTTAAACCCTCGATTTTAGGAAAACATTTTTACAAAGTTTTTACAAAACTCAGTTCACCAGTTTACCAAAACCCAGCCTGAAAATAAATTTTAAAAAGTTTTAAAAATACGAGCTAAGGCTGAAGTAAATATACAGTATTATACGGTATACCCCCCTATACTTAAATTTTGCTATGTCCTCATAGCACAAGTGCCATGAAGCCAAGGCTCTGTTTGAATATAGGGTGATATAGCGGAACTGAGGAGGAGGGTCCCCCTATACTTAGGCCAAAATTATCCTAAGTACAAGAGGACGGGACGAGCGATGGATGAGCAGGCAGATTCCCCTATACTTAGGCTACAAATAGCCTAAGCAAATTCTGAATTAGGGGGGTTCTATTATACAAGG
Source organism: Ottelia alismoides (assembly GCA_037367405.1). Taxonomy (NCBI): domain Eukaryota; kingdom Viridiplantae; phylum Streptophyta; class Magnoliopsida; order Alismatales; family Hydrocharitaceae; genus Ottelia; species Ottelia alismoides. The sequence goes on along the minus strand of JAZKJV010010132.1, from coordinate 33,493 downwards.
GTGAGGGGTAGGGGGTTCGTGAAAAATATACACAGAGAGAGATATAGAGATAGAGATAGAGGGAGCGAGAGAGAAATATACAGGGGAGGATGGTGGGGGTGAGTATGTGCAAGTGTAGGTGTGTGTGTGTGTGTGTGGTTTTTGTGTGTGTGTGTGTGTACAATATGCAAAACTGGAAATAAATATGCAGATGCATTTTTTTACAATATGCAATGCAAGCTGTCTGATCAAAAATTCCGATAATTTCTTTCCGAATTCTTTTGTGGCCTTTTCAGCGGAAGCTCCCACCTTCACGCCTCCATGAGGATCAAGTGTCCTCGATCATCATGGGCCCTGCCACAAAAGATAATCGTTAGAATACTCAGAGAATTTAAATCAGCAAATACGATGCAAAGAAATGATGCATGAAACGAGGACCTAAAAATTTTGAATTTTTTTTAACAAATAAAATCAAAATCCAAAAATTAATCTAACTCGTTTCCCCGGCAACGGCACCATTTGATGAACACGAAATTCGCCTCTTTAATTGTGGAAAATTATGTCGTAGAATAGGAGGCGAATTTGGTTCAGCAAAAACCACGATCTTTGAATGTCGTGGAATATTTTTACTTGGCAAGTCTACCAAGGTCGAACACAGGGACACGGCTGCTTAATATGTTTATTGAATTTCAATTCATGAAGCACAGAGTGAGTTAATTTCAATGTTACGTCCTCATGCAAATTATGCTATTTACAAAGCGATGCCATGATGTATGCATTTTTTATTGGTTTTTATGCAAGTTTAAGAGGATGCATGAACATGATGCAAGAGAATATATATGCAGAACATCAGATTACAATTATACCATAAAAATATGAGCAATAAAAAGGTTATCCAATCAGAGCAAGATCAAGTATAACAGAGTCAACATCTATCACAAAAATTCACTTTACTTAAAATAGTGGCATATGCAAAAAATAAACATGCTATGATGTAGAAAATAAAACAAGGATCAAAACGACACTAAAATCATGCAATTTGGACCTACGATGCTCAAGTTATGAATGAAACAATGCAGGGGCATAATTGTAATAAAAATGCAAGGAAATAAAAGGATAACTATTACATTTAGGTCCCTGGAAGGACCTAAATGTAGATACCAAAAATCGCCTGGCCCTTAATGCAGTTTTCCTTCACGCGTGGGGGCCTTTTTGTAATTTTTCCAAATCTTGAGGGCTTCCCTATAAAATACCCCAAGTGCGCACGTAGATCACGCGCCTGGAGACCATTCTGCAATTATCAAAGATACTGGGGTCCTTCATGTAAATTACCCACGCCCTCACGTGCGGTGCACGTGACGGCCCAGGTTCGGGAAGATGCCTTCGGTTCGGGACACGTGGCATCGTCTGGAGGCTCGAGGCGAGGGTCGATGGATCTCGAGCCTGGAGGTTTGGCTATATGCTCGACATGCCCACGTGGCTTCATCATAGCCGTCCGATCCAGATGATCGGACGGCATCTGTAACTTCTTCTCCTCTACAAGGCGCAGGAGAAGGCGGGGCTCCGGCGACCTGCAGACTGCTCCGCCTCACCTGCCAAGGGCACTTGATGGTCTAGGCAGCTTTCTGGAGGCCTGACGGACGACCTGGATGTGCTGCGAAGCTCCAGAGCTGAACGACGGTGCATACCGGTGGAGCTTCGCCGGAGGGAGGACTTTTGAAGTATTGCCGATGTAATCTCCGGCCATTGAGGATCCTGCAAGGGTCAGTGGGTATCCGAAGCGTGTGCAAAGTGAAAGTGAAGTGTGTGGAGTCCCTGGACGTGGAGGAGCGGGGGACATGGGTCTCTTCTCCGGCGAGCTGCAGAGAAGGTGGGTCGGAGGTGAACGAGATCATGGAGAACTAGGAGGGTGAGCGGGGTAGTGAGCGGAGATGCTGGTGGTTGGGTGGATGTCGGAAGATGGTCAGAGGAGGTTGAGAGATTGTGTAGGTTATGGAAAAAATACGAGAAATAACAAGAAAAGTCACCTCGTCGGAGCGAGGTGCTCGTGGAGGAAGTGACCTGGGATTGAGCTCCTTGGGGGCATGGGGTCTTTGCCCAGCGTGCGCGGCCGGTGCACGGAGCTAGGTGGCTGCCAGAGGAGCCTCTACTCGGCAGAGGAACGCCGAGGGTCGACACCAGGCCTAAGTCGTCGATGCCTCGACGCCCCGCCTCCTCTGCTGTCACCGGAGGGGCGGGGGAGACTGGGCTTAAGCCCACAAATGGTGGACAAGGGCTGCCGGTGGCGAAGGGTGGCTTAAATAGGTGGAGGTGGTTGGGGGTTACGATGGTGGAGGACCGTTTTTGAACGGAGCGTTAATGGTGAGGGGGATAATGGTTGTGCATGGTGGGTGACGTGCGAGGATGGCGGAAGAACGGGGAAGGTGTTGGTGACGTTATGTTGAGGAGGTGGTGGTTGGAGCGTCGGATAGAAATGGAAGGGGGTGGAGTCACCGCGAGTCGTAACGCCTTGAGAGAGAGATACGGCCGGAGGAGGACGATGAGTGAGGGCAGTTGGATCTTGCGATCCAACGGTCAGGATTAGAGTGCTAGCGGATGGAAGGGATCAGATCATAGATCTGATCCAATGGATGTGATCGAGGCGCTAGTGGACGGATCGGATTAGGAGATGGAGGGGATCCAACGGTGAACGGTGAAGAGATGACGTAGCAAGTGGAGGGCCATCAGATGGAAAGAAGATTGGGCGGTTAAGATTAAAGGGGTGATGTGGCGCGTTGAAGGCCGAGGGATGGGAGCGGATCGAACGGCGGAGGTTGTAGGGAGACGTGGCGCGAGGAGAAGCGTTGGATGATGAGAGTGATCGGGCGGCTGTGTTCAGGCGCTGGTGAGCGGCTAAGATCTGATCTGAGAGTCAGATCAAATGACTGGGAATAAAGCGACGATGGACGGCAGAGATTGAGGCGGTCGATGGAGATCCAACGGTCAGAAGAAGCATCGGGTGGCGGAAGTGGAAGCAGGCCACGTGGGTGGCCCAGGGGACGCCATGTGGCCCAATCAGAATAATTCAAATATAAATACAAAGAAAAATGGAAAAGAAATAGTTAGAGGTCGAATTAGGAAAAAGTCAAAACATGAAAGTTGCTCATCTCGACGAGATCTACAACTTTCATGTTGATCAAAAAGCCGAAAGAATTCATTTGTACAAAACGTATTTTTGGGGGTATTTTTAAGGGGATAAAAATACCAATTTTGTGGTTTTGAGATGTTTTTGTATTTTGTAGTGCTTTTAATGTATTTTCTAGTGCTTTTAATGGTCAGTGAATTATAGACAATTATTCTACCTAATTTTTAGGGGTTTTTTAGGATAAAATAATTACAAGGAAAATAGAGTAAATTGAATACAATAAATTAAAGGTAATTTATTTACAATATAATACATGATAAAAACAAGGAATTACAGGTGATTTTTATTGGATTGATTAAGCAGGGGGTTTAATTTGCGGCTTTTAGCAAGATGAATACGAGATTCATCATACCCCTATACTTAAACCATGCTCGTCCTCGAGCATATAAAGAATGAAGGAGTCGGATTAATTCCTGACAGTGCGCGTGAATCTTGTTCACATATCGGCTAGGGTCAACAATAATCATTAAGTTTCATCACACCCACGCAATTTTAGGTAAATATCAAGAGATAGCATATGAATCTTGTTCACATATCGGCTAGGGTTTTTGCTGAAACTCAGGTTTTCTGAAGCCTTCATTAACTTTATCCCATCCTCGAATATCATCAGATCGGGTCTAAACTCAAATCTCTAGTCCTAGCTCCTCAAGTGATAACTCAACTCATCTCATCAATCATGCAGTTGTGGAGGTGATTGTGTTGATCATATTTTCTTGAAGGTAGAGATGAAGAGTGCAATATAGCACTCAAATCTTTCAAACCAGGGAAGTGTGGATATTTAAGTCTTAAAAATCCTAATGGCTAAGGCATGTTAACTCAGACTCTCAAGATCACAGAAATCTGGTGTCCTCAAAATCCTCAAGCCTTGCGTGAGTGTGAATGTGTCAGGAATACACCAACTCCTTGGGTTAGTGATTTTTGTTGATTTTTTACTTTTGCATATTTTTATGAGTTTTAATTTTTTTTGGAGAGACAATGATTGGCCCAGGCTCAAATGAATAAAAGTATCCACTCTCAGCCAGTATGGGTGTAAGTACGGGCCGAGACCCGTGATCCTTAAGGACGGTGCCATCTGCGATGTCCTTTAAACCACCCACTCTGCTAAGGAAGACCGAAGTTCCCTCACTGAAAATGTCTACTAAGCCTAGTAGTCAGAGTAAAATTCCAAGAAGAGTTTTTAATTTTTCATTTTTTTTGAAAGGGATGTTTACACAGTTTAAACCCTCGATTTTAGGAAAACATTTTTACAAAGTTTTTACAAAACTCAGTTCACCAGTTTACCAAAACCCGACCCGAAAATAAATTTTAAAAAGTTTTAAAAATACGAGCTAAGGCTGAAGTAAATATACAGTATTATACGGTATACCCCCCCTATACTTAAATTTTGCTATGTCCTCATAGCACAAGTGCCATGAAGCCAAGGCTCTGTTTGAATATAGGGTGATATAGAGGAACTGAGGAGGAGGGTCCCCCTATACTTAGGCCAAAATTGTCCTAAGTACAAGAAGACGGGACGAGGGATGGATGAGCAGGCAGATTCCCCCTATACTTAGGCTACAAATAGCCTAAGCAAAGTCTGAATTAGGGGGGTTCTATGATACAAGGGTGAGGGGTAGGGGGTTCGTGAAAAATATACACAGAGAGAGAGATATAGAGATAGAGATAGAGGGAGGGAGAGAGAGAGAGAGAAATATACAGGGGAGGATGGTCGGGGGGTGAGTATGTGCAAGTGTAGGTGTGTGTGTGTGTATGGTTTTTTTATGTGTGTGTGTGTACAATATGCAAAACTGGAAATAAATATGCAGATGCAATATTTTTTTTACAATATGCAATGCAAGCTGTCTGATAAAAAATTCCGATAATTTCTTCCCGAATTCCTTTGCAGCCTTTTCAGCGGAAGCTCCCAACTTCACGCCTCCATGAGGATCAAGCATCCTCGATCATCATGGGCCCTGCCACAAAAGATAATCGTTAGAATACTCAGAGAATTTAAATCAGCAAATACGATGCAAAGAAATGATGCATGAAATGAGGACCTAAAAATTTTGAATTTTTTTAACAAATAAAATCAAAATCCAAAAATTAAGCTAAGTCGTTTCCCCGGCAACGGCACCATTTGATGAACACGAAATTCGCCTCTTTAATTGTGGAAAATTATGTCGTAGTATAGGAGGCGAATTCGGTTCAGCAAAAACCACGATCTTTGAACGTCGTGGAATATTTTTACTTGGCAAGTCTACCGAGGTTGAACACAGGGACACGGCTGCTTAATATGTTTATTGAATTTCAATTCATGAAGCACAGAAAGAGTTAATTTCAATTTTAGGTCCTCATGCAAATTATGCTATTTACAAAGCGATGCCATGATGTATGCATTTTGTATTGGTTTTTATGCAAGTTTAAGAGGATGCATGAACATGATGCAAGAGAATATATATGCAGAACATCAGATTACAATTATACCATAAAAATATGAGCAACATAATAGAAAATGAAATCATGATCATTTTAATTCCATCATTGAAAAAGATTAGCCAATCAGAGCAAGATCAAGTATAGCAGAGTCAACATCTGTCACAAAAATTCACTTTACTTAAAATAGTGGAAGATGCGAAAAATAAACATGCTATGATGTAGAGAATAAAACAAGGATCAAAACGACACTAAAATCATGCAATTTGGACCTACGATGCTCAAGTTATGAATGAAACAATGCAGGGGCATAATTGTAATAAAAATGCAAGGAAATAAAAGGATAACTATTACATTTAGGTCCCTGGAAGGACCTAAATGTAAATACCAAAAACCGCTTGGCCCTTGATGCAGTTTTCCTTCACGCGCGGGGGCCTTTTTGTAATTCTTCCAAACCTTGAGGGCTTCCCTGTAAAATACCCCAGGTGCACATATGGTGCACGCGCCTGGAGGACCATTCTGCAATTATCAAAGATACTGGGGTCCTTCATGTAAATTACCCACGCCCTCACGTGCGGTGCACGTGACGGCCCAGGTTCGGGAAGATGCCTTCGGTTCGGGACACGTGGCATCGTCTGGAGGCTCGAGGCGAGGGTCGATGGATCTCGAGCCTGGAGGTTTGGCTATATGCTCGGCATGCCCACGTGGCTTCATCATAGCCGTCCGATCCAGATGATCGGACGGCATCTGTAACTTCTTCTCCTCTGCAAGGCGCAGGAGAAGGCGGGGCTCCGGCGACCTGCAGACTGCTCCGCCTCACCTGCCAAGGGCACTTGATGGTCTAGGCAGCTTTCTGGAGGCCTGACGGACGACCTGGATGTGCTGCGAAGCTCCAGAGCTGAACGACGGTGCATACCGGTGGAGCTTCGCCGGAGGGAGGACTTTTGAAGTATTGCCGATGTAATCTCCGGCCATTGAGGATCCTGCAAGGGTCAGTGGGTATCCGAAGCGTGTGCAAAGTGAAAGTGAAGTGTGTGGAGTCCCTGGACGTGGAGGAGCGGGGGACATGGGTCTCTTCTCCGGCGAGCTGCAGAGAAGGTGGGTCGGAGGTGAACGAGATCATGGAGAACTAGGAGGGTGAGCGGGGTAGTGAGCGGAGATGCTGGTGGTTGGGTGGATGTCGGAAGATGGTCAGAGGAGGTTGAGAGATTGTGTAGGTTATGGAAAAAATACGAGAAGTAACAAGAAAAGTCACCTCGCTGGAGCGAGTTGCTGGTGGAGGAAGTGACCTGGGATTGAGCTCCTTGGGGGCTCGGGGTCTTCGCCCAGCGTGCGCGGCCGGTGCACGGAGCTAGGTGGCTGCCAGAGGAGCCTCTACTCGGCGGAGGAACGCCGAGGGTCGACACCAGGCCTAAGTCGTCGACGCCTCGACGCCCCGCCTCCTCCGCTGTCACTGGAGGGGCGGGAGAGACTGGGCTTAAGACCATAAATGGTTGAGAAGGGTTGCCGGTGGCGGAGGGTGGCTTAAATAGGCGAAGGTGGTCGGGGGTTACGATGGTGGAGGACCGTTTTTGAACGGGGCGTTAATGGTGAGGGGGATAATGGCTGTGCATGGTGGGTGACGTACGAGGATGGCGGAAGAATGGGGAAGGTGTTGGTGACGTTATGTCGAGGAGGTGGTGGTTGGAGCGTCGACTAGAAATGGAAGGGGGTGGAGACGTCGTGAGTCGTAACGCTTGGAGAGAGGAGGACGATGAGTAAGGGCTGTTGGATCTTGCGATCCAACGGTCAGGATTAGAGTGCTAGCGGATGGAAGGGATCAGATCATAGATATGATCCAATGGATGTGATCGAGGCGCTAGTGGACGGATCGGATTAGGAGATGGAGGGGATCCAACGGTGAACGGTGAAGAGATGACATGGCAAGTGGAGGGCCATCAGATGGAAAGAAGATCGGGCGGTTAAGATTAAAGGGGTGACGTGGCGCATTGACGATCGAGGGATGGGAGCGGATCGAACGGCAGAGGTTGTAGGGAGACGTGGCGCGAGGAGAAGCATTGTATGATGAGAGTGATCGGGCGGCTGTGGTTTAGGCGCTGGTGAGCGGCTAAGATCTGATCTGAGAGTCAGATCAAATGGTTGGGAATAAAGCGACGATGGACGACGGAGATTGAGGCGGGCGATGGAGATCCAACGGTCAGAAGAGGCGCCGGGTGGCGGAAGTGGAAGCGGGACACGTGGGTGGCCCAGGGGACGCCACGTGGCCCAATCAGAATAATTCAAATATAAATACAAAGAAAAATAGAAAAGAAATAGTTAGAGGCCGAATTGGGAAAAAGTCAAAACATGAAAGTTGCTCGTCTCGACGAGATCTACAACTTTCGTGTAGGTCAAAAGGCCAAAAGAAGTCATTTGTACAAAACGTATTTTTAGGGGTATTTTTAAGGGGATAAAAACACCAATTTTGTGGTTTTGAGATGTTTTTGTATTTTTTAGTGCTTTTAATGGTCAGTGAATTATAGACAATTATTCTACCTAATTTTTAGGGGTTTTTGAGGATAAAATAATTACAAGGAAAATAGAGTAAATTAAATACAATAAATTAAAGGTAATTTATATACAATATAATACAAGATAAAAACAAGGAATTACAGGTGATTTTTATTGGATTGATTAAGCAGGGGGTTTAATTTGCGGCTTTTAGCATGATGAATACGAGATTCATCACAATGCTGGTGAAATTATTCGTTGATAACAAGTCCACCATTGCTTTGATGAAGAATCCTATTTTTCATGGGCGTAGTAAACACATTGACGCCAAATTTCATTTTATTCGTGAATGTATTGAAGCGGGACAGATTGCAGTGGAGTTCGTATGCACAGAGGAACAATGAACCGATGCACTGACGAAAGCGTTGTCTGCGGCAAAGTTGGAAACAATGCGACTTATGATGGGCCTTCGCAATCTTGGGTCACATCAAGATTAGGGGGAGTATGTTGGAACTAATCTTAGATTGGCCGTCTCCTTTCCATGCATTTCGGGTGTGAGTACGTGAGAGTCTTTGGTTGCATGTATCGTGCAGTTGCACGGGTCCGTGTCCATAGGATAGTTAGGATATTTCCTAATTTCATTCATTCTATTGTTAGCACATTGAGATGCTATAAATAAATGTAGATGCACTCGGCACAGAGCATCGCGTAGCAGTGCACGAGCACTTCGTTTGTTCTCTTCAGAATTTGAGAGACCATATTTACTTGTGTGTGAGGTTCTTTTGTGATTTCTATCATAATCCCTACGGCAGAATCTGCTACAGCAAAAGATACAGCAGAGGGGCTATAGCAGACGATCCGCTCCGGGTGTAGGACACGGGTTCCATCGTCAGAGGGGGGGGAATCCTCTGAACCAACCGATGAGGATCCGGTAGTGGGATGTGATTGGCGTTCATCTCCATCTACATCGGACTGTTCAGCAGTGGGTCACTATAGAAACTAGAATCGGATCCATTGTCTAGCGAGATGATATTGACGCGTAAGCCATGATCAACGTGACACAGCGAGTCGCCTCAGGAATATATTCCCCCGCACGTTATTGCATACTCTAAGGCCCTGTTTGGTTGGAGAATAGGACCTGGAATAAGGGGCAAATTCTCCTCCCGGCACGATTTCCAGTGGTACGACTATTCCCCATTATTCCATCTTATTTCACTCTTATTCCTATCTTTATCCCAACTTACCTACTTTATTTCATCTTATTCTCCTTATTCTTATCCTCTCGCCGAACAAAGAGTAGACCTTTATTCTCCTTATTCACCATCCTTATTCCTGCTTATTCTCGAACCGAACACACCCTAATCATGGTGCAACACAAGACGAGTGATTACCCAGTCCCCAGATAAAGCTGTGACCGACAAGGCTATCTATCTATATCATTCTCTTCTCACACCACAGACCTGTGTGGTTACCGGGTTGGACTGGATTGGGCTGGGTTGGGATATCCTCCTGTGAACAGTAGTTGTTTGGAGGATTGGGATGGTTGGAATGATAATTGTGATGTGATGTGACATTGATTATGTGTTATATTAACTTTTTTAATTATTATAATATATTTTTTATGTTAATAAGTGTATTTGAACAAGGTTAAAAACCATTATACCAAAGAAATTGTATGACCAATACAAGTAAGCTCAGCCCAAGAATGCAGAGTTAGAGCCAGGGGTATGCCAGGATACCCCGAGGTACCCTGGAACCAAACAGGCCCCATGTGTTCCACGCAAAGGCATGTACGGGTAGGTAATATAGGCATGCATGTGAAGCTTGTGTAGGTTTGAAGAATAAGCACGTGAATAAAAGCTCTCGTCAGGAAGCCGTTTTTAATCTTTGTTTTTGTTATCTATATTTCATTATTTCACTTTATTTCATCTTTATTTTTATCTTTATCCTACTTTATCTACTTTTATTTTACTTTATTTTCTTTATTCTTATCTTTCCAATCGAACAAAGAATAAACTTTTATTTTCTTTATTCATGTTTATTCCCGAACAAAACATCCTTTAGTATGTAGCTTCCGGTGCTCCATCATATTTACCTTGGTGTAATACTTGCATCAGAAATGGTGTTTTTTACACAATGTTTTAGATACTTATTAGAGATGAATTATTATGATCCTGTTTTAAAATTTATAATATTTACATAAATAGCAGAATTTTGAAGATGTGGAATATTTTAAAGAATTTTTATCACGTGTATTTTTAACTTCTGCAATACTAATTATGTCCCTACGTTTTTTATAATATCAATTATGTCACTGACTTCTTAAAAAATCCACTGTTTTGCCTTTTCCTTAGGTAAAGTCTGATATTACACAAAAAAAAGAGGTGTAACTGAAATCACATAAGTTAAGAATGATACAAGTGATAAAAAAATAATATTTTAAATGATAATCTTTACAATTATCTTGATTGTAATTAATTAGGATAAATCTTAATAAAATGCACCATCTATATTGTGATTCCTAATCAGTTACGAAACTTATAAACTTTACGAAGGATTATGGAAGCTTACAGAAGCTTGTTTGAGCGTATCAACCTCTTGATATGGTTTTAAGAAATGCAAATTTCTGTGGCCATGGCCAAAAACGTGACTACATGTTTTTTTTGAATCTTTGATCAGTAATGATCGAATTTCATTTGTTACGTGAAATCTAACCCTCCCCCCCCCCCCCCCCACAAGTAAAAAGTATTTATTTTTTGTGTTATAACAGCAAAGTAAACATCAGATCTTAGATATTTAAACGGTAAACAAAAACTAAGGCGTTTACAAAAGAGCATTGAACAACCTGATCAAGGAAAGTAGACATCTCCCATGGAGATCCACCACGACTAGGCCATGTCTTCTACCACTCCCGGAAAGGTTTATCGCGCATTTTCCGAGTGAATCCGATAGTTGGAGTGAGGGTTGCTGCGATTTCCAGTTCTTTACACGGGCTAGAGTAGACGTCTACATTAGTAAAAAAAACTGGATCAATAAATCAGACCCAGCAAGCATGCAATTGTATATACCAAGATGTCTGGAATGTTAATGCAGATAAAAGTAAAAGAATATGATTTACTACACGAAAGTCGTTGTATTAACGTGATTTTCCTCAAGGTTGTAACCAAGGGGAAAGAATTCCAAAAAAGTCGATGCAATTAAATAAATCATGATGCATGCCCAGTTCAGAAGATTTACAGTGATCCCCGCACTCTACATGTGGGATGCAATACAGAATTGAACATTTTACACTTGCAAACGATAAAACTGCACCTATCGGATAGTTCTAATTAGTAGGAAGAAGTGAACTGAATTTGACTAAGTTAGAACGATCTAAGGTATGTGTTATTAAAGTGAATGTGTGGTCTTAAATTATGAAGAGCACATACAAGTTTGAAATTACACTATCGTTGTCAATTCTAATTTGACCACTCTAGTCAGGCTCCACCTCGCCGGAGAGTGAAATAGGTCTGACACACTACAAAAAAATCCAGTTCGGTAACATACTTGAGATTCCAAACGGAAATCGTTGGAAATGTGTAATTATTACAAAATAAAATAAATGCAGACAAAAATAAATTCTCAAGGCTCTACATTCTCTCGCAACTCGGCTCAATCTTAAATTTATTTGAATCCTTCGGTCGGCTTATTTCCCAGAAAAAGTTAGCCTTCAATGCTCCTGAGTTGCTTGGCCACCTAAGCGGCTGCTCCGTTGTGTCGGGTCCCTCGCACCAAAACAAGATGGTAGTCAAAGAGATAGACATGAAATAATACAAAAATAAAATAAATAAAATAAAATAAATGTAAGAAAATAAATAAAGAAATAATTACAAGAAAATTGGGGATCAAACTACCTAAGGGCGAAAAAACTAAAAACTAAATTATCTAAAAATCAACAAAAGCAATGCATCCTCGACAACAGTACCATTTGAAAAACCCTAAAAATGCCATGGTTATTTATATGGAATTAACATTTAATGTGAACGTTGTAGGTAGACAATTCAGAGTAATCAAAAACTGTTAATTAATTCTCCAATTGAAGCAAGCGGTCAAATTATTTTTTTTACTTGGACAAGCCCTAGGTCGAACACAGGGAGGCTATTGTCTCCTTAGGTTGATTTATAGTCGATCTAGAATTAGGTTTTCATATAGGTATTTTTTGTATTTTTAAACGCAATTGATGAATGAAATGCAAATTTGGTAAATTACAGGGCTTAAGCTGCAAATTTCATTCAAATGAAATCCAAACCCAATGAAATTTGAACACGAGATGAATAATGATGAAATTAAGCTACTGTAATTTTTTTGGAATTTTTGGATGCAATATGAATTAATTACTAATGAAATATGCATACTAGGAGATTTTGAGAAATTTAATTTTTATAAATATCAAACTAAATTATTTCTAAGAAATAAAAATACCCTGCATGAGTCTATGTAAGAGCTATCCAAGAAAAATTCTAAACCTTAGAAATAATGAGTTTTCAGTCTATTAAAAAATCAATTAATGAAATCACTATTTATTTTATTCTGACCACATTGTACGTGCAAATGACATGAAATTTGGGAAAATGTATAACAACTTAAACTCTACCTACTATGAATTTTTGAGAATTTTTGGAGCAACAGATAATTTAATATCAATTAAAGAGCATGAAGTAGGTAAATATGCTATTTTCCACAAAAATAATTATATTAAATAAATCGCAGCTCACAAAAATTCAATCAAACAACCACAATGATCAGCATAGTTTGTTCTACAACAAATAATTTTTAAAATGATAAAATGATGTTAAATGAAGGTTCAAAATGATGCCCAAAGATAGGGGTCTAAATGCAATATTATAGAAATAAAATAAATTAATAAACATGCATAGTGACTGAGATGCCATTACCGATATTGTGGAGGGCTATATTGCGAAGTTCCATGAAGGCACGTGCACCTCACGCGCCTCCTGGAAGACAGTGACCTTGGTGGAATTTGTGTAAGATGTTGGGGGTTTGTTGCAATTTTTCCAAGGGGCGCGCACGCTGCACGTGCCCTTGCTGGGGAAGGGCCGACTTGCAAATTTCTGATCTTGTGGTGGCTCATGAGGAATAAGGGCAGACGAAGGGTCTACGAGCGGGCGAGGGCCGCGAGGACGGCGATCGCAATGCGGCGAGAGGGCATGTCAATGTCGGTGCTGCTCCAGGCGACACACGCTCAAAGCTCGATGGCGACCAGAGGTGAGGTGTTCAACTACAGTTAGGTGAGGCAGTGAGCTGGCGGTACTGATGTCGGTACTGCTCTAGGCGACACACGTCCGAAGCTCGATGGCACGGCTGGAGGGCATCGATGTCAGTGCAGCCGCATGTGGAGGAAGGTGCGAGGGAGCGAGGCAAATGCGCTAGCGGCGAGCGACAATGAGATGGTGGTTAGGCGGAGGTGAAGGTGGAGTGCTTCGATCGTGTTGTTGAAGCGCCATCAGAGTTTGGTCGAGCCTCGCCATGCATCGCCCAACATTGGAGGCAACGACCAAGGAGCAGCTTCGTGCTCTTGACCTCTTCAGCGATCGAATCGACTCCAGCCCATGTTTAAGAGACGACACACTACAGATAAAGCTTCTCCTTCCCATGTTCTTTCTTCTCTCCTCGCACCACCATGTTAGCTCGCACCACTCTGTTCCTCGAAGCATGCACCCTCAAACCTTCTCCTTCTCTGACTCGCTCGGTCATGCCCTTAGTTTACCGCCACCTTCAAGCTCCACCGCCTCCATCGACCTATGTCCACCTCCGCGTTCCTCGCCTCACCCCATCATGCCTCTACACTCATTCTGATCGTAGAGCCTGCACAACCATCTCAGCCTTCACGTTTGACCACCGAGCTCCCAACTGCGCCTCCAGTCGTTCAGTCATGTGTCGGTCGACCTTCAGCTCGCTCCACCGCCACCGACTCCTCCCACCCTTTATAGTCGTTGGATGGGGCAATAGCCCTTGATCCAATGGCTCTCTGACTTCCACATGCCCCTCCCCGAGCCTCGGCCCTCGCCTCGATACTCGGGTCGACCGAAGCTGCGTGAAGCCTCCGACGCACCTGAAAGATGTTAAATAGGCTCGGTATCCCGAGTCTTTGTCTCCGTCCTCGAACCGTCCCCACTACGTGCACCTCAGGTGTTGCGGGGGCACTTTACGTCCAATCCCCTACCGATCCAACATATTATAAAAATGGCCTCGTCGAGGGAAAATTATGCGAAGGCCCCTATAGGTTTTGTATATTGCCGATAAGTCCTTCCAAGGATTTATAGGAAATAAAAACTCATATTTTTATTATCAATTAGTCCTTGGATCTTAATTTCATCATATCTTACTCATTCGAACGTCGATTTTTGCGGACAATATCATTTTGAAGCTTGTTGAACATTCTATCATTTCATATATCTTGTGGACAAATTTGAAGCTATTTATGGATAATTATTATTTAAGGATCCATGTTGACCTCAGGCTAATTTATCGATATATTTCTGCTATTTTATATTGAGAGACTTACTGGTTCATTTTGCAGGGATTTGATTGAGAAGAACCACATTTAATTAATCCTCTCATGACTATTGATCATACTCTTTGAATTAATCTTTGCAGGAGTGTAATAGAGGAGGAATTAATTTAATTACTTGACATTTTATGTGATAAAAATCCTTTTAATTGAGGATTAATTTACAAGGAATTTTGAAGACAAAATATTCATCAAGTGAACTCTTTATTGCAGGATTATCCATTAATTTTTCTTTTGACATGCAGCCTGAACATCAATTGATAAATATTTCTTGAATCAATTTCGATCTGTGATTTCATTTGAGGACTAATTGATTATTTGAATTGAGGATTTAAAAGATATAATCATATATCATGTGCTTCATTTGAAGACTAATTAATTATTTAAATTTATTTAAAATCGTGCAACTAGAAATCAATGATCCCTGTGTTCGACATTGGTATACCTACCAAGTAAAAACTCTCCACAATATTCAAGAATTGTGGTTTTTGATAGATCGCTTCTCATCATCTCCTGTACTACAATTACCGACTTTTAAAGAGGTGGAAATCCGCGTCCATCAGTAAGTTACGCATAGCACCGATTGCTCCCAAGCGTACCTCACTTCTTCTTCCTCCTCCTCATATGCCCGAAGAGAGTTGAGGTTCTCCTTCTTTGGACAATCGCGTGCCCTATGCGGTCCGTCGCGTATGAAGCCCCCTTGCTCTTGGCTTGCTCCCTCTTCTTGGAGTACTCCCGTTCCTTCGTTGGTGGCTCCTGGGCAATGCCTCTGCCCTTGTCCTTCAGTCGTGCCTTCAGCTTGCTGATGAACTCATTCTCCTCGACTTTGTGGCTTGGTTCGGTCCCGTAGTTGACCAACGCATCTGCCACCACGATTGTTGAATTCAGGTCGTTCACATCCTACCTCCACAGTTCAGCTTGCACCCAACTTTGCAACCTGGTCGTGAAGTTGAACAGCTTCTCTTCCTCTGACATGCCCTTGATGTCCAGTAGCAAAGACGTAAACTACTTCACGTACACATGAACAGTGCATGTTTGTTTCAAACGTCGAAGAGCCTCTCGTGCAATCCACACAGTATTCTTCAACATGAACTGCACCTTCAATTCCATGACTAGATCATCCCAGCTAGATATCATCGGTCTCACCTCGTTTATTGTACGACTCCTCTACCATAACTTGGCATCACTCAACTTGTACATCGATGTCAAGCCCACGTTCTCAGCTTCTCTCATCTTGGCCACCTCAAAATACACTTCCATGTCCCCTAGGAAATTCTCCAAATCATTCGCACTCTGAGTACCTGTGAAGTGTTTGGGTTCGAGTAACTTCGGTCGCCGCACCTTCGTGGAGCTCCTGTTATTCGTCATAGCCTTCTTAATGAGAAAGATCTTGTGTAGATCCTCTAGCATCGTACTGAATGCCTCCAGCTTGTCCTTCAAGGAATTAATCTGTTTCGAAGGAAGTTGAGACTCGTCCTCAAACCCAATCCTTATGATGCGGGATCCTCCAGGATTACAATGTGGTGGCCATGAATCCCAATGGTGGACCCCATCTTTGCCACTACTTGCTCCAATATTACAACACGCTCGGTAACACCCACCATCTTCGTTATGTCAATTGAAGATAATGTTGCACCAACAAGTTCCTCTTCTCCAGCGATTAACTACACCAACAGTTGCTCTTAGCTTTACCCAATCTCTTGATACCAACCAAACGCTTATACCAACTTCGTGCCATGCTCCACTTCTTCTCAAACTTGCACTTTCTCACTTACTGACGCTCTGGCACTATCACTAGCATAAATTCTAGATCGCTCAAGAACACTCTCAAGAACTCTCTCGATAATACAACCACTCAATCACACAAGCTTGTGCACAAAGTTTCTTCTCTTATTAGAAAGGGAGACTCACTCTTGAGTAGGTCTGTACAAATGAGCCACCACCCCTCCTTATATACAAGACTCAAGAAAAATCCAATGGACATTCATTATTACATAATAATGACAATAAAGACTCAAGACTCTTCAAGTTCTATGGTAACCTTTCAAGTTCCATAGCAACCCTTCATCTTCTCGTCTTTCGACTCTTTTATTATCCTTTTGTCTTCCCGCATGGTTGACGCCACATCAATCTCCCAGTCATCAGCACACTCGTGTTTAAATGCTTTCTGATGCAGCTTTGCCGTAATTTGTCGAGTGGCATCAAACACTTTGTCTTGTGCCAAATGAAACCCATGGACACCATACCCTCATGCAGTAAACTCATCCTTAGCGCTCCACGTGCTATGATGAAGTCTATCAGAACTTCGCTACCGTGGCCTCTAGACCAGTTCCATATACGTTACAAGCATGCTCGACAAGGCTTGTACTCAGCACCTGCAATGCTCCATGTTTCCTTGGACCACCACGCATCACTATGGATACCGTGTGCCTTTATGCATATGCATGTGTGACTGTACCGCATTGTACCGATTTACTACATACCACCTTGTTGCGCTCGTGTATGTATTGTTGCCGGTATCCACTATCATGTCTTACACTATTATCTGTACTCGTTGTGCTCGCACTGCTACAAGCTCCACAACACTCTACTACTGAGCAGTATCCTCTGTGACGCTTATCTATTGTCACATACGGTTAAGCCTCCAAGACTCCATGGATAAACTCTGTGCTACCCAAGTACTTTAGACTTCTCCTGAAATAAGCTCCATCGATCATTCCTGTGCATCCGCTACCATGTATGTACGCTCGATCAAGGAATTTGGAGGGGTGACAACTGCCATGGATGTACTAGGTCAAATATTACCATATTTGTCTTGTCTTCTGAGATGCATATTTATTGATGCAAATATTTTCACTGTGAGTCTGCATTATCCTGATATATGTTTATGACTCTCCCTTTCATTTTTGTAGAAGAGATACATGTTTACCTACAATAACCCAAATTTGTGTACTACTTGAGGTACAATTTTCTTGTACAGGCATAACCACAAGAAAAGGCTTACCTTTATGAAAGCTTTCTGATCCAATGGCCTATACCATTTCCGCCTATTCACTCTTCAGCCAACCACGTGTCCACCGCCTGACCGTTCGATCTCAAACGATCGAACGACAAAGACTCTGTCTCCTACCCTGCCTTCTTTGAGCTGCTCCAAAGACCTCTGCCAGCTCTTTATCAGTTAATCGAACTATGTCCTCTTCCCGTCGCAACTCGATCAACGCCACTTGGATCATTTTCTTACGTCAACCCTTTCCTAACCTCCTCTGATATTGATGACCCTAACGACCCATTCATTAAAGACCCATATCCACCTAAGGTCGAATCAATCTGCCACCCTTGAGAGACACACTCCAACCTCAAACAGACCTCGATGTTAGCTAAGCCCTCAGATTTAACGATGACGACAAGTTCTCTTCTGTCTGAAGCATGATCCACTGGCGTTGATCCGTGTTGAAGCTACTCCTCCAAGAGCTATTGAGTTTCTAACCTTTGTTAGTTGCTTTGATGCGAAGATCATAGCCGTGCTTCCAGCCACTCCACTCCACAAATGAAGCCAATTACAAGTAACCCCCACCATTTCTTCTCTCCGGATCTTCCCCATCTCATCTCTTCTTTTCTTTCCGTTCTTCACTATATACTATCTCATATTCCCACCTTGTTTCCAACTTGATCTAGAAATCCAAATGACAAACGACCAAACACTGTCACCCTTCCTCCCCTCAACTATCTCCAAAAGTACACAATTCAAACCTATCGAAATAAATAAGCTAGAAAAAACACCATAGAGATTCTACATCAACCAACAAAGCATGATATTTTCTTTCTCCCGTATTCTCTATATCCATTCTTCAGAAGAGGCTTCTTATTCATCTCCTTGAGTTTTAGCACCCTCAACATCCTCTAATGAGCAAGCTTTCAACATCCGATCAACCAAGAGAATACAGTGGTCTTCATACCCGGATTTTGACTAGAAAACGCCTCATGATGGACTCCAAACAAATGCACAACCCAAGTGGTAGAAGGCAATTAGGTATAAAGAACACAAGGATGGCAATCAAATCCGTGTTAAGCAGCATTAGGCGAACACCTTGTACGAGCTGTCCTTCCAGCTAATTTGCTTCCTTTGTAGCTTCTCAACCTAAGGCAGCTAAATCCACCAACTTGATCTTGCCATAAGCCAAAGGTAAACCCCATGTATGTTAGTAGTAAATCCACTAACGACAATCGCAAACTTTGCCCACAAGCAATTTCTTCATGCAACATGCAAGGGACAAATGCCAACTTATCACCATTGATTTTGAGGCTCAAAAGCTCACCAAAAAATATAAACTTTTATTCACAAGGCCATTTATAAAAAAAAAAAGATAATGTCATCCGCATATGGTATCACTAGAATCAATAGCTCCACCCTCATAGCTTCATCCCCTACACAGGTCCCAACTCTCACAGTCTGGTCTACCATAACCGCTAGCACATTTGCCACAATTACAACCAACAATGTTGCAGGAGGAAAACCCAGTCTGACTTACCTATGCACCAAGAAGAAACCATCCTCCAAGCACTTGATCAAAAACTCCAAGCAAGAGATCGCCGTGACAGAAACTTCATCTACACAATCCAAAGTTCCCAGAAGCCACGAAAAAGAAGAGAAGCTCAAATGAATATCCAACATACTGAATCATATGCTTCCATTGGCATGTCTCCTCCAAATAGCAACAATCTCAGCACCCATTGCCAAACTGTCCATCATATGCCACCCCAAACAAAAGCCGTCTACAATGAAATAATGTCATCAAGACTCAAGAATAATCAATTAGCAGCAAAACGACCACAATAATATAAAAATCACTGGAAAACACAATTGCGATGTAAATGTTCTGCCCGTTCAACCACCCTCGGTAACAGAAAGATGAGTGCCATGTTCAGCTTGTCGGAAACAAAGCTGTGTTCTGAAGTTTGTCGATCAGGTTCACGCTATCATTCTCCACAATATCACAAAGACTCACCCAAACCACGTGACCCATCTTCATTAGGCCTAAACCCCGCAGCTCAAAACTCCAGAAGATCAAACTATCGAACAAGCCCCTCAACCTGCACCAGAATCAGCCTGCTCACCCTACAACCCAACCACCGCCAACCAAGCCATGGACCTGTCTGCTTGAATAACAGAAGTAACCATACACCACTTTGTTGATCTTCTGATAATCATGGGACACACTGCTATCCCACAATGATGCAATGATTAGACCACTTTTGCCATGATCTCTAGTTTCAATCACTTATGTCTTGATCTTTGTTTCCATTCCATCTCACAATTCTTGTACTCCACGATTTTCTGCTGTATCTTCAGTTCATCCAACCCAATGTTGATTGCTGATCAAGGTCCAATCATCCTCCAAACTGTCGAGCCTAACAAACACATCCGCTGCAGCCAGCCTCTTCTGCATTCGCCGAGCTGGGGTATCCTTCATTTAAGTAACATTCTCCTAATTGCTGCCAACTTCCCAGCCATCCTTCCACTATCCGACGCCCCTCAATCTGAAATTTGCCCAAAATTATGACTATTGAACATTATTGAATAATATTTGTGTATGCTGCAACGACTGGAAACAGATAAAACGAAAAGGTGGATAGTATCATTAACACTGTTGAACAACATTAACAGTCACGTGAGGACCCAAAAAATCCAACCCAGAGAAAGCTGATTCATAATTCATTAGATGTAATTCAACATTGTGTAGCACATCTGACAATTAAATAACTGTATGCTTCCATCTAAATTAGAGATAATGAGAGCAGGCCAATAACCAATAATTTGGCATCTCAAATAATCTACATTGTAGACAGATAACAAACTATCCTACTCACGACCAATACAAGTACCTTCAACAAGTCTGTACGCATACGCATCAATTGGTTCAACTAGACATAAGTTTAGGACCATTGTCGGGCATTCCCATCCCAGCAGCCAATTCAGCATCCAGTTGTGTATGAGGAGCCGGTCCATTCATCTGTTTGACCCTATAACACAAGTTAATCATGCATTAAAAATACAAATAGCATTGCTAATGAAAAAGGGAAACGAAAGAAATGTCACAAAACAGCAGGAAACAAAAGTTAATAGAGAGGAAAGCTTTCCCTACAACAACAAAGAAACAAAGGAATAAGATGGATTCGCACATGCCATTCACATCCATTTAACATTACAACCAGCACTTGTAGGTGATTTTGTCCAGATTGACCAATTTTCTTTTGGCAGAGCTAACCTCGATAATGGCTTGCGGATGTAGGCCAACTTAATTATCATATATGCTTTCAGTACTACCACCAACTGGGTAAATATTATTTGTTATAGCATTATGAAAAATAAATAAAGCTCAAAAGTAAAAGCCTACACACATGACTACCCAAGAGTATTTTCGCCATTTCATGATGCATATTGATCAAGAAAAAAGATGACTCAGGGAGCTTATGGCACATAAAACAAACAAAATCCACTCCAGCAAAACTTGGACTTCAAGATATATTGAACTACAGTGAACAATCTTCTTGCTTTCATTTACCAAAAATTTGAGGTGGATAAACACTTCCTACATGGCTTCTTTGCTAAAGATTGAGAAATTTTAGAAAAATATGAACCAAAAGCAAGCATTTTTGGATGTTGTGGGACTATAAGTACGAGGCAAGGTCCATCCATACATGAAGATCAATCCTTAAGCATGCCTGGCATCGGATTATGTATGTAAATATAATAAATATTATTTTCATTGTTTCTTTGATGGTCCCCAACCTGCCCTATTAGAATTAACAATCCAACCTTTCAGACCAAGAAGCCAAGTTTTCTATGAATTTTCTTTCATTTTCCTTGCATTGGTGCCACACTAATCGTCTCCCTTATACTCTGCACTCTTACATACAACATTTGTATATAAATTTAAATCTTCAAATTAGACAAAAAAAATTGCACTATTTTTAGCCAATTATTTATGCATGGCATCTAAACGATAAATTTTGAAGAGATCTCTGATAGCTCACGTCTCCCAATGTATCCCGAAGTCTTACATATTTTGTAAGGATACCATTAAAGATGGTATTTACGGAGTCGAGAAAATCAGGTTGTTCAAGAATGTCGCAGCTCGTCCGATACTCAGAAATGCCCTCCAACGTGAAGGAGGAATTGCGTGCATATATAGTTGAAGAAATAAGAAAATTTACTCCTGAAACCCAGGGTAAATTCATGAATTTCTGTCGAATATCGATATCCAATCGAAATCGAAATTCGACCGAAATGACCGAAAATCCGATCGAAATTCCACCGAAATTCCATCGAAATTCTGTTTTGGTCGATACCGAAATGGTGACCGAAACCGACATCTAGGGCCTTGGGTAAATTACATAAGGTAGACATAAAGAAATAAAATAATTGAAAAGGTACACAGGAATGTAGAAATATCTCAACGCTCCCCCTCAAGATGGAGCATAGATATCAATCATGCTCAACTTGGACGAACACTTTTGAAATAGCCCCCTGAGTAATGCCTTGGTAAAGATATTTGTTGTTTGCTCCCATGAACTAACATGAGTAGGAAATCAAACCCTTCTGGATCATATCTCTTGTATAATGGCAGTCTACCACAATATGTTTCGTTCCTTCATGGAATGTGGGGTTGTTGCCAATGAAAAGAGCAACCTGATTGTCACATTGGAAGGGCATGGGAAGAGGCAACTCTATAGTTAGGTCCGTAAGAACGTATTTGACCCACATGATCATCTTTGTGCTAGCTTGCGTCATAGCCCTGTATTCTGACTCAGCACTCAATCTGGCAACCACGGTTTGCTTCTTGCTCTTTCATGAAACCATGGAATTCCCTATAAAGTATAAACACAGCAAAGTCAGAGGTAGACTTTCTATCCTTTGGACACCCAGCATAATCTGCATATGTACGTGTTGTAACTGAGACAGATGTGTCCATGTTGAAAAGAAGTCGCGTACCATATGAAGACTTCAGGTATCTCATAATCATATGGACTGCATCCATATGTGTTTGTCTGGGTTGTTCTATAATCTGACTCACTTTGCTCACAACAAAGGATATGTCGGGCCTGGTAATAGTCACATATAGTAGCTTGCCAACAATCTCCATGTACCTCCTCTTGTCGACCTCCTCAGTGTCATCATCATATAATTTCATGCTCGGATCAATAGTAGTAGAAGGTCTACAATCTGCCATGCATGTCTCTAAAAAAAGATCTGTAACCTACTTCCTCTGGGTCATCACAAGACCTCGTTGGTTCCTGGCGAACTCCAGCCCAAGGAAGTAACGTCCAAGGTCCTTGGTCACAAACTGTTGACCTGGGAAGTTCTTGGCACCCTGAATGACGTGCTTGCCATCCCCTGTAAGAATAATGTCATCAACATAAACAAGAATGACAATAGTACCTCTCTGGGTCTTCTACACAAACAAGGAGTGATAAGCAGTTGATCGCACAAATCCTTGCTAATTTATCAAGTTCGAGAGCTTCTGGAAGCATGCTCTTGGACTCTGCTTAAGAACATAGATAGCCTTGTGTAACCTACAAACCTTCTGACCCCCCCCCCAGTAGCAAATCCAGGTGGTTGTTGCATGTAGACCTCCTCCTATAGATCACCATAGAGGAAGCCATTCTTCACATCAAGCTTGTACATGGGCTAATCTCGTGTCATAGCAATGAAAAGAAGAATACACAAAGTAGAATGCACGGCAACTGGAGAGAAAGTATTGTAATAGTTCACCCCATATGTCTGGGTGAACCTACATGCCACAAGGCTCGCCTTATAGCGATCCACACTGCCATCTGTACGGTGTTTCACAGTGAATACCCATCTATATCCCACAACAGACGCGTCAACTGGAGCAACAACAAGACTCCACGTACTACGTGACTGTAGCGCGGCCATCTCCTCTATAGCCAAGCGCCAGCAACTATCCTTCAATGACTCTTCATAATTCCGTAGAATTGTCATGGCAAATAGAGCCACTGCAAATCTATGAAAATCCCCTGTTAGACGATGAAATGAGACCTGAAAAGCAAGGGGATATGAAGCACTAGATCGTTTCTGCTTTCGAACCGCAATAGGAATATCTATGTCAGAGGGAACATTCATCTGTGGGCTATTTCCAGCAATGATTCCTACTCAGCTATATCTCCAGGCCTATCGTCAGAAGCTATGTTATCAAAACAAACATGGGGCATACAGGATGATTGGCGATGACCATGAGCAGAAGTAGTCCAACAGGTATAGAATTTAGGTAAAGTTAGAACAAGTGGCGCATGTGACTGGGTAGTAGGAAGGGGTGGGGGAGGTGGTGGTACTGGTGGAAGTGGCGGAGGAGGTGGGACAATAGGCACTGGAGGAGGTGGTGAATAGCTCGTAGGAGGAGGA
Source organism: Ottelia alismoides (assembly GCA_037367405.1). Lineage (NCBI taxonomy): Eukaryota > Viridiplantae > Streptophyta > Magnoliopsida > Alismatales > Hydrocharitaceae > Ottelia > Ottelia alismoides. Next base: position 9,433 of record JAZKJV010010132.1, on the reverse strand, counting down.
GGCATGTGGACATCATCATCTGAGTCCGCTGAAGCCAACCTGTCACCTTTAGGAGAGAAGTACATTACAGATTCAAAAAATGAGAGATCAGCACTGATATAGTATTTTCTGCACAAAGAGTCATAACACAGGTATCCCTTATGAGTCCTGAAATGCCCAACAAACACACATTTGACAGCTTTAAGAGAGAGAAGACCTGAAGTCAATTGGTGAACAAAAGCAACAGATCCGAACATACAAGGAGTGAGTGAGAATAACTTCTTCTCAGGAAAAGCTATGGAGAAAGGAATTTTCTCACCCAAAACAGACGATGGCATACAATTCACCAAATAGAATGTTGTGACTTGTGAGTACCGCATTACCCCAAAACGAATGTGGTGATGGGGCGAGCACCAACGAGTGCGTCCCCCGTTTTGGAGCTTCAAAAAAAAAACGAATGCGGTGCACGATTCTGAATGAGAAGAGTCTGAGAAACATCAAGAAGATGATGATGCTTTCTCTCAGTAATACCATTTTGTTGAGATGTGTAAGCACAAGATGTTTGATGAATAATCCCTCGAGATGAAAGAAAATGATATAGAGCATGAGTATATAATTCCAAAGCATTATCAGTTCCTACAAACTTCACAGAGATAGAGAAAACATTCTGCAATGTTTCGATCACATCTCCTGCTTCAGATTTATTTTTCAAAAGAAAGACCCATGACAATCGTGAAAAATCATCCATGGCCACAAGATAAAATCTGTGTCCCTGTTGATCAGGAACACGACTCGGACATCAAATGTCAACATGAAATAACTCAAAGAGGGAGCTACTGCTCTGACTCTGACGATTGGAAAAACAAAACGATGATGCTTCCCCAACTGACAAGCCTCACACTGAAAGGAAGAACCAGGCAAAATATGTCGCAGCATATGACACATCTTCTGAAGAGGGAGATGACCAAATCGAAGGTACCAAGTGAACGAAGAGCCGGATCCAGACGAATGAGAAGATATGCCTGCATAGGGAGTCCAAACCAGGAATTAAAGGTCACCCTGCTCACGACCACACCCAATCACTTTGCCCATAAGGATGTCGTAAAAAACAAGAGACGATGGGTCAAAAATAGCTCGACAATATAGATCTTCGTAACCTGACTAATAGATAATAAATTCATAGAAAATCAAGAGCATGCAACACATTCTGCAAACGCATTAAAGGTGTCAAAGTGATCTCCCCATATCCTGTTATTGGGGAATGAGTCCCATTAAATATCACAATTGTTCTTCCTAGTGGAACATGTCTATATGACTTAAGTTGTTGTCGGTCTCCACATAAATGATGTGTTGCACCGGAGTCCATAATCCACTATGTAATCTCATATCCATGACAGGATGTAAAAGCATAAGTACATGCGGTGTTAGTTGTAGTAGAGGTACTAGTAGAAGTTGAGGTTGCCACATCTGAATTACCTCTCGAAGATGATGAAATTGAAGGAGGTATAATATCCCTCAGTCTGGCTACAAGATGATCAAACCTCTAATCTAAAGTAGAAGCAGCAGGAGACTCAATCTGCTCTGCTACGCGGACTGATGCCGAGAAACCATGCTTGGAGTAGCATGTCTCCTCGATATGACATGGGCGATGACAAAAGGAGCAGGGCTGATGAATGTGACCTCCTTTACTACGAGGTACGCGTCCACGGAAGGTAGAAGAGCCTCCTCTTCCTCAAGAAGTTGCCATAGTCGAGGAAGTCTGTCTAGTGATTGAGGATGGAATAGTAATCATGTTGAGCCTGCGGAACGCCTCCTCCATGGGAGGAATAGTAGTATCCGCTAGAATCTGGGAGCGAGCAGCATCATATTCGGGATCAAGGGTTGCTAGGAATACCCCAACCATTAGGGATGAAAACGAATACAAATATATTCGTATTCGTCCGTATCCGCATTCGTCAAATAGAGGATATGGATGTTAGTTTCTTGTATCTGACGAATACGAATGCAAATGTCCAACATTTGCCAAATACGAATATGAATACGAATATAATATCCTCAACTTTGACGAATATGAATGCGAATATGAATGTCGAAAATTTTAAGGATACGAATACGAATATTTATTTTTTGAAGGATATGAATACGAATCTTAATGCGAATGTTCAAATTCTGGATGATACCAATACTTACAAGAAATACAAATAAGTAAGTTTGGTAAGCATTCTTCTATTATTTAGTTATATCTTTACATTTTCTTTTATTATTTAGTTATTTTTTATGTACATATTCATTATTAAAATATTTAATACACTTTTTATACAATTACGAACCTAAAATATTTATAGCTTTTAAGTAAATTTGGACATGTATAACATTCGTATATTAATTCGTATTCGTTTGTCAAATATCTGTATCCGAATTACCAATATTCATTTTGTATTCGTATTTGAGGATATGATTTTACATTTTACACATTCGTGTGATATTCGTATTCGTATCTGAATTTTAAAAAGGATGAGGATATGGTAACACCTATATTCATATCCATATCTGATTGTTTTCATCCCTACCAACCATGGTAGCATTCCTATATGTCTTCTGTTGCTCCGGAGTCGCCGTTAGGGGCATGAAACTGTAGAGCTTCTCAAACATCCCATGCAAGGATATATACAATGAATACAGAGGGCGTTTGTTCTGCTTGATAGTAAATATGTCATGCTTCTCAAACATCCCATACAATGATGTATATAATGAATGCAGAGGACATTTGTTTTGCTTGATAGTAAATATGTCATGTTGGAGTTGGAGGATCTTCGTCTCGTTCCTCGTTTGAGAATATGTTGTTGTAAGGATACCCCACATTGCTTGAGCAATAGGCCAATGTAGCACATCATTGGCAATCTCAATCGTCAATGTACCAGAGAGACAAACTTTGGCATAAACGTCGTTCGCCTCCCACGAAGCATTTACCCGTCTTCTCCACTAACTCCTCGTCAGTAAGAATATGTTTCTTACCATTTGACTTCATCAAGCTCATGAACTTACATAGCACAGAGCTCATGACTTGTCCTGTCCATTTTGACAATAGGCGTTTTGGACCTCAGAATGCACATGTGGCAAGTACATCAACCTTGTTCTCAGATATAATGCCGGAGGCTAAGGTTTTGTAGACCAAAAAGTCAATGTCTACACAAACATACAGGGATTTGAATGCATGTATAGACTAATGCACCCAAATCCATCAACCAAATAACGAGCCCGACACCGGCACGTGTAGGCGCGAACATTGAGGGGTCATGCGCGAAGGAACGATGCGCGGGAAGCCACGAGAACACTCGCAGATGTGCAGGTTGTGCTAGGATGGCGCAGCGCACGGGCGGATGTGCGAGCTACGCACGGGCGACGCTTTGCGCGAGAAGGCGGTTGCGCGAGGAAGGGGGGCAGCACGCAGAGGCTGGGGGCAACGCACAGAGTTGAGGGTGGCGCGCGATGGTAGAGGCTGAATATAGGGTTAGGGTTTTGGATACGAGAGCCCCGGTCTAGGACCCACTGCTCTGATACTATGTTGGAGAAAATAAGAAAAGTTGTTTATTCTTGAAACCCTAGGCTCTCTTGTATAGATGAGAGACCTCTGGTTAAATTACATAAGGTAGACATAAAGAAATAAAATAACCGGAAAGGTGCATAGGAATGTAAAAATATCTCAACGTATATAAATGAGAAGAAAAGTCTCAAAAATCAATTGAAGGAGGGAACTTTAAAGTGGATAACATGAACTTTGATGTCTGGGCAGGCGTTTTCTCAGCATCCTATCCTCTTTTTCCTCCATAAAAAACATGAACTCTCATGATGATGATGATTGTGCAGCTCCCATTAGACAAACTTCCACTGTCGATGTATATGACAAAGACATGCGGCACAAAACTATTCAATATATGAGTAATGTCCACATTAAAAAGGAATATACATCCGAATTGATGGACGAGCACGAGGAAACTTAGGTAAAGTATGGACGCCTTATTATGTTTGATGCATGTACATATAAGAGAAATATAAGCATACTCAATTTTATGGCATATTGCTCCAAGGGAGCAATGTTCGTGGAATCAACAAATACATCAACACATGCGAAGACATGAGAGAAGAATTTTGAGTTTCTTGATATATTTGTGGAGCAAATCAAAGAACAAAATAAAGTACTACTCACAACTAACAATGAAGGCGAGAGATCGAAGAGGAAGGTGGAAGTGAAAACGATGCTGATGATATCAATTTTGATGAAGAAGAAGAAATCACTATAATTCCATATTTATTGGAATTTTAGTTGTTTATTTCACTATGAAGACAACTACATCAGCAAATACGTCTTAACTGACAAAGAAACTCATGTAAAGTATGGATGATCCATTATGCATTACGCTTGGACATTTAAAAGAAATAGAAGCATACCAAATTTCATGGTGAATCATTCTATACGATGTTTGTGGAATCAATAAGAGCTTCTTAACATATTTGTGAAACAAATCGAAGACCCAAATGTGGTGGGACAACAAAAGCAACTACATCTTAATAGCTATATATTTAAGACAAAAACAAACAAGACATTGAACATCCATTGTTGGATATTCTTCAAGAGGAATTGTTGCTTCATAAGATAATCAAGATGAAAAAACAAGAAATCAATATGATCCATAGTCATTCCAATTGTAAGTAATGTACTTTACTTTTTTTAAGAATGTCTTGTTTTATCATGTCTTATTTTTATAACACTTATTTTTATTTTCATTCATATATTTTTCATTCATATATATTATTATAACATATTTAAGTGTAGTATAAAAATTATATGTAAAAAAATAAATAAACTACTATAAGATAAGCAAAGCTTTTAATTGTATCTATCACCAATACCTTATTTTTTATTTTGTTATGTAATTATTTTATTTATATTGGAATTGTTTGAATGAATATTCATTTATATTGAACTGAATCCAGATTGATAAGGACTTAGTCAATGATGTTCGGGCATGCACTTTTTTTGAGTGCCTATTTATTTTCTATCGGTATCTATGGATTGATCACAAGTCGAAACATGGTAAGTCGATGGCCGTCAATTAAAAGGAGGCATTTTCTCGATCTTTGTTATAGCCATTGCAGCCGCAGAAGCAGCAATTTTGGAAATAAAATATTTTGATCTGGTAAAAAAATCAGTAGTAAATGAATTATATATTATAGATACCAGAAAATCAGTGGTTTACCAGAATTTTTTAGAATCAATCTATTTCTGATATGTTCGCGAAAAAGGACCAATAAACTTTAATTTTTGTTTCAACAAAGCAATATATGGTAATACTAGTCGTACATGTTAATCTAATTAAAATTAGTGAATATCAAAATTAATAATATTAAAAATTATTAAAACTAATAATAAAATAATAAAATAAAATAAAATAAATAATAATAAAAGAATAAATAATTTTATTCTACATTAAAATAATATATTATTAATTATATCGGATTATATGATTACAACTATTTATTCAACAAATTCGATTGATTGATTGAGAAGACAATGTTGATATCAATTTTTGACGATGAAAAGAAGAAATCAATATGATCCATAATCATTCCAATTGTAAGTAACGTACTTTACTTTTTTTAAATTTGAATGTTCAAATTACAGTAAGGAATGATTATATTTTTTGTGTCTCGCTTGTCCCGAGCAAGGATTTTGTGAGCATCTAGCACCTCAAACGTTTTACACCCCTTAGCATCTTGGATTGCCTCACGCCTCTAACAACATTAGTTTGGAATTCATCTGCAATGTTCCCATTAACCTCTAAACAGAGATTGCTTAAGGCGCGTGGAATACTAGAACTTTCTCCTCAAATTAGGCATAATCTCAAGGCCACCGACATAAACTTAACCATCATCATCCAAGCCTCATGGACAACTCCCTGATGACTCTCTGGCGATCTCACCTCCCAACGAGGTCCCCCCTCCATTCCTAGTAGCAAGATCCTAGGTCGTTCGCCACCTTGAGTTGACTGCCCAACAATGTTGTTGCCGCTTTGGACGACCATTAACGTCGTTCTAGTAGAATATTCACTCATTTTTTATTCCCGAATGTAGATGAGGTCCTCCATTCATCTGTGAAGGTTGATCGTTGATTCAAGATCATCTTTCATAGTTAACCATTCTCGTTTCATATCCTTCCAGTTAAAAAATCTGCTTCTATAAAGATATGGGCTCGTGTGATTACTCATTGATTTCTTGACATACTATTTGAGGGTTGCAAGGATGTTTTAGATCAAGTCTTTTATCAATTTCCAGCTTGATTTTTTGTTTGCTATCTCGGTTTGCTTCATCACTAAGCAATGGGAATTGCAAGGAAGCCCTTCTCCCATAATTTATATCTATGAAGGATATTTGATCATATTATTAAGATGGATGGAACCAATTATGACCATAGGGACTCATGAGCATAGAGAAAGGCTACAATAAGAAACATGTGTATTTATGAAATTCGAGAATCGACCAATAAAATCAGAAGTTAATGCCATATGGAAACAAGATAATGCATGCGCAAAGGTTTAGTTGACAAGCTCACTCACTTTCAAAATTGTGAATGATATCCTTAACCAACAGCAAAAGTTATGTGGGATATCTTGATCACAACTTACTTATAAGCTAAAAATGAGACTAAGATACTCCCAACTCCATCAAGATATTCATCTCACAAAACAAGATGGGTGTACCCTTCACACGTACTATGCCACCTTGAGAGGCATGTTTGAGAAATTTCATAACTACCTTCATCTATTCAACATGTTGAACGAAAGATCTATGAAAAATATGTTAATCGTGGAGTTTTTCTTCCAGGACTTGATCATTTCTATTATTCATATAACCAGTTGCTTGCCATCGCCACCATAATATCTATGAAAGAAACCTACAGCAGACTTACCAAAATTGTTATTTCTATTATAACTTCAAATACCTCTCCTGATATAATCACTTCGCGTGTCAAAGGAGGATTCATATATGGCCAAGGACATGGTTGTAGGAGCAGAGGCATGGGTCGTGGTGGGCCTCGACCTCACTGCACTTACTATCTGAAGTTACATGTTAATGGGAGCATGGTCGACCAACCTCAACGCATAGTTCTACAGAGTAGAATCAGCTATGTTGAAATATGCGTTGAGGTCGGTCGACCGTGCATCTACCAAAATGTATCTTCAACATGCCCAAGTCTTTAACAATAAATACAGGTTTCTATGACACAAGTTCAGAGCTATGAGCATAAGATGTCCTCCCAGCTGTGGAAGATGCTCATTTCTCCCTCTCCTCTTCCTCTTTTGACTTCTTCATTGTTTGAATTTGTCGATGTTGCAGATCCATCGTGTATAGATTTTGCTCTTAGTACTTGTCATTCTAAAGATGATGCAAAGTGGATAGCAAGTACATGCGATTCATGCCATCTATATGAGAGCCATCAGTTACCACACATATAGCACCTCCTCTTTGGGACAGTTAATTATCCTAGTTTGTGAGCATCATTCACCTCTTACAAGACAAAGGGAGGTTTACATAACATAACCCCCAATATGTGATTTTTTTGATTCTCCATTTACATGGTTATCCTTTAAGCATACTTTCTATTAACAAAATCGCTAAGGAGCTAAATGGTCTTGTCATCGTTGTCGCTGTCTCTCTTATGTTTCCAAACATACCTATGGGGCTGTGAGCAGAGCGGCCATTATTGGTTGGAATAGTCCTTCGCAAACATTTCTCATACTCAGACAAGTCATGCTTCTGTGTATCTTTAGTATTTGTGTTTCAATAATCTCCCACTTGGTTTGGTGTATTCTTCCCCAAATTTCTCTTCGATCTGAATTTCAGCATAATGGTGTTGATCATAGGAAACACCTGCAATTTCAGGATGTCACCAAAACTCACTCCATAGTCATGCTCCCGACTCCCAATAGGAAACGGTTTGCTTATCATGCTATTTAATCAACTTGTGCTTGTCTATATGATCGACGAACACATCCCTTTGCATGTCATCTTCCCTGACAGTGATCTGTTTACCGTTCCTCCAAACATTTTCGGATGTGTTGCATTCATCCATATACTCATGGGAAAGACAAAATACCCCCCCCCCCAAAACCCCGGTTGTCAAGTGTATCTTTGTTGGGTATTACAAGCCTTGGATGGGTACCAATGTTATGATCATGTTCGCATGAGATTTCATAGAAGTGTTGGCATCACCTTCTTTGAGTACAAAGGCTACTTCACGGTTCACACCCACCCACAGGGCCTAGGATGTTGAGTTCAGATTCTTCTAAAACTGAGGTGTTTCTAGTTTCTCTTATTTTGAGTCATGCACCTCGTGTCACTACATCTTTACATGAGGGCTCTACTCCTCATGTTGTTAAGGTCTATACCTGGAGGCCAGAGCCTATATAGATGAGATAGACCCTCTTGCCTCACTACCTGACCAATCTATTGAGCCGATAGTAAGAACTGAACACTTCATATTTATTGATGGAACTAATAATGATATTTCTTTGCACAATGTTGGTACTCAGCAAGCTGAACCTGCAACAGGTCCCTCAAATGATTTTATGATATACCATGTTGCAAAAGGCAGCCACGAGTGCACTACTCACCCACTCATAAGAAACCTCACTCTTAAGCTACTTTCACAATAATATAGACAGTTTATGGAGGGTCTCTTAACATTAGAGATCCCAAAAATACATCATGTGTAACATCTTGATAGTAGATGGAAGGAAGTTATGGAGAAACCGATGTCCGATTACAATTCATAAGAACCTAGACTCTAGTTTTTGCTCATAGTGATGGAAGAATGATAAATCAGAATCAAAACATAATCAAATCTAATTGATTGACTCCAGATAGACCTCAAATTTAACTAAATAGACCTCTACTTTAACTAAAGTAGGTTAAGTAACTATGCATTACCAACACTAAAAATATCCATAGTTGAGCTCAATTAACGTATTATAATAGAACTCAACATAAAACAAAGTAATAGTGTAGTCCTTATTTTAATCAAATCTATAATTTATTTAATATTGTATTTATTCTCTCGTTCGCTTAAAAAACTCATCTCCAAATGACTTGTCAATTATTGAGCATCACAACTAGATGACTTGTCTTTGTACCTTATCGAGCATATCAATGAGACTCCTTGCATCGGATCTTAGGAGCATCTCTGTGGGACTCCTTGCTACACTCTTTAAACAACATACCTTCCTGCAAGTTTTAGAGTTGGCATTCTCATGCATGAATTTCATAATATTTCCTCCCTCGAAATTGAGAAGAACCATGTACTCTTCTATGATTTTTTAGAACTTGTTGCTCCATCTTTTGTAATTGCTGATTTCCTTGAGGTTGATCTGAAATCACCTCTTGAAGAGGTTTCTTA